>JAQSVV010000208.1:0-1209631 GCA_036375495.1 Agrotis segetum
GGCATGGGGTACATATTTGAATATCGAAGATTAAAATATCTACGCTTAAAATATCGATGTTCAAAATATCGAAAATGAAAATATCGAATGACCATAAAATCGAAAATCAAAATATCGAAAGTTTAAAATATCGAATGATTAAATGATCTACGTCCAATATATCTAAAATCTAAATATCTACAAAAGTTACATCGAAAGATCTAAATATCGAAGTGCAGGTTATCGAATATCCGAAATATCGAACCTATGAAGGTATGTCGACGGAGCCCCGCTTCGCGGGGCTCCTACTTCTGTTTGCAAGGTTTAAAGTAACCTAACATGAAGAGGATGGCGGGGTCTTTCAGACCCCGCCACCCTCTTCGAACCTAACCTGTCCGAGTCGGGTGCCCCAAGTTCCGAGCTCGCTTCGCTCGCTCTTGCATCCGAAGTCCGTCCAGCTACCTTGTTGGCTAGTAATCAGTTATTCAACTAAGGAAGCGAGCTCGGGACTTGGGGCACCCCGACTTGGACAGGTTAGGTTCGAAGAGGGTGGCGGGGTCTGAAAGACCCCGCCATCCTCTTCATGTTAGGTTACTTTAAACCTTGCAAACAGAAGTAGGAGCCCCGCGAAGCGGGGCTCCGTCGACTTACCTTGGTAGGTGGTGACAATTTCACATCTACCTACATTTATGAATACACTCATACCTACAGACAATTTTTTTTTCAATGTTTCAACTAGTATGTGTTTTTAACGTAGATATTATGAAATTAGATATTATGAACTGCGATATATTAAACGTTGATATTTTGAATTTCGACATAACGTCTTTCGATATTTTGAATCATTCGACATTTTAATCAGTCGACATTTTAATCTTCGACGTTTTGAGCGTAGATGTAACATTTTTCGATATTTCGTTACAATCGATATTTTAATTTTCGATATTCTGAACGTCGATATTTTAAGCGTAGATATTTTAATTTTCGATATTCAAATATGTACCCCTGGCATGATATCGATGTGAGGTTTTCTGTTTCATTAACCTAACGTTAATATTGGCAGGTCGCTGATCAAGCAAGGAGGTAGTGAGTCTGACGAAGATTATGCATACGAAGGCAAAGTAGGCAGCTGCACTTTTGATTCCAAGAAAGTGAAGGTCCAGGTAGCCGACTGCCGTTCATATAATCTTACGTCTCAGGAGAAACTGAAACAACTGCTGTACGATAACGGACCGCTCGCGATTGGTAAAGACATTCCTCTTAATTATTTTGAACAATATCAGGCAACACTGGTATTTCAAATGATGGGATTCTCAGGTGGCGTAAACGTACCTTAAAAGAAAACATATTTTTGAGCCTTTTGTGGTAAAATTCTAGGGTCGTGCGGGGACCGAGTTCTCACAATCTAATTTAAAAAAAAGGACTTCTTGATGCTTCCCCTGACCAAGGGCTGACTATAACCCCCGTACAAAGAGGCAACGTCAACAATCTCTTAGGCACATTAACAGCTGACAGGATTAAGGAGGGAATTTCGATGCTTTGATATAATTATATTTTTTTACTTTATAAACCTATTTAATTAAAATTTGCATTATACTCTTAAATGTAGATAGGTGATATACTTGCGAACATTATGAGTGTAATGTAACAAATACATAAAGCTACGTTTACAATCTTTTTTTTTTGTGGTTTGCATCCCAGAAAAATTGGCTATTAATTTTGGTTTGGTGATAGTGTTTTTTCTTTTTTGAAGGTATAAAGGGGAACGCTCTATTCAAGTACCATAAGGGACTTGTAGACGATCACGATTGTGATGAGGGTCAATTAAATCATGGAGTTCTGCTGGTGGGATATGGATCAGGTATGACTCTTACATCGTATTTATCGTGTCTGTTATCTCAATGAATCACTTCAAGGCAGGGCGAGTGTACACAGTGTTCAATGTCCAGCCAAAAGCTTCTTTTTTTCGTGATAAAATCATCAAATGAGTCCTCCCACCCCGGGCACGGCGGGAGGGACTGTCAGACTTGTACTGACTAAAATCCACGTTGTCCTTTGGTAGCCCTTTGTGTACGCATGTCCCGCAACCCCAGCGGGACTGTGGCCCTCTATAGGAGGGCCCCGTCATTATGCTGACGCTCCTTGAGGCGCGCGTGGAACACAACGCGCCGTCGACCCGGGCATGGTCCATGGTCGGACAGCGAGTTGCCCTTTACTCGCTGCCTGCATGCCCTCGCCTACGGTGGCCAAAAGCTTGGACAGTGTGCGCATTACAAATAATTGACCTAGGTTGAAAACAGCTACCTTGGTTATTTAACTGAATCGCGCTGTCTTAATACCCAAAATTATGCGTTTTAGTTGTGGACGGGAAAGCGTTTTTAGATAATCGAAAATGGTATTGATTTTAAACCGTCGTGTCGTTGAAAATTAAGCCGGCCTTTGAACAATTACAGCTTTAAGCACTTGTGAAATCTCGGTGTCTTTGATTGGTCTCCTGATAATATCGATTGTTTTTGAAACGTTTCTGGATAGACCACAGAGAACTCTTAAACGGTTTGTTTTGAACTAGATTTATTATTTAATTGTTCTGCCATCCCCGTAGAAAAAATCAATGGGGCGAATATACATGAAAAAATGAAAAATACAAATCTTTAGCTGATTTATACAGTACATACTTTTTTTCGTGACGAATTTTTATGGCAAAATTCATTCATTCAGTTCTTCATCGCTATCTAGTTCTTTTATAAGGACTTTCTATTGTGATTTATAAAGTAATCCACCTTATCTCTTTCTTTTGTTTCAGAAAATGATACACCATATTGGATTGTAAAGAATTCTTGGGGCACTAAATTCGGTGAAAGCGGCTACTTTAGAATGCACCGTGGAGAAAATTATCATTCATGTGGCATGATGAATGATGCCATGGCGTCCGCTATAGTCGCCTAAACGTTACGTTAAAAAGGAGATTGCTCAACTGCGGTCCAATAATGGGCAATGTCCTTTAAAATGTTCTTAAATATTCATGTGAATTGATGTATGTATTTTAACTTATTATTATTTTGTCAAAATTTTACCACTTATTGGCCTAAAATATTATATTATATTATTATTACTTATTGCATTTTTAATTTCACCTTCCTTCATTAAAATTAGGTATGACAACGAATTTTTGCAGTTGGTAATGAGGGCAATTCTGCACCGCTAATAAATAAAACATTCATTAATTAGTAAAAATTTATAAAAATATTTAACCGACTTCAAAAACAAACACAAAAAGTGTAAGTATTTTTTTTACGAAAATCACTACTTCTGTTTTGTTTTTTTATCTAATTGACTTAAAAAACGTTATTTTACACTTTTTTGTGACTATGGATTACGTGGCAATGTTTGCTTCGTAATTCATAGTCATGAAAAAATATTGCGATTTCTCAATGAATGAGATACTATTACTACCAAAATCGTCTCAAGTTGTGCAAAACTATAATAAAAAATTAATTTATTGTTCTGAAAATTACATCTCAGTTTTGTTTTAAAAATGAATAAGTAGGTTCTTATTTCGTATTTAATAATCAATTAGGAACAGTACAGTTCCATTAATTCCCAGTTTTTAACCGACTTCAAAAAAAGGAGGAGGTTATCAATTCGACTGTATTTTTTTTTTTTTTTTTTTTTTTTTTGTTTGTTACCTCATATCTTGCGACTGGGTGAACCGATTTTCATGATTCTTTTTTTATTCGAAAGCTGGTGCTTCCCGTGTGGTCCCATTGTCACCATTTCAGGATCTGATGATTGGATCTTGGAGAAATCGAGGGCAACCCTTAAATTTTATTAGCTGACACATAGTTTTTCGCAAATCTTATGAAGTAATTCAAGTACTTGCGTATGGAAATCATCATCTCATGTAGCTGAGCTGATGATGGAAGGTACAACTCCTCAAGTAAGAAAATTATGTTTGAGTTCGCATATCTCCGGAACTATAAGTCCGATTTAAGTAATTCTTTTTTTGTTGTACTTGGTATCGTTCGACTTAGGGAATACTGCAAATTTCATCAAAATCGGTTCAGCAGTTTTTGAGATAGGGAATGAATGAACGATGTTATTACCGGTGCTAGATTACAAAATTCTAATGCACATGTAAGAAAATGATGTATTTGACAAGAATTTTGGTTGAATATTTAAACTAAAAAGAGTAAAATAAAAACTTTTTCAAAAAAAAAATGACCGCCTTCAAAAACAACCACAAAAAAGAGTAAAATAACCTACAAAACTTTTCTGTCGGAAGTCGGTGGCAAAAGAGACAATGAAATTAATAAAAAAGTCACCGACTTCCGACAGAAAAGTTTTGTAGGTTATTTTACTCTTTTTTGTGGTTGTTTTTGAAGGCGGTCAATTTTTTTTTGAAAAAGTTTTTTTTAGTAGGTATTGTTACGTGGCAAATCAAAATAAGAGTGTCAACTTACCTCTTACAGTACTAACGTGTCCTGTGAGTGATACCTTCAGTTTGCCACTTGCCAAGTCCCAAATCTTTATCACTCTGTCTGCAGCACCTAATGATCATACAAAATATTTTTTAGTCAAAATAGAAGATTTAAAAGTAAAACTAATCAACATTAAAAAACATATTTACTCGAAATAGACTGTGAGAATGTAGTCTTTTCTAGCAACAAAAAAAATTGACCGCCTTCAAAAACAACCACAAAAAAGAGTAAAATAACCTACAAAACTTTTCTGTCGGAAGTCGGTGACTTTTTTATTAATTTCATTGTCTCTTTTGCCACCGACTTCCGACAGAAAAGTTTTGTAGGTTATTTTACTCTTTTTTGTGGTTGTTTTTGAAGGCGGTCAATTTTTTTTGAAAAAGTTTTTTACACCACCGAGAATTTCAAATGCATCATTTGAAAACACATTTCTCCAGAATTCCAATTGTTATTGCGTGCTATTTAAATACAATATACCTAACATTAGTTACACGTGTCTGAAAAAGTTTTATTTATTTGTTTAAATGTTCAAATTATTACGCTGGTCAGCGTAGATTTAAGATAAAGAGCAATTTCAATCAAATAGTTACTTGTGGAAGTCCATCGATTATTCTATCTTTAACTTATCTTGATATTAAAAACAACTTCCTATTTGAATCGTCGCTTATACATACTTTTTCTCACATACATAATCAGGCTACTAAATAAACGATGCGTCAAAATAGTAAACTGTAAACTAAGCATTTTTCTAAAGATTTACAAAACCACAAAGAAGATAATATCTATTTCATTACTCCCACTACTTCAGAATATTCTATTTCTCTCTAAGTTAACAAAGAAACAAAATCTAATATAATTTTCGATAGCAATTCAGAATGATATCAAACGCATTAAAATCGAGACAGCATTATATCAACACAAAGTTTAATTTAACTCACAATACATTTTCAAGTAACAAACGCCATTATTGGCTAAACATCGACCAAAGAACCCGCTCTTGTGTCAGTTTCATTTGATATTTCCATTAAATTTCAATTTCGAGACTCATCTCGGCTGACAATGAAATATTTCACAAAGGTTTTCGACTGCTACTGTTGCACGTATTTGTCTTCAATGTAATGAGAGAGTGGGTACCGAGAAAGAGCAAATTTCACGCCAGTCCATGTATGGAGTAAATCCAGAATTCTGAGGAACGTATTGTTGCTCGTTCATTGATGATTTTTTTTCCCGCTCCGCCCCACAGGCTATTGTGGGCAGCGATGGCGGTGGAAACAAAGTCCCTCACATCTTTGGGGTTCTGTACGTCGAGGTTTTAATGAAAATGAGTATGTTTATGAATGTTTCACTGAAGAGATTAATTGAGTTAATGTTTCTATTATGGGGTCGATGTTCAGAGACGTTTAATTTCACACAGTTTCTATAGCCTCTTAAATATTAAAAAAAAAACATGCTTATCTAAGAATGATGAACTCTCGATGGACTTTATAAGTTACTATGTTTCCGTGTTTCTCCGAATTATTAAAATTCAATAAAAAATAATAGATATTCAAGAAATCATGTGAATGAAACTAAGATGCGGAACCTTCGAAAACTTGATACCATACCCGCTGTTTCCAACAATACATCTCCATTGTTACATTTGTATTTTAATACACACGACAAAATCAGTATAGATAAATAATGCTAAGTTTTTTTGGTCATTTGTTAGTGAATGGTCGGTTCCAGCGAGTCTGGCTGGACCATATTGACGTTCATTCATCATCAGCGTGGAATATATTCGTCATATAATGTACCACAAAAGTCCTTTGTATTTATTTTATTTGGTCCATATGTATTGTGGGTGTTTTTGGAAATTATTTGAGTCGAGTGGACGGTCTTTTCAGTAGAATGGATTAGGCTTCTTGTTGAAAGTACCGGTATTGGTTGAGTATTGAAAGAGAAAGACAGCAAAAAGAAAACATCGGTGTGTTTGACACGTACTGGATCCTGCATCCATCTGTCCTGTATCCTGCGTGAGGTTGGCACAGGAACATTGAGCTTGGCACTAGCAGGTTTGAAGTCAGGCAGTCGATGATGATGATAACTGAACACAATGTTATTCAGGGATATCAAACTACAGAAAGTCCCATATCTTCTCGGAGCAATTGAAGACAACAAAAAAGAACCGTCTCAAAATCAATATTAAATGCAATCGCAGGGTGTGAACCTCCCCTGTTCATATCTTTATTATCATACACATCCGGTGGCCGCCCACCCGTCGCATAAGTAATGCTATCCGTACATTGCTCACAATGTGTTAAACCTTACGTTTTTTGTTCGTGTAAAACGATATTGTAATCTGCTTTGTTATCGTCGTGTCGGTCTTTAATAGGTTAGGTGTTATCCTTGTCTTCTTATGAATTGTAATCGATTACATTTTGGTTTTCATTTTTATCGATATTGCTAACTTTATCAGAAGTATTGAAATCAGCATTCGAGAGTTTGGTGGCTATGTTCGGCATTTTAGTATCCCCTTTACCTTTGTTACTTGGTGGGAACTTACATCTAAACATTTTATCCGGTATAAATCAGACCTTGAAGATGGAACACAATACATCACATTTTGGCATAACAATAATCTATTGTTACCGTCACTAAGCAAACTTTGACTTCTAATAATACCTCCACACAACAAAATCAAGTTTATTAAGAAAACAACGTTGTACGTAAAAGGGTGCTTATCATATTTATCAATGTCTGGTCACCCCCTTGGAGATAGGCGTCGGACCGTGTCAGATCCTAACCAAACTGCCCGCGGCAAAGATTAGGAAACGAGTTATATTCGTCATCCTTGTCTAAATTCTATAAAAGGAAAGAGAGAGGTGGAGACAGCGGCAGGGTTTGAGCAGGTTTGGAAAAAATCCAAAGTTACTTGTTCGGCAGGTTATAACAAGGAACGTGGGTGCCATTGTGCATTTAGTAACCGATTGTTATGGACTTAAGGAATTGAGGGTCGCCCTGAATGGTGAAGGACATTAGGAAGCATCATGTGAATGTAACAGAAAATTGTTCGGCGTGTATATGGATGACTTTCTGACCTTCGTAAGCATCTAAATTGTAGTTATTATAGAAAATAGGGAAGTTTCTCGTGAGGTCGGAATGTTGTGTATCGTCTTGATTTTAAAAACTACATATTAATTTTGAAAAGTTATATTTTCATAACATAAGCTTTCTTTTCCTTTTTTTGACGTAAGTTTCAGGTTAAGTTATTTTTTTCTAGTCAATCAATTTTAAAATAACAAGATTGAATTCTGATGATCTAAAAACAAACTTAATTCCTTTGCATTGAGATCATCAATCCCCACAAACCTTAATTGCTTATAGAAAAACAACTTGCCTTTGAAGTTTACACCTTTACAATCGGTCCAGCGAATCCAAAGCGACTGGACACCAAACTTCAAGTACCCTCATATCCAGAGAAAGGGGAGCTTTTTCCAAATACCCCATAGATTTTCCATACAGATCAAAGCCTGTATGAAAAGCCACTTGGCTTTAAACGCCACTCATACAGCTTTGATTTGCTGAATAGAGCCTATTATGGTAAACGTTGTTCGTGTGTTATTTCAATTTGATCGTTTGTAGGTCTTGGAAATAAAAAGGATCTATTTTGAGTTGAATACCTTTGAGTGTATGCGCTGGTTCTTTTTCTAAATCGTTTGAGTTATTTCTAGCATAATTAAGGACAAATAAGCCTTTATCCTCTACAGAGGTATTTTCTTTTAAAGACTACGAGTGTTTTTCTAAAACAAAACATGTCTTTCAAGAGAATTGGTGTCCATGTGGTAAAGGTCCCGAAATTATGATTGGTAGATCGTGGATTCTAACTATACGCATTATTTCATTTAATTTACAATAATTTTATTTTCATCGTCGCTGCTCTTAAAACGGCGGACAACATTTTGAGGAAACTGGCATATCTTTAAAATAAACAAATCAAAGATATGTTGTGACATCTACCAGACGCGTGGTGGATTATCTCATAGAGAGAAGGCCTGCATGTCTCAGCAACGGAAACATTAAGGATGATTAGAACATTTGAGTTCATATTATGTATCTTATTAGTTGCTACCTACATTTTTAATCTTTAATACCCTATCAGTCTATCTTTAATATCTCTTCCTTCTCTTCAACAATCAATCAATATATTTTGCGAAAAACATCTCTAAAAATAGAAATAATCTTCGCCCTCAATAACGACGGTAATCCTTTCCTATATTTTCCTTCTATAGTCAAAGATATTACTGCCAGTATATTTTTAATACTACATAAAGAGCTTTAAACGTTGGTTGAGAATATTGTTGCCTTAAAAATAGACATGCGTGTGATTATTTCAAAAGCAAATAGAAACATATGGTGTGTGGCATCACGGCCCCATTTCTAATTTATCATTTGATTTGATTACGATTGGGTTACGTCAGGATGTTACCGTTTTGGATTCATTGAAGTGATATTTAGGGGCACTTCCGGTCATGCATGGATGATGTTTTTAATCATTTTTGTTGCAGTAAGAAGTTCAATTTTGGACTTATCGATTTCTGGTTCCGTAGACTGCTTATTCCATCCAACAGACTACATAATTGCTTCTAAGAAACTACAGGAGAAAAAAATTACACTTCTTATAACAGTCATCTCAATTCTGTTACCCGTCAATACAATTGCTTACTTCAGTCGTTAGACCTTGTATGAGACGACTTGATAACAAACTAAATGTTCGAACTCTGAACTTCTAAAGAAAACGGTTCTTCAAATCTCGATAAAAGTAATAATGACAATGGAATCAGAAATCTAAAGATGCTTAGAAAGCTAGAAATCACTTAAATGCCATTTTGTTCTGTAACATCTCATATCTCAATATTTCGAAAACACATTCGAAGTTAAAAAGTGAAATCACATTACACCAATTAATAATATCATAGATAACCCAAAAAAATATCCAGAATTTAAATCCAAAAGCTGGTGCCAGTCTGTCTGCCGTAGCAGACGTTACGGCACCTACCTGGCTTCCAATCCTTCTTCCATCGCACTCCCACACACACATTATTTGTATGAGTGAATGAAACCACAATATATCATTCCTTTCATTTGAATGAGAAGGTGAAAAAAAAGATGGCGCGAGTACGATTTTGTTTGTTCTAGCCGCCCGAACTGACCCACGTCATTATAAAGTGTTATCTCAGATGAATATATTTTTAATGCAGGCTTTTTTTCTTTTTTTAATGTGTGAGGAATGATATTTCTGAATGTATCGAGTATGAAGTACAGTATATGTGTGGTTTTAAGACAAAGAGGAATAGGGTTTGTAACTTCATCAATGGCTTTTATTTTCTGGTATCAAAAAAAAAAAACAATATACACAAATGAGTTCTAGCTTCAAAACTTTTGTTTTTTTATTAAATTGAAATTACAATTTCATCACGAAAATAATCTACTGCACTAAGAAGATACTCTTCATCTTACCAATTCAAGAAGAAAACCCTTTGTCCAGAAACAGAGCAATATGGTCTAAATATAATAAGTGGTATTCGAAAGCTTTCCTTAAAAATGATCCATAATGATGCCAATACTGAAGCTTTTTTATTATCTGAAAATTTTCCATATACTGGGGCCACCAGCGCCCGCGCATCGCAAAGTGATCGAACTCCATTTTATTAAAGGTTTTATTAATGTACAAGGATGGTCGGAGGCATTTTTATATCCCTGCCTGCTCCCGAACGGACTGGTGTGACGTGGGAACTGTGAGCGGTGACTTTACATTTTTTAGTGTTATGTAGATAATATTATGTCGCGTTTTTAAATGAGAGTCTGTTAGTCAGTTTAGAAAAGATGGTCGAGGTAAAAATTTGGATGGGGTGGTCGTTTAGCTACTAAGAATCTATTCCTTATCATAACGGATAAGATCATGAAGAACCATTCACGGGCTGAGTTTGTATCTACCAGTAGGCCAGCTGGTGGATTTACTTATAGCCCACATCTCATTCTAATTGAGTTAACCACTGAAAAGGGCTCCGATGTATGAGTTGTAGATCGGGTTGGAACTTTGACCACAGGTAGGTGCATAATTTTGTGAAACTTTTTTCACCATCTTTGCTTTCAAAACAGTGAAGAAAATGTTAAGAAACGGGCACGTACTGGAACAAAATATTCAATTAAATTGGTGACATGTGGCATCTATCAACACGCTCTGGGCTAGGGTGGTGGACTACAGCTCACTTATACCTCTCACAGAGAGGTGGCTGTGTGCTTGCAGGGGAAACATTATAGTTTGATCAAACTATGCTTAATTACTTCATCGAAAGGCATTCGCCACAGCGATAAGAATATTATAGTTTGACAATGCTTATATTTTACAGGCTTGGCTATCCCAGAAAAATCTAGAAAAATATGACAAGTGGCTTTGACGATAAATCATTATTCCTCATAGGTTACTCCACATTCACAATTCCCTTTCTTAAAATCGTTTGTATGAGTTAGCTTTGATTCATAAAGGAGTGAACACACACCATGAAACTATAAAACACGCAATGATTTACACCACCAACAAAAATTAGACCTAGGGTTGTCACTGTCATTTTGTCACACCAAGGGGCGTCGCAAACCGTGTCAAATTAAATTGCTCCACACAAAGATACAACAATGAATAAATAAGGTAAACATTATTTATGGAGCGTGTTTTAAATCTTATTTTATGGGAAATGTGGTCGAAGAGCTTAACGGCAGCTTAGCAGGTGAGGGGACGAGGTCCGGTTCTGTCCGGTGTTGTCCGGTTCGCCTAGATAAATCATTAGGGGAAGTTTTGCTAGGTCATTGTGATGTTGGAATTAGGGAAAGTTGGTATTGATGACATTGTTAGGTCCTTTTTGCATTGATGGGAATTTTGTCTTTGGTTTTGTGATTGAGACTTTGAATGTGTAGTGTCGTTACCCACAGTCATTAAGGACTCATATAATTATTTATTTTGCTATCAAATGATACGAAATTATCCGGGAATTATTGATGATTAAAACTAAAGTTAAATACGACAAACCTACTGAAATACGACTAAACACAAATTTCGAAAAAACACAGTAGGTAAGTCAAAATCCTGTTATTACTAAATTAGAGTTGAATGTTTCTATTCCGTTACAAAAACAAATTATTGAAATGACGCTGGACAAGAATACTTGGAATAACCTGGGGGAGGCAAAATCAAAATCAAAGCGTTTATTTCAATTAGGCCATTACAGGCACTTTTGAATTGTCAAAAGACATAAAATAAAACTAGTACACAAATAGTTATGGTGCTACAGTCCCAGTCACAAGACATAAAAACTGTGAAAGTACCGTAGGTGCTCATTCCAAAAGGTAGATCTCTATGGAGAAGAATGAGCAAGAAACTCCATGGACACTCTTTTTCAATCGCCAAAATTATTACAGATTTTTCATTACATCATTCATCATCAGGTGTTACATTTTGTGAGAACGATGTGGCAAGTTATTAGTGTCCATAGTAAATATAAAAAGACAATTTAAATATAAAGTTAGGTATTAATAATTAAAACAGAACGTGGCAGCAAAGAGATGACCAGTCTCAACTGACAGCGCCCGTTCACGAACATGACACATCTATCAGCACCATTCAGCTCAACCATTTTGAAGGGAGCTAAATGATCCGACAGACGCGCCACCATCAGCGAGACATTCGAGTGAGCATGACATACTTTCAACCGCCAGGGTTATTCAAGTCAATAAAGTAAAGTACGTAGGTATCTAATCAATAATGGCTCTAAAGCACATAGCACTCACACAATGCATCTAATGCAGCTATTTATTACTAGGAAATTGAATCTATACATTGCAAAGGTGGTTTAACAAACTTCATCAGCTCCGACAATAGTTTTAAAATGCTATCTATGTCCGCTTACATGTGGGTTTAATACACATATCATAGTAACTTAATGATATCCTACGACCTGTACTATAATGAATGGAGAAAATAATAATAATAATAAAAAAATAAAAAGCAATTAAGAACTATTGTAAAAAAAAAAGTATACTTATAATAATGCAGAATTATATGAAAACATATAATGTGTCGGCAAGTTAATCTTGGTAAAAGAACATGAACATCATTGTCTTGAGATCAACATAGCGGCCAACTATCTTTATCTTCTAAATAATCGTTAACAGAATAGTACGCCTTGGAACAGAGGTTGGCTTTAACTTTTGCTTTAAATGCATTAAAAGGTAAGTCTAGAAAAGAAGACGGTAACTTGTTATAAAAAGTTATACCTACCGATCTCTACGAATGAATTATGCACCTTATGAAGCCGGTGAAAGGGTGCACGTAGTTTATGCTTATTTCTAGTGTTAAAGTTATGAATATCACTGTTTTTACTATACATATGAATGTTCTGCCTAATATATAAAATGTTGGCTAATATGTATTGTGAAGCCACTGTGAGAATACCAATCCCTTTAAAAAATCTTTTAGTGAAACTCGCGCTCGTGACGTTATCAAAATTGAACACTGGGATATCTCCTAGATATTCCCAGGTAAAAAAATAACATACCATATATAAATTTTTCGCTTCTATATAATTTTTAGTTTAAAACAATTTTTCAAAAATTAAACTTCCGTTAAAATTTCTTGTTCTATTTCTTGTTCCGCTATCGTTTATAACTTGTGTTTGTAAAAAAAATGTATTAAACTCATCCCGCAGACAACGGTTGATATTTACGACTCCAACTAATAAAGTATCCGTTGTTTATGATTTCTCAAAAATTTGGATTATGTGTGACCGTTGTACGCCCAATATTATGTAATAATAAACCCAAATGGCCTCTAAAATAAACTCAAATTCGTTTGACTAGGTGTGAACAGGATACTTTATGTGTAAATCAGGTTGAAGAAAGAAATTCATAAGTGAATTTTAGTGAATTTATCCTTAAATTATTCTCTAATTATTATTAAAGATTATTTTTTTCTACGAAATTTTTCATTGTCAATTCAATTTGCAGCTTATAAGATTGGACTCTTGTGTAAGTACTCTTATTAGAAAATACTCCAACTAGAGTAAATCTCTTAATTTAATATTTAGTGAGGCTAAATGGGGAGTATAAATTTACATTAACGGAAAATAAAAGTAAATGTACCTAAATGATTTTAGAACTGAAAATAAATGTTATTTAATGGTGAAAATATTCTTAGTTTAATTCCATTCCTAATTGCTACCTTGGAGACTCTACAAAAAATTATATGAAGTATTGCTGGTCAAATCGCTAAGCGTTGAACATTTAACGATATTATGACCTAATCGTCAATCGTTTAGCGTTGAACGAAATGGCCAAGTTATCAAACGTTAAGCGTTGAAAGATATGGCCAGCAATACTTGGTACCAAATATCGCCGGCCATATCTTTCTACCAGTACAAGTTGGCCAGATCATGTCTTGATGTGTATTCAGCCAACGTACTATCACGAATTTCGCAATACAGCCAATCTATCGGCCAGCAATACATAAATATTTTTTTATGTAACCGATCAAACTAGGATTACAATTATTTATACATAGTAGCAACACCCATCAGAAATATTAAAAAAAAATACATTAAAATTTTGCGAACTGTTAACTCTTTCTTGATTAATGATTGTCTAAACGATCGCATTAATTGAATTATCGACAGAAATTATAACCCTACATAATAAATTATATTTTTTATTTTCGAGTTGTGCCATACAAAGTGGTTCATACTAAAAAATACATCAGACAACTATATCTTCCACTCGATTTATTAAAACTGACATAAATGTACGCCCACTTTAACCCTAACGTGCTGCAAATTTACTATTGCTAACCCTTTTTTCTGCAGTTTTCTGTATCTGTCTTCGTCTACTCTATGGGGTTGGTAAGAGAGGTGAATATTATCCCTTGAAGCAATAAAGTTGTCAGCAAAGAGTCACAAATTTGACGTTTATTGCCAAATTATACAGGAACACTTCCTCTATTAAGTTTTTGTTGATTTGTGTTATTGATATTGTACTGGTTTGTTTTGCATTGAGTTTGCTTGTACTAAAGACGCGTTTCCATTATGCAAGTGTTTGCATGCAAGTATGACGTCAGACGTGTGTGCAAGTGATTTGAATCGGAAACACGATTTTGTTCAACTTGCAGCTTGCATACAAGATTTTAGTGGTAGGTATGCAAGTTAGTTCTAGTTGAGAAAGATTGTTCATGTCTATGATATGTCTCAATAAACATTATTGTTTTCTCCGTATCCCGTTTAGCAGTCATTTTTACAAAGTAATAATGTCATAAACAAAGTAATCCTCTATGCACGACCGCATGCGCTTGCAACTTGCGTGCAAATGTGCCGACTTGATTATTGTGCGTACAAGTTTAAACCTAATTGCATACAAGTTGCGACTTGTTTGCAAGTTGTTGTTTCTACTATACAATTTGCATGCAACTTGTATGCAAATCACTTGCATAATGGAAACGCGCCTTAAGCAATTGGTTTGTTCACACTCATTTTTATTCAGATTAAAGGCGCGTTTCCATTATGCAAGTGCTTGCATACAAGTATGACGTTAGTGGATGCATTTTCAATAATTTAATCTCACATATTTATTGATTTAACTGACTTTTAACGGGATATCCTGAGTTGTGAAGGTCCGAAAGGCAGTGGCTCGATGTAGAATTCTGATTATTCAGCTGCAGTCTGGTTCGACTGGAAGCCGATCGAATATAGTTGGGATAAAGCTAGGCTGATGATGACTTATTGATTTGTCTGGAACATGGTATTTTTATGAATATGTTTTATGTCTAGCACACAAATTTTCTGTAAGTAGTTTTTCTTGGTTCGGGTGATTTCGTACGTGAGTTCCTATGTTTGTAAACGCACCCACGATGTAAATATTTTGTTTGTAAAATAGTTACCTAACCCAAAAATAAATAATATCATCATGTTAAACTCCGATTAAGGCCGAGACTGCGAGACTCCACCAAAGCTGTGCGAGTCGAGTCGTGTTTTGAACAACCCATAGAACGATTTTGGACTAAGTTAGTTTTTTTTGCTAGTTAGGAGGTGAATATAATTATCAAAAGTCGCCGCCACTAGCCCTTGAGCTGTGGGGTACGGGGGCTTCAAAGGTTGCATTTTTTGGTTTTTCGCTTACATCTTGGACTTGGGACCAGAGGGCTTTCGATATGTTCACCTTTAACTAGTCCAAACAAAAAACAAAGTTACGTAGTAAACAATGAGTTCCTAGAATTACCCACTATGCTTTGAGCATTCGTTGACTAGATTAAACTTCAACATAAAAGGAATTATTCGAATTTATGCCTTTTTGTTAAATATTTATTAAATATACAATGATCGTCATCGTCTTATCTTAAAATGTATGTGTAATTTCTTATATTCACTGACGTGTGCATGTGGCAATATTGCCGTTAAAATACCGGGAATATTGCCAGAAATTGCCGGCAATTTTGGCAATTTTTCCCAAAACAATGTTTTTTTTTGTATATAATGTAGGTCATGGTCCGCACTCACTTTGACTTAAAATTAAGCAATATTTCCAAATATTTCCACTCGCGGCAATATTGCCGGCAATATTTCCACCTATATTCCCACCTTGGGCAATATTCCCGGCAACGGCACATCTCTAGCCATAATCCACCACGCGGGCCCAGTGCGGGTTGGATGATGGTGATTCTAATATTCTTCTTAATCATGTTTAGTAAAACCTACCTTTGACTAATTAAATTCTATAAATTACGGCTTACTTGCCACGCTTAACCAAAGGTTAACCCGTTAGTTAAGTAACGTGAGATTTACAACAATTACTTACTATAACTTTACAAGAAGGCGCTTAGTTAGCACGTCAGTTACATAAGATGTGCTACTTCCACGCAACTGGCTACAAAACTCGATCTTCACATCTAAAATACAAAACAAACAGCCATCGTCGTCGCAATTATACGACTTATCATATACATAATCCTTAAGCTGTCTTCACACTTTCGCCACCTGATGATTTCTCCGTCTCTCCTGCTACGCCTCATAACGCATAATCTTAAGCAAGCAGGCAGCCTATTAACTTTTATGACAAATTAACGAGGCAACATAACTAAAGATTAGCCGAAGATTAGCGTTTCTGTAACGGAGGATTAAACGCTGGTTAATAAGGTATCCATTTAATGTATGGTGGCGATGGACTTGTTTATTGTTTTTCGTGAATTTGTTTATTAAGAGGCAGGTCTTCTCTGGAATATACCATTAGGTACGTAAGTGTTTTTAATTGGTAGAAATGCATTCATTTAGTTTTTTAACCCTAGAAGCTTGATCTATTTCTGAGGTTCATCAAAATCACACGCACAAAGACAACTTCTTTTCTTTTGGGATTAATTTCACTTTAACAACCTCTTATATTAAGACACCAACCATGAGCCTCTTTTACTATGACACCAACTACGATAGTGCATTCAATTGAAACACTACATTTTGACGACACACATGAGTAGGTACAAAATAATGTGCCAGGATTTTTTTTTTCGCTTAATTAAATTATTAATATTTACAACCTACAACATCTTTGAAAATTAGTCCATACACGTGATTTTCCATAATCAATGGTACCGATTGGCCAAAAGCTTATGCTATACAGGACTAATTCTAATGTGGACTGATTTTACGATTGAGATAAAAACTCGAGATAAATCCTTTGGTTTACCAGCAAAAAAAGTCATGACAAAAAACACACTTGAGAATTAAAAAAAAAAACAGATAAATGTAGTTGAATAACCGTGAATCAAGGATGATTACGTTTTCTATACACACGCCTTAAAAAAGGGTGAAAATCACAGAAAATTGTCTTTACCAATTCTCCTTCCTTTTTTTGCTCAAATACAAAGGACAAAAAAGAAATTGAGGACAGATGCGATTGTACGCAAGCAATGTGCAAAGACAGAAAAAAAAAACGCACAATCGCAAAAAGAATTCACAGTTCTTGTCATTGTGTTCCCCCAATCGTAGTTATATTAAATTTAAAACCCTTTTTAAATACAATCGAATGATATTTATTGCGTTTTTTTTTTGTCGCATCGATTCGATTTCACCGTGTAATGCTCCAGATACGGACAATTGAGAGAAAAAAGTCTTAAGGGTGCGGTATGGGTAACTTGAGGTCATACTTGCTCACACCCCTATACTTCCTGTTACAGGGTTGTCACTGTCACAAACTGTTTTCTGTACTTTTATTATTATGTTAATTTTTAACTTTTGTTTAATTTGAATAATAAAATTTAATTAAATTCATGGTACAGTCCAGTTTGACATTAAACGTTGAAAGTACGATTTAAAAGTAAGTCTCGTTTGCTAAAAGTTGCAAAAAACGCAAATGTATTGTGATTCTTTTGAATACAGATAAACGTATTATCATGTAGATATTGATATACTCAAAATAGACTTTATCATTTATAACATAGGCGAGAGAATAATATCATAATCTCGTCTTTGAGAATCAGATGTTTTAATTAGAAGATTAATTTCTGAATACAAAATAATGTAAAAACACAAAGAACCATTTTCGTCCATCTCTAAAATCTAATATATTCCACAATACCTACTCATCAAAAATAGTCTGCTTTAGTTATAATGACAGACATTTTAATAAAAAAAAATAAACTAATACCAAAGATATTAGTGTTTTACGACCACACAAAATCTTCATCTCATCAATGATATTTTATAGTTTATTAGTGAAAACGAACAAAAACCGGTTTTGACACTCGAGAATTTGAGACTGACATAAATCAAGACGATTTTTATTAATTATAATATTATGGACCACATTCTCTTAAAAAATAAAAAAGACAATTTAAATATAAATAAGAAATTATGTGTCGTTTGTTTTGTGATATCCATTTTTTGTGAAATTAGTAATCATTAAATGCTTCTGAATTCTTGACTGACTATAAACCACCAGGTAATCTGTAGCTAGAAAAAAATCTAATTTAAATGCAGAATAAATTAAATGTTTTTGTATTTTCATTTAAAGTTAGATTTTGCCCGATCTTCTAACAAACAGAAACGATATATTTTAAAATACTAACAAAGCCTATGATACTCGGCTAAAGTGTTGCTTAGTGAAAACTTTTTTTTAAGAATCGCATCGTGGTTTGGATGATTACTTCTAAACAGCTAAAGTTGGGATTTATCCACGTACGTAAACCTATTATTACCTGTTTATTAATTACTTGTTAATATCAGATACATAGCTTGTATCGCTGATCAAATATAAAAAAGATTTTAACTTTTGCCAACCCTAGCCCAAACAATCGCATCGCAATTCGCAAGTACAGTTATTCTGCGACAGGTCACACATTCGACAGCTCGTGAGAATGCGTGTACGCAGCTGACGGAGACACCCGAATCGAACCGATGACAGCCGGAGAATGATAGGCATTGTTCGACATTTTAATAGTAATTTTGTTTATTTGGCAAATGGCTTTCGATTATTTCTTGAGGAGGCAAATAGAGGATTATATTATGATCATCAATGGTTTCTTAATGGAAGAAAAATATAGTTGATGATACAGCTGCTTTTAGTCAAGTTGGAGTTGAAAGAGTCAAATAATTGGGTTATGGTGTTTGCATGGTGTTAGAAACTTGTCTTGTGAATTTACATAACGTCTCAATCTGTCCATTCTGTGAGAGGAGACGAATAAAAGCCATGTCGTCTAGGTTAGATCTATTCCGTAGGCTAAAACAGTTTTACAACTTTTGCAAGAGTGAACTCATCATCATCATAATACACATCTTTTCCTCTTTATTCCAATTTATTTGTGACCAGTTTAATATCTTCTACTTCTATTCTTCTCTAATGGTTGTCATATTTGAAAATACCCTTCTAAACTCTATTTATATGAAGTTCCTTCATCACTCATACATTCTCTTTTTATATCTTTGCTCCACACTAGGCATTTCTCCTGTAACGTGGGTATGTTTACAAACATATAAACTCACATACAAAAACACCCATTCACTGGTCATTTCATCATTATCATCTTCATTCATAACAACATCATCACAGGCTTTTGCTTTTACAAAAAGGATTTTTGTGACACTTATTGATTTAAACTGTGAAGCTGATTGATTTTGTGATTCTTCAGTCACCTTATAAATAGGTAACTATTTTTTTGCCAACTTGTCAATTGTATCATTCAATTTGCCACCATCCCAAACAACGTGTTCTAACACACTACACGAAACTTAAACACAAGTCTATTTATTTAACTTACGTAACTAAACTTGCCACAGTTAACGAACTCTATAACCGATACATTTGACCGGACGACTGTCAGTGACCGACCCTGACTGACTGTGACATGTAACTTGAACTGAGCTTAGTTCAATTTTCATTGTTTTGGTGATTAGCTGAGGTATGGGATCAACACGTGCTCTTTTTCGAAGAATATTTTGTTACAGTATGTGTACGATGTGAATAATAATAATCACACAACGCCATCTAGTCCCAAGCTAAGCAGAGCTTGTGTTATGGGTACTAGACAACTGATAAACATACTTATATATTTCTAAATACATACATACTATATAGATAAATTACACCCAGACACAGAACAAATGATCGTGCTCATCGCACAAACATTTGTCCTGGGTGGGAATCGAACCCACGACCTCCGGCATAGTAATCAGGGTCACTAACCACTAGACCAACAGGCCAGTCTAACCTATTAGTAGTAGTACTATGAATGTACTACTAATAGGTTAACTATGATGATGTATATACAGCGTCATGACGTTACCCCCGAGAAAGCATAGGTAGGTTCGGAAGACATAAGCAAAAAAAAAATAAAAAACAAAGCCACCGACTTCCGACAGAAAAGTTATTTTGTAGGTTATTTTACCCTTCTCGGTGGTTGTTTTTGAAGTCAGTTACGCTTTTATATATAATATGGGCTATCAAGATATACACACTGTATCGTATTGCCTAGTTACTGTGTTGTGGAGGTCCGATAGGCAGTCGCTCCATGTAAAATATTGATATTCAGCAGCATCCGGCTTTTAGTTTGGCTGGAAGCCGACCACAATATACACTCGGTTCCAAAAATAACGGGTCAGTCTCAAAAACCCGAATATCTCCCGAACTACGTATTGGATCCTAATGAAACGAAGACTGTTTAATTGAGAATTTAATTATACAGATAAAAAATAAAATAAAACTTAGTTGCACCCACAATATCAATCTCTAAATTAAAAAAAACTAAAGTAGTCATATTTTTCTTAAGATTTACCTGTGGCTGATGCGAAAGGAGGAGACGCCTGGGTGTCACCACTGCGAAGATCGCCCGGAGGACACGGTGGAGCATACGGTGCAAGACTGCCCAGCTTGGGCGGAGCACCGACGTGTCCTCACGGCTGCGATAGGCGGAGACCTCTCGCGCCCGGCATTGGTTGCGGCCATGCTGCGGGGCGAGACGGAGTGGGAAGCGGTCAGCTCCTTCTGCGAGGCAGTAATGCTCGTCAAGGAGGAGGCAGGCCGCGAGCGAGAGAGGACAGCGTCCTCCCTCCGCCCCAGCCGCAGTGGTAGGCGCCCACGGCGACGGACGTCGCTTGATGATCTCCGGCCACCGTAGGCGCGGGCATGCGGGCAGCGAGTAAAGGGCAACTCGCTGCCCGACCAAGGACCATGCCCGGGTCGACGGCGCGTTGTGTCCCACGCGCGCCTCAAAGAGCGTCAGCATAATGACGGGGCCCCCCTCTCAGAGGGCCAAAGCCTGCCGGGGTTGCGGGATTATTTCCTCACCGTGACCCCGGTACATAAAGGGCTACTGAAGGACACCGTGGATTTTAGTCAGTACAAGTCTGACAGTCCCTCCCGCCCTGCCCGGGGTGGGAGGACTCATTTGATGATTTTACCACGTTAAAAAAAAAAAAAAAAAAGATTACATTTTTTTTTATGATTGTTTTTTTGCTTTTTTTCATCACTTTCTTCATTTAATACTTTGCATTGCTTCCACGAGCTCTTCTGACAGCTTCCAGGCGATTAGGCATGCTGTAGGGAAGACAGACAACTGGTGGCTACAATGCTCCGAAATCGTTTTCAAACTGCTGTTGGTCTAAAAACTCACTTTATTCGCTTTGGAGGTGGCAATTTAAGCGCTGAAACAGTAAGAAGACGTCTTACTGAAGCAAATTTGAAACCATTGAGGCCCGCAAATGGCCCCAAACTGGAACGGGGACATCGAATTGCAAGACAGAGATACGTGCGCGACACCTAAACTGGACACTAGACGAAGTCTAGGGTAATGTTCACGGACGAGTCTAAATTCATGCTTTATAAGCATGATAGTAAGCAGTTGGTGTACAGAAGACCAGGGGAGCGCTTCCATCAAGCGTGTGTGGAGTAAAAAGTGGCGTACGGTGGGGGCTCCGTACAAGTTTAGGCTGGGATTTCTGCTGAGGCCCGCACCGAGCTGGTACTCATTCAAAATGGAACTCTAAATGCAGAGAGGTACGTGGAAGAGATCCTCAATGAACATGTAGGTCCTTTCATGGCCAGGATGGACCGGCATGGCATATTAATGCATGATAATGCGCGTCCCCATACCGCCAGAATTGTACATGACTACCTTGAAGAGGTCGGTATCGAACTCATGCAGTGGCCAGCGCGAAGCCCGGACTTAAACCCCATCGAGCACGTCTGGGACGAGCTTCAGAGATGCGTGAAAGGTCGAAATCCCCCACCAATCACGCTTCCCGAGCTCAAACAAGCACTGGTGGAGGAATGGGTAGGTATTCCTCAGCACCGGCTCCGAAATTTGGTGTACAGCATGCCTAATCGCCTGGAAACTGTCACAAGAGCTCGTGGAGGCAATACAAAGTATTAAAATATGAAGAAAGTGATGAAAAACACCAAAAAAACAATCATAAAAAAATGTAATCTTAAGAAAAATATGACTACTTTGGTTTTTTTTTAATTTAGAGATTGATATTGTGGGTGCAACTAAGTTTAATCTTATTTTTTATTTGTATAATTAAATTCTCAATTGAACAGTCTTCGTTTCATTAGGATGGCATACGTAGTTCGGGAGATATTCGGGTTTATGTGACTGACCCGTTATTTTTGGAACCGAGTGTAGTTGGGAAAAGGCTAGGCAGATGTGGGCTATCACGCTACGACCATCAGGAGACGAGCAACAGAGAACAAACCACGGGCAACAACTAGTCCCAAATAAAATAACTCTATCCAGAACCTCGGTTCCTTTCAAGACTGAAGAATATATCAAGAACCTCAACCACGTTAAGCATACATGCTAGAGCGGAGACCGCAAATGGGCAAGTGAAGGATGTCCTGCAGCAAGATGAGCCGATGTCAAATTGATTTTTCGTACTGATGGGCCGGATCAATTTCTCATTTTGTATGGAAAAACTTTTTTTTTTTTTGTGAATTTCTAAATGTCGTAGAACAAACATGTTCAGTAACATGGGCTGACTTACCCCACGAAAGGTTTTGCGCATATAACGTTACACGTTGTATTTAAATATTGACGTATTTGTTTTCGAGTGTATGGCACTCGTGGGCTGCAGCTGAAAATCAGCGTCAGGTGGCAAACTTTGTGCTGCCACTTCGCATTATGCTGAGATGAGGCCCTTTTGGCATTTACTTTTATGTTTTGATGCTAATAAACTCAATTTTCTTTCTTTCTTTTCTTTCACCAGTGGACGGCAATAAGCTGATGATATAACCTCGGTAAATACTTCAGTTCCAGGAACTTAAACCCTTTTTCCATTCACAAACCGGAACATCTACATAAAGGCTGCAGTCGGAAATTTAAGTCCTCAAAGAGGTTCGAACCTGACATCAGACATTCTTCCCTGTATTGTAAACCTCTCGACTAAATATTATAATATCTACTCATCCACTTCCGTTCACAGCGTTATACTAATCATTTACAATGAGTTTCTCGTTACTATCTTTAAAGCCTTCCTTAAAAATTTTGTTACACAAAGAAAACTGGATTTTATTTTTAGACAAATAAAGTTGAGTTTCAGTTGTGATGATTCTGAATCAATTACGACTACTATCAAAAAGAAATTTGGAATGTAAAGTTAGATGGTTAGAGTTGAATTTAGATTGTAGAGATAATCGAAGCAGATTGATGAATTTCCGTTATTTCTTTTTTCAAGATTTTTTTTGTGGTTTAAATCTGTTAGATTGTATTTATATTGAGTATTAAGTGGTTTTGTCAATAGTTGTTTAATAAAGTTGTAAGGGTTGATCCTCTAGAGTAGAGGCTGATGGCACAGTCTATCTGTATGGTTCCGTATAAGTAATTTACTGAATCCAATTTTTTGTAAGATCTGTGTGATGTTGAAGCAGTGTAGATAATGTAACATTTACGTGTAAGTAATATTGCTCTATCAATTAATTAGGAGTTTTTCGATGCTCTTTACTATTGAAGATTAATTTATAGTCTAAGTCACTTATATTTCTTTGGTTTATGTTACTTGACTGTTATGTTTCTTGACATGTTGGCTTAGTGGTTAGTGACCCTGACTGCTATGCCGAAGGTCGTGGGTTCCATTCCCACCCAGGACAAATGTTTGTGTGATGAGCACGATCATTTGTTCTGTGTCTGGGTGTGATTTATCTATAATATGTATGTATTTAGAAATATAATTATAAGTATGTTTATCAGTTGTCTAGTACCCATAACACAAGCTCTTAGCTTGGTACTAGATGGCGTTGTGTGACAGATAGTTGTGAATGTGGCATATTATCTTGAGTAAGTATGTAGGTTATCTTTATCTTTATCTTCTTTATCTTTATCTTTACATATAATAAAATCGTAGAGATGTCATTCCTGTACATTGAATATTTTTTTCTTTTTGTATTTTTTTCGAGATAAGGGATCGATTCTGATGCCAGATCAACTTTTATTTTTTTTCGAATTTTTTTATGTTTTTTTGATTTGATCTATCTCCGAAACTACTGTAAAGTTGTCTATCAAATTTTCCTCAAATATTCCTAATAATATGCTTCTGTTTATATGCTATGTATTATTACGCTATTTTTCCTGGGAGATAAGCAATTTTGAATTTTGTTGTTTTTAGATGTTTGTTGATAGTTGGAAGCTAAACCACTGGATATTAATTAGTCAATTTTTCCTCAAATATTCCTTAAACTGCTGTTCTATTAATGGGATATGTATAATTACGCTATTCCCCTTGGGGGATTAGCAATTTTATAATATGTTGATTTTCAGTCATTGTTGACATTTGTACAAGAACCGCTATTTGAAAATCACTGTCAACGTACTAGCCAGTCCGGTCGGTAACCTGCTTGACTTTCGTGCAAGGGGTCTCTGGATCAAATCTCTCAGTTTTTTTTTCTCTTTTTGAGTTTTTTTTTATTTGTCCTGAGAGTTTTAAATAATTCAAAAAAAATGTGCATACTTTTGTTTCAATATTATTCGCGATTTAAAATAATTACTATTTTTTTTTCAATACTTCTCTAGGATATAAATCTACACCGATTTAAATTGTAGGTAGTAAGTTGGATATTTTTTTTAATTGTAATTGTTTCGAGGTGTGGAATTTTAAAGATTACAAAAAAATCAGGGTTTCTATAATTTGTTTTTATTTATGTTTTGAATTGGTGCTCAAACCAGTGCATAGATTCTGTTTTAAACGACGACAAGTTGTCAGATAATTAGTTATTTTTTAGGTATCACGCGGTATGCTAAAGGGAGAAGAGCAATGCTATCGTACAGACGCCAGCAGGTCAACCTACCCGAATCTGTCAGATTTAACCATTCAAACCTTAACCTTCTACTCTTGTGATAAGGTTGAAATTTTATTAAAGAAATCTGACAGATTGTGTTAGCTTGATGTGCTGGCATCTGTACGTACGTTAATGTTTAAATAAACACGGTTCTTTGAAATTAATATTCTCAAATAAGGACGTTTCTTAAGCAAACTATGTACCTAGATATAACATTATTGATCTAAACTAATAATAAAAATGCAATTATGTTTGTTTTTTACCTTTTCACGCATTACTACCTACTGAATCGATCGTCCCAAAATTTAGCATTTATACGTTGTCAGGAGTATAGACACGGATATAAGGTATCTTACATCCCGAATAACAGAAGCTGTTTCCGAGAAAACAATTACGTTCATATTCCAGATGGCGCCACACGATCCGTATTGTTTCTCAAATTCTAAAATAACGCAAGCGAAGCCGCGGGCAAACACTAGTTAATAATAAATTGTTATTTTGTATGAATTAAAAATATCTAAGGATTTATATTTCTAATAAAACATTTGCGCTGTAATTGCCAACTCAAGAACAAAGCTAAGTTGACCAATTTGTACATTTAAATTATTTATTTGAAGTTATCATAATCAGGTAGGTAAAAAGGTAATAACGAGGTGAAACATTCAACACAGCAAATTAAACCATCTTTAACCCTTAATTTGGCAAGACCAACAAAGTTGTAGTAGAAAGTTGGCATTAATATATTGTGTTAATATACATTCAAACCTTACGGGAAAAATAATAAAAAAAATATTACATGAAGGGTTTCCTGAAAACACAACGTTAAGTATACTCAACAAAATCCTATGGCTAAAGAATTACTTTATACATAATATTATATTATATATAAATAAAAAAGGTTCACATGCAGTATTTTTATGTAGTAAGAAATTTTCACTTAGTTAACAATATAATTAACCATTAGTTTTTGGCATAAATTTCGTCAAACAGATTGTCAGAAATGAAATCGATGAAATAATTGAATTAGTTCTTTCTATTGGGACCCTAGAGCTTGCGAACGCTTCTGGATCTACTTCAGCACAATGAAGGACACTTCCATGAGACCATTTAAACTTAATTACATGTTTTTCTTGGGTACAGGGGTTATCTGGATCATGCTAAGTGGAGTGGAGTGCAGATAGAACACAGCCTTCTGTCTCCGACGATTTGCTAGAAGCTGGTAGTACATGTTGGTAGTGGCGCAAAAGCCAAGATTTGTGTAAATTGTAGAGGAGAATCACTTGCCTAACTGAAAATGCATAATTTCATTTGAAAAAGTGCTAGAACTGTCATTTCAAAAGGTCTCACCATGCAGACTTGTTGAGTATACTCTACATAACAAGATTACTCACCATCGAATTTTGTTGAGTATACTTAACAATCAAGTTCAATGACTCCTCGTGTTCTTATTCAGGTGAAAAATGGATTTCTAATATTTTTAATGTATTGATTATCTAATAAATAAATAGAATTAAGCAAAATATGTACTAAAACTAAACCAAAACCCAACAAAAATAAATATTACCTTTATTGGGTCACAGATGACGTTGTCTCGTTGTCTTTTCTGGTTCTTTATTGTCAAGTAAAATATTGACAGGCCGGTAGAAACTTTTTCCTACTATAATTAACTATCATTGAAGTATTCCTAGCCTATAAAATTTGAAACCACGGAAGAAAATTTGACATCTAGATTTTTTCAAATTTTATGTTGAGTATACTTAACTGTACCAAATTAAGGGTTAAAATCACCATAATCTCAATATTCGGAAGTTTCACACACAATCCCACAAAAGTGAACCAGCT
The DNA here is from genome assembly GCA_036375495.1 of Agrotis segetum. Lineage (NCBI taxonomy): Eukaryota > Metazoa > Arthropoda > Insecta > Lepidoptera > Noctuidae > Agrotis > Agrotis segetum. Next base: position 27,126 of record JAQSVV010000208.1, read on the forward strand.
GTACATTCCTGTAACAATACGCAACACCATGTATACCGTCAAAGCTGCCGATACAAACAAAACCTATGGGAATCTTTAACGAAAATCGGACATCGATAATCCTCCGAATGAACGAGGGCTTTTACCAACTTATCTTACAGTTAAACATTGGATAGTCAACCTTAAGATTAATACGACACAGTCCATTGTAATGATAAAGAAATCTTTGGCACACCAAAAGCTCAGTAGGAAATTACAAATTTTTATTGCGGTTGCTGAAAACATTTTTGTTCGAATATGGACTGTAAGTCAATACAATAAGAGTTGGAGCATTGAATGAGGAAGAATAAGTAAAAACCAGTAGTCGTCCATCAATAGAATGCAATCCCGCAAATCTGCATTCAAAATTAGATTGTTATCTGTTAATGTGGCCAGTTCCACAATATCCGGTTGGAACCGGTTATTGTTGGTAAATCTACGGTAAATAAAACAGGGATTAACGGAAGAAAGTCCTTACATTTTTATAATGAAGTACTTAATCTTCGGTTAATTGAATTGTGAGAGTTAAGTGGTGTCATCTGCTCCTTTAGGACCATTCACCTTACTGTATAATGGGTATAAAAGGTTACTTGAAAAACATTTTAAGTCGAATGTCCTGTACTTGCATGCAAAAGAAACTTTCCTTTGCATTCATTAAACCTTAATAGATTTTATCTTATGGTAAAGGAATCATATGCTTGGTTACCACATTTTGTCGCATTTTGGTTGTAAGCACTTAATCTTCGATCAGACAATAGTCTGTTACTAATCGGATGATGAATGGTGCATACAGCTTTGGTAACTTTGGCCAATTTCGTCTTATTTTCTTGGGAAATGGACAGATGGGAATGGACTTATTGTGAGGTATTTAGATCATGAGAAATGGCAAACAGATGAGAGTCCGACTGTCCACTGAGCAATTCATTATTATACTTATTCTTAACTTTCTTGTCTTGTCATGTTATTACCTTTGCAATTCTTCTCCAATTCGTTTCTTTTTTTTTACAACCTCTTCTTTGTTTTTTCAAAGTTTTCGAAGACTTGCTGCGTTTAAGGTAGGTAGCGACAACTTATCTTATCATCCCAAGGTGTGATGAATAAACATGCATGCCTTCCTACATTGAAATTCAAAGGACGATGCTAAAGGCTGTGCCTGAAACCCTGAACGATGCCAATGTTGCCATGAATAAAATGTCAATAAGTAGGTGAAAATTACCTACGTTACTAAAGAACTGATAATTATAAATTATAATTTTTTCACTTTCTTTTTCGAAGATTTTTTCTTATATTCTAGGTTATCGCGTTTATTATATTATGGCTTCGTTATCAAATTAACGAAACAATGACGAAAGTGCAAACAGAATAATATGAAAAAAAAAAGTTTAATTTATCGGCAACCCTTTTCTTCAACCAGCTTACCAAATAGAGCTTCGCGATTTTTTGCAACATTTGACATCTATCTCCATGAGATTTAAACAGACAACTCTATGGTTTCCTTAACCCTCAAATACGCTTTGACATTTTTTTAGATCATCAAATGAGCCCGCTTTGACATCAGACAGGTTCGGTACCAAAAGCAATCTTCCACTGGATTTAACACCATACAATTAAATTCATTGGACTATTTGATCTTATCATTGCACCTAAACAAATAGAGGACACGGATATTTAAATTAAGATGGAATCAAAGTTATTTTAGACTGTATATTTAGGTAGGTAAGGTTAAAGTTTATGTGATGGTTTAAGTGTCAAAAAGGTGAAAAAAATGTGTCATTCTGTATTTTATCAGCACGTACAGTTAAGGTGTGGTCTAATGACAAGCTGAAGCGTGTACATTTCAGAGCGAAAGCGGAAAAACATTCGAAATAAATGTATGTAATCATGTCCGCGAGAGATTGATTGAGATAGATTTCTGACTTAATTCATGACACTGCATTAACTGAAACTAAGAACATCTGAAACCAAAAGTGGCTGCTGATGTGACCAGTAATAGAAAAGTACAAAAGAAAAATGACATACTGCGGGCATCAAATAAATTTGGATAAGGACAAGGGGTAAAATAAATAAATGCTATAAACTCTGTTGCTTGAGCAATAGAATAGAACATAGTAATATCATTTTACGTAATATAATCGCAATTCACACTATGATTCTCCTAATGGGTCATTTTTATTCTTCACGATGCTATTCAAAACGCAATGCTCGCCACGCATGCAACGCTCAAATCTCCTCACTTAAACCACACCACAGTTTCGCACATCCAAATGATCAGCACACTATTCAGCCCAGATTAAGTCCCAGGTCTTTCGCTCGACGGAGTGCGAATGCCCACTCGATCGACATCCCATATCCCATTGTTGCTAGATAAAAACGACAAGTCTGCGAACTTTCGTCGAATTCGACGCATTGTTTGCGAAAGTGATCGAATTAGTGATGTGTCTTTGTGGGCTTCTGGTTTTCGCAGTGAGGATTATGTCAATGTCATTGTTGAGATTGGTTGTTCGAGCGTTTTATTTGGTGTTGGTTGGCATTTGTTTTTTTTATGGTTTGGGAAAATACGACGGAGGCAATCCACTAGATTACAGAATTAATTGAAATAAAAGCAATTTAATTGGCAACAGGCTTATTTTAAACATGACTGAAATGTGAATGTACAGTTAAAAAGAAGGTAAATGATAAATGATATTTATTTTGCAAGTTGGTTATAAAAAACACTTTTACACGTCATCAATATTTTTAAAGCAGCCGAAACAAACTCAGAGGTCACAATCTCTTTTAAAGTCCAGACATTGTTTTGTTCAGGTCATACGAGGACCATGCGGGTGTCTGAGATGTTCTCTTGAGGAAAGAGCAACACAGATTTGAGTGGACCTGTCCAGTCAGTGCAAGCATTTGTCGGTAATCGTATAGCTCGACTCAGAACGTCAGAACACAAGGAGCTCAACGACACGACGAACAATACCAAAGAAAGGACATTTGGGAAGGCCGCTTAAAGTAGGTACTCAAATTGTTGGACAGTAAAATTATTATAAATCAAAAGCAAAACTTCCCCACATTCGTCCTCGCATTCACAATGATTTTTAGTACACAAATAAAAAATAAATAACAAATTGGAAACATGTCAAATTGTAAAAAATAAATAATGAAAATAGAATACAATTACAGAGTAATTAATGTCAAATGGTAAAATGTAAAAAACAACAAAAAATTAAAGTCACAAAGTAACCCACGTCAAATTGTACATGGCAATATGGTATGCTGGTAGTTCTCCAAGTTTGATGATATCTAGATATTCTGCGCTTTTTCGATTAAACCATGTTCCTATGTAATCTAGTTGGTTGCACATCGCTAACTATTCATTAATTCACTTGTACCAATGCTACTAGACACTCAGTTTCGTCTCATAATCGAAGCTATCGATATACCGGCGGTACAACATCAAGTGGACGTGCGTCTGATTGATACGATTGATGATACTTATCGACGCGTCTTTTTGGGGAGGGTAATTTTTATTGTCTGATCTGATCTGATCGAGGGTAACTATGTCAGGTTCAGGATGACTGGTAGTGATGTGGTTTTTTTGAAGTGGTGTGCAAACTTACGGTTGATAAGGTTATGCTAGCTTTGCCCGTGTACAGTACGGTGGAGTTCCCTTTGTACGAAGGGATCTCTTCCTTGGGCACTGTGTGCCCAAGTGGTCTCTTTGCCCTGCAAATAGCCTGTCGTGTGGATGCTCCAACGCGTGTCCCTCTGATCAGCAGAGGGCAAAGCGGGCTTGCGGACGGTGAGTGATGGGTAGCTCGCCTCCGACCAAGGACCAAGCCCGGGTCGGTGGCGCGTCGTGTTTCGCGCCAAATGCCTGCTGGGGTCGCGGGTTTTTTCTTTTAAAAATTATTTGTGAATTGTCCCTTCCGCCCCACCCAGGGCGGGAGGACTCAGGTAAAAAAAAAAAAAAAAACCTATGTTGTTGCTGTTTAAAAATTATTTGTGAATTGTTACCCGTTTTATTTTAGCTACATGATCCAAGCTTACGAAAACAGAAATCCGTTCTGAGTCTGTTATTAAGGTAGGTAGGTACTGTAAGTAAGTTCTCCTTATGGGGGGAACGACTGTCGCAATCGAGGTTCGGGCACGCCGCAATCGCGGTGGTAAGATCCCTCTTTGAGGAGTGGCTGGATAGGCGTCACGGTGTCATAACCTACCACATGACGCAGGTCCTCACCGGACACGGAAGTTTCGGAGGTAAGTACCTGAGTAGGATAGGGGACTGGGGAGGGAATAAACAAGAATAAAGGATTATTTTGGCAGATATCCTTCAAACAGAATTTGAAGAAAATTCATGAAGAGCATAATATCTGCATTCTGTGGATTGCAATACTTACACAATGACGATCACCACACGACGGAGATTACACGCATTAAAAATGATAGACATTATGTTCAATGATTTTACACACAGAATAATATTCTATTTTCTTTTATCTAACTGACAACCTTCTTCCAGAAGCCAATAATTTGAATGGCAGCGTGATAATCCAATCAAACCGTATCACGCACTTATTTAAATATCAATTAATCAGTCCTTGTATTTTACCTCTTTTCAATAGATATAGATGACCTTTATTCTCCTAAACATAAGGTTTAAAACTGTTAAAGGGCAACATGATAAAGGATCAATCACTTTGTTAAGGTACTGTGACTTTAACGTTCGATCCTAAAACTTTTGCATTATAAAGCACCAATCAATCAAAAATCGAATTCTAAATGAGCGTTTTCTAAATTCAAATTTTGAACATAGAGCGATCCGTTCACGCCCGTTCATGCACAAAGGAACCATCGTGTTCAATCTATGGTTGTATCGTTTTTAAATTTGTAAAAAATTGAATTTGCATGAAAATATCGATATAACGGATTCGTAACACAATGAGCGACAAATACGCGAAATTGTATCCTTTTGTAGACCAAATAAATTAACATATGACATTGTGTCATGTGCATTGGCAGTGTAACTGAGTTCGATATGCTAATGGTACTTTATTGTGATCGGTGTGGTGAATCGCTTAGATATCGAAATTATTTGTTGTTACGCGATTTCATGGAAAATCTGATAGCTTTATAGCTGACTTATGGTGTATTACGAATTTCTTGAACAGTAATGTGATACATTTGTAGAATAGTTACAAAGGACATTTAGATATTTAATGCAGAAATACTTTTACGCAACCAGTATTTTTAGATAATTTTAAAAATATAAAAAGGGCTTCCAATAAGGATTTGGTCGATTTTTGATCAAAAAACTTTGTACTCTCACATTTATTTTCTATTCCTTTGTAAAGTAGTAAATACGTGTGAAACAAAGACATTTTTAAAAAAAATATTTTTTCTTTAATTTATTTCTGCTACGTATTAATTTATAAATATTTCTTAAACATTTGAAAATCTAAAAATAGTAGGCCCAGCATCGGGAACAGGGTACAAGCTACCGGTGGTTAGGGCTCCAGAGAGAGAAGCCTCCTCACTATGCGCGCCGTGTCCAAGATCACTGCTTTTGCAGCAAACACTAGCGATGGTCCTCGATGCGTTTTAAACCAATGAATGCTTATGAATTAAGTTGAACTACTATCGCAGAATTGGCAATTCAAGTATAAACTATGTATAATAACATCACTAGATAGAAATTTATGACCAGACCAATAACATGTTTTACAAAGACAGACTCACAAAAATTTCATGCTCCAAAAAATTAGATTTGATATGACATTATTATTCAAACAGTTTTCATTAATGGACCATTTGCCTATTGCTAAATTAAGTATTTATATCACTTTACCAATAAACGAATTTGTAACGGTCTGTTGAGTTCCGTTGTGGATCTTATTATGCAATTTAAATCACAGTAGCAGAAGCAATAAAAATAACAAAGCTACCTGCATTTACACATGTTACGAAATCTGCATACACATTTTCGTGCCCCAGTCATATGTTAAAATCATTTATCGACATTTTAAATTCTTTTATCAACGGCACATGTACACTGCGACGCGAATCGCTCAATAGATTTTTTATTGCCAATAAAATGTCTACGTAGTTAATTTGCGTATGTTGCATTGTAGACCGCACATTGTGCGTACACGTCACTCCGCCGCCCTTAGGGCGCGACCCGCTGCCCTCGTGTCGCCAACATTTCACACAACGTTACAATTCAATTATCGAACGCTTTCATTGTGTCATATTCATAATTTTAAATGGCCTTCCGCGTTTTGGTGGCCATGTCGATTTCTCGACAAAACCTCATTTGAATTAGAAGTAAACGGATGACATTCCTGAATTTTTTAGCGATTTCGATAGGGACATCTTGTATCACTTACGAATTTGCATTTTACTTGTATTGTAGTTTTATTGGATCATATCGTACATGATAGACATATGCTAATCCTCATAGAAATTGTATTGATCCTTAGCCGTTGGAGTTATTGCCTCCTTTGATACGACAGAATGTTATTCTTCAATCTAGCTTCCGTTATGATTTCTATTGATGTTAAAATTGCATTATTGTAGAATGATTCTTGACCTTAAAATATTCCAACGGTCTTCTAGCTTAGAAATCGATACGTTATTGTGATTTTTTAAGTATATTGTGAGAAATGATGTGGAATAAATTCTTAAGCAATGAATGTCTTAAAATATTCAAGTTCATAAGAATGATGGTTGCGATTGATTTTTTAATAAAGAAGTCGTTATTCGAAATAATAATCACCTTATGTCAGATGATATTATATTGATAGCAAGATATCATCGACATTACTGCAGTAAAATTATTAGGTTTTTGTTCTATTGATTACAATCGAATCGATGGAAAATAACTTAACTATATTTACTTTATTTTATCATACAGCATACGCCAGAAAGATGTGATCATTTTAGAATGTGTGATTAATTGATTATAAGTAATTACATATCATCAGACTGAACAATTTTCTCCATGGGACCTTTATCGCAATACAAAACGATATAATTAACTAATACTTAGTTCATACTTACATCTTTTTTGGTACAATTGTTACTTAATACTTAAAAATTTCCAAATCATAATTTCCTAAGAATGGAATTTCGTTTTTAAAAATTCATTGTTAGTACATAATCACCGATTGTGCATTTTAAAAGGTTTTGAAAATTGAGAACAGGTATTTAAAATAGTAAGTACGAGATAATTATTTGAAAACAATTCCAATAATTGTAGACATAATTCCATTACATGGCATAGCTTTTTGATTCGTCTATTAAAACCTACAAAACTAGCAATTAGTGTTTTAGTTTTTCAAAAAAAATCTAATAAGTGGGAAGTTAACTGAATTGGTAAATTTTATTTTCTGTAGACAGCAATAGACTTGTACTGGGTATAGTACGAGTTACACATTAAAACGATATTTATGAAAATGTTGTCAGGCATATTTTAAGGATTAGGTATATTGTGCAAATTTCTGACCAAAATGAGCGTAGCAGAATCACCTCTTACCTTATATTTCAGGAAATAAAATAGACACAATGTCATTTTATGTAAGATATTTTATAGACTGTAGACTAAGTTATTGTTCATCAACTTCTGGATCGTAAGCTTGAAATAAATATTTTATGGAATATATAATTTTTTCGTTGACTTATGCTTATATTATAATCACGTTCAGAACTGTTATTAATTTATATTAACTGACATCAAGCAGTACGGAATTAAAAAAATATGATTCATCCCAGTTACTATTTATGTAAATATTTAATAAATTAAACGATGCCTTTCTTATTTATCAGGTGCGAGTGTGACACAAGGAAAATATATTATTTTCTACTAAGAAATAAATCTTGTTTGACTTTACACCATGGTTTTGTCCAGCTTGACTTTAAGTTGCTCACTTTGCCTATTGCTGATCAATTACCTCTCTATAGTGATCATTTACAGGGTCTCGAGTTTGACCTCGCCTTAGGAAATATGTCTTAATAGTGTAATTTATAAGCCAATAATGTAACACGAGCTTCCTTACGTAAATATTACATTTTAAAGGACAGCTTGAACTGTCATTTTTAAATTTTAAATAATTATGCATCTATATATTTTTTTAATTTTAATTTTAAAAATAACGTTATCAAGGTTTGGCTTATTCTGCTTTTCAAAACATTGCAGTTCATATACATACCTAAATAAATAGATACAGCATACTTATATATTTATTAAGAAATAAACTAAATATTGGTCGCCAGTATTGTTTTCTCAATAAGCATTACAATGAAAACGCTAAGTGGCCATTGAGTGGTTCAGGTGTGAGGTGTGACTGAGACAACTGCTGTCATACGAATTTATTCTTGTTTCGTACACCGACTCATCATAAACAAAAAGACGAAGCATCAGAGTGAGACCGCGTCTCAAACCCGCGCAACCAATTTGCATTGTACGCCCGGCTAGTAAACGTTTAAAATTCTTACTTCGAACTGTTGGTCTCGTTCTGCATAATAACATCCGTAAGGCAATGGCAGTTACTTGGCCAATGGGGAGGCTCGGCGCGCACTCGTGGGCGTAGTGGAGCGCGCGGATTGGCCCGCTCGCTCGGGTTTATCACTCGATTTGTCGGTAGCGGCGTCACCGCAGTCGCGGCGCGCGATTGTCGATTGTCGCCATTGTGTCGAGCGAGCGACGGACGCGCGGACCTCGCGCTTGTTTGATTTGCAACACGCGATACGATAACGCATATCGAGTAAATCGATCGTGATATAATAAGTAGGTATACCATAATAACAGTTACCAAAACAATGACAACAGTTGTTTGTAATTATTGAGTCATTTGTTTATTTTTGAGAAAAGATTTGTGTGTGCAGTGCCGCCGGAACTTTGTTTTTTGACGTGATTGAAAGGCTTCATTCTGGATCTGGAGTTACATCAACGTGCCAGCGGGCACTTTATGAGGTAAACATAGTTTTCTTTTGTAAAAATAGTCTGTTGTCGAACGTTCTGTAATGATGGCGGCTGTCTTGAGCTGTGAAGACTCGATGGTCGATGAACCTGTGACAAATCGATTTGTTTTGCTGTTGTTCCACGATTGTTGTTTCCTGCTTTTTTTGTTTATAAGTAAAAATACCCTCGAATCTAATTTCTCGGTGAAGAATGTCAAGGCCAGTGAAGAGTTCAAGTTTAATTTGGAACTGAATGACGTTTTTTTTTATTTATACCTACTTATATGTTTTATTTATTGTCATTGAATTGCATGTGGCTGTTTTTACTTCTTGCTTTTTAGTATCAACCGGTTTTTTTATACACATTTTACCTATAAATAAATTAGCAGTACTTATACATTAGATAAATACCTACCTAACCTACCTACATACCTACATTAAGTAAATAAGTGCCCATAACACAGTAAAACGAGAACAAAACATAATAGTTTTCTACAGGACCCTTCCAGCCAGGTACCAGAAGCTAGGTACCTACCTAATTTAAATAAGGGCGTGTCGAATTTTATAACTATATTTTTTTATAATGAGTTCTCCCACCCAGGGAGCCACTTGACTGTCAGACTTGAACTAGGAACTAAATTCCACAGTGATCCTTCAATAGTCCTTAACGTTCAAGGGTCACGATTGCCTGGTGAAACAGTCCCGCGACCCCGGCAGTCTTTGGTCTTCGATGGAGCGTTCCCTAGTTATTCAATCTTCATCTTTCTACCCTATGGGGGTGATGGATCAACTAAAGGTAACCTCTGAGTTGATCCTCTGACCCTGAAGCGCTCAGCTGTGTAAATTGACACCCTGCCTTCGAGCTGCCTTGCCTCAATTTAGTAGCCTGTGTCTTCCAAATCTTCCAATAGGGCTGCTTATGTAGATAAATCATAAATCATGTAGGTATTGTCTTACAGTAACTTAATTAAGGTTTGTTAACCATACCGATACATCTTGTTTTTCGGTAGCCATACTATAAGAAGTTTTCGACTTAAACCTACCTAGTTATAGGTAAGCCAATTGATACTAGGTAGGTATGTTCAACAAGCGATTATGAACTTTATTCCCCTGCCAAAAAGTGGTCAGATAGTGGTCTTGTAAGTACTGACACTGATATGGGTGACTCTGGGTGACTCGCTGTCTGATCATGGACCATGCCCGGGTCGAAGATGGCGCGTCGTGTTCCACTCGCGCCTCAAAGAGCATCTGACGGGGCCCACTTAGAGGGCCAAAACCTACCGGGGTCGCGGGACTGCGCATCAGGTATCCATGACCCTGTAACGTAAAGGGCCATTGAAGGATCACCGTGGATTTTTGTCAGTGCAAATCTGACAGTAGGTACCTACCTCCTGCCCTGCCCTGGGTAGGAGAACTCATTTGATGATTTTGTAAAAAAAACCTAGGTAGGTACTGATAGACATAATAAAATATCAGCAGCGACATCTATAACCAAACATTGGAACTAAGAAATCCTGATCGTGAGATTAAACAGCCTCTATACAGGATCCTGACAACAACCGTCGGGCAATAGCCATCCAGATAGGTCAAAATAGTAGGTACTCGCTTTGATGAATCACGATGTAGGTCTGGTAGGTATATATGTATTATTTATACTATTGCTTGAGCGATAGGTTAGAGCAGGCTCCCAAACTTTTTCAGCTCGCGGCGCACATAGGTCCGGCGCCCACTATCGGCATCGGCACGGCAGAGGATTTTAGGTGATAAAAAGCATTATGCCATGGCAATAAAGAAAAACTTTCCATGAAATAGGTATGATCGTAGTAACAGAAATACCGCTTCGGTACCTATGCTTGAGGCTACTGAATCGGCAATTTCTTCAAGATGCCGATCGATAGTGGGCGTTGGATAGAATAAGATTTTTCTTTCGGCACCCTAGTGGGCGATAAAATCTGAATTCTAGGGCTCTACCCAGTTTAAGAACCCACGAAATTAGAGTACTTCCATTTGGATTTTTACCGTAATCATATTATCCTCTTACTGCTGGTGGATATTTCGTATAGAATCTTGGTTCCACGCAATATCAATCTGGAGAATGATTGACCCTAGCGTCTCACGGCGCCCGCCCCTCTGTACTCTCTATGACACACCAGGGGGCGCCGCGGCGCGCAGTTTGAGAACCCCTGGGTTAGAGTGGAATACTCTAACCATTTAGGGATTTTTACCGTAATTCTTATTATTGTTACTGATGAAGTGGCTTTTCTATCCCCAGAGTTAATGACGTCGGCCGGCCGTCGCTATTTCCAAAAGCTTAAAGCTACCTGTTTTCCTCTCACACCTTCTTTTTCCGTAGCAGATATCGGTTCCTACTGTAGCAAGAACCATGTTGTAGGCCGTACACTATTTCAAACAAATCTGGTCCTTGTTTTCTAAATTCCGAAAAAGTTCCCTAAATATTTTATTTTTAACTTTTGAGTCATTTTTGTGCGTATGAAGTTTCATTGATATTGGTTCAGTCATTTTCGAAACGACTTGGTATAGACCCAGTTTGTTTAAAGTGCCGTTTGTAAAAAAGTGTTGTTCCAGTTGCAGGTGCATTAAATAATAAGTTCTTACAAGATTCCAATTAGAGTGTTCTTATTGTTAGGTACAGATTTTTTAATGATAATCTTTTCTAGTTCGGCAATAAGATCGTGCAAAATTACTGGCTAGCACGTGTCCTTAAATTTTTGTAGGGTGACCATAATTTTTAAGAAACGGAGAGTTTTTGTAATAATTTCAGGATGTGCGTTAATTATGTTACATGTTGTATTACATTTTTTATTATTAAAAAAACAAAAATACCTACCACAAAATATTAAAAAATGAAGTAAAATTTTGCGAACATTTGTTGATAAGCGTGAAATGTAATTATATAGCGGTTTCTACATTGGCCATGTTGAAAAAAAGTGATGCCTGCCTTAAGTATCAATGTTAAGGCCATAAAAAGTCAAATTATTAATTATTGTTGAAGTACAAATAGATGGGCAACAAAGGCAAAGACGCTGTGTAAATCAAGGGCATGTCATTTTTCACTCCAAAAAAAAAAAAAGAAACAACGTGCACCATAAGAACAAAAATCCCCATGACACATTTACAGGCCCCTACAAATCGGCAATGTTTTATAAAACCAATTAGTGCCTGAACTGATGGCCTAATGAGGCCACAATCGCCTCTCTTTTACAACAGGTTGTAAAGGACCCGTATTTACACGTTTACAATGGTGATTAGCCTTTGTGGTAAGCCGACAATTTTTATTCTGTTCTAAAGTCTTCAGACTAATATGTTGGTGTCTGTTCTTGAGGAATGTTGCTTCTTGCTTTGTTTGGTTGATCGGGTGATGACGTCACAGGGGCATGAGGATGATCTTGAATGCATCTTCGAAATTAGGATGGACAAAATCTGTTAGAATCAGGACCGTCAGGACCGTTGTCAAAATTTTAATTGCATCTTAGCATGTTTTACGTCATTTGATGTAAGTTCTCGATTTCTAATTTTGCTTTAATAGTGTGAGAATTTAAGGGCTACGTGTATGCAAAACGCTCCAAAAAATTACAACGAATCCAGGTAGACCATCGTCTTATTGGAATTTTTCTACTAGGCACAAGTCGGAGACTGGTCTTGTGTTACAAGTGCACCTGCTCCATTGAATCTCAAAATTAATTCTTACAACATCGGAAACATCAAGCTCTTCATATCTCATTAGCATACAATTACTTAGTACCTTATCTTCTATGACATAAAGACTGACTTCAAAATCAATAGTCAGTCCTCCTCTAATTCTGATTACCACCTTCCAACAGTCGGTTACATTTTAACACGGGCTTGTGTTCTCGCCGGCTGCAAACAGAAGATCATGCGTGCGTTTGCGCATTCAATTAGAACCTCTCAACGAGCGCCGATTTCACTTAGGTACCAACTGACAGACGACTGTTTTTTTTTGGGTGAGACAAAAGGTCGTGGTTCTTTTAAGGTTACTTGGTTGGAATGTTGGATTTAATTGAAATGTTCTTGACTGCTTTTATTTCCAAATTCCTGATCATGATGTTCTGTATTTCTTTGCAAGATTTTGTTATCAACGGTCCTTGCTTTCATCATAATATTATCATAACCATCGTCATAAATATTATCAGCCGTAGGACGTCCACTGCTGAACATAGGTCTCTCCTATAGAATTCAATAGGATCTGTTGGAAGCGGCTGTGGTCTTCATAAGTCCTTGGTTCACAACCAGTAATCTCTGTTAGTTTCTAAGAATCAAATAGGTTACCATTGGTTTGAGACTTGTTGCAATTCAATTAAAGCCTACCGATCAATGATTTTAGTCCGTTGCACTTGTAGTTCACTTTTTGATACATATAATATTTTCCAGTTAATTTTGCACATTGTGTGGATCGGATTTAATTTTCAAATGCCAAATCATGACAAAACAATTAATGTAAGGTATAAATTAGCATGAATAATTTAGATTTCTGCCACAGTGTTATTGCAAAAATGATCCCATATTCGAAATAAGTCCAAAATACAGTGCAACAATGACTCACAATCCCACAAATCACTTGAAAAACCGACGGAACCTTCACACAAATAATGTAAGCTCATTTTTCGAGCGTTCAAGCGAAATCTCAAAGGTTCGACGTCTGGCTGTTAATTGTCAAGACAAATTCTCTTGTTGTTTGCATCGGCGATGTCTTACGAGTCGTAAGTAGTTTACAGTAGCTTATTTGTTCACTACCGTGGTTTAGTTTGGTCTTTCCTCTGCTTGTTTAAAAGAGGCTGAGGTTTTGCTGGCAAAATTATTCAGAAAACAACTGTGTAACGTAAAATTTGCCTGTGTCACTATAGCTATTCGAATCGAAACTCTCAATGTACCTTTATAAATAGAACGGATTTTTTTTATAAAACCTATCTGCCACTTAATTCCACGAAATAATAAGCTTGGTAAGGGAATCTTAAAATTAAGCCCAAAAAAGAATCATTGTAAGAGTCCTGAGAAAAATTGTCACCCTATATCCAGAAAAATTAGAATAAAAAAATGGAGGCTGTCAGAAGAAAACTCCTGCGCCTGCTAATGAGCGATAATGACAGGTTAGGTGTCAGAATCACACCTTTTTTAAACCCTCATTATGGCTCTTCAATATGCACGGGGAAGTAGACAGAAAAAAGGTCGGAAAATTCATAAAAGAGTAAAATTTTGTTGCGAAGTTTGTTTGATAAAAGAGGAACTGCAATTTCCCGATTTCATTCGTGGACCTATTTTAGATAATAGTCCTATGCTATAGTAGTGTAGGTAACCCGTCGCGGGACTGTCTTATCAGGTAATTGTGACCCCGGAACGTAAAGGGCTATTGAAGGACACCGCGAATTTTAGTCAGTAAGAGTGTGACCAACGACTAAGTTTGACATTCCATTCCGACCTGGGGGGAGGACTCAGTGTGATGAAGTAATAAATAATAATATAACAGTGCAGTGTATCCATATCCCGATGTGTTCTGTCAAGAAAAATATATTTTGTCGCTTTTTCCATACTTCTCTCTTGCTTATTGCTCATCTTTAACTTGTTTTGTCTGCCACACTGACCACTTTTTGGGTGTTGAAATCTTGCAATGTATCCTCCCCGCTCTGGGGTTGGAGCAGAAGGGGCTTAGACTTCTTCTGTCCAAGAATCCACCTTGTATTTTTCAGCCACTTTGCATTCCGGGATGTTTGTCTGGTTTTGTGACTTTTACAGGCAATCCTTCAACCTGTCACAGAAATATCATAAAATGTAACGTAGTACAAGTTGGTGGTAACTTGTTACTTTACAAGTATATTCAAAATCCACCTACAGTAACTGCGTATGCATCGATTGTCAATGTTTGGTGACATATTCACGAGCTACTGTCAAATTGTCAGCCTTGCAAGAAACCCTAGGCATTTTGTTTTGTAAAACAAACCTTTCCAGAATGCCTTAATATTTCTACAAATATTCTGAAGTCGAATGTTTTTTTTCTTCTTTTTGCTGTAGTAGAAACATGATAGGTAGATTTATTCACTATATTAAGTTACCTACTGTTCTAAATAAAAACAATGTAAAAAAAACTCAAGTATGACTAGATTCACGGTTCATTGATCGTACCTTTCTCATCTTGGTACAAATTTTTTTTTTCATTGAGGAAGATTGAAGCAATATTAAGGTCATATTTTTTTCGTATACCTAACAAACTAATTTTGAATACATACCAAGCACCTTCAAAGTTTTAGGGCTAAAATAACGAGAGAGTTGCTTTTACACGACTTTTTGAATTATAGGATCTTTCATACGACTGTCTTTCAACCTATAGTCGTAAGAGTAATTGCTTATATGATCTCTTTGCTAGTTGGGTATGACATAGTATCGTAACAACTATTGGCACTCATCATCATTATCAGCTGTAGGACAACTGCTGAACATAGGCCTCACCTATAGATTTTCAAAAAGGACCATTTGAGAGCATCTTGCATCCAGCGCACATAGGGTATGTCATAATAACGATTGGAATATTACGAACACCCGTGGGTCTACCAGGATGTCTTTAAACAGAAGTAGTTTGGAGGAGATCCGTAGACGAACTAAAGTCACCGATATAGCCCACCGGATTAGCAAGCTGAACTGGCAATGGGCAGGCCATATTGCTCGTAGAGCAGATTGCCGTTGGGGTCGAAAAGTATTAGAGTTGAGACCACGGACTAGCAAGCGCAGCGTAGGACGTCCACCAGCAAGGTGGACAGACGACCTTATAAAGGTTGCCGGAAGACGCTGGATGCAGGCCGCATCCAACCGGTATGTGTGGAGATCAAAAGGGGAGGCCTATGTTCAGCAGTGGACGTCCTACGGCTGAGATGATGATGATGAGTTTCACTGTGGGAAAGAAATAGAGCTATACTAGTCGTCTACCTGCATCTCTTTCCCACAGTAGAACTACTCTATCTTTAAGACGTCATGGTAGGCCACCACACAGTTTACATAAATTCCTTAAACATTTTCGAACTAAAGTAAGGTAATATCAAATAAAATATGAAAATACTACACGCAAATCATCAAAAGACGTTAAAATTAGAAAAACAATTCTGTAGTCATATTAATTGATGTTATAACCGCATAATACTGTTTAGTAGAGCATCCGGAACTAGAAATAACACGACCAAATAGCAGGCAGTAGCGCACGGTTGCACGGCGACAAATATTGACACATTCCGCTTACAAACACAGACACACACCCTTTTTGACCCAAATACAGCCTTCCAGGAATGTGAAACCTTAAGTTTTAAAAGAAGAACGTTTGACGATTTAAATAAAGTTCGATCGGTAACCATTAAAAACGCCAATGGAGACTTTAGTCCCCGAACTGTCAAAATTGTCTAAGTTCCTAAAAGGTCGTCATACTTCATTGGGGACTTTAGTCCCAATTCACCGACGAATTAAGAAACGTCAACAGTTAAAGCAGCAAAATTTGACGTGCCAAGTTCTGTCATATTTGACAGCTGACAGTAGCTGTCATTGGCGGTGTGATGGTAATACGGTATTTGACAGCATCAATAAATTATAAAACTTATTAGTCCATCATTCAAAATTTGAAAAATAATGAACACGTATTTTTCCTTTTGTTCAATCAATGAATATTTACGAAGATATAACGCGTCAAACTTCGGCGCGGCTCGTGACATTACTGGCAAATGAAAACTGTACTGGCTTGTGATATTTTGCCAATTTTTTATCTGTCATTTATTTTCGCTAATTTTGTTTTATGTTACAAAAAATATACGTGTCAAATATTTTGTCATAATCCAACTGACGGACTATTAGGACAGCTATAAGGACAAATACCCTATCCGGAATTTAAACTATGCGAAGTGGGTCACCCTAGTTGCACACATAAGTGTGTTTTTATTTTCCGTACACAGTAATTAAGGGTGTGCTGTCAGATGTTTTCCTAATATGACACCGTGTCACTTATACAGTGTTTTGATACAGTGTCAATTTAGTAACGGAAACGCGTGTCATTACTGTGTCATGTTCTTAAATTCACTTGTTTAATAAATGGTGCAACTAAGATAGTCTATTATATAGTAGTATATAGTCTATTATTTATAGTGTAGTTGATTGATGGAAACACGACGGTTTAACAAACGTGGCAGTATCAATTTTATTAAAACAAAAGTAGTGACGAAATAAATAAAAATTATAGAAACAACATTTTATTTATGAATCGAAACAAGATAGCGATTACTTAGACCTACCCTGAGTAATAACACTATATTTTTATCCCACTGCTGGGCAAAGCCATCTTCTCATACGGAAAATTCAGTGATTTCAGTCTTTAGTCCAGGTTTTCTTTAGTAGTTTTTCTTATCCAATGTCAGACAAACTATTAAATGATAATGATATCAAGCAACCAGACCGAGCATTATCCACCCCACCAGACAACGAAAACATGTCGATTACTACCAACCGTATCAACCCTAGCACTAGGGTGACCATCAATTGTGTCGGACATACGTTTTTGTATATTTTGTCATATGCCCGTTATAAATGATTGTACTACCCTACGTCACAGGGT
This sequence comes from Agrotis segetum, assembly GCA_036375495.1. Lineage (NCBI taxonomy): Eukaryota > Metazoa > Arthropoda > Insecta > Lepidoptera > Noctuidae > Agrotis > Agrotis segetum. The sequence goes on from JAQSVV010000208.1 coordinate 44,701, forward strand.
TTGTGGTTGTGTCTGTTTTCTGTATAAAACCTTGAATTGATTTGTATGCTAATTATAACCATTTAATCTGTACTTGTTTGGTGATAAAACGCCCATTAAGTTTCTGATAATTGTTGACTTACTCGCTATTGGCATTAAATTAAGGCAGAAAACAAAATTAATAACCAAATACTTACGTCATAATTAATTCGTGTTTTTTTTAAGGTTTTATAAACTGTTTTTCTATTGTACTGCACCTAGGGTATGATACAAAAAAAAAATAACATAAAAATCATGCAAATGACTTCTTACCTGTACCGTCTATTATATGATTCTTAAAGACCAACCCTTAAAAATCTTTTCTTCCTCCCTTAATTCGCTTTCATCTTCACACCCTTAACAACATAAGCTTTTCATTACTTCCACTGCGCATTTCACTCCTTACCGTCTTACTCAAGGAAACACCGACTTGAGGGGAGAGCCAATCAGAAGCGAGCTATTTAAAACCATCCCCGCGTCATAAGCCATTATAACACCCTCCTTAATATTAATATTTTCCACATTTTTGAGCACGATAATTGTCAGCCATATTAAAAGTTAGAAACACGTGGTGGACCGTGTATTGGGGCACTAATGCCCGTGTTGTATCGTGGAAACGTTTACTAATTTTTTAGGGGTGTCACTTGAAATTTTTGATTATTAAAAACATGATTTTGCAAATATGTAGGTAGTGTTATTTATAATTGATGTTGCTGGGTTGTTGAGGGTAATTAACAAGATAACAAGATTTTGAGCCAGATGGCACATTCGTAGAAGAACTTCTACATTCTACAACTTCACGTGTTTTAAAAAGTTTGAATTAGTTTTTTCTCTTTCTACACTTGTGTTTGCCTGGTCCAGAATCCACGAAGATGCCTTACCAACTTATAACCATGAAATATGAGTAATTTTCAAGTAACTATCAGAGTGAATAATAATGTTCACGATTGGGCATTGCAAGCAAAACAAAAAAAATAATAATCTTTGTTTTTCTTAGTAGAAACTTTCACATGCACAAAAATTTGTGAAAAGCTATTTTGTGAGATGCGTATTTGTCTCTTTACAAAAAGTTTTTTAGAATGATAAGTATGTACAATCGACAAATTGGAATTATGACCCACCATAAGCTTATTTTCCTACAGACATTCAAATACAATAAGATCCAGATTCGCGTAAACATACATATCCATAGTAACGACTTTGATCTTTGTCAATTTGACGGATTCAAACGATTTATTGTCAAAATGGGTCATGATTCCACTTTATCGATTGTACCTACAGTGGTGATTTCATACATAAAGAAAAACGAATGCCAACTAAAGTTCCTGTCTTCAAATTTAAAACACTGAAATCCAAACAAATCACATTACACACTATTTAACCACTATCCCCTTTATTTCCAGTGCCGCTGGTGCGATGTGCGACCGCACGGGCTTTGGGACGTCCATGGGGCACTTCTCCATGGGCCCCATGTCTGCCATGGGGGCCATAGGCACCATGGGTTCGATATCCGCCATGAACGGGCCCCAACAGAAAAAGTTCAGGAGGAACATATAAAGAGACCCATGAACGCTTTCATGGTTTGGTCGAGGCTACAGAGGCGGAAGATCGCGCAAGATAACCCGAAGATGCATAATTCGGAAATTTCGAAGAGATTAGGTGAGTCTTCCAAATTACCGTCCATGTCATTTTTTAGGCCAAGATATCTACCAGAAAATTACATTGACATAATCTAATCTAATATCTTTAAACGAGCAATTCTTGTATATTTATATACATAAAATCAGGATCTTGGAAACGGCTCCAAGGATTTTCATGAAATTTACAGATTAGGGGTTTTTCGGCTCAAGGAATCGATTTATCAATTCCTATATTCCTTGGTCCGGTATAACATTATGAAAGGACACAAAATCAAAGAACTCTAAGATATTTTGTAATTGCATAGTCTGCATATATATATCGAGTTCTCATTAATTGCTTAAGGATCTAGAAAGTATCCCGCTAATATAATTTTGGAAAAAAATGGAAAATATAATCGTTTAAGATCGTTCAATGTTTCAGTAATGCGACCAGGAGTTTTCTGGAAAAACTAAGGACAAAATTAAAAATTGCTTATTCCCAAAATTTTTACTTGCATATGCAAATACTGTAATTTTAACATATCAGCAAATAATTGTTGCTGAAACCGAACACATAAAAAACATTCAAATTCATAAATGAACACTAGAAATGAATGTTTTTTGTGTGTCGTGTTGTCTCAGTTACACATACCAATACTTAAAAAGAATTCAACTAAATATTTTATGTAAATAGTGGTAAATAAATACAGACGTGTTTCAATGTATGTGAAACAGTAAAGTTATTTGATTATTTTAACAAACACAGAATATCATGTGTAGGTATTTGTGTACTGAGCTTATTTGAATGTATATCATAATGTACGACGGTAATTTCAACGACAAGGGAGGGGAAGTATTTCAAGTATTCTATCTCCATTATCAATGTTGCTTTTGTTCTTCATGTTAGAGTGATGTTTAGGAACTTTGTATTGGAAAATTTGCTGTAAAATAAGAAGTCTTTTATTCGAAATTCGACTGAGAATCAGTACTTTTCGAGTGTCAAAAGCAGAATAGGCAATTCCTCAAACGCGTGAATTTCAAATAATGATAATTATGTGAATAAAAAATATGACTCCATACTTTGAGAGTACATGTTTGAAATCTTCAGGCGGTTTTGATATCCAAACTGTATAACTTCATCTGTGTAATTTCAAAGACCCAAGTGAAGAAGATAAATGTAATTCAGGACTATCACAGACACTTGAAGAACATTCAATTAAAACAAAACTGAACCAGATCAAACAAAACACAAACAAAGCACGTTACCGTTTCTAAATTAACGTTGTGAGTAACAAAACACCTTTTGTGTTATAACTATAGTAATATACGATTACGTCACTACTCTAAGACACCATTGTTCCGCACAATCCATTCAATTCGGCACAAGTAAATTACTATTATGGTAAGCGATGGATCCCACTCCATAGTTTGTAAAGGGCTCATTTTGATTGCAAATTGATCATTCTAGGATCTCACCTGGATTATGATTTATTGAGTCAATTTAATATTAATTTATGAAGTGAGAAGTTGTTCTGTAGGTGGTTTGTTTGACAGCATTGTCTAGCTCATTGTCGCTATTGAACTAAGTTAAGATGACAAGAGCTTGACGGGTTGGCTAAGGCATTGTTGCAGCTGGTAATGTCAAAAAATATTGCGTAGGTTAATTGAGCATTGTAAACGTGCAATGCCAAAACTTTCCAGTAATTTAATGTGTGCTCACACTAGTATTTTAAAGATAAAGTTTAAAGCACTACCAAAACAGCTTGAAAATAAGTTAAGCCCAATATCCACTCCTGAACAGTCCATCGCCCTTCCACAGAGACGAGTCCAAAACTCTGAAGCACAAATTAAAAATAAACTGCAACCTAAAGACGAAAGAAAAAAAAAATGGCCGCAATCAGCCAACAGAAGCTTACACAGCGGGGGTATTCTCGAAAATAATCAACAGCTCAAATGTAAGCACAGTTTCGTATTCGAAATTTAAAAACGCCCAGAAATAGGGATGGGAGGACACGAGCGGAAGAGTATGAAAATACGAGCAAAAACGGCCACGGCCATTCTGGCGGTGACGGCGAGAGGAAACGACATTTTCTATTTTTTCCCCCCTCTCGGCTTTTTTCAACTCGGCCCGTGCGATGCGGTGTGTACTCGGTTTTAGACACCTATTTGTTAATATTGAAGATGAGGTTTTTTATACGGTACGGTGTTCAGGTTTTGTATTTAATGAATAGATTCATAATAGAAGAATAAAATGATCAATCTTTCTACGTGATAAAGATTTTTAGAATTAACAAAACAATAGCTATAAGTATTCAGTTTGTGAAAGCTTTAATTCTGGTATCTACTAACGCCAATAATTCGACATTCGATTTGGATTCAACTTTTTTATGTCAACTCTATTGGAATTACTCGCTTAATTAAACGTTACAATGGTCTTAACTAAATTTCAGTCAGTATTAAGAACCAGAGTTTAAATAAGACATCTCTATATTCATCTAAATTAGTATTACGACCGCATTCCTCTTTAAAATTCACCGAACAGCCAGCGCCATCTATTGTCGAAAGGAAACAACGCGTTCAATATTAGTTTTTCCTTTTGCAAGTGAAGCGAGGGCGACAAGGCTTTACGTAAAACTGGTATTGTCCTGTTCAAATACAGGGCATGCATTATTCATAGTGGCACGTTTTCGTCTTGCGTTTTGTGTCGTATGTTTGAATTAAGGAGGGAGGGGATTAAAAAACGTAGGTTTTTTTTTAATACTGTTTGGTTTTAAGTAGGTTCTTTTAAGTATTTGGTTAATTGAGAATTAAAATTAGAAAAAAAAACAGGATCTTGAGATTAAAAGTAAAACACATATTCATTCCTGCCAGTCAGTTCCTCCCGCCCTGCCCGGGGGGGTGGGAAGACTCATTTGATGATATTACCTATTAAAAAAATTACAGACTCATAGGTATATAGAAATAATCCTTCTTTTTGAAGTTGGTTTAAAACGTGAATTTTATCAATATTGATTAAACTGTCTGCACTTTTAAATACCTAACTAAAAATAAATGGGGTCTTGTCCTGTTTTTTTTTTTCATAACAGCAACCTGTCAATTTTTGTTTTAGAAAATTACACGCTTCGACATCAAATCAATCATTGCAATCAAAAATCTTTTCCACCCTCAATTGAAGACAAAAAACAACACAAAACACGAGATATCGTATTCCCCAAACATGTGTAAACGCATCTGCGTTGTGCGTAGTACGCTGACTACGCAACCTGTCGACAAAACGCATTGTTTCTCGATCGCGTACAAATAAGTGCGCGTTTTGTACTTACGTCAAATCAATCGTTATGTCGATCGGTACAAAGGTACCGTGCACAATGGCGAGAAAGTTTTAGCGTGATTCACTGGTTTAATGGATGGCGAGTAGGTTCGTGAACTTGTTGGTTTAATGTGGACTGAATTGATTTGATGACGCCAATAGAATTGGTTTTGAAAATACAGTTTTGTGCAATTATTTAGCTTTTTATAAAAATCATATTTTCTTTCGTTGGCATAATTGTTAAAAATGTAAAAAAAAAAGGTCAGTTTAAAAAAATTGGAGGCTTTCCTAAATAAAATAAATACTACTACACAACACAACATTTAAGGGAGTGTGTCGTTGGTTTTTATTTATTTGTGAAAATGTAGTCGAGTTCCAAAAGAAATATTCAGTTTTTTTTTGTCCAAATTATTATCTTTTCTTGAAACATTAACCATTTGCACTTCTGAAATTCTTTCATATTAACAGCCATTAAATTAAATGCATTCTATTTACAGTGACTATAAGACATGACATGTGTCTTATCTTAACTCTTAGCTTAGCTATGCGTCGTTTTTGTTTATTAAAGCTTAATTTTCTAAACACTTGTGCTCCTTCTTACCGTAACTTATACTTGTAATTAGCAACATTCTTAACTATTATCCACGAAAACAAAAGTTTTGTGGGTTAATGTCGTTTTCAAAGGTATTTCCAAAAAAGGTTATATTGAAAGAGCTTATTACTCTTTATTGATGTTAATCAAATGCTTGGGTACATTGCAATTTATTGCCTTACTATGTCTTTTCTAAGAATCCTGTTATGTTTGTAGTAAAGAAAGGAAAACGGGTTGATGACCGCTGGCCGTTCTTATCGCCTTGCTGAACGTTGTTGCTAGGGAAAATTACCTTTGAAAGGTTTCTGAAGGCTCTAGCTTTAAGTATATCTGTGTTTCTACCTCCTACGTTTTAATTGTAGCAGATTTATCACGTTCTATTGGATTTTTACAGATTTAATTTGTGGTATGGTTTACTAAGTCAACATTTTTGACCAGCTGGCAATAGACCTTCTTACAAATGAAACGTAAGTAGGTACGGTACTCTAGAAGGTATGCATCTGCCTAATTTTTAGGGAGAAGGGTCCTTGGATAACAATTATAGGAGTTATGCGCGTCTTCGGAAAAAAAAATTTTTTATCAGTCATTAATTTTTGGTAGGTAAAATAATCAAATAAGTCCTCCCACAATGAAAAGGACTGTCAGACCCTTCTTGACTTAAAGTCCAGGGTCATGGTGTCCTGCTTAGACAGACCCAAGACCCTTGTAGAAACTGACACACACAACTACAACAGTCTTCTTTTAAATTATTAAATAACTAACCGCTTTTTTACCTCACAACATGTTCAATATTAATTGCTTGCCATCCTCCACCCCCGTATGTCACACATGTTTGTTTTCATCAGTGTCTGATGCATACCCTTAATAGTTTACACGTAGGGGCGTTGCAACCCAGTTAATATTAATTAAGGTAGGGAGTGGGCCATTGTGTGATGTGTAATGGGGGCCCAACTATCGCCTGGTGTCGTGTACTACTTGATTACTATGTAATGCATATTAATTGTAAGTTCTAAGTCACTTGTGTTGGTTTGCTGAAACTATTGAAAAGGCTTCTTACTGAAAGTTCTACTTGGAACTACTGTCTCCTATGTAGCAAGTACTAAAAGAACACCGTCACCATTCTCCTAATCTTTTTTCTATGGGATCGATTACCAGTACCTAAAACCACTATGGAAACAAACTTCAGCATTTCACATTTAGTGACTCAGATCTACAAACCAGTCATTGGCTGAAACTAAAAGATCTTCGAAAAAAAAATTGTGTGAATGGTTTAACACGCACGCTGAGCAGTCTCAGTATGCGCTATGTGCGAACTCGGTGGCAGAGCTGTAAAATGATTTGGAACTCTCGGGAAATACGTGTGTCAAGTGTAATATGCACCACAACGTTTTTAGGTACAATCGAGAAAGTTGAATCATGACCCATTTTGACAATAAATCGTTTGAATCCGTCAAATTGACAAATATCAAAGTCGTCGCCATGGATTTATGTTTGTTTACGCGAATGTATACCTAATTGTATTTGAATATCTGTAGGAATATAAGGTTATGGTGGTTCAAAATTCAACTTTGTCGACTGTACATTCATTTGTTTTAATTGTAAATGAAAAACAAACCGAAAATGTTAAATAAAACATCTCGTTGCCAAAAAATGACAGATTTTAAGTCCCGAAATATTGTGGTCACCCGAGGCGGTAGGTATTCCCCTGATGGTCTAATCTTGGACTAATCTTATACTTACAATTCGTGAAGCTTTTATTGCTTTGCCAAAAGTCCAGGTCAATTGCTTCTATTATAAGTTGAAAAGGCTACTAACTACAGTTCAATTTAACACTGAAAATACTGAAAGAACTGTGTCAAAGTGACTAAATTGGAACTATTGAGTGTGAATTGGCGTTAAAGACATCAATTGATCGACTGTTTGTGATACAGACTCAATTGAATTTATACTATAGTTATTCAACACCTAAATGTTACTGAGAAGATAGTGTTGAACATCTCCACAAACAAAGCATCAATAGGGAAATTGGAAATTAAGACACAAAGCGAAAAAATCTTGCTTTTGCATGTCTGGTCATTATTAACGGGGCCTTAAAACACCATCTTATCAGAATCATTTCCTATCATCATCAATAGCCTATAATATTCCCACTGCTGGGACACAGGCCTCCTCTCTGTGATAGGGAGTGGGTCATAATCCACCACGCGGGCCCAGCGCGGATTGGTGGATGTCACATGTCTTCGAATTTTTGGTTCTAGGTCATGTCGGTTTCCTCACGATGTTTTACTTCACCGTTTTGAGAGCAATGGTGATGAAATAAATGATACAAAGTAATGCGCCCGCCTGGATTCGAACCCACGACCTACAACTCGTCAGTCGGGGCCGATACCACTGGGCGACCACTGCTCATCAATCATTTCCTGTAGGATCATATTATTTTTTATTTTTTTTGTGAATTGTGAATACATTATTGGCGACTACCTACTGTTGCAACGATGTTTGTGAGAGGGTCTCGTGAAACCACAAACTGTCATCAGAAATGATACAAGGATTCAAAAAAAACGTCACATCCGCCATATTGTAAACGGCTCACAGTTTCTGTCAAAGAACATATGACATACCTGATGCTCCAGCTTTGAAGAAATGAACACGACAGATGCACCATTGTATTACATAACAACAACACATAGCTAATACCTAATTTACGTCGATTTTCCTCGCTCCAACTATCGTAGGCGTATCGGGACTTTTTTCCACACTTTTTTGTTTTCAAACCTTTTTTGTCAGATGCAAGTAATTACTGACTACTATTGGATATTTTGGAGCGACCACAACAGAGGCACGGCCAATCGTAGGACCGTGGCGAATGTTTACAATGAAATCTCGTCTCATGTAACAGTTAAAAAGACTTTTTTACGGACAAAACAGTGTTATAGTCCGCACAAATAACCTATATTCTTTGTAAAGAATCTATTAAAGTGATACTATAGTAAATTTTGTGAGAATGACTCTTCCGTTTGTAGTCCGGGAGCTCATCTATTATAAGTAACTGATACAAATTGCATAATACTTTTTTATTATGACGAAAAAGGATGAGTTATTCGTGTCTTGTCTGGTTTTGTGTTTAAATTGATTTAAAAGGTTATTGTACTTTTGATGTCAGGTATTGATGCCGTTTTCAGAGATAGGAGATGCCATGTTTTTTACTAATTAACTACTCGTTGTTTTTTTGTCGTATTCGAGATTCGGATGTTAATCTAACGTTATGACGCTATTTAAGTTGCACATCATATCATATTGTTTCAATGCCATGTTAACGGCACATATTCATCGATATTATTTTGTACTCTCTGTTTAAGAAATTATCTGAAAATGAAAATTTTCTTCAATGTGAGGACTCGGTATAACCTTGTTGTAACATTGAAGTTTCAGAGTTGGAAAAACATTTTTAAGGGTTCGAGTCAGCTGTAAATTGGTTTCACTTCTTTTCAATTTAACATTAAAAAAATATCTGGTTTTTGTACCTACCCTTGTACGGGACACTTTTAAGACTTCGTTGTGCTAGCTGACTGTCACCAGGCTGCATCTAGAGAATCGTGGCAGTAAAAATTTTCACAAAGATATATTTCTGTTGCCGAGTGTAAAAAACTACCAAAATTTTTCGTTAACTGTCATCATGTAAAATATGACAGCTTTTTTTCCCATAGTCCAAAAGCTTAAATTTGAGAAAAAATATATCAATGATTTATATTTACTTCGATTTACAGTCTTTAGCTAAGAGGCATTTATTTTCTATTTTTGTCAAATTCGCTATACAAGCTCAGATTTCGTGTTCCTTTTCACCACAATACAATATCAAAGCCATATTCTATCATTTGATCATTCTAGTACAAACTCCCATACCCGTTCAAAGCAAAACCATCCCTCGATTCATAAAAACGAGACAAAACACAAAGGAAGTTCCGAGAAAAATTGCCTGTACTTAAATTCTACTTTTCCATATACGAGGAAAATTCATAACAATAAAACCTACTTTAGTCTGTAACCAGAGATTGATGTTAGTTTAAAAACCCTGTCTAGTACACACGTAATACATAGTTATGTGCTTGAAACGGGGCGCTTATCGCCCCGTCGCAGGCACTCCGCCCCGGCGGGGGTGTTCGCAACAAAAATACTGTTGTTTCCTTATTGTTGCTGTCTGTTGTCGACTGTTGTCGTTGTTGCCGGCAAGGGCCCCTGTTGTTTGCTGTTGTTTAATTACTAGCGTTTTTGTGACGGTGTGTAAACGATGTTATATTTTTGTTGAGTTGAGCTCCTCGTCTACTTTTTGTTGGCTTAATTTATAATGCCTCTATGGTGTCTGGTTGATTGTTGTGAAAAACGTGTTTTATCCTATGAATGATGATATAACAAGCACTAAATGGCAATGATCTCGTACAACTCTAAACATTTCTATAAATACGAACAATATGTTCTACAGTTGCATGTATCAAAACTTAACCTTACCTTACCTTTGAACTTAGTAAGTAACATATTACGTTCATACTGTATGAACTCCAGAAACTAGTAACAACTAACGCAATATCCGAATTCGATACAACTACGTAACAACTTTAATACACCAACAAAAGTACAACTATCGAACAATGCTAACAGCGACACCCCTCGGAAAAAAAATCTATTAACATTTAATAAAATCATGACCTAAATAACGTTTCTTACCATTTCAATTTTACGGACTAAAGGGTGGTGGGTGCTCCTTCGCCATGCGTCTTTGTAAACCGCCCCCTACTCCTGGTTCTTCCCCCCTCCCCGTCCTTCCCCCCCCGTTCTACCATTGTCGCATGGCACACAAGCTTTCAGAGTAATGAAGAGCATTTTCGTCCGATTCCGAACACAATAGCCTCTTTAATACTAGGTAGAGAGGAAACTTCTTTGTTGACAAGAGTATTGTACCTACCCGTGTGTGTTTGGTGTACGCTTTGTTTTTTGTTATGTTTGTTCGCGTGATTGTGACTGACAATGCTGTTATGTATGATCTGTCTAATGTTAGGTGTTTGATGTTTTGTGCGTGTCCTAAATTTAGAGGTGCTATTGTGTTGGGTACAATGTGTTGAAACGTATCACGTTTTCAGTTGATTTTATTTGTTTGGTCATTTAATTAAATCATTCAGGCTGTAAAAAGTGGCTGCAATAAAAGTTGGTTTAAAAATATTCCATAAATAAGTTAAAAGGTTTTACTCTCACTGCGATTCTTAAAAGAAAATCAAATTTATTGCGAATGAACTGAAAGTTTCGGAAAGAAAATCAATGAATATTTGTCAAGTGATTAAATGATGCTGATGTGCTCCTTTCCTAAGAATTCGAGCACTTTGTAAGTAGTTACATTTCGTAGTAGATAACGGTTTCTAGGAAATATATTTCTAGTGAATATACTACTGAGAAACGTTGTCGCAACAATTTATTTTCCATGCGAAATGCGGGAAAAGAAATTCTCATTTGCGGAACTTTAATAAACAAATTAATTAAACACATTTTCTAATTTCTCAATACCAATTAAACACAAATAACTAATAACCATTTATACCTAATTCCACAACTGAATACCGGACAATCATTGTTCTGTGTTGCCATCCCATTGGCATTGTTTTCCCGTAACGAACGGGCGCTGTAGGAAATAATTATTGTGTAGTGGCAACACTTTAGTAGTATCGACACGTGCGTATTGTCGCCACGATTGTTAGTGTTGCCGTTAATTAAGAATAAATAAATACCTGCAGGGTTGAAAAATGTGGGGGATTGAATTGTAAGCGAGGATGTCTGTATTGTCGTTATTATATGAACAGGCTTTTTGTGGATATTTGACATTATTGGTAACGGTTATTTATTTAATTTTTTCTTGTAGGAGTTCATTTTGGTGGTTTTCGATGATGTCTGAAATCCAAATGCACATTTTTAGGTTCTTTAAATTAAATTTGTTAATAATATTCGTTTAAAAATTACCTGTGTTCGTGAAAACGTATTAAATGAAAAGCAAAAACACCAAAATTAATTCGAATTAAAAATTAAAAAAATGTCTAACTAACCATACACACCTGCAAACCTGCAGTCTATTTAAACCACTGACATTCACAAACAGATCAACAATGAACAACATTATAAGCTCGTCAGGAAAAACTTTCACGAAACACAAGAATTACGTGTCGAACAACAAAAACATGCAGTCGCTATTAACATTATAATTTAGCATTGTCTTAAAAACAATACTCAAGAAAAAAAAACTTCCACTCCACAGTCCACAGCTTTCTGACACAAAGTGCACAGTGTTACACTTGTAAAGAAATTGTGACACTTGTATTCCAAAATGGAGGCTGACAGCCGTGCACAGTGGGCTGTTGGAAAGCTACTCGATATTTACAAAAGTATTTGTTCCACTGTGTTGAAAGGTTTGTTTTCGCTTTGTCGTATGTAAATGAATGATGCAGTTGTAATTAGCTAATATTGAATGTATGTTTTGCGTTCAAAACTGTTAGGTGGTAGGCAATTGAATAAATAAAACATGGAATTTGTTAGTCTTGGACATTTCTGTTGGAAGGAAAATCGTGTCATATGCGGCTGATTAAATAAGTGGGTTTACAAAAGATTTTTTTTTTTGGTTTTATCAGATCTAAAACCTCTAATCGATACGATAATAATATAATATTGTGCGAAATTTAAAATAAATAAAATCAGTAAAATAGTTAAACCATACCATAACCATTTATCAATCAAAGAAAAGTTTGAGGTATCAATGAACTCTTAATATAATAATATCCCATTAAGCATTTCCATCAATGAATAATTAATTCAATCATTAATTAAATCACATAACAGGTCGCGTAATTACAAATGCCCAACCGACGAACTTTTCCAACTATTGAACTTGTGAAAACCTATTCGATTCCAGCGCAGACAATGACTGCAATGCCCAGTCACAATCGAATAGTATCAATCATTGTTCTCGATGCTTTGTTTGAGACCCAGTTAATCGACCTTTGCGAATTAAATTTATATTTATTAGATTCAGAGCTTCGATGTAAAAATTTCACGTTCTGTTAAAATTGTAGATGGATGGAATCATAAATAAATATTATTTTATTGCTGACCATTTTGGCGTCTACTTTTCGCAATGAAACACACTGTGCGGCTTTTCCCAAAGTGTGGTTCTTCCAAATTAAGAGACATTTGCAACAAATGTGCTAAGGGTTTGGTATTTTATCCTCAAAGAAAATAATATACCAAATCAATTTGTACTCATGAGACTAATGCGACACTTTCTTCTCACCAAAAAAATAAAGCCGATTTTTCCCGAACAATCACGAAGCCGTCAACGTAATTTTAATAGAACATTAGTCTTTTATACCATTGTCGTTACTAAGCACACGATCCTATCATCCGCGCCGACAAAAGATACGAACCCACCCCAAAGTATCGACATAATAATGAGGAACCGGGAAAAACTTCTGTTGTGGAATGAAAAGCGCAAATTCGTCATTAGGCGGCGCTTTCCGCCATTGTTGTTCCTATCTCTTTCACTCTTAGGGGCTTTAAAACGAGTGGGAGTGAGACTACCGCTGGTCCTTCGAGCCGGATTGTTCCTTTCTATGTTAGCGACATTGTTTTCGCTTTTATACCCGCCTGAATTGGGATTGTCTTGTCTGTTTGAATGGACGATGGCGCCCCTCCACGGTGGATGAATACAGCCTTCTATAAATGGGGGGAGACAAAGGGTTGGTCTCTTGAATCGCGCTGGGAGACAGGTCGTTGGTGCCTTCGATTATATTGTATCGATTCAATGCCATTGTTTCAGCAATGAAGGATGGTTAGGGCAAATTACTTTTCTGTTTTTGTTCTATGTTTTTATAGTTTATGGCCGTTATCAACGATAATTTACAGCATAATAGAGACTAAATGATATCAAATTTATTTTATATTTTGTTCTCATTTGGATCATGTTTCTAATTTATGTAACACGCCAACTTTGAAATTTAGTAAATAAGATTGGGTCTCTTGACACGCTTAAATTATTTGCATGTTATATTCAATTATATTGATGTAAAATGGATACAGCGTTTTTTACATTGTTTACTATTTACATTCTTTTTATGCAATAGGCATCAAATTTAGAATTTCAAACTCAATCTATGAAATCTGGAGAAAAAAGGTATGTACCCTAGTCCCCTACGTGTAATCGACAGCTGGTCTGAGGCCGAAGCACAAGATTTCCGTATTTCGATTCCATAGCGTTCACGTACTTACGGCGTTTATTGTACAGTACATATGAAAAGGCGTATCTAGTGTACAAGCGGGGAAATATGTTTTTCCATCAAATTGACGTTAAAGTTCCCGTTTATTTGACGACACAAAAACGTGAAAAAAAGTCATGCTAGAGCCTCGGATGTGAACGCAACAATAACGTCAACTACATTCGTCTTGTTGCGGTTTAATAGTCGCTACTTGACACCACGCCGAGCTAAGCAAAACAAAAGTTGTAAAAAACGATCGGTTGAAATCGATTCCATGTCAATAATTGTGAACAACCTAAAAATCGATGGGATCAGTACCAAAACATATAAGTTTAAAATATCTAATCGTCAAATAATATAGAGAGGATATGTGCTAATGGCAATATTACACACTATGCTGTGAATTGAGCAATAAAAGACCAAGTTTCAGCATTTCGAACCTGTTAGTGAATGTGACACTTATGTGAGCGCGAAAAGTTATGAAATCGATACACCTACATAAGGTGGATAGTACGGTATCCGAGTTAGAATTTTAACATAGTAGGTGCGAAACTTTTCGGTAACGCATCTAGTGTAAACATTTCAGTGTAGCTGTTTACTGAAAATTATATTATTCCAGCTCTATTTTATTGAAAATATGAAAGCGTAGCCTTTTCTGACATTATCAAATTAATTTGATGAAAACATGAAAATCTTTAATTCACTAGTAGGTATGTACCGAATATATGAAGTACTACAAATAATATTTGATCGTGGAACTGTCTACCTAGGCAGGATCTCACGGCTCTAGAATGCTAAGGGCATGTGAAGGACAGGGTGGATTTTGGTCAGTAAGACACACCTATGAAATTAGCTAAATGGGGGACTTTAATATGTGTTATATTTCAGTCATAACGGTGATGGAAACGTGAAAAGTCTATTATTGACATATCTCTAAAAACACGTTTTAGAAAAGGAACGCTTTGGAAGAGATTGTCATTTGTTTTTTCCGAACTGCAACCTTCTTTCTTTATACTCCAGCTATTGATATCAAATGCTGGACGAAGACTCCTCCAAAGAGCGTCAACCAATGTAGTCCAGAGCAGTCCAACCCTTTTTTAATGATAGTAAAGACAAACCACAGCATAACAAAAATAAATCCTTTTCCCCAGGAGCGGAATGGAAGCTTCTTTCCGAAGACGAAAAGCGGCCGTTCATAGACGAAGCGAAGCGCATCAGAGCCATGCACATGAAGGAGCACCCTGACTACAAATACAGGCCCCGGAGGAAGCCCAAGACCTTGAGGAAGGAGGGGTATCCTTACTCCATACCGTATCCCAGCGTGCCCATGGATGCGTTGAGAGCTGGTGAGTTTTTGACACTTTTTTGGTTACTATCATCATCGTCAACCATAGGCTGACTATAATCACTGCTAAGGAAGCCTTTAAAAAAAGAAAATATAAGTTATTTAGCGCAACATACAAAAAAATTACTGTCGAATTGAGAACCCCTCCTGTACCCTTAGCACGAATTTTCACTCTTTTACTTTCAGCGTCTTTCCAGTATTTACGGCGTTTTTGTATGAAAACAAGGAATAGCGCCTCTGGTGTGCGAAGAAAGAACTAATTTTTTCCTTGAAAATTGTCAATTTGAAATTGTCAAAATTCCAGTTTACCTAAGGTCTCAAATACTGAAAATTCGTGCTAAGGATACTGTTTTGAAGTTTAATAAAATTCAAACACGTAAAACTAATTGAAATAGAAAAATCAATCATTTTTGTGATTTGTCGATAATTTAACGATGGTCGGTCGCCCATCCATAGACTGATTTCATAAGAAAGATGACCATGCTTGATCCATTTATACAGCAGATGTAATTCCAATTGAAACGCTATTCGCGGATGGAATCCAAGCTCTCCAAGGTTGATTCGGATGGATCGTTCGATTAAATTTAGAACATGTTTTAAACGGCTGATTTCTTTCACCACGAGACTCTCAACTCGAAATAAAATCCAAAAAGTAAACCCTATAACACCTTGCGAACAACATTGTCACTAATGATGAACTAATCGTCATTGTGTTCATCAAAAAGTAATGTTATTGCGTCGAGTGCTGTCATTATGTGTTATAAAACCTTTGTTTATTGCATTTTATTGTTGCTGTGGCCCGATGGAGGGATAACACGATTGTTGTACTGTTTCGAACGTTTTTCGAAATAATGGTACAAAATGTTTTGTGAAAGCTGTATTTAAGAGTTAAAAAAAATGTAAAAACTTGAAAGGTTCCTTCTGTGAATGGTTGCATAGAATTGACTTCATCATCATAATGTTCCCACTGCTGGGACAAAGTTCTCCTCTTTGTGAGAGGTGGTGGGCCATGATCCACCACACAGGCCCAGTGCGGGTTGGTAGATGTCACATGTCTTCGAATTTGATGGTTCTAGGACGTGCCGGATTTCTCACGATGTTTTCCTTCAACGTTTTGAGAATTGACTTAATTTAAGCTAATTTAAGACAGATAAACGAGTATCAACAAATCGGCCTAAATAAAACACTAAAAACTGTTTTGGCTAAGGTTTTTAAAAGGGTTAAAAAATATTTGTTCCAATTAATTTATTTATTTTCTTTATTGGCCAACGCAACGAACATTTATTTATTACTATACAAAAAATATGTTCACTTACTGTAGCTGTTTAAGCCCTTTATTGTATGTTTCCTTCCATGTTTTACATTAACAAAGCACATTGCTTACGTTATGTAACCCGTATCTGTAACATAGCAAATTCAAAGTTTAATTAAACAACAACACCAAAAATCTCTCGCCACAAAAAAGAACCACAACAGATGCTTTTTTCTCTATAATTTTCCTTCTTAATAAAGCATTCATTCCAAAAACTAAATCAGTCAAAACTCGTTCCGCGCCAGTCCACAATCCAATATCGAATACATTTTTTTTATAGCGAAACTGCGAAACAATATTCTGTTATGTAGTGAATGTTATAAAAGTTTCTGTACAAATAGCTAGATAGAAGGTTCCGTACAAAAGGGCCAGTTGTACTGACGTTATCAGTCTATTCATTCGATGTCATCGAATCCGCTAGGTCAGTGGCTCTCAAACTGTGAGGGCAAAGCAAATTTTTTTTTTTGGCCCGCAAAGATATTTTCCATATATGGCCCCCGAAAGTCTTACAATTATAACCAAGAGATAAAAGCTCGATATCTATGTAAATAAAATCTTAATTTTAGTCCACTCCTTCCAAGCGTCGCTTCTTCCGTGTACAAGAAATCTCAGATCTGATCCCCTAAAAATTAAGCAAAATTTTAACTTTTTTTTTGCGTGGTAAAATCATCAAATGTGTCCTCCCACTAGATATGAGCGCCGATGGTCAATCAGTCGGCGGCGGCGCGCCGACTTTTTGGAGTCGACGGCGGCGGCGTCGGCGGCGCGGCGTGTCTTTTATTTAACTACTTTAATTAATTAATTTAAAAGAAGAAAGAGAACAATGTTTTACGTATAATTAAAGATTTATTATAATTTTTACGAGACAAATTGAATTGGCAAGATAAACTAAAAAAAGAGAAGACCAAATTAACATTAAAAATTGATGGTGGCTATATTTTTACTGTAAGCCTTGGCTGTCCGGATGATTCGGGGATACCGCACGATCGCCGGCGAATCGGTAAATCTCCGGATCTGCCGGATTGCTGCCCTGGGATCTGGAGGCGACTACCTTCCAGCGCGTCTTGAATGGCGGTGGTGGCGCAGCGCCGGGGCGTGTTCCCGCTGCCTCGAGAAGTCGAGTCACGGTGGGAAGAGCTCGGGCGCGATCTCAGGGCAGCATGGAGGGACGACTGTCGGAACTAGGGTTACCATATGACAGGCTTTTGCCGCATTTGACAGGCATTTTAAGGTCTAGACAGGCGTGCGGCCGGCATTGGTCTGAGACAGGCATTTTTAGATTTCGCGCCCGCGGACGAATAACACAGGAAAATTACAAACATGTTTCTTGTGAAGATTTTTACGTTTATTTATTAGAAAAGAAAGAAGTATTAAAAAAATAATGTCCTCTGACGAATATCAGTAATAAAAAGGTCCTTCGTCATTATTATCTGTTGGCTTTTACTTAATACCTACAGCGTTTTGCATTAGACAGGCATTTTTCTGAAAATTCAGGCATTTTAGGTACCTTATACAGGCATCCCTCTATTTACATATGGTAACCCTAGTCGGAACCGACACATTTGCGTGTCGGTAAGACGCCTCTTGGGGGAGTGGCTGGATAGGCGTCACGGCGTCCTGACCTACCGCATGACGCAGGTCCTCACCGGAAACGGAAGTTTCGGGAGAAACCTGTGTCTGATGAGGAAGGAGGAAACGCCTGGGTGTCACCACTGCGAGGATCGCCCAGAGGACACAGTAGAGCATACGGTGCAAAACTGCCTCGCTTGAGCAGAGCACCGACCGCGACGTGTCCTCACGGCGGCTATAGGGGGAGACCTTTCGCACCCGGCATTGGTCGCCGCCATGCTGCTTCTTCAAGGCAGTCATGCTTCCGAAGGAGGAGGTGGGCCGCGTGAGGGAGAAGACAGCGTCCTCTCCGTCCCAGCCGCAATGATGGACGCCCACGGCAACGGACATCGCAAGACGATCTCTGGCCACCGTAGGCGCGGGCATGCGGCCGGCGAGTACAGGGCAACTCGCTGTCCGACCACGGACTATGCCGGGTCGTCGGCGCGTTGTGTTCCACGCGCGCCTCAAAGAGCGTCAGCATGATGACGGGGCCCCTCTCTAGAGGGCCAAAGCCTGCCGGGACATAAAGGGCTATCGCAGGACACCGTGGAAGTCAGTACGAGTCTGACAGTCCCTCCTGCCCTGCCCGGGGTGGGAAGACTCATTTGACGATTATACCACGCTAAAAAAAAAGAAGCCTTGATGAGTGCTCATCATCCTAGCCTAGCCTTTTCCCAACTACATTGGGGTCGGCTTCTAGTCGAAACAGATGCAGCTGAATATCAGTATTTTACATGGAGCGACTGCCTATCGGACCTCCACAACCCTACTGGGTGATACGATACTCCATCGTAAGACTGGTTGTCAGCTTCTGACTAACAGTAACGACTGTCAAAGATCTACAAATGACAGCCGGGACCAACGGCTTTACGTGCTTTCCGAGGCACAGGGGAAACTCGCTATGACAGATGCTACCCATCCACAGACCAACCTCGGCAAGCGCGGCTTAACCCGGAAGTTCGGTCTGTGCGCCCGCTCGGGTTCGGCGCGCCGGCGCCTGTGGACGGCGGCGGCGGCGCGGGAAAAGTCACGGCGGCGGCGGCGCGCCGGCGCGGCGCTCATATCTACCTCCCACCCAGAGCAGGGCAGAAGGGATTGTCAGGTTCATACTGACTAAAATCCACAGTGTCCTTCAATATGTTCCGGGGTCACGGTAATGAGAAGTCCTGCGACCTATTTACTGAAAAGATACAAGCTCCAACATAATAGGTAGTCAAAATTTTAACCCGGATTCACCCACGCTGGGACTCGCCTTGCTTTTTTCAGAGGTGACACCTCTCAAACTGTGTGTCATTTACGGAAATCAAAAAATTTATCATAATGTTATAATTATTAACGACAGTAACAGGAAAGATACAGTACTTAGGTGTAATGTTGCCTTTGAATACAACAACAATGTTAAATTAATCGAAAACCAATTTTTGAACCTTGCTGGCAAAGAATAAACTAGGTGGTCACTGGTCAAAAAAGTTTGAGAACCACTGCCAGTCGAATTGGGATTACACAATTGCTCGTGCCTCGTTTTGACGCACTGGACGAGATAGTGGATTGAGTCGAGTAGGTATTTTTACTCGCTTTTGTGACGAAAATAATAGTTGTTGTTGAAAGAAATTACTGTTAGTGTTATCGACGGTTTATGATCTTTTTCAGGTTTTTCATGAGAACGTTATGAAGATTTAGATCTTACATCATATTTTTAATGCACCTCAATTTTTCATGAACAATTTCTCACTGAAACTAAAACTGTTTCACTGTTTGTTATTTTTTTACAATAGTAAGAATTTTTAAAAAATACCAATTCATAATTGAAATTATTTATCCTATTCAATGGCCATAATCACGACTAGAAAGAGTATTGAAAAAACCTATGTTGCAATGACCTCAAATAAAATTGTGATAAGGGTAGAGCCAGCCAGGGTATTTGAGCCATTGATATTTGCTCATTTAAAATTCAACGCCACCTTTTCCCAAGATGTTCTCGACTCGGTTACTATCTTCCAGTAGCAACAAATGACAATCAACTGGCTTCTAAACTCAACTAAACGCAGCAAGCAGGTCAGTCGCCTGTCGCCAACAAAAAACGACGCCCACAAGCACGATCATATCTCGTGACTCCTAAAATAAAACGAAACGTAAAAATTTTACACGTTCACTATATAAAACGTTTTTTTATATCAAAATCTATATATTCGATACGCTATTTACTCATATAACGTTGATAGCGACACATAAATATCGTTATTTATGATGCTTTCAATAGTTTTCATCCAAAAGTTGAATCGTTTTATTTAGAAAGTTTTCAAACGTCCTTTTTGAAGATGGCGGTTGAGAAAAACGTTTATTTGTTGTCATCAAAGTGTCTACATATCAAATATGTTTCGTTGAATGGATGGTTGTAATGGCCTTCTGTAGTTGGTCGCTTTGAAGTTGTGTCTGTTATTATGAGAGATTGCCATGTCTTTCTATCCTGAAGAATTTTTGTCACTTAAATTGTCATCGCACTACACAATATCGTAATCCACAATGAACTTTCTTTATAGACACATACTTTCTTCTTAATAAAACTATAAACAAAACTCAAGAAAAAAAACAATATCATAAGCAATACAATTTAAAAACACGCCGCACTTAAATAAAGCTCAGTACACATAATCGAAAAAGCGCTTACATCACATAAGAGCGCCCGCCGCGCTCTCAACAAAAGATTTCCAAATATGAAAAGCGAAAATGGAACGCATAGTTTAAACCGTCTTGGCTGCTTTTGACAGTTGACAGTTTTCACTGTCAATGTGAAAGTGACAATAGAGTTAGTTGGGGTGCGTCAAGCCTCGTCCGTTTGGGGTTGCCCCATTGACATGCGATTAAAATTATTGAAAGATTTTCGCTTTCTAAACGATATGCGTGTTGTTATTGAATTTTAAAGGGTTGTTTGTGGTTTTAACTTTGAAAATTTATACGGCTTCTTGTGTTTGAAATAAATTAGAAGTGAAAACTCAAAAGTTTTAACACTGTTGCGAACTTGATTAGTTTGACAAAGGGTTTGCATTCTTTATAAGAAACAAAACAATATAAAATAAAAAAAGAAAATATATGAATCGAGTTAAGAGTTTTATATGGAACAATTTATGCTTTGATGGAGGCTTTGTTAGCTACTGAAATATAGCAATAAAACCATAACATCGAAAACAAAAACCTATTGTTTTAGAGTAAGCAAGAACACGCAACAATGAGAATGGCTACTTAATCCAAAACATCATAATTATTAATCACTTCATTTTTTATTTTTAATCTCTGTTGCCATGCCCGCTCCACCAACCACATGTAAAAAAAAAGTTACACAAACATTTTACAAACCATTCGTAAATTACCCAATTCACACTATTTTTCACTTGCCGTCAACTTTGCGGTCGGCGAACTAAACGTGGGCGGAGTCGGCACGTGTGTCGTGACCCTTATTTAAGGGTCGCGCCACACTTTGCACTAACATGGCTTTTAAGTTAATTGCAGTAGTGAATTTATGTTCAGAAATAAAACTGGGGGTGAATAATTACATCGTGAGTTCGAAATCATTTTTAAATATGGCTGCGGATGTTTTAATTAGTAATATTTTTTGTTTTGTAAGTACTACGCGAGTTTTTTTTTAGTTTAACTAATTAAATTTTTGAGTTTGATGGATAGAAACATGTGGGGTGGTAATTAGTAAAAAAAACTCTTTAACACTAACAAATAAGTTTTATACACGATAATTTGACAGGTACAAATCTTCTCATTTATTTGCCTAGTTATAAGCATACGGCAAAAAGGTGTTATTTATGTTTTTTTTTTATTCCCCGTGCAACAATGTATCTTGGACTTCCATAAAACATTTTTTTGAAATAATTTAATGTTTACATGAAGTTTGTTACATAATTATTAACTTCACGGCTGTATTTTCATCAGGGTTGATCAGATGTTACTTGGTACAGTCAACATCAAAAGTTGCTGACCAAATTCAGATTTTCAAAACAAATTAATAAAATAAGACCTACTTATTTCGTAATAGAATGTTTTCTAAAATAGAATTCTAATGAAAAGGCAAAAGTTAAGTCAATATTGTAGCAGGACAGCGCTTTTGAATACTGCTCAGTGTATACTGTATACATAATATTGCTCGTTACTGTACCAACCTGGTATTTAAAACTGCTTGATCTATTTATAGTATCGCTTTAGATAACAAGACTTTTTCTATTAACATTTTTTTGTCACCAAAGCTACAAATCAAAAAACAAAATACCTACTATCGCAGAGACTATTCGAAAAATAAAAACTTACAAAAATATATTTATCAACTAAAAGCCCTTTAACTCTAAACGCCACGCGGCCGACACGTGACGTCACTGACATTAGGGCTCCACACTTCGACCTAAGAGCCTGCGCACGCGCCGACCACGCCCCTTACCGGGTAATTTGACCAAACTTTGATAGGTTCATGTTTGTGATTTGGACACAAATTGTGGCAATTGGTCTGATGTAATTAGAGTTTTCGGTACAAAATTACAAACATTGATGTC
Source organism: Agrotis segetum (assembly GCA_036375495.1). Lineage (NCBI taxonomy): Eukaryota > Metazoa > Arthropoda > Insecta > Lepidoptera > Noctuidae > Agrotis > Agrotis segetum. Next base: position 67,343 of record JAQSVV010000208.1, read on the forward strand.
AATTCTTGGTATGTTGGTTAAAGGTTGTGGTGACGCGTGTTGAGTTAATCATTAGAGTCAAGTCTGTCATAGTTTATTTTAGGACTACCGGGTACTGCTGAATATCGGTATTTTACGTGAGCGTCTACCTATCTTACCTCCACAACCTAGTAACCGAGAACCGGAGATAATACGCCTTGTTTTTTGGACTTTCGAGCAACCGTTTAATAGTTACGACTGTCTTAGATCAACAAAAGTCAGCCGGGATCAACTGCTTTACAGCTTGGCAAAAAACAGTAGAAAACCAGAAGTCGCCACTGTGCTCTCGCTACCAACACTTTGAATGATTTTATTTTATTATTTTTCACTTATTACGTAAGTATTATGGCATAATAATAAATCTAACAAACCTGCGTTCTTTGTTTACATCAAATATCAAAGATTTTAAACGTTATCAACAAACAAAAACATTAGTTCCACTTCAATCCGTTCTGGCCAAGCTGTAAGTGCTATCTGAGGCACGGAGGAAACTCGCTCTCTCTCTCTCTCTCAAATAAATGGTAACCCATCCACAAACCAACCTCTCTCTCAAGCTTGCCGTAATGTTTGACTTGCTGTTACTTCGAAGGATTGCAGTTAAAGCATAATAAAACTAGTTGCCATGCTCAAAATATCGTAAAAAATATGATTTGTTAGTTTTTCTGTTCCTAAGAAGAAGTTATAAATACAAAGTGAGATGGAAACAATGGCTAATAAATAACAATACTTGCACCACAAATAACAGTTAGAAGAATGGGTACTAACAATGAAAACCAACAAACTGCTTGTTATGCAGGTATTCTAAATGAAATCTAACTACCAATGAGAGACGTCTGTGTTATGTACTAAAGATATTATCATTATTGAGACAAATAGTGATGTAAGTGCGAAAAGTAACGTTTGTTTTTCTTCAACAATATAATATGGCGCTTTATTTGTATACTAGCTGTTGCTTATGCCTGCGAAAACTCGTAAATTATTCTATACAACGTATAACGTTAAAATAATTCGCAAAACCTCTCGTGGGGTAACTCAGCCCATGTTATTGAACAATGTTTGTTCTAAGACTTGGAAATTCCTCAAAAAAAGATTTTTCCTACTGATCCGGGCCCGATCAATTTCTCATTTTGTATGAAAAACCATTTTTTTTTGCGAATTTCCAGGTCTTAGAAAAAACATTGTTCAGTAACATTGGCTGATCTTCCTACACGTTGTATAGGAAGATAATATCGGGATAAAAACTACAGTTCAGACTGTTTTAGACCACTGAAAACACGCCAGGATCATCTTTTGTTTTTTATTTACAATTTTTCTGTCTTATCCTGTCTTTCCCAACTATGTTTGGGTCGACTTCCAGTCAAACCGGATTCAGCTGAATATCAGTATTTTACAAGCAGCGATTGCCTATTTGACCTCCACAACCCACTAACTGTAAAATCATCAAACGAGTCCTCCCACCCCGGGCAGGGCGGGAGGGACTGTCAGACTTCTACTGATTAAAATCTACGGTGTCCTTCAATAGCCCTTTATGTTCCGGGGTCACGGTAAGGAAATAATCCCGCGACCCCGGCAGGCTTAGGTCCTCTGAGAGGGGGGGGGGGGGGCGTACAAAATAATGACAGCCGGGACTAACGGCTTTACGTCCTTTTCGTTTCTTACGAATCCATCTAAAAACACAATTCCACACATACTAGTGATGTTCCCAATCATATAATCAGACATTGTGCACAAGTAGCGAGGCAGAGGGATTCATTCCATCATTGGTATGGACACAATACGTACAGGGCTCGCACGAATTATGTTGAACACAGCGTTGGAATCTCTTGAACAAATAGTATTGGGATTTGGTCATAGTCTGAGCGTGTAGCGGGGCTTTAAGAACCTTTGGTGGTGGGTGTAATGGTAAAGGCGACTCGTGTCGTTTTTATGTTGACCCACACTATGCTTACTCTAATAGAAATTTTACGATGGCTGTACGCAATTGCGGAAAATATTTCTTGTATCATACGCGAGTTTTAGAGATCTAATCAGCTATGAATGATTTGCACTGTAGCATATTTTTTGCTTGAAAGATAAACATTTCGCATCATTTCTAATATGTATGGAACAGACAAGGATCACAGGGACCATGAATGATTGATTTCTTCTTCAGTGTCTACCCAAAAATATTGAAAGGAAAAAGATACAAAATCAACAAAGCACAGTGAAGGCTTATAACACTGCGTCTTCGGAAGCCTGAAATGCAATAATCATCTTTTTTATTTCACATTATTAGCCTGGGATTGAGTTTTAGATATATTAACTACACCTAGAAATTATTACTTGAGATTACACATCGCTCAGCCAAGTTTTCCGCTGTCACTAAGACCTGACCTTCACATTGAACCTACATAAATACAAGGACAAAATAAACACGTGTTACAGATTATTAAAGGTACTGCTTTATTAATTTACTTTGAATTATTTGATTTCGAAAAAAGCTTCAGTATCTTGCTTATGAAAACAGTAAAATAATTAGAAAAACAAAGTCGCTTCCCGCGCCATCTGAACGCTTAGTTCATCATCATCAGCCTAAAATGTTCCCACTGCTGGGACACGGGCCTCCTCTCTGTGAGAAGGAGAGAGCCATAATCCACCACGCGGGCCCAGTGCGGATTGGTGGATGTCGCAAATGTCTTCAAATTGTTGGTTCTAGGACATGTCGGTTTCCTCACGATGTTTTCCTTCACCGCTTTGAGAGCAGTGTTGATGAAATAAATTACACAAAGTAATGCGCCTGGCGGGGATCGATCCGACGACCTCGATCGAAGTCGGGACTGATACCAGCACAGGGCCACCACTGCTCTAACGCTTAGTTAGATTTTGCAAATAGTTATTCCGGGTCTGGTCTGGGTGTTCGTGTTACATACACAGTTTCTATATTGATCTGATCATGTATAGGAAGAAATACCAAGAGTGGGGCAAAGTTTAAAAAAAAAACTTTACAACATTGCAACCGATTTTCATCACAGCGAATAGAACGTGCATTAGGTCTGTCAGTATTACCTGTCTATACGGTAACAGTGTCTGAAAATAATATCTCTGACTAATTGCTATAAAAATCTATAAACTTGCCGGTTGTTCAAGCAAAGTATTCGAATTGATTCAGCTGTGTAATTAAATATATTATGGATGAGATAAATAAATTGTTTAAAAATAGACTAAAAGCAATTTCTAACAAACAATACAGTGAATACGATCCTTTATATCGTTATAAAGGCGTTGAAAAACAAGCATTCTATACTTATTAAAGACCCATCTTTAATAAGTATAGAATGCTTGTTTTTCAACGCCTTTATAACGATATAAAGGATCGTATACACTGTATAGTTTGTTAGAAATTGCATGTAGTCTATTCTTAAACAATTTATTTATATCATTCCATAAAAGAAAGCAGAAGTAGCCCCGTGGGTCTCAGCTTATGATTTGTAGGGTGTGATTTCGAACCAAGCCAGGCGCATTACTTTGTGTAATTTATTTTATCAACATTGCTCTCAAAACGGTGAAAGAAAATATCGCAAGGAATTTTGGCATATCCTAGAACAGAAAATGTAATCTAAGGAATGTGACTTCAACCAGTCCCCACTACTGGGCCCAAGTGGTAGACTCCACTTAAATCTCTTCCAGAGAGGGGAGGCCTGTTTCCCAGCAGTGGGACCATATTTAAGCAGCATTTACCGGATGTTAAGTCATTATGAACTACTTGTTAAAAACACGACATTCGAGAAAAAATTGAATAATGATGGGTTATATTTATTTGGCAAATTGGTTTAGAAAGTCTTTTACACGTAAAAAAATAATTAAACTCGTTGATTCATACATTACTACTTTGAGAAGAAACAGCCGGTACTAAATCAGAGGCCATTGTCTCATTACAAAATATTTCTCAATAAAGTCAGATTCACTGTCACATTTACAGAATGCATTGAATAAAAAGCACACGTCCAAAATTGGGCTCACTCTGTATTCACGGAGCCTGTAATTCTATTTGAAATCGCTGCGACAACATATTAAGTATGTCGTCTCCTTTATCTCTAAGACATAAACAAATCTACCATAAATCAATTCTACAGTAAATTCAGACACCTTCGATCTACTGAAACAATAACAATAATTAATGACGTAATAAAAAATAATAATAATTACTGATTGCATATATTTTAACAACTGTCAGTACCAGCTTTATTGTTACATAGTTTCATAAAACTAGTCTTTATTGTGTCACAACGCCCATACACAAATGTTTTATTTCATCTACAAGTTAAACTTACATTAATTGTTATGCTAATTACAATATTATATTGCCATCTTTTCATACAATTTACCTTTAACATGTTTTTCAACCTATTGTTTTATGCACAGCTATATATAATAATAAATTGACGCAGATATGTTCAATTGTTTTCTTATTGGTATTGTACAACCGTATTGTCGATATTGTTGCGTCGCTGACCTGGTAATGAAAATAATGCTTTATCATTGTCGAGTGAAGGTCGAATTTATAATAATCGAAATCTATTTATTTAAGTCAACTCTCATTGTCCTACTTTCTAGGGTGTAAAAGATTAAAAGTGCTTTTTTTATATAAAGATAGGTTCGCGTTTGACCACTATCTCGTATACCAGTGTTTCCCAACCTGTGGTCCGCGGACCCCTGGGGGTCCGCGAGTATATTTGTGGGGGTCCGCGGTGTCATCTCTGGACCATACATAAATGCTAATGTCTTTACAAGTCAAATTTGATTTGAGATCAAAATTAAATTATGATTTTATTAGGGGGTCGTGTGAAAACTGTGCTTGATTTCCTAGGGGTCCGTGACCGAAAAAGGTTGGGAAACGCTGTCGTATACTACTGTAGTGTACTGTGGAAAATATTCGCAAAGAACATGAGTAGAAAGAAAATTGAACGTGTGAAGGCACTGACTCCTGTAACACAGGTCTCACCTAGCTCAGGAGTCAGGGTTTTAAAAGAAACTTTATGTTATATTTTTATGTCAATAAAAACATTATATCTGGTTGACCGAGCTTCGCTCGGTTTTTAAAATGTCTATATCTTGGGAACCGAGCTTTTCTCGAACCTGGGACCTTGATAAATCGATTCCTTGAGCCGAAAAACCCCTAATCTGTAACTTTCATGAAAATCCTTGGAGCGGTTTCCGAGATCCTGATTATATATAAATATACAAGAATTGCTCGTTTAAAGATATTAGATTAGATTATAAAATTAATTCATTATGTTTCTAACTATATCGGGTCGGCTTTTAGTCGAACCAGATGCAGCTGAATCTCTGTATTTTACATGTATGAGTGTAGAAATTATCAATACTAAAAAAAAAACTTCATAATAGTTTCGTCACAACTAGTATGAAGATTCCATTTATAACATTGAAAGTTCTCTTAGCTAACTGATTTTATACTATTTTTAGATTATTATCAATATTTTATTATATAAAAATACCTATACCTATCAACGACAAAATACAATACAAAACGATACACTTTAGCTCATTTATACATGGTGGCCAAAAAACAGTTCACCAGATTCAGTATTTTCCCCTTTGTTTTTATTCACAGCATTCCACATAAAAAACCATGAACATTTTTTATACAAGTTATGGGAAACATTTTTTTTTACTCTACACTTTTTTATTCCAAGTAAATTCTTGTTTGTTCAGCTAATGATGTTGCATTTTCATTAACTTCAAGTGTATCAAATTACATAATCGATTTGTCTATTTTTGTCGCAAAAATGGGTCTTTTGCACGATATTTCTTAATTAGTAGTCTAAAACCGGATCAAAATTCAGATAAAACTGGTAATATCTGGTATAATTATGGTGTATTTAATCGATATGGAATTGTTACGCTAGTACAAAAAATAAAGCAGTGTTACAGTAAATTAATTAATTACAAATAGTTCACGGTACTGACGACAAAAAAATACGATCAAATTTTTTTCTAACACGCATTTTTCCTCAGTACTTTTTACAGAACTTCCGTCCCATGATTGGTTTGCAAAAAAACATGTTTACTGTTAACGTACTGAAAAAACTGTTGCAATAATTACATTAATACACAATGAAAGTTTAATTGGGTTACATAGAAAGTAATAAATGCTTTAAAGCGAACTACAAAGTGAAGAAAAGCAAGCAAAAAAAATCCACGTCAAATGTCGAACAAAAAATTACGATTCAGCCAGTCATACTGTACGGTACCCGAACTTTTTACTACTGTTATTTTCATATATGGAACAACAAAGTTCCTGTTATCAAAAAAAAATCCAACCTAATCCTCACTTACAGGCAAAACAGGCAACGCTAATCCATACAATAATCCAATAAATTGCTTATTCACGATTAGCATATTATATACCAGCAGTTTGTTACCGAACGGAAGTGTCCAATCGCGTGCGTCGCCGGAAGACCCTCCCCCCGCCAAACTGCTTCCGGTCACGTGACGTCATTTACATGACAGTTGATCGCGGGACGTCGGGGAGAGCGGACGTGTGGAGCGAGAAATTTTTGTTTATGGCTCTAGGAAATGACTCGCCGTTTTGTTTATATTTTTGCTTTGATTTTTTTTTTTGGGTTTACGACACAATCATGATGTTGTAAACGTGGGAGTTTTGTTTTGTAGATTTTCTTTTATGATCCAGAGAGAACAATAGTTCAATAAAACAGTGTTACTGTTTTTATCAAAAAATGAAGTTAACTTTTTAGTATTTACCACTAAATCTCAAAAGCGTTTTTTAACTCAGACTGCCTTAAATCCACGTTGATCCTTCACTAGCCCTTCAAGTTCCAGGGTCACGGAGGTACCGGATGATACAGTCCTGCGACAAAATCTCAAAAGCCTCAGTTTACTCAAACTTAGCTCTCAAAACACGAATCGCCACACAAATTCCAATAAAACAGATAACAGCAGCCATTATGAATCACTCTAACATTTATTACCATAATCCCAACGAGATAATTCTATCACTCAACGAAAATCCCTATCCATAACTGCAAACAAGCAAAAACGATGAATTGCACAAATTGTGGCTAATCTATCAATTTAACCACGGCTTGTTAAGTACGTCTGCGGACAACCCTCCCCGTGCTATGAAACGGCGAAAATATACCCCTTGTCATTTGTTCCGATCGGTTTTGAAGGATAAATGGAACTGCTGAAGGTTTTTAGGGTTCCATACGGATTATGTTGTGATTAGATTCTGTTTTTTTTTTTTGTGAGTAAATGAATATTGTAGGAGATCGAAAATGGTTTGAAACTTACAGTGAAATGAAAAAATTGAAGTCGAGTTTTAGATGTTTATTATATCTTATACCCACAGGAAAAGCACAGAATGGAATACTTTATGTTCTAATCGGATTTTATTACACTGCTTCGGCCGAAATGAACCCAAAATAAGTACGAACAATTCAACAACCCAAAACTCATTTCGAGCAAAACTCGTGAAATAAGCCACACATTCAGCCATTGATACCATCTAAGGTCACTCTATAAATCACCTTACCTACCTGTCGGGACAGAAAATACGCATTTTTCCGAGAAATTTAACACATTCAAATATAAAGAGTGGAAAGAAAAAAACGGGGGCATTGAAAAGGAAACCCGTACGAAAATCCCATTTAGCCCGGTGTCCGACCTTTCTGTCGATCCACACAATGCAGGGGCTATATTTACATATTCAGGGGCCGGTCGGAAGATGGTCATTATGAGGGAATATGGATTGTGACGGAGGTGAATCGTGCTTGAAATTACATCCATTGTGAGCCAGCTTCTAATTTTTGTGGAGGTTGGACCGCGATTGATGAGAAAGAATTGTGGAAACAATTCTTTTGCACTTTTTATATTTTCCTCATATTCTAGCACAAAATTTTCCCGGGTCTTAGCCAAACTTCACCCCCCCGTGAGATTTACAACTTCTAAGCAGATTGATGCACTCCTATGTTTTCCACGTGTAAGTTTTTCTTAGAATTCCCCGAAATTTTGAACAGTATTTTTTTCTCTCTATTCAAATTCGTAAACAGTTATAAACAAGCAGGTTTGCTTTTCTTTTACTTTCCGAACTTCGACAAAGTAACAAAAATCGCCTATTTTAATAACCCTTTTGAACCCTTTCAACGACTTTTTTAACTTTCAAACCAAGTTTCGAGTCGGAAAAGTCCCGACGTAACGACTCGCTAAGGAAAATTTCATTTGTTTTATTAATTAATATTAGCCATTTACAGTTTTGACGTAGCATTTAGGCGGTTTCTGTATAACCCGTTGGTAGGAATTAATTGGGTTTTTGTTGTGGGTCTGTTCGACCAACAGTGAGTTAATTTAGGGTTATGTGCAGCCTTTGATGAACTTGTGAGACTTCGTTTGCAGAAAACCTACTAGAAGTTGCCGCGTGAGCTAAGAGATTAACTATTCAAGCCTTATGGTTTTACATCTTCGTTGTTACTAGGGAGATGGGTGACTAACGAAAGTTGTAGGATAGACATCCGAATGATTCAATTAAGAGTTTTATTTATGGTAGATTAAGTAACACAAACTATAGTAGCCCGTTATAGTATATGAGGCTAAATTAGAAAGTACATAGATTTGTTTTTACAACATTGACACCACATCTCGTCTCGCGAACAATGAAGTCGTCAACATACACCACAATGATCCGCTTTCCTTCAGTTGTCACGCGCGCCATAATAAGCATTTACACACTATTATTCTTTCATACTCGGATAAGCGTGTAAATAGTCGTTTATCTATAATGTATAGGCACGTTGAATGCCAGCAATCATAGACAAGCACCTCGTATATCAGTTACATGTAAACGATAATTTCCTTTCACTGAACCAGCATTTATACTTGAACAAATCTGCCATTTACCAAGTAATATTAATTATAGCCGTGCCGTCAATCATTAGAAGGCGGAATTCATTCATATTTTCCTACAAATTAAATGAAAACTTGGGAAATATGAAAATAAAAATCCATCGCGCCAACGCCAATACCAGGAGGCCAGATACCCAAAAGAGATGACAGGGAATTTAATTATAAATATAATAAAAAAATCTCGATGGTCCCTTTCTAAAAACCTTGACGTACCTATTTGCGTTCCTGAAAATCAACTCTCAAGCGATATCGCACCTTACTGCTTTGACGGAGAACTCATTGTCCTTTTAATAGACTGCTTTGTAATTTTGCTGCGGTTTATAATATATTGTAGATTCGACTGACGTCACCACAATAGGGGTGTCTCATATATTTTTTATTTAAATTCTATATTCGTATATTTCACGCGAGACATGAAGTGTATTTCGATTTTCACGTAATGGCATTACGAGTGGTTAGATTGTCGTGACATCCTAATTTGGATGTACTCCTATTATCAAATATTTTTCGCGGGAAAAATTGACAGTTCTATTTTACGTCTGTGACATCGATTGCTAACGTTATTTATACGTTTTAATTTAATCAAATAAATTATTTATGGTGATCCCTCTAACAATATTAATATGTTGAAATCAATATTCGAACGAAATTGATAATTTGATTGTATCTTTTATCATCGTGCTTTATGATTTGTATAATTTATGCCCATTTATAGATCAGTTAAGAAAACTTAGATTAAAAAATAAGATTTGAACTTAATAAATCAGTTTCTCTAAATTAAATTCTTAATCCGAATTCATTAGTTATCAATAAGCGAGTGAACTAGTCCCGTTGAGGCGTATTTAATAAACACGTCTAAGGAACTGACCGTTAGTTAATGGCACTCGAGGGCGGGATTATTCGAGGTACAATGAAATAATTAATTGGTGCTCGAATCAGAGTTCCCGGAGCGCCATTATGAGAGTGCGTTGGTCTATAGAGCACTGTCCATTACGGCGGCCACTTGCCCACTGGCTGGTGTGAATTAGACATTCCGTTCTAACGTCTGTGGATGTTTTGAATTTAGAACTGTTCTGGAATTCTGTTTGAATAGTTTGGTGAGAATATTGTTCGTTGATGTTGGGTTTGTCATAGTGTTGCAAGCGTAATGAGTATGAACAAAACATTTCGAAACAATAAAAAAACCTTAATTAAGAATTGAATAATAAGTAAGAGATAACTGAGCCAGAGAGTGTAGGAGGGATAGTCAAGAACTTTTACTAGTCATTAATTTCACATGATCAAATCATATTTCATGTTTAATTGACATTTTGTGACCACAGTCGGCCCAGTAACCTATGTTTCCTACTAGATCAATGACCCGAAGACAACTTTCTTCAACAAAGAAAGGAATCCTACCAAAGACTTGAATGAGTTATAAAGTATGAAAAAGTTTTTCTTTCAATAAAGTTTAAATGCCTCTCCTGACGTCAGTACACCTGTAGTGACAAGAAATAAAACAGTAAATACTTACTTTTTTTTTTATTTTTCTCAAAGGCGTGTTTTGGTATTGTGGGTTCTCATCGGCAGAAATTAAAAACTTCTGTTCAAACATTTTTATCCATATTTAACTCTGTTCGGGGACGAATGAGAAAAGAAACATATTTCTCACTTTTTTTATGTGTAAATTATACTTCTAGACTCAGGTTTAGGTTAACTATCAAAAAAAAAAAAAAATATGGAAGTAGAAAAAACGTTACATTTCTTTTTATTTTTCCTACAGGTATGGCAGGTGGTGGCATGGGCCAGGCCATGGGAGGCTACTATGGAGCGGCGTATGGACCACTAGGGGCCAGCATGGCGGCGGCCGCAGCTGCTGCAGCTCAGCAGAATGCTATCAATGCTGCTTTAACGCCTAATCCACAGGTAAGATTCATAGACAAACTAAAAATGCAGGTAGTTTATCAATTACCGCGATTTTGTTGGCAATCCAGTGTTCCGTCATCCTTTTTATTTAGCATTTTGCTGTTCTCTTGGAGTCTCTGATTAGGATCAAATTATTATTGTAAAAAATAAAATAATTATTAAGGTATTCATGAATTATTTGATATTCCACTTGACTTGTAATATTTTACGACTATACTCATCTATTAAGAAAATTAACGGTAGTTTCCGTATATAATATTATGGTCCCCGACTTATACATTATGCAAAATAGCAACTCCCTTTAACGTCAAATAAAAATCTGACGATGATTACCGAATATTACCGAGAGGTGCCGAAGTATCGCCCAATCCTAGGTGCTAATTATATTATCAGCCAGTTAGCGCGAAGGCATGAAATCTTTTAATCTTTCATTTTGTTTAAACCATGAAATAGGTACATCGTGCGGAAAAATGTAAAAAAAAAAGAAAAAAAAATGTGCTGACACATCATAATTACGAACCATGTTCAAAATGTTATTTAATTTTCGAAAAAAAAATGGCTACCTTTAGGAGAAAAAAGTTGGGAAAGTTCTAGATGAGCGTGTAATATGCTTGGAATTGATAAACCATATGTTAGAAATTGATGATTTTATGAAGGATGGGAAATTCAATTTGTTAGGGGTGGGTTTTCAACGCCAAGAGATCAATTTGGAATCTAATTTTAACGGTGTGTTAGTGTGATGGTTAGTTTTTGAGGTGGGTAACTTGAGGATATGAAATAATGTAGACAATTCGCATTTTAAGTTTAATGTTAACAGAACATAAACAATTAGGTACATACCTGTTCCTTTAGCACAAATTTTCACTCTTTTACTTTACAGTATTTACAGCGTTTCTTGTATGAAAACAATGGAACAGCGCCTCTGGTGTGCGAAGAAGGAACTAATTATATTATAGAAAATTGTCAATTTGTAATTCTCAAAGTTGCAGTTTACTTTACGTCTCAAATTCTGAAAATTCGTGCTAAGGGTACTGGTACCTGAATTCAACACCTGTTGTTCAACTGCAGCATTACAATCTTCATCAGTTCTTAAAGACATAACATAGACACAAGGGATAATGATGTCAAATTGATTACAATAATTGCAATCAATTTGACACCATTATCCCTATTTCTTGTCAAAAAAATAAATGTTGTCATTTTTTTCTGAGCTGTCAAAATACAATGGCAAAATAATATGGCAAAAGCAACGTTTGCCAATTCAAATATGTCACAACAACTTTATTGTTTTCAAAATAACTAACATTCTAATTTTGCAATTAATATAAAAAAACAGTCAGGTTTTCATTCGAAAGATTTTGTATTATTCTAAGACAATTTTTAGTTGGAATTATGGTTTGAAGTGTCAAAAACTGGTTTAAGGGAAGTACAGCAATTTCAAACCAAACAATGTTCAAGTAAAACGCAACGTTACAATGTAATTAAAACTTAATAACAGGTACCTACAAAGATTAATATCCCCTAATTGAACCAGATTCCTCCCATCACACCGTACCCCTGTGCATAACAGCGGGTAGTCGCGAAATAATTAGTGGCCGAGGGGTCGGTCGTAATCGTCGCATAAATGCAGATCTGTGGTGTTAATATGAATTGGATTGAATAATTTTGATAGTAATTAGTATTGATGACCAATAATTTTGATACTTGCAGACTAAAGCTGGAAATCAATTTAGAAAACTTATCACTCACTGTTGCTTTTATTTTTTTGTCAGCCTTCACTCTGCTAGGTAAGGGCCTCCCCGAGTTCTTTCCAAGAGTTCTTGTCATCCATGCTTTTATAGTTAAAAATCTTTGTTGGAAAAGGACCTCTTTAAATGCTCCGTGTTTGTCTTCTTTCGTCTAAGAATGTATTTAATAGACTGTCCTTATAATATTCATTTGTGTCGTAAACAACACGAGTCGAGTAATTAGGTGGGCTGGCTCTGAAAAAGGACAGTCGAAAATAGGTTCGTTTTTGGCAGGAAGACTTATTTGATAATTTTCCAACATAAGCCCATCTTCTAGTTTGAATTTCCAGTTCACGTTTCTTGATCATTTTCATCTTGCTTACCTTTAAGAAACCATTTCCAAAACCAACACTGAACAAAAAATCTCATCAGAAAATAACTCGAAATCTACTTAAATTATGCAAACAAAACTCCTGCGCAAACAAAAGAAACCCTTTTTCAATCACACGTCAAAAAAATAAAGGATTACGGCCAAACGCCTACTTGTTTAGGTCTACATCTCATTGATTCGCGATCTCTTCCCCCATTCTTCTTTATGTGTAGTTGAAACTAAACACCCTACACACATTTGCTCCCTAGAACAAATTCTGGCGAATTAACACCGTACTTGACATGTAAGCACCCTGTTAGTATAAAGACACGTTATGGTGGATATTTTTATCCTTTTTAAAGTACCTCCATATTTCTTTTTTTTAATATGGTCTTTTGTTTCAATCGCTACTTTTATAAACGTACGTTGCCAGTAGCTTCGACCGCTTTGAAATTGGGTCAAAATATGTACCACGAGAATGGAAAAAAGGTGAAAATTGTTATGCCTATATCTGTACCAAAAAACCAAATCCGTTCACGTTCCGTAGTCTTCGTGTGAAAGAGGTATACATACTTCGGATATACTTTTATATCCGCATTTGCTTTCTTTACTCCTCTTAATTTTCGCAATTTATAATATTAGATTAGAAGTTTTCTACTTTCTTGATTTGTTCTTGGTTTTCCCTTACTTCAATAATCTTCTTTCCTCCTAACACCACTATGACTGTAAAGACCAAGTCAAAAGCCATGCTAGACAAGAATTCAAAGTCATATAGCAAAATATAAAAATATTTCATTATTACTCTTACTTTCAATAGTTACTAGTTGTCCAGTTTTATTTAAATTAATTTGGAAATCCTGCAATATTTCGACGACAACATATTACAGCACCATTATACCAGAAAACATCACTCCAACTTCGCAATCTTCACCATATTATGACAACACCCTAATCGCTTGCCCCTGGGACTTTGCCCTTCGATTTAAAAACCTCCTTCCCTCTTCTATTTGACGTTTAATCTTGTGAAAGTGACGTCTATGTTGGGAGCGGAGGGCGATCCTTGTTTCAGCCTTATTGCATTATGTTGGTATTATTAAATTATTTATTTGTAAGTAATAGAATTAGAGATGTGGGGCGAATGTGGGAGAGACTTTAAGTGGTGTGGTTGATTGAATAATGAAGTGTTGAAAAAGGTGAAGAATTTGCGAGAGAATTATCACTCTTGTACTCTTACACTCTTCTTAGAGGATTTTGAGCACGAAACGACGCAAAATTGAGTTTGAATTTGTCTGTCTAATATTCCTAAGACCATGTAGGTCGCGGTGGTGGACGCAGGACGATCTCCGGCCACCGTAAGCGCGGGCATGCGGGCAGCGAGTAAAGGGGAACTCGCTGCCCGGCCATGGACCATGTCCGGGTCGACGGCGCGTTGTGTCCCACGCGCGCCTCAAAGAGCGTCAGCATAATGACGGGGCTCCCCTCTCAGAGGGCCAAAGCCTGCCGGGGTCGCGGGATTATTTCCTTACCGTGACCCCGGAACATAACAGGCTACTGAAGGATACCGTGGATTTTAGTCAGTAGAAGTCTGACAGTCCCTCCCGCCCTGCCCGGGGTGGGAGGACTCCTTCGATGATGATTAGCGTGGTAAAATACCACGCTAAAAAAAAAGACCTTGTAGGTACAACAATAATCTCACGCACTTTGAATATTTAAAATTAAGGGAAATTGAATATCACTCTTATTCAGGGTTTGTATGTCCCTTACCACACCGGAATGATTTCTGGTCATCACGATTTTTTAAAATTCTATATTATACTGCGAACCTATTAGATAGGAAATAATAAAGTGTATCTTATGATTGTTGCACTAATTTCTATGGTTTCAAAAAGAGTTCACTACACTGCATTTTACGTTTTCTTCGAAATCACTGCTACATCAACCACAATATTTTTATTGAGATTTATGTATGTCATGTCATACACAACAAAAGTCACATTACAACCATTATACATCTGGTTCAAGTGAAAGTACCGATGGTGATGATAACAGGTTGTCTGCGAATTCAATTAGTTGATTACATTAATTGATAACCCAGTGTTTGGGTAAATGCTTTTAGCTCCACAGCTTTCTCGAAAGTAAAGTGATAGCTGTAAGATACTGTTTTGAAATCTTGGCCATCAATATAATGGACAAGATATCAAGTAAGTCTTTTCTTTGAAAATTTTAAAGACAATCATTTTATATGGAGTTGGATGTATAGGTTTACTAAAGTGTTTTTCTTTTTGAATTCAAAAATTGCATTTTTAAAGAATTTAGTTTGTCAGTCAGACTATCAGTCTTCTACCTATAAATTTACTAACGTTCTCCATAGTAATGTAATGATAAAGAGCTTACTCTCTTTATCATTACATAACAAACAACAAAACATAACATTACAAAATTTAAAATTCGAAGTTATCTAAATTCGGGTTCCTTCATGTTTGTTAGTAATACATCAGTACATCGACAGAGACAGTCAAAGAAAATAAATCTATACCTATACATACACGGGAAAAACTGGTTATTTTTTCTCCATAAGCATTCGTGTAAAAAACATCTAAACATCATAACTCACACATCACCCAAAAAAAACCTAACCTTAAACTGTTGAGGTGTGACCAAAACATTTAATTAACCCTGCACCCGTCGGCATCGGTCTTTCGCACCCCCAACCTTAATAGACCAGCTATTGGATGATACCGCAGTTTTCCGATTACCGTGACGAATGGTCGTGATACCGATATCGGGATACCGGTAGTAAACAATATAATCAGCCACTATTCATATCAGCAACTGCAACTTTACCTGTGTTGTATTAAAAAAGGTGATTGGGCGTTTTCGACTCATTAGGGTTGGCTGTTTAGTGAGTGCGTTGTAGTGATCAATACGAAATTGGTATTATTTTGTTGTTCCTTGCTATTGAAATAAATACTTAAACGAGTATAGCTTCATCAGCTAAATGAATAATTAACCAAACGCTTTTTTCTTCAAACGGCAAGCTAAGAGAAGTTTCCTAAGTGTAAATAAAGAGCTTCTTTCCATCACCATCAGTGGCAGCTTTATGCCAACTACTTTGTTTTAGCGTGGTAAAATCATCAAATGAGTCCTCCCATCCCTTACTGTCAGACGACTGACTAAAATCCACGGTGTATTTCAATAGCCCTTTATGTTTTGGAGTCACGGTAATAAGTCCCGCGACCTTATGCAACCTACTGCTAAGTATCGGCCCCTTTTTCCTTGGTATGTCCGAATCTCATCCATATCTACCCAGCGACCTTCTATAAGTCACCCAACATCAGTAGCAGAACCTATCTAAATCCATACATCAACTTTTTTTATGATAAATACAAACGCGGTAGACCAACTTTAATAAAAAAAACTTCAGTAGCAACCCTACCTTTCTTTCCTACCGCCAAATGTTGAGTTCTTTAATGAACCATTGTGATTTCAGTATTCGATTATGTTGATAGATGATTTATCCATGGTTGGTTACCGACGGATGATATGGGTTACATTTGGTTATTTTCACGGTTGCTGATGGTTGGCGATTCATTAGCAACTTGATGCAGTGTGAAATCAGTGTTAGAGTAATTTTGTTTTTCGCTACTTTTGTGGAAATCGGAAAAAATGGGAGCAATTTTTTTATCTATCCAATAACTAGGAGAAAAAAAGCCACTTCAGCAGAATGATAACACAAATTATATTATTTATTCTTTAGCTTAAACAACTTCTTTTTTCAATTGCTATTTATAATTTTGATTCTCGCTTGAGAGTCGCTTGGACCTTTTAACACAAAGTCAGCGGAGGGGGGTCACAAACAAAATCTGATCCTTTTGTGTACCAATTTGGGTGGGAAAGCTATTATCTAGCCTCAACTCTAGACTTTTCCAATAATAAATGTTCAGGTTGGCACCAGTCGACCATCATTCGGCCTCTTTAATTCATGATGATGATCACCATTGTGGTTGAGTAATACGTCTACGCAATACTTCTTGGTAGGACTGGTTGTAGTACCTGGCTGAATCCATCTGACATCTCCTAGCGGTTCACCCCATCAACGTCACGACAGGCTGTTCGTCTGGTAGACCTCACCAGGGACGCCTGATGCTAATCAGACCACCATCCTGTCGAAGTCTGAAAGATTTTCCTGTATTCCGTCGGTCCTCAAGAGTTCCTATTATTCTGGATGCGCATGCTCTAACTGATGTCTGAGCTCGTCTGAGATCAAGACCGAACCCATTGTTGATAATAAAAATAAAGAATAATTTCTGAACTATTTGATTCACTTTAGAGTCGTATCAAAGGTAAAATAACTTCAATTATAAATCGTGCTCCCTAACATTCCTTTTTCAAAACGACTCGTTCCGAAATACCTGTACAAAATCACCCTATTTGAACGTTGATAAACGCCGCATAGTTTTCCAGAACAAAAAAGTAGTGGCGTCGTATATAACTGGCTTGCAATAAAATAGCCGTAAGGGTGGGCAGTAAACTCCGTACATGATGCCTGAACGTCGGACTAATCCTGATTTAGCGTTCTAGCTGTGACCGGCCATCGTATGTTATGCTCAAACGGGCGATACACACGGACAGGATGTTTGGAAAGCTTGTGGGCGAACTTGTTCGGGATATTGGCCGTTCCTTTTTCTAGCGTGGTTTGATAACAAAGTTGGTTTGACTGGGATGGCAATAATTTAGAGAAATTTTATCGTGATTTTATGGCAAAAATGTCCATAGGTTTTGATAGAAATAGAATGTCTATAGAGTCAGTTACTTCAAACTTGTATAATGGATTTGATAGCAAATAAGTCAGATAGTAAGTAGGGATGGAATATTTTAAGTGGGTTAATCCCTTTTGTAGTGTATTTTGATAGTTTAGAAGCCCTTTTGTTACAGTTTTTAGTATAGGATTGGGAAAACGAAGAATGGGGATTAGTGAAGGTCCTTAAATATTTTATGGTTTTTCGATGGAACAGTGTAAGATAAATGTCAAATTGTCCGTCTAATCCCATTTTATCGTGATAGTGAACCTGTCAAAACGAATAAAAGATTGATTTTATCTTTTTTTTTCATTATAAATACTTAAACTAAAACTATTTTTACATTAAAATGTGGCCCTATTATTAAAATCCATAGCTTGCATGTCAATATTTTCATAGAGCAGAATACTCTACTACAATGTTGCAGCTACATGAAGTAAGGCTTACAAATTGTATCACCTGTCGAGCTTCGTAAATTATAGCACACGTAACTCCAACCTGTATCCTTCCATTGTTCGCCGAACAAAGTGTTCGTGTGTGTTACGTCCAAACGATATTTTCCTCACAATATTGTGTAGGGCTCACTTCATTAAAAAATTTAAAATTCGAAGCTTTATTCGATTCCATTGTTACGTGTGATTTGTGTGTCTGAGCGTGTAAAATACAGTACTGTATTACGTCCACACACGAATTCGAACCTTATCTTTGGATTATAAAGTAGGATATTGATTGTGTATGATAAACATGTAAATTGTTAACGAAAATTCATATTTAATTTCAGTTGAATTATGTTGTTTGTGAGTAATTCTTGTTATGATAGATTATAGTTTTCATACAAAGGTTGTATGAAAAGATCTGTGTGCTGTTGACTTGTAAATGTTGAGCAATTCTTCGATTTATGATTTGTTTGCGGCTTTCTCATTATACATGCGGTATTCAGTAGTTATCCGATATTTATGACGAAGATATTGAAATGAAGACTTTATTCATTTGCTTGAATTCTTAACTCAAGATAAGGTCGCTCTTGAGTTTCGTAATTTATTTGTATTTATAATTATTTTTAACAGCAATTATAATTGTTTATTACAATCCTATAAATCTGAATTAAAGGTATTGAAATAAAAATATATTTAATTGACTACCTTATTAAAAGTGGCCAATTAAATTCAATTATTACGAAAAAACACGCAAACTTGTATTGTCAAACTTTATGTTATTTCAATTAACTATAATATTTTTATGTATAGAATAGAAAGGAAAAGGAATAGAAGATATTTATTTGATTATGAATACACACAACAACAATAATAATAAAAAATCAACCCTTTCATGCTCACTACTACCCAAAGGGCAGATACGTATTCGTTTATTCAAGTTAAAATAAACTAACCAATTTCTCTCCTTGTTCCAGGTTGGCTCATCAATGGACATGTCCAAATACTCCATCGAGGCCGAAAAATACCGCAGCTACGGCATGTACCCCGACCCCTCCCGCGGCTACCTTGACTCCGCCGCCCTATCCAAGGCTTACATGTATATGGACCAGCAACAACAGCGCTCCTACCCAGTAGACATTAGTAAGATGTATTCAGAGGCTTCAGCAGCAGCTATGGCAGGACTTAGCTCTGTCAACTCAGCCCCCTCAAGCCTGTCACCCCGCTCTCCTGCTGAATCACCCGACATGACCCCCAAAGCACAGGACAGGACTGAAGGCAGCTCATCCTCAGGTTCAAACCCCTCACCCTCCCTACCTTACTACCAAGGATCTTCAAGTATCCTCATGCCACAGTACCCAGGACAGTACCCCCAGGCTACTCAAGGGGGTCCGGAGTTCAGGCGACCCCTCACCGTCATATTCTGACCTGAAACTTAGTTTGTTGTTGTTGATTTTTTCGTTTATTTATTCGTTTATTTTTATAGTTTTTCGACTGCGATCATTTGGAGGTTAAGAACGTTTCTTTCGAATTTTTGGAACGACGAAATTTATATTTAGAGAGACGAAATTCGATATTTAAAAATAAAAATTGTAAATTGATTCTATTATTTTAATAAAAGAAGATTATTATTATTCTATTCAAACGATAAATGTTTTTTTTTTAATGTCTCAATGCGAATTTTCACGGACTAAATTGATTTCGGCAAAAGTTTTGGTCTTTTTAAACGACGTGTTGCGACTTTTTCTTATTTTTATTTTGTGCTCCAAAGTTCCTTCTTGATTTCCTCGGAAATATATTATAGTTACTAGGTATTAATATGTGTATAGGATTATGTACCTTGTGTACCTTGTAAATATAGTTAATTATTAAAATAAAGGGTTATTTCTTTGTCGATGACGATTTCTTTGTAAGAACAATATTCTAATTGCATATGCATGCACATGGAAAAAAAAAGCATACATTTTTCAGATTTTGTTGAGAAAAAATACTGCTTGATATTATTCCGATACTTGAAAAAAGCAGGAATTTTGTAAAAAAAATCGTTTCTTTGATGACATCTACATTAATCTGAAAAGGACTCAGGTTTACTTTTGAACCGTAAATCTTCTTAAGAAATAACAGTGAAGAGGTAGTATTGACTTGCATGCGATTTCGGCCAAAAATTAAAAGCTGTCTGATCGAAACACAGAAAAAAACTTGAAACTCGTTTATCGATAAAGAAATATTAAATTCAATTATTGCAATGGTAACACATAAATTATTTTCATAACTAATAAATTCTTTGGAATAACAATTTATTGAAAAAATAATAGTGTTACCATTACAATAATTTATTGGAATTTAAAAGTCCAAACTTAATTACAACGACTTTTGATATTATTTGTAAATATAGTTAAATAATTGTTAAATATTTTTGTCTTTAGATTCGTACGTGTCATTTTGTAAAATTAATAATAAAATGTTTAAATGTCGAAACTGCTTTAGAATAATGAAGATCTTTCCAGTGACTTTTCATAAATAAAAATATTTTATTCTGCTTTTTATGGCCAAGAATAAATCGATCTAATTTTGGTGGCTATTTAATTGGAAATTATTGACTGATTTAATAATTTTTTAAATTAAAAAAAAAAATACTTTGTTATTTCGGATCTTATTTTTGTTATTTCAGTGAATAAATGTTAAAATAAAGTTAAATAGATGTTGTTAACCCGTAGTTTTTAGGACAGATTATTTTATATAGTCTCTAGTTTAATATTACACCTACATTCCATAAAAACAATTTGTTTTAAATTAATCTGTCGTTTGCAACTATGGGGTCCAAAGCTTACATTCCATCTTTAATATCTTTCAATAATTTAATTAAGAACTACATAGTAGGTATGTACTTCTATTTGGCCATTTATCGTCAATTTGCATTTAAAAGTTGCCATATAAAATAATATTCTAACTTTTCATGACTGCAACCCGCAACCCAGTGTTTTCTGTTTTTATTTTACCTTGAGTAAAAATATATCCTGTAACTTAAAATACAAAATAACTTTTTAATCACTATATTTAGGAAAATAAATTGTAATTTATGAAAAATTAAGCGTATTTGTAAAAATATGTTGTAAATTATAGCCGATTGTAATGATGGGACTATTATCTCGATTAAAAAATATTATACGTAATTAAAATTATTAGAAATTTTGATATTGAATTTTATTTTACCAATCCCCAATTTGAACTTTGTTTTAAAGTTAAAGAATTTACGAATACGGTATTTATTTGAAAATAAAAAAAAAATCACTAGTTTCCTAGCAAACTATTCCTCATAACAAAATTTTAGAACGAAAAAATTGTGTCTTTAGCTCCATTAGTACTAAAATTTCACGGTTAGTTACTGTTTATTTTATGCTACTTAACCAAACTTTACTAAATACCAATACCCAAAAAGAACTCATCATAATAAATCCCAGCCGCTCATACAAAATCAACAACAAATTTTTTGAAGCAAAACAATCTATTTATTCAGTCATTATCACTGCTCAGTACGCAATTTTAAAATTTATTAAAATAATAAATGACTGTCGCCAAATTATTTTACCCATCCAAACTCAAAAACCTACCTTATTTTACCTAGAAACAAAGTTTCTTTTCGTGGCGATATTTTTGAGTAGCAAGTAACATGCTATAATTTCAAAAGCACATTGTAACATTAAAGGAATAAAGTTCATTTTTGCAGTAACAACCAAAGTTTCGAGTAGCAATCAAGTATGAAATTCGTGAAGGCGCATTTCCCCTATGTTTTTTTAAATAAAATATGCGCCCTTGATAGATATCATTGCAGTGCACAAGGGGGTAGTGATTTGGCATAAAATAAACAAGTGGGCTGTCTTTTGTGCGCCAAATTCGTTGGAATAACATAAACAATGGAGTCCTAGTAATTGAAAGGTGAAAATTTACAGGGTGTTGCAAAAATTACGTCGAAAAAAGGTATATTAGAGCAGATTTAAAGGCACAACTCTCAAAGTGAAAGCAAAAGAATTGAACCCAACACAAATAGTGAGTACAACACACATCATTATTATAATTGTGAAGTCAGGGAAATTAATTGCTAAATCGTTGATTAAAAACTGACTGTTCGCATATTCAGATCAGAAGTTCACAATTGTCATTATTTGACAGTTGTATAAACGGGCTCTAACAAGGCACATTGATGTATATTAAATTACATAATATAATGGTACTTTCGCTTTGTATACTAAGTCCCTAGAAGCAATGGAGATATTCTTATTGTTTGTATGTCGATCAACAATTAATTTCGCTGACCGTACTAACACTTCTTATTTCATACCAAGTAGTAATTGAGAAAATTCCAACAATTTTCTTATTGTAATTTTATGCAAACTTAACCTAACTTTCATACTACATGGTAATATAACCGTTGATATTGAGTCCTATTACTGTATGTAATAAGTGCGGTTATACGTTGCATAGTAAACGAAGCCTTTAGAATTATAATTACCTTGTATATAGGTAGGTATGGAAGCATATTACTCGACTAGCTGTGCCCGCGAGTTCGTTCGCGTGGATGTCGGAATTTAACAATGTATTTTTTAGTGCGAAGCGCTTAATTTTCACCTTATTTTTTTTATAAATCATAATCGATATTTTTGTATTGAGTGATACAAAAAGAAAAAACACGTATTCAATGATTTTCGCCAAAGATTAATATATTAAAGGAGAAACCCAAACTCCATAGAACCTTGGGCCTGGCGTTACAGAGCTGGAAATTTGCCATAAAATAGAGCACTTAGGAAGATTTCACGAGCCCAATTTTCACGTCTCTCAGCAATGGCCAAATTGGTAAAATCGGTAAATGTTTAAATGTTAGGTTATTTTTTAACTGCCCTACACTAGGAATTTCTCCTGTATCGTGGGTGTGTTTACAAACATTTAAACTCACATATACAAACTCCCAGACCCGGAAAAATTACATGTTACCTGATACAAATATTTGTTCCGTGCGGGAATCGAACCCGCTACATGCTGCACACCAATCGCACAGCCACCACGATATTTAAATTAAAAATATGTTTTTTGAGGCTGTTTTCTACGTAAATATGGAATGCGCCTAGCTATAGTGCTTGCAACCTATCATGATGAGGTTTAGGTACCTACTTAGGTACATAAAAAGCGGTGAATTCAGATTAATATTCCTGAAAACTTCAGCTGCAGGCTCACTTATATCACTAATAGCTTGCATTTTTAACATTGTATTTACTACTAGGGGATTTGATGCTATCTCAAATTATAGTAAACTGAGATTGCAACAATAGGTTTATTAAAATAAAAAACCGTATTATTGAGATGGGGTTTTATTAATCACCTTCTTCGTTAGGATTATCATAATATAATAATACATTATCTAGGAATTGTGCAGGAGGTATTTGACTACCCTGGTGCCGTGCCAATGCACAAGCTCATGATACCGTATTAACCAATCGTCAGAAGAGCAATAGGTATCCAGATCCGGTTTTCTAGCAAAGGTCAGCAGAAGTGGCAGGCTACGGTGTCCAATATGCAAGCGAGGGTCAGTCAGAGCCCAAGTAACACAGAAGTCTGAATAAGAGCTGATTATGTGCAATCATTAAGATTATATTCTGAATAAAGAACTGAGTAACGTCTGAATAAACACCTATTCAGACTTTATTCAAGCAAAACAGGCCCCAAATTCAAATGCATAAAGCTTAATAACTTCTGAGTAACATCTGAGCAGGAGCTTTTTAATGGTGAAATCATCTTAATAACTTCTGATTAACAGCTGATATCGCTTTTATTAAGCTCTTACTCATACAATATTCAGTTAATGTCAATTTCGTTACTGGATTCAGAATTTATTCAGCATTATTTTATTGTTGACAATAATACAGATTTTATTCATACAAATTGTGAAATTAGACAGTCAGAAATTTTTAATGTCTTTGATGGAGTCATTGCATGACAATAAATGGCGAATTTATTAAAACGGTAAGCTAAAGTTTTATTAATTAAGTTATAGGTTTGCTACATGTTAATTCTTAGTGCGAAAATTATTTTATCGTAAATAGTTTATGATTTTTCCGATTATTTTTAACGCGCCGCTTGAATAATTAAGATAAGTGATTGTAAATATTATTTTCGTAAATGCATGCTCGGTCTGACTAAAATACTTATGACGAAATTTCTAATTTTAGCAATTCCAATGGAACATAGGTATGACAAATCGGATTGAAAATTTTGTAGTTGTAACATTCAGTATTCAAGTAATCTTGTTGAATTTCTTGTAATTATAATAACTCACAAAACAAAAAATGGCGATCGCTTCATTGCTGAATAAAAGTGAACAAGAATCTAGTTACTCAGATCACACTTGAATAGACTCATTTCAAAACTCTTACTTCTGAATAACACTTGAATAGTTGACCACATTTCTACATTAATCCGCGTTTTTAGGGATCTACATTCAGTGGAATAATCGTTACAAAATAATATAATATTTTTTTGTTGCAGATCGATCCTGAGGCGCACTTTATAGTAGCCCCTATAAAATGAAAATATCATTCTTAACCAGTAAAATATGTAATCATGTAATTGCCAATGATGAGGTTTAAGCATGCCATAGTCTCGGAAGGAACCTTAAGTCAAATTTAAAATGTAGCCACACTACAGTCAATGGGTGCTGATGTAAATCAGATAGGAATCCATGATATTTATGCGAAACGACAACTTATTGACAATGTTTTTTGAGTGATGTTGTGGAAAAGTGTAAAATATTAATCTAAAACTTTGCAGTAATCTTTTAAATCCTATGAATGAATTGTATTTTATACCTTTCATGCAAACAGTAACTATAGGTTAAGTTCCAAATGAAAACAAAGTAAATTGAAGTAAAAAAAAAAAATCTTTTATTTTCATTTCGCATACACCGCTACTCGAATCTAGAAGTGAGTGCTGTGGCTGAAGCGCGCGTCATAGGCGGCGGCCACGTTTTTTGCGCTCTTCAGCCACAGCAGTCACTTCAACATTCGTATCGTAGGCAATTGGGAAATAAAAATAATCTGTTTGATTTATTGGATGTACGGAATCCCCTTCATTGCACGACAGCAACTCATGCTGGCTGGTACTCCGCAATTTTTTTCATACTATTCTATCAGATCTTGAACGTTTCCTACAATTGATTCTCAAATATTCTTTTATTTTCTTTTAGTGTTGCCGTTTCTTTTAAGTTGTTTCCAAGATTTTTGCCCCATCTTGATGTAAACAACATGAAAAATATAGCTTACAAGTTATTTTAACAAACCTGATATTAAGCTATTTGCTGATATAACGTAACTGTGTTTCTTTAATTTGAATAAGAGCCTTAATAATTATTTCAACGTAAAATTATTCAGTATCAAGCTGTACGACAGCATTATCTAATAGCTCTATTCAGATTGTAATACATTAGTCAGCAATCAGCTGAATCAAATGCTACTAGCTTATTAATGATTGAATATTAGCAAATCTGATAAGATTATTCAGGTACATGCTTCCGTAGGGACTAATAAAGTTCACTTTACAATTATTCAGTATCAAGCTGTAAAACAGCATTATTTTATACCTTTATTCAGATTGTTACAAATTATGCAGCAAACAGCTGAAACAAACGCTACTAGCTTGGTAATGATTGAATAATAGCAATACTGATTATGATTATTCAGATAAATGCTTCCATATGGACTTTTTTTCAGCTTACCAATACATAGAACGCGTAATACTTAATAATGTTTGTATAATTGTCTAACACATCTTAATTATTAAGTTTAAAGAAATAAAGTACAATATACAGGACCTATTAAGCATTAAGAATTTTACGAGTGCAAACTCAACCTAATTCAACATTTAGCGATTTCTAAGGCTTTTATACAAAGGATATTCATTTTTAAACCGTATAGTTTTACACATGTGTACTAATATACCGCTTGTGTGTTACTTGGGAGGCAATCAGTTTCGGAGTCCAGTATTCGAGCAGAGGTTTAATATTGTAATAAATCTAGAGAATTCGAAAAACACATTCACTTGCGCAAAGGATACGAAAAGCGAATGACACACTAAATAAAACGATGACAATTGACAGACGTTGACATTGACATTTGCCGTTTACTAGTGCAGTCCATGTGCAATACGCGTTGCAATCGATTTTTTCGATTATTTATTTACTTTAGTGATTTTTTAACCGTGCTTACGTTGAAAAATAATTAGATTCCAGAATTTTTTATTTTACAATGATTTCAATATCTAAAAAGCAATTATACTAAAATAATGGAGTATTATTCAATTATAATTTATAATTGTTGATATCCGCTAAATCGATTACATTCTTAGGGTACGCTCTGTTGTTTAATGCCAGTGTTTGCAAAGTAAGTGACGTATAATGAAAAAAGTGCTGTAACGGTTTACAAAGGATGTTTAAAACAAAAAAATATAAATGTACTTTTTTTTAGACTTGGCCATTGTATTTGAGGCTAAGATTTGAATAGGTTAATCAAGCAAAATAGTAGATTTTTTAGGTACATATTTCATTCGTGTAACGGCTAGGCCCAGAAATGGGTTTCTCCTTTCGTCATAAGTATTTTAGTCAGACCGAGCATGCATTTACGAAAATAATATTTACAATCACTTATCTTAATTATTCAAGCGGCGCGTTAAAAATAATCGGAAAAATCATAAACTATTTACGATAAAATAATTTTCGCACTAAGAATTAACATGTAGCAAACCTATAACTTAATTAATAAAACTTTAGCTTACCGTTTTAATAAATTCGCCATTTATTGTCATGCAATGACTCCATCAAAGACATTAAAAATTTCTGACTGTCTAATTTCACAATTTGTATGAATAAAATCTGTATTATTGTCAACAATAAAATAATGCTGAATAAATTCTGAATCCAGTAACGAAATTGACATTAACTGAATATTGTATGAGTAAGAGCTTAATAAAAGCGATATCAGCTGTTAATCAGAAGTTATTAAGATGATTTCACCATTAAAAAGCTCCTGCTCAGATGTTACTCAGAAGTTATTAAGCTTTATGCATTTGAATTTGGGGCCTGTTTTGCTTGAATAAAGTCTGAATAGGTGTTTATTCAGACGTTACTCAGTTCTTTATTCAGAATATAATCTTAATGATTGCACATAATCAGCTCTTATTCAGACTTCTGTGTTACTTGGGCTCTGACTGACCCTCGCTTGCATATTGGACACCGTAGCCTGCCACTTCTGCTGACCTTTGCTAGAAAACCGGATCTGGATACCTATTGCTCTTCTGACGATTGGTTAATACGGTATCATGAGCTTGTGCATTGGCACGGCACCAGGGTAGTCAAATACCTCCTGCACAATTCCTAGATAATGTATTATTATATTATGATAATCCTAACGAAGAAGGTGATTAATAAAACCCCATCTCAATAATACGGTTTTTTATTTTAATAAACCTATTGTTGCAATCTCAGTTTACTATAATTTGAGATAGCATCAAATCCCCTAGTAGTAAATACAATGTTAAAAATGCAAGCTATTAGTGATATAAGTGAGCCTGCAGCTGAAGTTTTCAGGAATATTAATCTGAATTCACCGCTTTTTATGTACCTAAGTAGGTACCTAAACCTCATCATGATAGGTTGCAAGCACTATAGCTAGGCGCATTCCATATTTACGTAGAAAACAGCCTCAAAAAACATATTTTTAATTTAAATATCGTGGTGGCTGTGCGATTGGTGTGCAGCATGTAGCGGGTTCGATTCCCGCACGGAACAAATATTTGTATCAGGTAACATGTAATTTTTCCGGGTCTGGGAGTTTGTATATGTGAGTTTAAATGTTTGTAAACACACCCACGATACAGGAGAAATTCCTAGTGTAGGGCAGTTAAAAAATAACCTAACATTTAAACATTTACCGATTTTACCAATTTGGCCATTGCTGAGAGACGTGAAAATTGGGCTCGTGAAATCTTCCTAAGTGCTCTATTTTATGGCAAATTTCCAGCTCTGTAACGCCAGGCCCAAGGTTCTATGGAGTTTGGGTTTCTCCTTTCTAATTTTAGCAATTCCAATGGAACATAGGTATGACAAATCGGATTGAAAATTTTGTAGTTGTAACATTCAGTATTCAAGTAATCTTGTTGAATTTCTTGTAATTATAATAACTCACAAAACAAAAAATGGCGATCGCTTCATTGCTGAATAAAAGTGAACAAGAATCTAGTTACTCAGATCACACTTGAATAGACTCATTTCAAAACTCTTACTTCTGAATAACACTTGAATAGTTGACCACATTTCTACATTAATCCGCGTTTTTAGGGATCTACATTCAGTGGAATAATCGTTACAAAATAATATAATATTTTTTTGTTGCAGATCGATCCTGAGGCGCACTTTATAGTAGCCCCTATAAAATGAAAATATCATTCTTAACCAGTAAAATATGTAATCATGTAATTGCCAATGATGAGGTTTAAGCATGCCATAGTCTCGGAAGGAACCTTAAGTCAAATTTAAAATGTAGCCACACTACAGTCAATGGGTGCTGATGTAAATCAGATAGGAATCCATGATATTTATGCGAAACGACAACTTATTGACAATGTTTTTTGAGTGATGTTGTGGAAAAGTGTAAAATATTAATCTAAAACTTTGCAGTAATCTTTTAAATCCTATGAATGAATTGTATTTTATACCTTTCATGCAAACAGTAACTATAGGTTAAGTTCCAAATGAAAACAAAGTAAATTGAAGTAAAAAAAAAAAAATCTTTTATTTTCATTTCGCATACACCGCTACTCGAATCTAGAAGTGAGTGCTGTGGCTGAAGCGCGCGTCATAGGCGGCGGCCACGTTTTTTGCGCTCTTCAGCCACAGCAGTCACTTCAACATTCGTATCGTAGGCAATTGGGAAATAAAAATAATCTGTTTGATTTATTGGATGTACGGAATCCCCTTCATTGCACGACAGCAACTCATGCTGGCTGGTACTCCGCAATTTTTTTCATACTATTCTATCAGATCTTGAACGTTTCCTACAATTGATTCTCAAATATTCTTTTATTTTCTTTTAGTGTTGCCGTTTCTTTTAAGTTGTTTCCAAGATTTTTGCCCCATCTTGATGTAAACAACATGAAAAATATAGCTTACAAGTTATTTTAACAAACCTGATATTAAGCTATTTGCTGATATAACGTAACTGTGTTTCTTTAATTTGAATAAGAGCCTTAATAATTATTTCAACGTAAAATTATTCAGTATCAAGCTGTACGACAGCATTATCTAATAGCTCTATTCAGATTGTAATACATTAGTCAGCAATCAGCTGAATCAAATGCTACTAGCTTATTAATGATTGAATATTAGCAAATCTGATAAGATTATTCAGGTACATGCTTCCGTAGGGACTAATAAAGTTCACTTTACAATTATTCAGTATCAAGCTGTAAAACAGCATTATTTTATACCTTTATTCAGATTGTTACAAATTATGCAGCAAACAGCTGAAACAAACGCTACTAGCTTGGTAATGATTGAATAATAGCAATACTGATTATGATTATTCAGATAAATGCTTCCATATGGACTTTTTTTCAGCTTACCAATACATAGAACGCGTAATACTTAATAATGTTTGTATAATTGTCTAACACATCTTAATTATTAAGTTTAAAGAAATAAAGTACAATATACAGGACCTATTAAGCATTAAGAATTTTACGAGTGCAAACTCAACCTAATTCAACATTTAGCGATTTCTAAGGCTTTTATACAAAGGATATTCATTTTTAAACCGTATAGTTTTACACATGTGTACTAATATACCGCTTGTGTGTTACTTGGGAGGCAATCAGTTTCGGAGTCCAGTATTCGAGCAGAGGTTTAATATTGTAATAAATCTAGAGAATTCGAAAAACACATTCACTTGCGCAAAGGATACGAAAAGCGAATGACACACTAAATAAAACGATGACAATTGACAGACGTTGACATTGACATTTGCCGTTTACTAGTGCAGTCCATGTGCAATACGCGTTGCAATCGATTTTTTCGATTATTTATTTACTTTAGTGATTTTTTAACCGTGCTTACGTTGAAAAATAATTAGATTCCAGAATTTTTTATTTTACAATGATTTCAATATCTAAAAAGCAATTATACTAAAATAATGGAGTATTATTCAATTATAATTTATAATTGTTGATATCCGCTAAATCGATTACATTCTTAGGGTACGCTCTGTTGTTTAATGCCAGTGTTTGCAAAGTAAGTGACGTATAATGAAAAAAGTGCTGTAACGGTTTACAAAGGATGTTTAAAACAAAAAAATATAAATGTACTTTTTTTTAGACTTGGCCATTGTATTTGAGGCTAAGATTTGAATAGGTTAATCAAGCAAAATAGTAGATTTTTTAGGTACATATTTCATTCGTGTAACGGCTAGGCCCAGAAATGGGTTTCTCCTTTGGATGGTGACTAAAAAATCGCCCTGTATAAACCCTATTATTATTAGAATTTATTTAGATTTTTCAAGAACATTTGACGTGTTTGTGATAAACGCCCTTTGTCGTTCAAAGCCCACCTAGCAGCGTTCAAAGCACCCATTGCATCCCATTCCGTCCCACTCCATCTCACTCCATCCCACTCGATCCCGCTCCATCCCGCTCCATCCCGCTCCATCCCACTCCATCCCACTCCATCCCACTTCATCTCACTCTATCGCGCTCCATCCCGCTCCATCCCGCTCCAATCCACTCCATCCCGCTCCATCCCACTTCATCCCACTCCATCCCACTCCATCCCACTTTATCCCACTACATCCCACTACATCCCACTCCATACCACTCCATCCTACTCAGTCCCACTCCGTCCCACTCCATCCTACTCCATCCCACTCCATACCACTCCATCCCACTCCACCCCACTCCATCCCATTCCATCCCACTCCAACCCGCTCCATCCCGCTCCATCCCGCTTCATCCTGCTCGATCCCACTGTATCCCACTCCAAACCACTCCTAACCAGTCCACACCATATTTGAATATGTAGTTTTTCTATTCCAAGCTAGATCGCGTTACTGAACCGCGCGTCTCGGTGTAAACTGACCGTAATTTTGCTTCTGGCACACTTTGAATTCAAATATCTTTTGATACACTGATCCGATTTCAATGAAACAAAAACTAAATGTTACTTCAAGTTACGATCAGTCGTTGTGTATTAAAGTTATCTACATAACTTTCGTACATTTTACGTGATGCCCGAACAAATAAACATACAAACAGACAAACAGACATACAGACAAACAGACAAAAATTCAAAAAATGCTAGAAATGGGTTCTATTGGTTGTCCTTTATAATCCTGGCTATATTTTTTGAGTTTTTTTTGAATGTACAAAAATTACTTTTCTACAGTTTTATTATAGATATAGAATAGATATAGATAGAATAGATATAGAATAGATAGATGTTGTTGATATTACATTGCTCGTTTCTTCCTTCAGTCGTACGTGGGAAGTTATCTATGCATGCACTCTTTTGATTGGTAGATATCTAGTAGATATGATTGGAAGATCCAGCAACGCCTATCTTTTTATCAATTTGTGCATGTTTTATTTTTATTGTAAATACTCTTTTCAGATGACCAGGTATAAAATAGACCACATAACAGTTTTAAATAAAGTTTTGAAGCTCTCCAACTTAGAATTGTGTAGTATTTGTATAAATATACGTTTTACTAAAGTAAAAAAAAACGCACAGAGGAATTAGTGAGGGTATTGCACAGTATACAATCTAAAACTGTGGACATCGCAGTCCAGGATACATTTGATAAGACAGAGATAAAAAAAAGAATTAAAAACTGACAACAAAAATAACCACCCCCTGTACATGCCCTACACCCCTGCCATTACGACAAAACGAAGGAAAATAAACAATCAACGCGTCGGATGCAGTTATCCTGTGATTGTTTTTAGTATAAACAAAATCAGCATTAATATGAAATATATTTGATGATATAATATTACTACCATATTGAGGGTCTATAATACTTCAAATAGATGGGAGTGGATAAAAAATTAGATGTTGGTCGAGTGGATCCTTGTTATGGAGTATTCTACTACTTTGTTATGGCGGCAAAGGGTTTTTTTGCAAAGTAAATAAATTAAGATCATCCTGTGAATTTAATTTGTTAAACACATCGTTTGCCTATTCTGTATTTTATTGGAGCGTTTGCCTAAATGAACTCCGTAGCTAAGTTCATCATCATCAGCCTATAAATGTTCCCACCGCTGGGACACAGGCCTCCTCTCTCTGAGAGGGAGTGGGCCGTAATCCACCATGCGGGCCCAGTGCGGGTTGGTGGATGTCACATGTCTTCGAATTTTTGGTTCTAGGACATGCCGGTTTCCTCACGATGTTTTCCTTCACCGTTTTGAGAACAGTGGTGATGAAATAAATTACACAAAGTAATGCGCCTGGCTGGGTTCGAACCCACGACCTACAACTCGTAAGTCGGGACCGATACCACTCGGCCGCCACTGCTCCCGTAGCTAAGTTACTACTGGGTAATACCTTGACAGTAGTAATATTAGTTGCTTGTCAATCTGGTGTAACGAGACCTAATCTAGAGGCCCAGCCTCCATCTCCTGTCTATGCTACCAGTAATCATCAGGGTTTAAATGTGTGGAGTCCTCACTCAAAATAGGCTTGCATGCCACATCCAGACCTCAGGCCTTTGGATCTAGCTAGCCCATGAATATTTCAATAAGTATTTGGGAATTTTAATATTCCGTAAACCAGTTTTCAGGTTATCTTCTCCATTGAATTGAATTTTTTTTAGACGAAAATGAAATTTTCATAGTTAAAACCGCATTCAGTTATGAAGTAGTAACAATACAATAATCTTCCATACCACACAATACCAAGCAATTCCTTCACACATTTTAATTTTCCATAGAAATTAACTATAGTTTTCCTACAATTATAACATTAAACGTTGAAACATAGCCTTCCACACCCCTATAATCATAGAACCTGTAGGTGTCTAGCTTCCAATGAAAATAGTAATTACGTTAAATAACAGTTATTACCAGACCGTTATTTGCTGGAACAGTTCCAATAACGTTACGAATGCAGTGTGGAAACGTGGACAGGTGTGCTTGTGATATATTGTTGAAAGTATTTATTGTTGTTATTGATAGTGAAATTGAATTGTTTGGCGAAATTAATTTTAGATTCCGTCCACTGACCCTTTTTTTTTTTTTTTTAGTTTGGTAAAATCATCAGATACTCATCTGATGATTTTACCAAACTAAAAAAAAACCCCGGGCAGGGCGGGAGGGACTGTCAGACTTCTACTGACTAAAATCCACGGTGTCCTTCATAGCCTGTTATGTTCCGGGGTTACGGTAAGGGAATAATCCCGCGACCCCGGCAGGCTTTGGCCCTCTGAGAGGGGGGCCCCGTCATTATGCTGACGCTCTTTGAGGCGCGCGTGGGACACAACGCGCCGTCGACCCGGGCATGGTCCTTGGTCGGGCAGCGAGTTGCCCTTTACTCGCTGCCCGCATGCCCGCGCCTACGGTGGCCGGAGATCATCAAGCGACGTCCGTCACCGTGGGCGTCTACCACTGCGGCTGGGGCGTCCACTGACCCTACCGAAAAGCCAGAGGGATTTTTTCTGACTAATATTCGCGACTGCCATCAGCGTAACGGGAATTCAATAGGTGCGTCCACTCTGTGTGGACGCCACTATTGTTTCTTGAGACGAAGCAATAAAAGCGAGCAGAACAAAATTATACTGGGGATGGCTCGGGTGTTCGGTCGCTCGCCCGCGGCAGCGCGCGAGCTTACCTTGGTCGAGACACGTCCACACTAATCGAGCTACTTCGCGCGGCAAATGCCTCGCGAAGCGTCTCGCTCTGTGCGGACGCGCCTATTCATTAGTTTGCTCTTGACTTCAATCTAATCGAAAAACACAGATGGCCTAAGGTGGAGCGAGGAAGGAACTGTAACTGACACCCATGACACACGGTCAAAACTGTTTGCCTCCGAATTACTATAGGATACTGGTCGCAAGCCAACTCGCGCTGGTAGGTAAGTAAGGCCTACAACCGCTAGTGGGATCGCTCCTTAGAGGGCCGAAGCCTGCCGGGATTGCAGGACTGTCTCATTAAATAATAGTAACCCTGGAACGTAAAGGGCCATTGAAGGATCACCGTGGATTTATGTCAGTAGGCAAGTCTGACAGTCCGTCCTGCCCCGCCCTGGGTAGGAGGAATATTTGATGATTTTTCCATAATAAAAAAAAATCACCAGGTAATCTGTAGTGCTATTGCACGGGGTTGACTGCTAGGATATGAATAGTGTTCTCCACCCACCCCAAAGGCTTATTTGCTTCGTCGCTTATTCCTTCTACAAAATGAAGAAATCACATTGCTACCTTTTCCCATGCACTTCTTGAATTATTGTATCAACAAAGCATTGCACATTGGGGTTAAATGAAACCACCATCAACAATTTAACTCTAACAATTTTCTTGTCAAAATACCGCAGAAGGATTTAAACGCACCCCCGTGGTCAAAAGTCAATTTAAAAGAACAATAACTTGACCGTTCGCTCTCAATTGTCAATTTTGACAGCTCCCGACATGTCAAATGTCAAAACGGCACGTGTCGGCGCGTGCGCTTTAAACTTTTATCGGATTTTGACAGCGTCCTGTCAAAATGTGATCGTATTTTGAATAGTGGGTGACGGCGCGCGATAATCATTTTGGTTTATTATTATTGTAGTGTGGTGTGAATTAGAAATGCTATGCAAAAATTATGAATCACTGGATGGGGCACATTATAAAAAGGGCTTTTTATTTATTTGATACTTCTCTTTTCTTATCAAAGATTAAAGAAATTTTGTAAAATTTGTTCACTCTTTCGGTCAATTTCCCTACAAAACAGGATAAAAGAAAACTCCACTTTTCCAAAATAAAAGCTTTACCTATTTTGACTGAGTCTGAAACATGCAATGCAAGTAATAGTCGCTTATTAACCAAGGGGATAAAGCAGTGTCTTCTGTCGTGGGTGACGATTTAAATCGCGAGCATAACGAAGGACTCGAGGTTTAATCCCGAGCGTAGCGAGGGTGTTAAAACCTTAAATCACGAGCGAAGCGAGGGATTTAAGACGAGTCCTGAGTGTAGCGAGAGATTTAAGTTCACCCAAGACTACGACAGCTTTATCACCGAGGAAAATACTCTAATTTTCGTACCACTTGCGAAAAAATTAACATAATAATAATATGAGATAAGCATTAATTAAACATTAAAATTTAACATTAATTTATTTATAAAAATAAATTAAAATAAACTTAACGAAGAAAACAAAACGCGGCAAATTCCTAGATTAATATTGTGTTAAAAGCAAAGGCATCAAGATCATTTACGTCCTCTTCGGTTTTCGTAATTTTATTAAATTGTAACTGCTTATTAAATACGTATTCCTTTTTCAAAAAGTTGTATAATGCTTTACATACAAACTCAATGGTGTAAAGACAGACTGATACGTAGTTCACTATCGGTAAGTATTCGAAATTCAAATCACATTCTCTCCCTAGAGAACGAATGAAATTCTGTACAACTTTCTTTCCCTGTTTTTAACAGATTAATAATGACTATTGTTATGTACGCTTTTTGTGGCATAGAATGTCACTTTTTTGAGCAAGTGGTACGAAAAATAAACATGTCATACTACTTCATTCCAATCCATGCTCTCATTCCTATTCATTCACTTCCTTCCAAATTCAAATTAATCCTTCACCATCAACCAGTCTTCCTTACTCACTCATCAAGCAATAAGCGCGGCCATTTGCCGCTATACTTAAAATTAAAAATAACCTACCTTCAAAGACTGTTCCTGTAACAATTCTGTGTTAAACCCGGTTAGCTATCACGGTTTGTTTTAAAAAATGACATTTACGGGATATCTTCCGTGATAAGATTTTTCTTGTGAGTTCGCAATATTTCGACGCTGTTGCAAGCGCCATGATCGCGGGTTGATGGGAGAGTCATCCATCGTCATTTTAAATTCTGTGTTAGTGTTAAGTGTAATATAAGGAAAGTGTCTGGACTGTGAATTGGAGTGGTGCCACGGAACATCGTCGACAACGAAGACCAGTAAGTACCTTTCCTCTCAATTCTATTTTTCCACGTGATTGTGCATAACTCGAGCTCCGGTCGGTCTCACAGCAGATGAGACACCCAGTTTATTCGCTTTATAGCGAATAGTCGATTACATTAAGCATGTTCAATATTGTTCAATTTTACTCGCAGCGTATGTACTTGGCAGCGATTAGTCGTGTGTGACCCAATTTGACAGGCTCGCCTAAGGACACAGTTCTATCGAAGGGTTTTATCAATCAGCCAACAGAACATACGTTTAAATCATTTTACGAATTTTATAGCCCCATAAGATGACTCACTGACCTAGCAATTCATATTATGATTCTCCTAAAGTGATGTTCTTGGTTAATTGTAACGCGTTCTAGTAACAAGATCACGTAACAAAAACCTCAGAAAAATATGTTTTTTGATAGCAAAAAATAATTGTTTTTATTTTGCACACACCAATACTGCACCGAAAACACCCAGCGAACCTTCCCGCATATTTTAAACAAGAAATACAATAAATCTATGAATCCGAAACTTGGTACAACTTTCTGTACAAACACATAATTTAGGTGCTGTCTGACATGTATTGTGTACCTCCCAACCCCTCTGTCACTCTGAAAAACATCCTTTGTTAGACCCCCGGAGGACTTTAAAAAACCCTCTTTTATATCTTAAAGATTGCCCCTCTAAGATTTGAGTGATATCGAGTATTGACGTGAGGCCATTGTTCTTTGAGATTCTTTTTTCAAATGGAGAAGATTGAAGACAGGGGAAATTAGTTTTTTTTTTATTTGGAGGGAAATTATAGGTAATCTCGGCTCGGTTTTTGATACCTAACAGCGGTTCTTTGTGAATTTTTGAAACAACTATTTGTACTGTCAATTAACACAACCCAAATCTAATTTAGTTTTCAGCGAATTTATTCGTACATGCGAAAAGATTACAAAGAGCATGATTTGGTTCACTGAGAATTAGACAAAATTTAGCTAATAGTGGTTATTTATTTATTAACCGACTTCAAAAAAGGAGGAGGTTCTAAATTCGTCGGAATCTTTTTTTTACTTTAGTAGACCTGATTCTGTTTTTCTCAATTTTTGCGAGTCAAGTTATCCTCAACTCAAAATGTGGCCAGCATGGACCATCGTATATACTGAGTACCCAAATTAAATCCATTATCAAACTCATCACATTGTCACATCACCCCCTTTACATTCACACCACAGACCACAATACTCATTGTCAATTATATCCATAGACTATCTTCCAGAGACAGACAGACGGATATTATCTATGGTTCTGTGACACAAAAGTATTTAATTATAAGGTTTTTTATCACGCCTCGCGGTGTGAGGGATGTTTTTTGAGTAGGTAGGTGATATTATGAGGGAAAAAAATGGAAATGTGTTTATGAATATCATTCTGGTATGTCAAAGAGTTTCCTGATTCTGCTCAACATTGATTCCCTTAGCTGCTATCATTTATACTAGATGATAGATGTCCTTTTCGGTTTTAGTTAAACCGGTACTAAGAAAATACTGATCAGCTTTGCTTTGGAAACTGACTGATAGATAGGTACTATCATAATATTAGGTACTGTCTAGGTCTTAAGAAAGACTTTTACGTCAACTCCCTTTAATTATTTACTTTCGTTGTGGATGGCCACTGCTTATTCTGTCTTAGGAAAACAATAAAGGTTTTTCAGTCAATGAAAATATGTATACCACTCCAATTGAAAGCTACACAAAGGGACAAGTGGAAGGCTATGGGGGATACCTTTGCCTGTGCCCAGCTGTGGGAAAGAATTGCTTGAAAGAACTACCCCAACATGTGGACCACCTCTGCATGCCTTTGTTTTTCAAAAGTATGAGGATGTAAGATAGTAGCTCAACGATTTTCATAAATTGGAAAGTACGATACTGTTTGCTAATAATACCTCCACACTGAAGGTATTTCCGTACAGTTGAAATTACCTAGCTACGTCATGCGCAACAATCTACGAGATACTAACCAGGAACAACACAGAACAACCTTTATTCTCTAAACTATACGGTTTGTTTTCGTCTAAAGATTGGAAATCTAATGTCACCCGACTCCTTTATTGTGCTCCTATACTCACTATTGTAGATTGTTATATGATACCTCATGTGTATGGATTTCTGTGCCGAGTTCGATATTAAAGAATGGCATGGGTAACAGTTTATGAAAATAGGTCGCTTATTTTAAAGGAGGTGGATGTGAAAGTTTATACAAACTGTATAAACTTTCGGTAAAAAATCGGTGTAGGATATTTAGGTGCTCTAAAGCCTAGTTATGCACACCACGTTTTTTAAACGCGTCGTTGACGCGCGTTTGAAGCGATACAGACGCTATACGCACGCAAGTCAGACGCAGCCTGTAGACAGTTCAGACCTTTGCACACCTTTACAAAGCGCGGCACCGGCGCGTTTGACGCGATACACAACAACAAACAACTTTAAAAATCGTGGTGTG
This sequence comes from Agrotis segetum, assembly GCA_036375495.1. Classification (NCBI taxonomy): domain Eukaryota; kingdom Metazoa; phylum Arthropoda; class Insecta; order Lepidoptera; family Noctuidae; genus Agrotis; species Agrotis segetum. Next base: position 106,223 of record JAQSVV010000208.1, read on the forward strand.
TATAGGCCCTTAAGTTTACATGCCATCGTTTCTGTTACAAAGTAATGGGCTAAAGTACGGACACCGACAAAATCTTTCAAAGCGCTTCACTTCGCTTAGGACCGATTTAAACATCCATAAGTAAGTAAGTTCGACTCAATTAACTGGCAACTTACTTACTTGCCTGGCGTTGCTCACACATGGTGTTTACTTACTTGTGGATGGGTAAATCGGCCTTTACACTAAAATCTGTATATATAACACCAGTCCTGAGATTCCGGAAGACAGGCAGAAGTGTAGCTGATAAAACACTCACATTGAGCTAGTTATATTTAAGTCTCACCAAGTCTACTGCTAACAGGGCAACAACCAGGCTCTCTTCTTGTAGAATGTGCTGATCATCTATTTGTATACTCAACATTATGAAAAAGATAAGGGGATTTACAAAATAGTACCTACTGCGAATCTGAAAGCCCAAAAATCTCACACCGACTTACATGACTGGCTGTCGTTGTAGCATTCAACCAATCACAACAGCCAACACAAATCTAACAGAACCAGCTCAATCTTGATCAGTCCTTCAGAAACCGTCAACCATAAATGAAAAACAATTCAATTATCCACAACGAACTAAAACAAAACAGAATTTAATTAAAAATCGAAATCTCTCGAACGAAGAAGCCGATGTCGTCGGTTTTAATTATTGGCCTATTGAACCCTGGCCTGGCTCTGACGCCGGGTTCAGTACACCACAATAAAACTTGGTAGCGTTGAATTGGCCTCTATTCAACATAATTGGACTGTACTGGGCCCAAGTGGAGCCAATCAAAGTTCTGCGGCGACAATTGTGCTGAACTCCATCTAATTGGCTGTTGGATTGATTAAAAATAATATATAGGTAGCCAGTGTTTTTCTTGTGGGTGGATTTTTAGTGCATTCTCGAGGTTCAGGCTTGGACTTGAATGGGGGCGGGATTTTGAGGGTTTGGGGGTAGAATGTGAATAAAGGAAAAGTATCTGGCAAGCATGGATAGTAAAGAAACTAGAGGGCAGTCGTATTCGGCAATTGATGACGTCAGATTGAAGTTAGTGGGGTACTCTTGGTAGCCAACTCCTGATGATCACTATGCAGCAGAAACTCACAAGCCGAAAATGTTTCGAAAGTGAAAGTGTCTCATGTCTTCAAATAGTATAAAATTATTTTGATTACAAACTATTTTGATAAAAATTGTGCTAGCAGATCAAAACGAAAAGACGAGAAAAATACACACATCAAAAGTGTCTAGGGATCAACATATATTTTTGCAATAACTTTTCTCCTGATTGATATTAATTAAAATGTTCTTTAAGGATTCATCAAATAAAGTGTTATCGTTTGTCACAGTAACGATAAACCAAGTCACCTTTGCATTCATAAAGAAATTTGTCATTTTCCTAATAAAGGGATTTTTGACATTTGAACCACTAACATTAAAGTTCGAAAAAAAGACTGAAATAACAGTTTTCTTTAAAATTTTATTGGGTAACTTAAACAATTAATAATCCGTGTTTCTACCGCGAACACTAACAACACAAGAACATCGGTTTGGCATACTCAAAATGAGTTCATCCAAATCACGCTGTGGAATGGCCGCCCATGTTCGTTGCAACAACAAAAAAAGGTCTTCTTGCGACTGGATACCCTCCATATTCGGCAGAGCTCTTCTCTGTAGCATATCCCATGCATGCTCAATCGGGTTCAAGTCTGGCGACTGAGCAGGCCAGGGCAGGACATTGATGTTAGCTGCGGCGAGAGTCTGTCTTACAACTCTTGCGGTGTGCCGTCGTGCATTATCATGCATTAACTGAAATAAGGGACCGATTTGCACTTGTAGAGGAACGATGACGTCTGATACAATCGTCTCAGCATAAATTTGAGCGTTGAGGTTGCCTCTGATCCAAATCAACTCAGTTCTTCCGCCGATCCAAATACCCGCCCATACCATGATGGTTCCACCACTATAAGGATGGACTTCCTGGCAGGATTTTAATCGCTGTTGGCGTCCAGGGGTTCTCCAGTGTCGTATACGTCTTGTATCCGGTCTCATACCAAAACGAGACTCATCAGAAAAGCACACGAAACGCCATTGTTCTTCTGCCCAATTTCTGTGTTCAAGAGCCCATTGATATCGAATCCTACGATTGTGCATTGCTATAGGTGGTACCCGTAGCGGTCTTCGGGAATGAAGGTTCACTTCATGCAAGCGGTTTCTGACTGTTTGGTCGCTAATTAAGTTCCCTGAAGAGTGATGAAGCCTCACGGCTAACATCATGGCGGTTATTGTTGGAGCTCTTCGAGTTAAGATTTGAATGTATCGGTCTTGTCTCCGTGTGGTGCAGCGATACCGTCCTCCATGGCGCTCAGCCACGGTACCAGTGCTTCGGTAACGTGTCCAAAGTCGACTGATAACACTCTGACTTGTATTCAGAGCTAAAGCCACAGTACGTTGCCGGGAACCAGCTTCTATCATTCCCACGGCTCTGAGCATTTCTTCCCTGCTTAAATGACGTCGCCGCTCCATAATAACGTTGGTTTTAATCAGTAGTAGGGAAACAGTAGCACTAATAATGTCTTCAATGCGTTGTATGTTTTTATAGGGAAAATATTGACAGCTGATTTTCATCTTTTACTCGAATTTGATTTACAGTTCCTGATTCAAATTATGAAATGCACCAAAAAGGATCCATATAAATTTATAAAATCATAAATTTATTACAAAGCCACATCTCAATCTCAAGAAATCCGCATAAAAATGCTTGATCCCTAGACACTTTTGATGTGTGTACTTAGGAGTAGAAAATAGAAGATTTAAAAGCATTACATTTTATAACTAGATTCGTTTTTGGCGGATTGACTGGAGGAATCAAAACACGATAGAGTTCAGGAAAGGAATGGGGGAAGTCATTTTCAGACGGCCAAAAAAAAAAATACCAACTGGATCACAAGTGGACTGTGGACTAAGTGAATATTCTAATCAATTTCACTTGCACAACCAAAATCTTTAGTACTACGTTTCAGCTACCAATGTCTCTCACAACATAGACCCACAAATCTATGGTTGTTGTCAATAAAAAAAGGTTCATTGATAGGACAGTGGCGAGGAATTCTCGGCTCCCATGGAGTTTTTGTGTTGTTCTCTGGCCGTAACTAAATGTCCTTGTGGGATCTGACTCAGCAAAGTAGGTGCTATTATTTTCTTTTTTAAATTAAGTACTTGATGAAATGGTATTGTGGTGGTTGTTAGAATTTTTTGGGGTTTAATTTATAGGGTCTCTTATCTTTCAATAGAGCTATGCTTACCGTTGGTAACCAAAGATGCGTCGATTTTATGGCAAGGTGTATGCAGTTGAAAAATGTGAACTTTCCTAATTTCTGATAAGTATTGGAATTCCTAAAAAAAAAATGAAAGCTGGATGTCTGGCGGCAAAATTATTGCAAATTCACTTGTTCTAATCAAATGACATTAGGATGCACAAAAAAAAAAACAAATCCTTTCTCACATTATTCCAAATACAAAATATCGAACGCGAATCCTAAACAGAACGAAACTTTATGAATGAAAATTAAAAAAAAAATAAAGTCAAGTCCAAGAAGTTTTATAGTGTCAGTTACTAAGGGTTTTTTATCACTTCCTTTCTATTCAAAAGGGGGTGTTTTTTCGATATATTTATAGTGGATATAAAGACGCAGGTGCTAAGTTATAAAGTTGCACCCTTGCACCCAATGATTAGCCAAACGGTTGGCTGTTTGTCAATGCACCTCTTTAGGAACGCCGCTTCGCCGCCGCCATATTTTTTCTAACCTATAAACTCGGCCATTCATGTAAATGATCGGTTGTATTTTTTATATTTTTTCACAAGATTGATTATGGAGTTCTTGTGTGGGTTGAGCAAGAATTTTAGCTTCTATTTTATTTATATAGGTAAAGGAAAAATAAAGTTTATCAGAGGCATGTAAGAATTCTTCCTCAATATGTCTTCGGAACTTTTTGTAACCTTCCGAGGTTACACGACGTAACATAAGTAATCGAGTGGCGAAGGTAGAAGCTACCCATCATCTCAACTGCCTGGCAATTGGTCATGTATTTTGATTCAATATTAAACATAGCTTCAGTAGAATAAACGTCCCATAGACGGACCGAACGGTTATCCTAAAATACGGACCCGAAACGTGGAACATGACTATAAAATGATGGGGTTTTCAGGTCTTGGAAAGGAGATTAATAATAATCAAACATTTGAGGAGTTCGTCCATTTTTATTGCAGAGTCAAAGACAACTAACTTTTAGATACAAGTGTTGCTACTAATAAAAAATAAAATATAACTTTAAATATGAGGTGGTTTCAGGCCAATGACAGTCAAACTGACCCTTCGATTTCATGTCTGTTTGTATGCCGATTTCTGGTAAGGTCGATTTTCATTTGTAGTTGGAATTCGTTTGAATCGCGTCGCATCGCGTCATGAGTAAATGATAAAAACCAAAACGAGATCCTACGGCATAAGACCAAAGTTAGCAGTGTCCAGCAGTGGACTGCAATAGGCTGAAATAATGATCCCAAAATGTCATACCTGGATAATATGTAGGTATAATTTGTGTTAATCAAGGTTACACACAAATCCGTTTAGTACTTTTAGTGGGAAAAAGCAACATCCATCCATCCTCACAAACTTTCAAATTTAAAGTTACCTAGATTTAATCTAATATCTTTAAACTAGCAATTCTTGTATATTTTGTATTTAATCAGGATCTCGGAAACGGCTCCAAGGATTATAATGTTACTTACAGATTAGGGGTTTTCGGCTCAAGGAATCGATTTATCAAGGTCCCAGGTTCGAGAAAAGCTCGGTTCCCAAAATATAGACATTTTAAAAACCGAGGGAAGCTCGGTCAACCAGATATTGACTGAATTAACTCGCTATTAGTCACTGTCACATTAGACTAGGTATACTTTACGATATCGACACGGTATCGTTGGGACCGTGTCGATGTCGTGTCGTTACGCTATCGTCTACTGACACTAAACTTTTATAAAAATTGTAATTTCAATAAACATTTAGTCACACACAATGAGATCCTTGCGAACCCCACAAATTAGACTTGAGAGCATTATTTAAGTGTGTATAGTGTTTAAATTTAATAATATGAAACAACAAGAGTAATTCATTTAATAAAACATTGATCACATTCCTCACACAACGAGCTAAGACGCTGAAACAGCAATGGCGTAGCAATGAAAATTTTAAATTTAATTAATGGCAAGTGGCGACAGACGATTATATTATTACGCGGCGCCATTGTGTGCCAGACGGGCCCGGTCTCCCCGCTAGGGTGACTGCGTTTATCTGCTTGAACGGGATAATCGAGATTATGAGAATAAGGAGGATTTATGCTACGGAGTGCTTCTTAGACTTGATGTCTAGTGGCCAATAGCATGTCTTAAAACGGGAGTAGTTCCATTGTAGGAATGAGATGGCGCTAGACGGCTTGTATAGCTCTATCTCTTTCCCACAGTTGACTAACTCTCGCTTAAGACGTCATGGTAGCCCACCAGGCTGGGTTTTACAACGTCTTAAAACCAGGCCTGTTCCAGTGAGTGAACGAGATGGCGCTAGACGACTTTTATAGCTCTGTCACTTTCACTGGCCGGAATGAGCCTGGTTTTAAGACGTTGTAATGGGGGTATTAGCCAGAACGTTTAAGAATAGCGTAAGGATTGTATCAAGTGGTGTTTTTGTCTACCATCATAGTGTATGTTATACATTTCAGAGGTTAGAGGAGTAAATTGTCAAAAAAGACACAGGAATAGATGTTGTCATATTCGGTGTCTTTTTTCCTCGTCTGTTTTGGGGAAGAGGAGATAGGATCCCTCGTTCAATCATCAGTTTCATTTAGCTATGCACCAACAATTATTACGAAGACATCAATGTTCTAAGAGTTTTTTAAAGTCTCAATGAATCTTTAAGTTCCACGCTCCAGACCAGAAATCAGTCAATGCGACTTGCATCAAGTGAGCTTACTATGTATAATATGCGCATGTCTCTAGATTTCTTGCATTGTCAAGCTGCATCATGGCATAGACTACGCACTTCTTATAATGATACTACTCAGTCACTATCGTAACATGATTTCCTTCAACGTGTAGCACTTAGCCAGTTCATTGTGGAAAGTCACGAGTGTAAACTTAACAAGTCTCTGTTTCTGATAGAACCATGGTGACACTAGTACAGTTCGCCCCCACCCGAGACGCGTTAGGCGTCGCATTGTTGAGCAAATCCGAGCCAAGCGCGTACCTACCTCGGCTTGCTAAATTAATACCACTGATAAGTGATATCACGCGATAATAGAACTATATTCATCAACACCTATCATCAAAAGAGGACGTAGTTACTAAAATTTAAAAGGGTATGTACTTACGCTTAGATGGGTTTGTCATTTAGAGAGGATGAGTGAAAGGCGACTGACAAAAAGATATTAATAAGGCAGAAGTCAGTGGAAATGCCGTAAGGGGACGCCTTAGAAAGACCTACACTGACCTGGAGGTGAAGTGTTTCAGAATCGCTGGCAGCTGTATTAATGTGGATGGGGCGAAAAAAAATATAAAAAATAAATAAAATAAAAAGTTTATTGCAGAAACTTGTACAACTTTTACAATAAATCTTACACAGGGACCCCCTTTTAAGTAAAAAGTATACCTGTGCTAGGAGGCCCCGCTCCTCGATGACAATATAAGGAATGGTAATAGTGCACAAAATAGCAAAATAATAATAAAAATAATTAAAAAATACGACCCAAAGTAGTGTGTGTGTGTGTGTTTATTTGTGTATGTGCTGTGTATTTGTGTGAGTGTATGTGTGTATGTGTGTATGTGTACGCATTTGTATGCGTATGTGTGCGGTGCATGTGTGAAAAACTTCTATCTCAAATTGATGTTGATGTAGCTTGCAGAAATAGTTCAATTTCATCATAGGTCTTCAGTTTTAAACATTCAACTATTGCCTTTTTGCACTCCGTATAAGCCATGGGATAGATGTTAATTAGCTTATTTATTTTATTATAAAGCTCAGCGGAATTTGTGGTGAACTGTCTTTTAGCGTATGTTGTCTTAACAAATTTAACGGGCGCAGCGCAGTATTTTCGTCTTCTATTTTGAAGGTGGGGGTCATAAGGCAGGACTTTGTGTAATTTTAAAACAGCATGGAGTATATATAGTTTCCTAGCTGAGAGAATACCACTAAGGGAGTATAACTCATTGGTTGGGAATCGGTATGGTTTGGAATACATAACCTTGATAAGAGATCTCTGTGCACGCTCTAGCTCAAGAAACTTCATTTTAGTCGCACCGCCCCACACAGGTATGCAGTAAATCAGAATGGCTGAGCAAGAGAAACATAAATCAAAGTCAACATTTTTTTAGTAGTTACATGTCTTAGGTTCTTAAATATCCAAATGAGTTTTCTCGTACGGGCCATGACCATCTCTGTGTGAGTATGCCAAGATAACCGCTGATCTACAATAACACCAAGGTACTTTATGTGTGCCACTTTCTCAATATTTTCACAAGAGCAATGTGCCCCAGACATATTATGACAGGTGTGGATTTTGAGTGTTACGTTATGTCCAGGTTGAGTGTTGTTGTAGATGGTAAATGCAATATATTTTGTTTTTGTGATATTTAGTGTTAGAAGATGTGAATTCAACCATTCAGCAATCCTGGCTAGACCCTTTTCAGCAGATTGATATACGGATACCCACGTATCGCCTGAGAAAGTGATTGCAGTATCATCTGCGTATGAGAATACGCGACCGTTTTCAAGCATCATTCTGCAGAGGTGGTCTATATATATTAAAAATAAGGTAGGTCCTAGTACGCTGCCCTGAGGGACGCCATAGGTCACGTATGATTCCTTACTTATATACTCGCCTACCTTAACCTTTTGCCTACGATCATGTAGATAATCTCTTAGTAATGCTAACGGGATTCGAAAGCGAAGGGAGTACCTATATTAGGATCGTAGCTGGTGGCGCTCTGTAGTTTCTTTAATCAATATAATCTGTTTGGACTTGCTGCTGCCTACGACTTCACAATTTTTTTTTACTGTACGATAAATAAGAACCAGTTTTGCAAGATTCTACACAAGTCTTCTCAGATAATAGACCTATTTTTATCTGAACTATTTTTCTGTTTGTAGTGCAGTATCTGGTCAATTCAAACTAATTCAAAAGTTTTTTTATCTTCCCTATTTGTTTGATTTTCTATATTTTTAGTTGCTTCAAAGTTCAAGTATGTTATGAAGTTATGATAAATGATAAATCCGATTCACTATTACTTCTAATTGTACCTACGATGAAACTTCACGAATATATTTTTCTTCGAGAAAGAAATCTAAATCACTTTTCTTCTCCACAAAGAACTGCGTATATGATGATAATAACATTGCTATTGATATCAGAAGGTAATCCGTTCATCCCAGACGGTCAGAGCATTCAATCTGCGGCCTCGGGAGGCTGCGACTTATAAGAGTGGACGTGTGGCTGGGAGCTTCCTAGCTTTGTTGAGGAGGGAGAGAAAACTTTTGTTTTGATAAAGATTAGAATAAAAATATATTTTACTATTAGGTACTGATATTTTAAATCCCGCTGTAATTCCAAGGCTTTCGTCAATATCAAATCTTGTAAAGGTATCTTTCTTATAAAATATGGCTACATCCTTTCATTTCATCACTTTTCCTATTAGATAACAAAACAAGTGAAAGAAAGTGCGTTTTCGACATTTTGATTCAGCCCAGTTTCGACACTTATTAATTTTTTTGAAGAGAACAAACTCTCTCAACTTCAAAAGACGACTTCCAAAGTCATAGGGAACATAATTACTACCTTTTTGAAGATTTACTAGGCCGACTTTGCCCAAAATTGTTCAGAACATTCTCACCTGCTTTTACCAAATCTCGAAAACTTTAACTAGGTACAAAAGACACCCGAAAAACGTAAAATAATCAATACGACAACAACACAGGTGTACTGTTGTCGTGGGGTATTACCCATTGAACGTGTCACAATAGCCCACGCAGTCCATACAACCCCATATAACCCCATACAGCTCTATAGAAACCCATAAACGGCGAAGCGTGTACGCTCTTGCATTATTAATATTTTGTACGTCTACACTTGAGTGGAAGCGAATGGTACACCGATTGATTTAAAAAGGATTAGCACAGTGGAAAACTCTTTGGGGAAATGTCTTTGTCAACCTAAAAGACCACAGCATAAAAGCCACTTTCATCTGGTCCTATAGGAATTCTATAGAGGAGGCCTATGATCAGCAGTGGACGTCCTAAAGGTAATATGATGCTGACTGTGATGTAACGTACCTATATAATCATGTTGGGAATAGGCAGATGTCTAAAATATTCCCAACTAGCTACGCGTCGAAGTCGCCTTTTTGCTCAATGTACTGAATATTATACATGTAGTGACTTCCTCTCTGACTTCCACAACCCATTGGATAATTATGATGACCCTTGGCTAGACTGTCGAACAATCGGATCATTGACTTCTTGTAATGGCTGTCATAGATCTACAAAAAAAGTTGTTATTATATTATATTTATAGCCTGCCTGTACCAACGGCTTTCATAATATATGTGAGAAATGTTATGATTTATATGATTATGAATAGCCATATGTGATTTTGATAACTGCTGATTTTCAGGACTACCTGAAAATCGTGTGCTTGTGAACGCGTGTATAACTATGATTGATACGTAAGATACGTTTCTTCGTATAACTAAAACAAAAGACTTTTGACTTTTGTAGATGTCACATGTCTTTGAATTTTTGGTTCTAGGACATGCCGGTTTCCTCACGATGTTTTCCTTCACCGTCCGAAATTTCGTATTGCGCTCATACTAATTTAAAATGTGCTTTAGAGCTCGATTGTTTGAGCAAATGTGTTTAAAACTATGTAATATAATGTTGAGTGACGCGAGGTAACGTACGCGAGCGTCTCGCGGCGCGCTCGCGTTGTCGCTGCGATCAATAACATTGTCTGGCTGACACTCGTTTGTTACGTCACTTTTATTGCTTGTGTATTGCTGTGTAGAGTGGAACTGGTTTGAGGAGTGTGAGGGGTAGTAGGTAGGAAGAAAATAGTTGGTGAGATGATTATCTTCAAGAATTAGATCGTGAGGGCTAAAATATAGCGCTCTTAATCCAAATCATAATTATGTGATGGCTAAGTTACACAAACTACTTACTTGAATTGCTCTTGAATTGTTCATCAAAGAGTTGTGGAGTGTGGAATTTGCTGGAAGAAGATTGTTGATGAGATGATCTCTAAGATGTTGAGTACAAAAAAAAGTAGGTAGTGCTTTTAATCCTAATCACTGATGGATAAGTTGCACAAACTGTTACTTATTTAACATCAATAACGTTGCCTGACTCACCTTCGCATGCTATGCTACGACACTTGCTAGTTTGCTCGTGTATTACTCTGTAACGAAGATTTGTAAAGTCTGGAATAGTAGCTAGGTGGAATAATGTTGTCAGATAATAAAAAATATCCCTAAGATAGTCAGGAGGATATACGTATATAATAGTCTCACGCTTGTAATCCGATTTAAAATGAGGTGTTACTTACCTAGGTAACTCTGTCGTTTGTTAACGATGTCACATTAATAATAATTGCTCTGTGTTGCTCTGTAGCGAAGAATGAGTCAGTTTTAGGAGTAAGAAGTATTATTGACGGTTGTTTGTTATCCAAGGATAAAATCAATCAATAATTTCATTTCAATCATTGGATAGAATTGAAATTGTTAGAGAAATAACATTGGTCACTAAGATGTCACTCGATAATCAGTTTAAAAGACCTGAAGCGTTCTAGATAGATGGAGCCCGAGAGAGAGGTTCTTATCTCTCAATAATAACGTTGTTTTGTTGAAATGAAATCCCAAAGAGTACCCCCGTAGCTACCCCATAAGTCTCAAACTAGTCTGACGCCCTTTACTTGTTAGAACTGCAACTGTCATGTATTTAATCACCATTTCTTTCAAATCTACCGTCACCTCCCAAGACAGTGTCCCACCACACCAATCAAAACATCCTCACTTTAGGTAAAAACGAAATTTCAGCACATATCAGATTCGCCCCGCCCCCCGTCACTGCCTGCCAACCACACAATAGACGAACAATGCCCCCAACAATGAGCACAAAGGGACCAACTGTCATCCCATTGTGGGGAACAAAGAAAGCCACGCCCCCAACAAAGGCGGCATTGTTTCATCTCAAATACAAAGATTCTGATTGGAGGAGAAAACGGCCGTGTGTAGGCCACCCGCGGTCAAGAATGTTTCGGAAAAAATATCATGCTACACACTTGGATGTTAATCAAGTGATAGTTTATCTTGTACAGACGAAAATAGAGTTGGTTTTTGCGTGAAAGGAAAGAACAGATGCTTTTAATCGACCAGAATTTGATCCGAATTAAATTGACAGCTCTCTATAAATAGTATTTTTTTGGATGCGTTGTTTTTTGTCGTTGGGGGACTTCGAACTCTATTTAATTTTTCATAGGGTTGATTCTGGATTGAAAAGAAGTTTGACTTCATTTTTTTCGGTTTACGACTGGGTGTATTAGTAGTTTGGTAGGCAGTTGTTAGATTTTGATGGCAGATACACGGGAGTCGTAATTTATAAGTTGTGAGTAGGTTGCTTTTAATTAGGTAGTGGTATAATTTGGCAATAATTTATCAATTTGGTACAGTTATGATATTATTATGACTACTAAGGCCAACGACTGTTCAACAGTATTATGAAAGTAGAAAGATTCTACTATTTTTTGTTGGGGTGGTTAAGTCATCAAAAGAGTGGAAGGTAGTTACAGTCTGACTCGCACTGACTAAATAGGTAATTCACCCTGATTTCTCGGTTATCCGTTGCGTTCCAGGGTCACTGTGTCTGGTAAGATGGTCTCATGACCTCAGATCTTCACTTGGAGTCTAGAACAGACAAATTCAGATCAAGGTTCAGTTTGTTTTTGCCAATTTATTTTTAGTAAGAATTCTATATACGTCCCTTTATACCTTGTAAGTTTTTATCATACTTATTTAATAGTTTTTGTCATGAGTTGAAATGTCCTAATTAAGTAGATAGTACCTAGTCAAATCTTTACTGGTAGGTAGCATTTTTTACCTAGGCACTTACTCTTTGTTTAACTTTAGTTGAGAAGAAACTATTTTGATAAGTATTTACCATCTAGGGCCTGTACAAACACCCTGTAGAGGGGAAAATGGGTAAGTAAGCAGTGGCGTATTTAGGCGGGGGCTAATGTAAAAAAAACTAGATTTAAAGTAATTAAGAGATATAATTAGGAAAAACGTTACAAGTTACGTATGAACTATAGAACGACATCAGCTGACCACAGATTATATAGAGCGGCGCGGCGCGGCGTGCGGATTGTTCGTAGAAAAACTTAACGCGGCAATGCGTTGATGTGTTTTGTGTTCCATTGGTTTATGTTCTCCTTCCAATAGGGGCGAAGCGGAAATGGCATGCCCTATAGAACCAAAAATTCGACTTTGACCCACTCCCTCACACGGAGAGGAGGCGCAGTGGGAAGATTCAAATTGGCCTTCCATGGTCCATCGACCTTAGATGACTTGGTGGAACCAAGTCATGTTATAACAACGGGACCTCATGCGAACTGCGAAGGCAAGTAGTTATAAGTACTTACCTATATATTTTTCGTTACTTATAAAATCCTTATGACTATAAATCCAAGCAATAAAGCCTGATACAGTACAAACATCCAAAAAAGAGGAAATAACTTTTAAAATAACAAAATATTCACGAAGGTAGGTACACTTTATGCCAAATAAACGGACGCCACTCGAGAATGGCAAAATTGCCAAGTTGTCGTTAAACGTCGAGGGCACGAAGCTAAGGGGCAAACACATTCGTCTAAGTGTTCCAGGGACTGGCAAATTGGCACTCAAGGCGGACGATGGTGCCGAGTCAATGGGTCGAGCCGACTAATGATTTTGGCCCGAAGTGTATTTGGATTTCTTGAAGATGTATTCTACTGCGGCCTTTAGTTTCTTAAGAAAACCGTTTAAAATGATAAAAGAAACTAAATTGTTTTAAACTTATTTAATCTTATATGTAAGTAATTTAATAAAACTTTGCATAGGTAGTACCTAATTAGTACATTAATAATATTATAGATTCTAAGATTACCCATTATACACGTGTATTAACTTTTTGTTTTTAATCCAACCGGGCTTCTTGCCTTGTCTTGGAGAACTTACGTATTTGAACATTTTAGAAAGAAACCTCCCGATATCCAATAGAGGAAAATAGGAATTAAAACCAAAGAGTACCCCATTCAATCGTATAGTGACATCTAGCGGAAAATTGAATCAACATTTTTAGCGCCATCTGTTTTGTACCGGCTGAACTAATTCAGCAGCTTGCGATCAACCACGCGTTTCAGACGAGCTGTTGATGACGCTTTTGAGTTATTGAATTAGTACCGGGAAAAAAATATAGGTGGCGCTTCGCTAAAAATAAAGTGTTTTGTTAGGTTCGATAAGTCTGTTATTGTTATTTTACTACAATTATCAGGTTTTAATTTACTAAGAACAGTTTTATTTTACATACTTTTCTCTGTGATTTGAAAGATCGAATAAATTAAGTCCCTACGTAGGTATAAATTAGGAAATGTAGGTTTCCACCCATGTTTTGCGAATACATCAAACGCAAAAGTAGGTGTATTTTATCCTTTTAGTGCTCAAACAAAAGAAAATAACACAAATGAGATTTTAATTGTTACAGGGCTAAGGAAATGATGTTATTATTTCTTCTACTTTTTCCTCTAAAATAGGTTACAAACAAATCAAAAAGATGCAATGTAAGGCATGTAAAAAAAATAATCTTGAGTATTAATTTTATTTTTCAATCATTTATCACCATTACACCAAGCGATGACCGATCGATTAAAATTCGAATGTAACAAATAATTTTGACCGAGATATGCAAGGACCGTGTGGCCTAATGGATAAGGCGTCGGACTTCGGATCCGAAGATTGCAGGTTCGAGTCCTGTCACGGTCGAAATATTCTTTTTGATTTTATTGAACAATATTTTGATAAAATGCGATCTATAATTTGAATAGCAATTAGTGCGTGTGAATAAATGATTTAGGATAGTTGATATTTTCAATAATGAATCAATAAGTTTTTGATCATAGTAATACGGCGAGAAAAGAATCGGATGGTGACTGCTGAAATTATAGTTATACGTATTGGTTAATATTTCCTCGTTTCTTTGCTCCGCCAGTTCGGTCCGCGACACCACATTGGGAAGAAACCTATGAAGATGACGATGCATAGTTTGGAATTTCGAGCTATCGAGGTATTAAGGGTTCGGTGAAGGCAAATTTCTCCATACAAACGTAATACCAAAATCATTCGCGATACGAATATTTTACCTTTTTTAATTTAATAGCTCTTTGGGTTCATTCACCCGTGTGTTGCGATCACTACAGCTGATTCTGTTGTGTGGCAACACAGCCACTTGGCTGTATGCAGATGGTCGTGTACTGTAATGTGTGTCATGGCGTCCATACTCTGTGATGGCGTCCGTTCTGTGTCGGCTCTAAAATGGTTACTATTGTATTAATTAATTGTGTGTCTTGATCCCAATGGGAATAATAAATAAATAGTTGATTGATCGTATTCTTAATTGAATCTCATCAGACATCTATGCCCAACTCAGGATTAATGGAACTATCCGGTATCCAAGTTGATCCATCATATTTTACAGACTTTGGACTAGCAATTCATCGAAATATGTAGGTACTTACGAATAGCTGGTTTGATTGGCCATTTAATAGGTAGGTACGCCAAAAGAAAAATTCTTGAAAAAAAATATTATTTTTTCAATAATTCAAAATTTCAAACCAGAAGTTCCTGGGAGTTACTGTAATCTCAGGAATTTCTTCTTCAACCAAGATTTTTTTTTTGTCAGGGTCTTTATTTTAGAAAGAAAGAAAATAAATTTTATTGACGGTTGGATTTTGAACCATATCTAGTACAAAAAAAAAAAAAAAATTGAAAATCGGTCTACAATATTGGCGGAGTAATCGCGTAACAAACACGCAAATCGTAAAGATCATCATATCATCCAAGTACCCGAAATGGATAAAATGCTTACAACATAAAAAGTACTGAACCAAATTGGATGACATTTTTATGGGACCAAGTACACTGCATCGAACAAAAAATAATCACACTAATCGGACTAAAACCCGGGGAGTAATCGATCAACATACATAAATAAAATGCCAACCGAATTGAGAACCTCCTTTTTTTTTTAAGTCGGTTAAAAATCAGTCTATTTATAAACTAATGCAATATGTCGCCATCTAGCCACTTGCAGAAACTACGATACTCAACTTCTAGTACTGTACTCGCAGCCATTTTAGTTCTACGTGATAATACTAGGTGGCGCTGACTATTTATTTTTTATTTTATTTATTTATTACTAAAAATACATTACATTCCATTATAATTAAGATCAATGCCCCACAAAACCGTTTCCACGGTTTGTCTGCAGGAACGGAACACAAAATAGGCAACGAAAACGTTTAAAGTGCGGAACCTTAAATATGACAATTAACAATATTTTACAAACTCTCAAGTAAGAACAACCTAAGTAATTTGGCAAATTTGCCTTTTTTAGCCTGACTTCTTATACCAGCAGGTAAACTGTTGAGAAGATAAGGTATTCTTTTCTCAAGCGTTCTGTCGCCAAAGTAATTATTTACTCTAGGTACATTATAGTTACCTGCTGATACTGTCCTAGTTCCGTAATTATGAGTAACCAGCGAGTGACGCTCCCAACAGCCATGACTGTTTACCAGGAGAAGATATTTATGTTTTAAACTAATAGGGAGAATTTCACAGATTTTAAATAATTTATTATAATTGTGTTTACATTTGTTTTTTGTTTTTTTATTGACTAGTAATTTCAAGAATCGAATTTGTTGTACTTCTAGTTTATTTATATAACTTTTGAATGTGAGTCCATAGCTGTCGAGAGCGTAGCTTAATATAGGGTCAACTAACTGTAAGTAAAGGCACTTAAGTGTGTTATAAGGTACTTTACTATAATATGTTATGGGAAAATTTAAAGCGATCACGTGTTGTTTTTTGCTTAAAACTAAAAAGGATTAACTGTGAGTTATAATTAGTAATATTCATGCCTCTGGTATAATTCGCACTTTGTCATTCAAGGTAATTACTCATTTTTTTTAAATAAAATTTGCGCCTTAGGCATTAGCGTTAGCAACTGATATAATTTGCAAATTTTGTTGCGTTGGGTGATATTTTTTATACAAAAAGTAGTTTTAAACGTAGTAGTAGTAAAGTTTTATACAGAATTTATGTGAAGGTAAAGTATTGTTGAATAAAAAACATAAAACATTTACGGCGAAGAGAAACCACTATTTTGGGAAAATGTCCATAGGTACTTAAATGTCTACAGTCCTAGTTTAAAGCTTCCGATGCTTCTCTGTACTCGATTTTAAAGCAAATGCAACAACAAAATAACCCAAAATAAATCTTATCCGCCTTCAAAAATAAACACAGTTTTAACAACTAACTGTTCAGTGTGTAGGTACTTACTGTACTACCTACTTCATATTCTTATATCTACTTTTGCCAGCCAGGATATAACTTGGCCGGTCAAAGGGCATCTCATATCCGGGCCTTTATATCCGCGCCAGACGTCGGGGTGTAAGCAGGGCGGGTGGTGAATGCATTTTACTTTTTGTAGCCTGTTTTTTGTGTTTTTTTATTGGTAAAAGTTTGTTTTAGGGAATATTGGCAGTGGCAAAAACTGTTTTTTTTTGTTGTAATATGGTAAGACCTCGCCTGATTCTGATTGAACAATAAAAGCACTTGTATAAAGTCAAGTTCGGTCATGCATATCACTATTGAACTGTAGAGATCAGACCTCTGAGACGAATCTGCCAAATACTAATAAGTATATTTATACTTACACTGTAGATCTTATAATATACTGTGGTTAAAAGCGAACCTATCGATAAATATAAATAAAAAAACAAAAAAAAACTTACCGACCGAATTGAGAACCTCCTCCTTTTTTGAAGTCGGTTAAAAATCCAGTAAGGTAAGTATATTTATTTCGGGACTGTGGGTTGATGTGGGGGCTTCCAGTTCTGTTATCGTTGTAAGATAACATAAGATAATGATATAATTTTATTTGTCAGTAACATGTGTAAGTTTACAATCAGTTGTTACGATTATAAAAATGAAGTTGCTACATGTTTTGCCTGGAAGGCGTAGAAACACAAAACATAGTTTAAAAAAAAAACAACAATAGGTACCTAATGAAAATGTTAAATTACGTCATTTAATTATTCAGCAACAATAAAGTAACATTTAATAATTAAAAACTTCTTCATATCTTTAAAAATTGTTAATATTTCCACATTTAAATCTTTTTATAGCTTTGGAACCTTGTTGTAGAATGTGGATTCCTCGAGTTGTAATATTAGCAGCTAGGTATAGCATTATTATCAGCTTAAAGAAGTCCACTTCTGGACATGGGCCTTATCTATCGCACGTCAGTCAAATCGATTCGAAAAGACGTTGTCGATAATCACTGACGTTGTAATGGCCGTTAGGCTGAAATGGGACTGGGTTGGCTACGTCTGCCGGATGGCCAATGAACTGTGTGCCAAAATAACCACGTGAAGCCCTGCCACAACCAGAAGACGTCGCTACAACAGACCTCATAGAAGCTGGCCGGAGCTGGTCAAAACTAACAATCAGGGGCTCACATTAACCTAGGATCGGAATAGGGTAAAAATAGGCAATACGCCCTAGAACAAAACGCCCCATGCATCATTCTAGTACTTAGTTCAACAAGGCCAAAGGCCTTGACTAAAAGGCCTTGACAAAATTGGTCACACTCTCGTATTCTTCAGAACCGAGCGTTTTTGAATGCTAGAATGATGTGGCGTTTTGTCAGTTAGGGATATTTCCTAGATTCCCTAGTTGGAAATCATGGAGAGTAGACTAGAGGCTTTTGCCCAACACTTGGTTGACACAGGCGGACAGTAACAGCAGCATTTAGAAGCGTAGGATACAAAATGTACCTAGACGCTTTACTATCAAAATGCTGATTTTATATCTACAGAAAACTATCACTTATCGTACAATTTCATTCAATAGTTTGCCAACCGACTTTATAAAGTCCCGGAGAAAATTCTATCACTTTTACACCTCTTATAAGAAAACTATGATCTATACAAATGACGTGAGCTTATACAAGAAGCGAAGATACATTATGCAAACAGTTTTCAACTCCGAAACGAAAAGACACGATAAAACTTTATGACTAAAAACATCTATAATAAAAACGCTCTCGAAATGCACAGTATACCAATAAAAATGTATGGAACTGTTTCTATTCTGTGGCCCACGGTATATTTTTTTTCGTCTCAAGTCGGTTGAGAAATGGGACGATTACAAAATAGATGGTAGAGCCTCAGAGACGTTTATTGGTGAAACGATAACCGGGGAGCTTTTTAGAAATATATTGAGATGATTTTTTATGTAGAAAGTGAAGGTGGCAGTGTTAGGAGTTGTGACAGCGCCATCTATTGGTGAATAGTGGGAATTATTTTGGTTAAAATAATTTGCTCTAGTTTGATTAAATTATTGCGGAAAGAATGAAGAATAAATTAAATAGGTAACTAAATTAATCAAAAAAAAAAGAACTTGTAAGTATTAGTATTCCTTTTAAGTACCTAGAAAATACTTGTAAAATTAAGTAATTCGAAGTAACAAAGGATATAATAAAGCCCACTCCAGTTAAAATTGCCAAAAACCAAATTAGCATATAAATTTGCCCGCTAAAAATAATAGAGTTAACGAAAAATCCGAAACGCGACACCGAAAATTAGCAGCGAAACTTTTTCTTTATAAAAATGAAGCTCTTACATTAGACCGACCGTCCCTTTAGGCGATCGCACCCTTCATAATAAACTTTAAGGTATAAGAAATATTTAGAGCAAAAATTTATCTTGGTATTTACCGAAAAAGGTTTGAAACATAAAGAAATCTCGCGCCATTTGTAAACAAACGACGCTTGTGTACCAGTTTTTTCGATGTAGTGATAAAATGTAGTTTCGCCCTTTTTTCTTGTTGCTGCAATGTGTAAGCAGAAAAATTGAGACGGTTTTATTTATATTTTGATTATCTTGTATTTTGGTTATGAAAATAAAATACGAAAAACTTTAGCTTAATCCAACACCCGGCAAAAATCCAAGATTTGATTACAAGCAGCCAGCTGCAACGGAACAAGTGGAAACAAAATTAAAGTTTTTAAAAAGATTACTGCCACAGTTCTCCAAGTAAGCAACACAAAAATATCCCATACTCTAAACACCCTTAAAAAAAACAAATTTAAATAAAAAAAGGCCTCTTGAAGAGAAACCGGACCGCCATTTTGATTTACGTAATATTTTCCGCGCCATCATAATATGCTCGACCGGACCGACAAGTAACCGGGCCGGATACGGAGCCTTTTGACCGGAGCACGGATCACCGGGCAGGTTCGCGTTAACCGGCCCTCGATCATAAGTAGGGATACGATTATTTTATTTTAAAACTAGCAGCCAGTCTCAGCTTCGTACGGGTTCGTTGACTTAGGGTCAACTCACACCGAAAGAGCGGCGAAGGGCAGCGGAGCAGAGCGCAGTTTTAATGTCAACTTTATTTCCATTACTATAATACTTATTATTGCATAGTCGACTCCGTTCATGGAATCCTCCGGAATTCCCGCGGCGTCGCGGGAATTCGCGAGACTCATTCGAGTTTCTCTTGCAATAATAAGTATTATAATAATGAAAATAAAGTTTAAATTCATATGACACTGAAACTGCGCTTCCCTTCGCTGCGCTTCGACGCTCTTTCGGTGTGAGTTGACCCTTATCTGAGGGATTTTCTAAAAACTTTTATACATTTTAATATTAAAAAAAACCTTACTAAAAATATTAGTTTGCGAAAAAGTTAACGGTAGGCCATAGCCTTTTTTTTAACTTGGTGTATTCATCAAATGAGTCCTGACTGACAGACCTTTACCTACCTACTGATTAAAATCCACGGTGTTCTTCAATAGTTCTTTATGTTCCAGGGTCACGGAGCTCGTAATTCCTCAACCCCGGCAATGGTGCCCTACTGGTTGGGACAAAAATTACGATTGTGTTTTGATTTTAACCAGCATTAGGAACTGTATTTTTTTCTGGCTAGATCTTTCATCACTTTCCCGTTTAAATGAATATTTAAAATATAAACAAAATAGTGTAGAGCCTTTTGCCCTATCGAAAGTGCCGTTTTGCCCCTATTTAAATTGTCTTATATTATCAAGTCTCGTTTATTATAAAATAATTATAAATCTCTTATCTGATAGATTAAGGTTCTGTCTGATAAAGTAAGGCCACACCGATGCGCGACGCTGCGCGCTCTTTTCAATAGAGCTACTCAATAAATCTTACACTATTTACTACACGAAAATATACACATTTCCAGTATCGACACGTCGTGCCGCGTCGCATATTGGTGTGAGCTGACCCTAAGGCCCTAAAGGAAGACATTATTAATGTTAGGAAAAACTAAATTTCTTGGAGTGGGTACTTACAAGTATCTAGATACGCCACGTCGTAGTTAATGGTGTCAACATATTGATATTAGTCAACCGGCAAGATATTAATAACCCCATCAGCAAGCAGGCGCCCGCTGATAGGAATCCGTTAGCACATCTAAGACATCTGTAATTGACAAATTACTACTATTAATTCTATTACTGGTAGTGAGATGTCAACTGCTATTAGTTTGAGACTTGATTGAGTTATTAATTCATGAGGCTATGCTTAGCAGTCGAATTCACACTCTGAGAGATTCGATTTCATTGTGGAAAGTAGGTAAATATTGTGAAATCAATATCTTGTGGGTAAATAATTACAGTCGCACAGGCCAATCTTCCGGGTTAAGCCGCGCTTGCCGAGGTTGGTCTGTGGATGGGTGACCATCTGTCATAGCGAGTTTCCTCCGTGCCTCGGAAAGCACGTAAAGCTGTTGGTCCCGGCTGTCATTTGTAGATCTTTTACACTCGTTACTATTAGTCGGAAGCTTTAAAGTCTGACAACCAGTCTTACCATGGGTTTTCGTATCACCCAGTTACTGGTTTGTGGAGGTCGGATACGCAGTCGCTCCATGTAAAATACTGATATTCAGCTGCATCAGGTTTGGCTGGAAGCCGACCCAAATATATTTGGGAAAAGGGTAGACAGATGATGATGATAATAATACATACCATTGGAAGCCACACAAAACCATCTTGAGTAGCGGGATTATTCCATCAGGCAACCGTGACCCTGGAACGTAAAGGGCTATTGAAGGATCACAGTGGATTTTAGTCAGTACAAGTCTGACAGCCCTTCCCGTTCCGCCCTGGGTGAGAGGACTCATTTGATGATTTTACCACAAAAAATAATAATTGTAAAATCGCCTTCAAAAGATATAAAAGGCATTTTAAACTGAGTGACTAGACAATACGAGTCCTAGTCCCCCCTATCATATGGTGGAGTGTAAAGGAGTGTCAGTCTTGACTAACTTGAAACCAACCTCGGCCGCAGTGCCCTTTTAAGCCAGTCCTGTGACCCTGTACTCTCTGTGCGAATATTTACTGACAACTATATGAGCCGAGCGTTAAGTACGACGCGCCCCGTCGACTCTGGTCTTTGACCGGACGGCGAGCTGAAGTAGAGAAGTAAAGAAAATGAAAGGTTGTAAATCCGTTATCCAATTTCACTACAACACAAAAATCCTAGCAAAAAATACCACGAATAACAGCAAAAATAGTTGAAATGGAAGCAAATACTTGATATCCTTCAAAAAATCACTTGATCTGTAATGCGGCTCGCATGATCCCCGCAATTGGACCGTGAAGATATCTGCTGGATTTAAATAACTATTCGCGAAAGATTTGTATGTTTATTGAACGAATATGGAAAATATTTATTGGGTTCACTTTATAGGCTCGTGTTTAGGGATGGATGGTTTTTTGTGGACATTTGGAAATAGAGACTTATTTATTCTTCAGTTGTTAAGAGATTAGTAAAAGTTGACAGCAAAATGATGATAAGTTTTTCATAACACGGAAACACGTAGAGAAATGTATACGAGAACTTTTGGTTGCAACCGACAGCAAGACTCACTAGTTGACTTTACAACATTTCTAGTACTTAATAAATACTAAATCCTTGTTATCTCTACTACTACTTAGTATTTATTGCTAATTTATGTTTATAATATTTTCTGGGGGTTCAGGGATTATTGGATCCTTAGACCTTAGCAGAATATCGTGGCTTTCCAGGCCACGATATTCTGCTAAAGGCATGTTCCGTGGCAAAGATAACCCCGCGACCCCGGCACTATTATGTTTTCTCACCAACACAGCAGCAGATTTTTTATGACACACGCTTATTGTAAGAAAGATATGGGCATACTATAGGGTGCACATCCGTTTCCTTCAGAAATTTCAGGTATAGTGCTTAACCCCCAAATTCTTCTTATCTTGTGTTTGCAGTCATAATAACGGTATAAAATAAGACGATCCAAGCTCTGCTGTGTGGCTTTATGTCTGTTTATGGTTTGTCCTCTCTTGAAAATACCAGAGTTCTATCGATTTCAATTCGACTTTCGATAGTACCTCCCCTTCGCTATACGTCTGATGGCCCCCGAGTGGCCGTTGCGTGAAGCTGGCGTAACCGCACGATTATGACTTTATGTCGCCCGCTATACGTTTATTATTCGCCTTCAGTACATGTGAATCTGAAAACTTGCCTTCAAACTTGTCTGGCTCAATTGTACAACCTATGAAAATCTGAAATTATTAGCAAATAATCTATTCACGCCCATCGCTGAAATCGTATTAATTTTGTGTGTGTAAGGCACTAAGATTCCAACTCAAAAAATATACCTACTATAATAACATCAGTAGACAAAAAATCTCAGAATTTTAGTCTAATTTAATTAGGTATTTTCGTAGGCAAGATTTTACTTCGCCTAAGGTCTTTCAACACCTTCTAAAGCACCGCCTTGGGCCACTTTACACTAACACAAGAAAATATTTTCACTAGCCGTCTAAATATGCCTAGCCTTTAGCTAAAATTTAACACCGAAACCCACTTAAATCTTCACAAAAAATAGGTAACATAATATTTTTTATTTACACAAAAAAATCTTTCAAGCATTTCAGTAGATATAAACAGCTGACTATGATGTTCGGTAACAAGTCCTGAACAAATATTCTATGTAAGTTTACAGTAGAGTCAGTAAGGAAAGGCCATAAGCTGCAGTAAACGCGTTTAACCCCAAATATTACCGAATTCGTTCACGTATTGGCGAAAAATTCGCCTTTCTCGGATCAACAAGAGATCTGGCTGAAAATCATCAGAGCAGAAAAACTCACAGGATTCTGCGGCTAGCGTGTGGTGAAAGGTATAAGAGGAGCGGGTAGCGATTGATAAAAATATCTTTGAGTACAATACTATTTGTAATTGTTATTTCTTTTTATATTCTGAAAACCACTTCCATCTAAACAACTTATTTATTCATCACGAGTACGTTAAAATATGTTTTGAAGCGCTGATGTAAACAGCAGGACCAAGCCCTCTCTTTCCCAAAAAGAAATATAACTCTTCTCTATATATATATATATCAATAAGTTATATAAAAAAAATCTCTATCATCATCATCATCCGCAGCCCGTCTTCACCCACTGCTGGGTAAAGGCCTCTCTATGTTTGTGCCAAACTCCACGATCATAATTTAAAAAAAAAAAGGTTGCACTCCAGGAGTGCCGGTAGAAGTGAAAACTTTTTTGTTACTATGTTTTATTTTTAATTTGAATGACGTCTTACTCATTTTCGATCAGGGTCACGTGACCCTGACGCGAGTTTTAAATTTTTTACCCATTACAGAAAAAGTGTACAACGCCGCTAAAGAAGTTTTCACTTCAATAACCTAACAATCGAGTAAAGCAGAAACAATTCGATAAGATAAAAAAAAAATCTCTATCAACACAACACAATTTAATCACAGTAACTACAATAAATTAATATAATATAGGAACAGAAAACAAGGTAAAAGATGATATAATAATAATGTTTCTGTATCTATATCCGAGATTTACCTCAATTACCTTTTCTCTTAGTAGAGGCATTGCCGATGAAGGAAATTTAATAGAACATTTTATAAGTAAGCTTATGACTTGCACCGCCCATCACATTTCTATGATTCTTATCACGTCGGCAAAGGTATCCCTGTCAAAAAGTTAACTCGTGCGTCGTCGGCACAGCCCCTGCAAACATTCCTTTGAGAAATCATGAGTTCTTTTACTTATACACCTTCTGTTCAAGAGTGTAGGGTAAAAATATAGCTTTTTTTGATGTTTACCCCCCGAATTGGGAGCGCCGCGTGAATTTTAATAGACAGGGTTGAGACTTACCGGGGTTTTGATTGCGAAGTAGTAATTAAGAAGTCGGTTAAAAATTGTAGATTTAATTAAAATAAAAGAGGATTTTTGTAATACTTACGTCGTTTTACAGTGCCATTTTCGAGTGC
The DNA here is from genome assembly GCA_036375495.1 of Agrotis segetum. Lineage (NCBI taxonomy): Eukaryota > Metazoa > Arthropoda > Insecta > Lepidoptera > Noctuidae > Agrotis > Agrotis segetum. The sequence continues at coordinate 130,954 of JAQSVV010000208.1, forward strand.
CAAGTTGTCATCACTGTTTTATTTTATAAGAAGTTGGTTTTCGTAATTTTCTTGGTCAGTTCTGAAGATGACAAAATAGAGATCTTGAGTAACTATGGCTTACATACTGATTTGAACGATTCAAGACATTTGTCATCAAAACATAATAAAAAAATTGCTATATCATAAAATCATCAATATTTAGGTACTAAAAATTGTAAAGTAAACTATAACGTGTAAATAAAGCTTGCAGTTTCGATCTTAATTACTAGTTTAAGATAATAAATTGACCTTGAGAAATCGATTTTGAAACATAATATTTCCCGAAAACTATCCTTTTATTTTCGACAGAAATGCATGCAAAAAAAAGAAAAGGAAAGAAAAACAGAGAAATTAACAACTTAAAACAGAGAAACCTAAATTACTCATCAACACCTAAACACACTTTTCTTGGCTGTTCTCTTTTCGCTTTAGAGCATTTAAAAACACATTAACCCCGAGCATATTTCTTTCACTTCAAAATCACAAAAAAAGAAAAATCGTGTACGAGCCCAGCATGAAATGTAGCAAATTCCTTTTTATGCGCATTCCAATGCGGGGTTTACTCGCAAATATTTCGACACTGATTAATGACCTAACAGAGATGGTGCAATGGACTGTAAAACGATACACCAAACTTCTGGGTCAGCATTTCGTAACAAGTTTCAGAGGAGAAATAAATGTACTCAGTGGAAGTTTGAGTCACACTTGCTAAAGATGCCTAAGAGTTCTGTTTCTAGTGTAGGGGAGATTTAACAGATTTAAGTAAGGATTAAATAATTTTGTCACTTTTAAAAATCTCTGTAATCGTTAATTTAATCCTAATTACTAACTTCCAGATTTCGTATTGCGTAGTTATTCACGACTGCTCTCAAAACGGTGAAGTAAAACATCGTGAGGGAACCGGCTTGTCCTAGAACCAATAATTCGAGAACATGTGACATCTGCCAACCCGCACTAGGCCCGCGTGGTGGTTTATGGCCCACTCCCTCTCTACTTCTACTTGATCTTTGTTGCTTCACTCTTGACAGATTGGACGAGGCCAGCATGTCGCAGGGAGACATAGTCAGCCTAGGTTATTTTGAAATATTTTCTTGAATTTTTCGTTCAAAAAATCTGGAGAGCCTGGCATCATGTAATTGGGGCTGCTGTTGGCCTCAATGACATGATGCCTAATTCAGGAGAACATTTTGTAACGAAACGTAACGTAAACGTAAAATAATACAGTGATAAACCGTATGTAATGATTATGCGGATACAAGCAAGTGTCAGGCAAATCTTTTATGCACGTATTGACCTTAAACCAATTTATAGCCCACTTAAACACCAAAACAAGCATGAAACAAGAAATCCTGACAACGTATAAACCTAACTCAGGTAAATGAACCCTAACAGAGTCAAAAAGATCTAAGAAAACATTCTCTCTGACATCTAATTTAAAACGAGAAGTCAACAAATGACGGTAGGTCGAAATAACTAAGCTGTGCGGTCTTCCCCCACCACAAAACTCATCAGTCTCCCTTCGACCGTCGGCGGGGTAAGACCTGCGGACTGTCGAATTAAAAATTAACTACCGTAAGGCGCTAGACGTGAAAATTTATCGGTCAGTCTACTTTGTTTATGGACGGTCAGACCTTTTAGGTGATTAGTTTTAGCTTTAAAGTGATTTAGTGTGGGTATGTTAGTTTTAAATTTTGCGTTTATTTTAAGTTTCTGGTCTGTGTGGGGTTATTTGATTAATCTCTAGGGTGCAGAAAGTACTTCCCACTACACGTAAAAAATATTTAATTTCTTAACATATTATTTACTGTGACTACGAACCATTCACTACGTGTATATTCGTTACTATTCCTTTAATCTTATTTTGAGCGGTGGTGGCCCCGACTCAAGAGTTGTAGGTTGTGGGTTCGAACCTAGACAGGCGCATTACTTTGTGTAATTTCTTCACCACTGCTCTCGAAGCGGTGTAAGAAAAACGGCATATCCTAAAACAAAAATTTGAATACATTTGTATCATGTACCAACCCGCACTGACCCCGCGCGTGGTGGATTTTGACCCACTTCTTCTCACACAGAAGAGGCCTGGGTGTCGAGTCTGCTAATTATTAGTCAGAATGGCGCCACAATGGCGTTTCAATTTTCGAACCATTTTTTACTCAGCAGTAAAAAATGGTTCGAATAAGCACTACAATTGAAACGCCATTGTGGCGCCATTCTGACTAATAATTAGCAGACTCGACACCGTTTCCCCACAAGTGGGAACATTGTAGGCTGATGATGATTCCTTGCGCTTTTGGCAGAAATTATCTCAGGAAAAATCAGACATCTTTACATAGTATAGAACAAAGCTACTTATGTCTTTCTGTGTGCGCATAACTTCCGAACGACTGCACCAAACTGGTTATTTTTTTATGGTGTTATTTATTTTTCGGAAAATCCACCTGAACGATCGTGAAGCCGTAACCTATGACAATAAAGCGAGCGTACAAAGATGTTAACTTCACTTAAACCAATAAAAACTAAAGATTAGTATAGATTTAATTTCTTAAAATATCTACATAAATGTTATTTTTCAAAAAACACAAGCATCATCATCTGCCTAGCCTTTTCCCAACTATATTGTGGTTGGCTTCCAATCGAACTAGATGCAGCTGGATATCAGTATTTTACATGGAGCGACTGCCTGTCGGACCTCCACAACCCAGTAACTGGGCTATACGATATGCCATGGTAAGACTGGTTGTCAGACTTCACAGCTTCTAACTAACAGTAACGACTGTCAAAGATCTACAAATGACAGCCTGGACCAACGGCTTTACGTGCGTTCCGAGGCACGGAGGAAACTCGCTATGACAGATGGTCACCGATCCACAAACCAACTTCGGCAAGCACGGCTTAACCCGGAAGATCGGCCTGTGCGGCTGTAATTATTTAGCCACGAGCTCCAAAGAACACAAGCAATTAACATAAAAATTAGAACATAAATATCAAGACTTTCAATCCCACATATTATCGCTCTAAACAGTAACTGAATCTTCCAGAAGTCAAATCGGGCTACCCACACAACCCAATTGAAGAGAATTCAATGTAGTACGAAAGAAAATTGGAGCTAATCTGTAACGCCCCGGTTTCAGCTGAAATACGACCCTGAAGTATCGTAAGCGCGCCAATCGACGTCCGCCGCACTTTGTTATACTGTTTTTTGGGCAAAGATTAGGGTACAAACAGATGGGAGGATATATTGCTTGAAAGATCTTCTATGTCAAACCCTTTTAGGCAACTAAAAGGGTTTGGCATAGAAGACTTCCTTTGTTTTAAGCTAGTTCAGATTTTTTTTAGGCTTCAAAGCTTTCATGATTTTGTTGTTATGGTATAATTTAGAGGTAATCAAATTTTCTAGTGTTTGTGGTTCCGGGCACGCCGCAATTGCGGCGGTAAGAGCCAACTAGTAATTTCTTAATTAATCGCTTGTATCTTTTTAGGTTTGCCGGTATTAAATCTTTACTTAATTCGCTACTCCATGTCGGGTGGCGCAAAATGGTTAATATTCATGACAGTTTGCGGGCGGCGAGTGAAATTGCTTCACATTTTTTATGTCTACTCTTGCTACAGTCAAACAAAAGTCTTCTGCTAAATTTTACGGGTTCCGTAGTCGAGTATTGTCTATTTTGGACTAGTTTTTGTAGGTAGGTTGCGCTTATTACGATTTCTTTTAGGTACCTTGCATTTATTTGATTTTGAAAAGTACTGAAGACATCTCTTGTAGAATTTAGAAGAATAAAGGAACTAAACGAATAATAGGTACCTAGTAATAACTAGAACATTCTAGTTGTATTTTTTTTAATTTGGTAAAATCATCAAAAGGAGTCCACCCGCCTAGGGTACTTACTGACTAAAATCCTCGATGTCCTTCTACAGTTTCCCTGGGCGCCGGCGGCGAAAATTCACGGTGATACTTCAACAGCTATTTACGTTCCAGGGTCATGGTCACCTAAGACATTCCCGCGACCCCTAGTTAAGTGACTGGCTGGATTTTAAATCATAAATTTCGTGCCACCATCATCTGTGGGAGCCCAATTAACAAAAAAAAAACATTGGCCCTCACTAGGAATTTCTTCTGTGTCGTGAGTGCGTTTACAAACATAGAAACTCACATACACAAATACCTTAATTAAGTAACATGAGCGTAGCCAGCCATGAGTACAGGGTGGGGCAAAATTCTAGATATGTGCTCATGGTGGGGCAAAATTCTAGATTTTTTTGTGTCGTCTGACGATTTTCGAGTGTGAGGTATCTTACGGATATTAAGTTCGAGTAGGTATTGTATTAGGTAAGTACCTACATTGTTTAATTTTGGTTAAAAGACACCTAACAAGTAGGAGTCAGGGTGGGGCAAGCACCCCACCCTGCCCCACCGTGGCTACGCCCATGTTAAGTAACTTAGTCATAGGTCTGCATGGGTACTTAAGAGCGCATATTCTAAAAGTTGGCAACGTCGCAAATTACTGTCAAATATTCATCATCATCATCAGCCGGAAGACGTCCACTCCTTAACATAGGCCTCCTCCCTAGACCACGTCAAATATTTACAAGTTTTAATTATTTTTACTGTATGAAAATAATAAATACGGTTCTGTAGTGCACTAAACAATTGATTAGGGAATGCAATAATTAATAATGTAACACTAATTGTATAGTTTTGGATGTACAAAAAGCATTTGAAAACATTCCAAATGCTTTTTTATACACCTAAAACGGTTACAACATCAAATTCAGTGTTTTAATTGTATTCTTTTATGAGTTTTTTAATGCACTACAGAGCTATATTTCTTATTTCCATACAGTAACATTGCTAAATTAATTAAAAATTGTAAATATTTGACAGCTATTAGCGACGTTGCCAACTTTCTGTTTATGCGCCCTTAAGAGTAATGCCTGCTACATACCTTACGATAAATCGTTACGATTAGTCGGTACAGTTCAAACTGCAACGATAAATCGACAAGTGTGCATGAGTAAAATCGAACAAACTGTACAGTTTTTCTCATACACACTTGTCGATTTATCGTTGCAGTTTGATCTGTACCGACTAATCGTAACGATTTATCGTAAGGTGTGTAGCAGCCATTAGACACTTTCTGTAAAACGCCAAGTAACATCCCTCCTTATACTCTCACTATAAAAGCGAAAGTACCACCGAAGCACCCATCCAAACATTAGTTGACGATAACTTATCAAACGTATGACAGATTTGATGAAATTTCCGGTGCTCGCTGGAGGCTCGACCGGATATTACGTCTGCCGGGCAACGTGTGTGGATGTGGGTCACAGACCATTCAAATGGGAATGAGACCAATGGATGGCCCATCGATCTGTTGTGTTGGGAAAAAGAAATGGGGAAAACGCTGGGAAAATTTGGCGAATTGTGCTGTGAGGTTTTTGAGGGAAAATAGTTTGGTTTACTTGGAATTATTTTGTGCTCGTAATTTCGGGTTTTGATAAAGTGCCTTACTGGTTTGTGTATGGTTTCGTAATAGTCTTATTTTTTATTATTTACCCTGTACAATCCCACTTCTAGTTTAGTATATTTCTGTCGTGGTCGGGGACTGTCTTGTCAGGTGACTTAGAGGGCTTTTGAAGAATCACCGTGGATTTTAGTTAGATCAAGTCCGACAGTTTCTCCCGTCCCACACTGGGTGGGAGGACTAACTTGATGATTTTATCACTATTAAAAACACTTAGGATACTTTTGCCAACTTAAAATAATACCTATATATTTTTTTTTAATATTTATTTATTAATAACGTAAAAGAAGGAGGATTATTAAAAATCATTATGCAGCTGACTCTCGCAGATTGCTACATTTATTAACAAACGTTTTGAATCGTTAGTCATTATGTAAGGACTTTTTAGAGGTTTTTAGAAATCCTATTCGTAGATACTCGTATCGAAATCGATTACAAACATTCAATTCAGAAAATTAAAAACAAGTGACGAATTACCAATAGTGATCAAAAGTTCATCACATTGCCTCATTACCATTCACTAGTGTAGGCTCAACATATTGTCTTCTAGCAATCAAGTGTTTTTTTTTCATTTCCTTCACATCACCTGCTACAAAAAAAACATAGCCAACACAAATACTCGTATCGCAAACGTCACAAAAATCGTCCAACAACAGACAACGCACATACTCGTACTACGTCAAACTATTCAAACGCAGGACATTTCAATCAATGAAATCGCACTCCGTCCGCTCATACGTTCTGTGACCACGCTGGACGGGTTTGAGAGACTTTTCAACTAATTGGGGACTTTTTATTTTAGAACGAATGTCACGTGAAAATGGGTGGGATTTGTTGGTTTTAGAATTTAGGTTTCGACAGATACAAATGTGTGAAATACGATATACACCGTGACTTTTTTTTTAGTCGTAAAATACCTAAAATACCTCTAGGCAAGTCTTTTTTATCGTTTATGATAATTTTTATTTTTAATAAATAGGTACATGTATTAGAAAAATGAAACAGCCTGTTAAAATGTTTACGTATCAAGCTGTAGAGTATACCTACCAATAGTCGGGCAGATTATTACATCTCCATTTTCTATGAGACAAGGGTGTTTCTAACTACACCTTGCGTCATAATAATAAATACAAAATTTATTTTAAAAATTTTCAAACCTCTTAAATCAGGGACCGAAAACCTTTATAAATTACGGTACCGGTATTGAAGAATTTTGGTTATTTTTCAGACTTAGATAACCACTATCTGGGTAACCAGACTGAAGAAAAATGTAACCTCTATTCAGGTTACCGCTTTAATACCGGTTAACTAAAGATAACGACTCTTTGTCACACACACAGGCGATGCGCGCCCTGTGACTATTGCCGACGGCACGTGTGAAGTGTGCAAGATAGGGGTAATTTTTATTTCGGTAACCGGTATTAATACTGGTTATGTATTCACTTTTAATAATAAAGATAATCTTTAAAATTACCTGTAAAAAGGTTGTTACCGAAAAAATACCCGTATTGATCATACCGGTTTCGGTCCCTGTCTTAAATACCCATTTTTTATTATAAACGTGTTCTAGTCATTGGATACATGAACTGGGCTGCTTTTGTAAGACGACTAAACAGTCACGGTGTATAACAAACTTTGATTCATCATCAGCCGGAAGACGTCCACTGCTGAACATAGGCCTGCTTCCCCTTACATAGGCCATCAAGGCCATCAATTCTTAGGTTAAAATCGTACAAAAAAATATGTTTTTATTATCTAAAGCAGGCTATCTGACAGGTTGCATAAAGCAAAATACCTAAGGGACTTTATTCATGGCGCGAAGCGATTGCGACGCGATTCGAATTATAACTACAAGTGAAAATCAACCTTACCACTATGACATAAGACAAAACACGCTGCTTTCTATGGGCAGACGAAAAACAAAACACGATGGCCATGAAAATGTCAAGTCAATCGAATAGCATCTTTATTTCTTAGTGGCAAGGTTGACTTAGTCGCATCCAACAGGTATATGTAGAGATCGAAAGGGGAGGCCTATGTCCAGCAGTGGACGTCCTACGGCTGAGATGATGATGATGATGAAGGTTGATTTTCACTTGTAGTTGGAATTCGTTCCAATCGCGTCGCGTTTCGTCGCATCGTGTCATGAGTAAAGTCCCTAAGGCCCTTCGTATACAAGGTGACTCAAGTTTCCAATACCTTACGACTTCGGTATCCAAGCGGCTATCGCAATACAAACCCATAGAGGTTCGAACACAAGCACGCGTCAATGAATACCAAAATCGTAAGGTATCGAAGACTTGAGTCGCCTAGTGTACGAAGGGGCTAACTGCCATGATCGCAGTATGTCTTAATAATTATCGACGCCCACACGACGCGACAATTTGATGATTTTTAACAATGATAATTATTATGAATAAAAAAGAGGTAGATATCGCACTAGCACGCACAAATTGTTGAGGACAAAGTAAGACAATTGTTGCTCTTTGCTATCTCTTTCTATCTTAAGAGGAAACAGCACGGCCGTTTTTCCATACAAACGTAGTCCCCTGTTTTCTCCCTGGATAATGCCAGTAGAGCAATAATTTTTTTACAAAAAATCTATGACCACTATTGGCATGTCTCTATGTTTTCCTTTTTCCCATAAATTAATTATGAAAAGAGATATGAACATTCAAAATCCTAAAAAAATGCCCAGATTTTCCGCTGTGTTCAAATAATCAGTAAACAAATTTGACGAAATTATATAAAAAAAGGAAAACATAGGAACACGGCCAATGCCTTTCTTTATTTTTTAAAGGAAAAAGTAGTGAAATCGGTTAAGTTTTGGAGGAGTAATCAGGGGACTACGAATCGTTGATTTTGTGCCATTTTTAAGGTATTTTCGGTCCAAGCTGCAGTTGTCTCCTTCGCGCTCTGTAACTCTGTTGTGGGCACTGTGCGACAGCAATAGATTTTACAAATACCTATTTCTCAATTCTCCAGCCCTTGCTGTTTCCTCTTAATACGTTCCGCATCATCTAACGCTGTCATAGTTTTAAATTACTATAATAACAACACAACGATATCTGAACGCCATTCAGTATGAACATGGCGTATCTTTCTTTATAATATCATTGATTTATAAGCTAAAAAAAACATTACTTCGTTTTCAGTCTATCCAGCAGTCGCTAACTTTATTGCTTAACTAAAACTATTGATACGAGACACATTACATAAGTATTCATGTTCTCTTATCCATATTATATTTCAGTTCAACTGTAAATCCATAAAATTTACGGCTCCATTTTCTAAGCTGGTTTTCTTTACTGAAGTTTTAATGGCTTCAACTTTGTTATTGTTAAACAAAGCAAGTATAGGGTACAAATATATTTGGTATACCAATAAACCAAAAATTCATAAAAATAATTTATTCATATTTATACAGTTTCTAATAACAAATAAAACTCTTAAAAGGTTTTGAATCACATTAAAAGCGCTTAAAGTCAATGGCCCAGACGTATTTCACTCGATTTTTACGTGCTTAGGTTATTGATACGATATTAGGTACCTATATTTATGTGTTTAATTTAAGTTTAAACTAAAAGTATTTTTAGTTCAGAAATAATTATACTCCTAACAAACCAGTCAAAAGTACGAGTATTTCTGAAACTAATTATGTTGTAAAAATAACATAATACTAATTGATTGAACAACTGAAAGTCTTGATTTATATTATTAACATTTCTTTAAGCAAAAAGGGTCATGAGCTTTCCATTGTAACAGAGCATTCGCCCTTATTCATTTTATCGAGTTGGGGAGGTATTACAACGTCTTAAAATCAGGTTTGTTCCAGTGAGTGAACGACATGGCGCTAGACGACTTGTATAGCTCTGTCACTTTCACTCGCCGAAACGAGCCTAGTTTTAAGACGTTGTAATACTCCCCCTGGTGGCCTACCATGAAGTCTTAAAGCCTGAGTGGTTAGGCTGTGGAAAAGAGACAGAGCCGTCTCGTTTAATATGTGCGTTTAATATGTGGTATAGGCCAACTGAACCTCAAAAAAAAATCGCAATGATCATCAAATGCACGATCTTTCTAGCGAACGCTCTAGTCGTCGAATTTTTTCGTCATGAAGACTTGAGATTCGGCTCAACAAATTGCTCTTCAGAATGCTCGTTAGAACTCTCTTTTAAACGTTCTCATTTGTTTTTCTGTAATGTAACATTCGTGTAAGAATGCTCTTTACAAATAAATGCTCAAGTTTATCAGCACCTTAGTAACTGTTGCTGATACCAGGTGTGTATATTTCGAGGCTAGTAATATTTTTTTATTGGCCGCTTAATAAGTCATTGAGATTCGCAGATATAAAAAAATCTACTAATATTATAAATGCGAAAGTTTGTGAGAATGTAACTGTGTGTATGTTTGTTACTCCTTCACGCAAAAACCACTGAACGGATTTGGCTAAAATTTGGTACACAGATAGTTTATAGCCTGGATTAACACATAGGATAGTTTTTATCCCGATTTTATGTTCCCGTGGTATAATTTTCGAGTTGTAGCGGGTGAAGCCGCTGGCAACAGCTAGTCTTTCATAACGACTATTAAATTAAGTTTACTTAACACCACGGAATTTTCAGTGACACCCCAAGCTGCACAGTTTCCATTCGAACGCGTTGAAAACCCCCTTTTCACATTCAAACTAACATACCAAACTGATTGAACTACAGAACCTCCACCTTCCCCCAGGGATACATCATGATGACCCGTATCATAACACCCTCAAATCTAAGGGTCTGTCCTTCAAACTATCCCAGTAGCGGTGTCAGCACATAATAGCGATTCAGGTATGCAAATTGTTCATCAGCTATTCAGTGTTTGGGCATTCGTTATGCGCGTCCCACGTCCAGGCTGTGTTACGCGCTCACTGCGTGGCGTTTTGGGATGAGCGATAAGCGGTAGCGATTAGTGGCACAGCAAGAATGAATGTGGAAATATGTGCCCAACGAAACGTAATCCACGTTTCCTTGGGCATACGTTTAAAGAGTTTGTGCTTAGAAATGGTTGGTGGATAGACGTGAAAGTCAGAAGTCAGAAGTCTTGTATAAAATGTAAAATTATCCAAATTATTAACAATTAATGCAGACTAAACTATTTATGATTTGATTCCTTACTTTGATGATTCTCCAACCCTGAAAAAAAAAAAAACGTAAATTACTGTTTTTTCTTGATTTCTTAAGACTATTGTCTACCGAGCTTTCGTCCATACAAAAAGAGAAAACGTTTTCCTTCCCCTAAATGTTATCCTATCTCAATGATTTTTTACAATGTATCTGACACAGTAAAAAACTAGGTTTATAGGTTTTCTTTTTTTCAAAATTTATAATAGTTTGAAAGTTACAGGCGCCTAAAAGTTACCATTTTTATGACAAAATCTTCATTGAAGTAAAACCTTTGTATTTAAAAAACAAAGAAGTTTAAGAAAAAAAACGAAACCTACAAACCTAGAATATAATATGCTGAAACGATTGACACCAGAATCTAAGAGATTGGTCGTGATTTAGTATGTGAAAAACGTTTTCTCCCGAGAGACAAATTTCATATAAAAAATACTTACATTCAGTCGCGAGTTGCAACGCTCTCTATCACACGATCGGGGTTTTTTCAACGCGTGAGAGGGACAGTATGAGTTTTTCTAAATACCTATTTTTTGAAATGGCAGCAGCTATTCTATCCTCTTAAGACTACGTTTAGTTGTAATATTAAGTTTTCGCTGTTCGTTGTTTAGCAGATTAGATTAGATTAGATTTAGATTTTCAACTTAAAACCCAAAAGAATGAATTTCAACCTCTATTACAGATGTTTTGCTACTAATCTGGAGGGGATGAATGAATGAATGCTTTTATAAAACAAGTTTATTGGTTACCTGAACAGGATTCAGGCCATCTAATACAATTAGGACAGCTATCGTTTGTCCAATTAAGTGAAAACGATGCCACGGGTTGTTAGAACTTTGTCAGATTGCTAAAGCTCAAGGTACACTTGTCTAACTTGGCTAGTTTTGACAAAATATGGATGTTGTTGATGTTACAAAGGAGGAATGTAGGCTAGAGGTGGAGGTAGTATTGTAGGGTTTGAGAAATGTTGGCGCGGTTTGTTTAATTTACTTTTGACTTATCAAACAAACCAGAATCGATTGAATGTTTTCTTAGTAATAATTAAAAATCTGATTACGTGTACCCTTCTGACCTTCCTGCCCAGGGTCCGTCAGATTTTTACTCACTAAAAAGCTATTCCGTTCCTTCTGATAAAGTGTGGGTGTTTAAATTTTTCTTTGCGTATTCCATGGTGTGAGATATTTTGATTGAAGTTTTTTAGAAAAAAAAAAAAACGGAATCAGGCGTTACTTTGCGGAAATTCATGACATTTTAAATGTTTTGAAAAATATGTAGTTTTAATTCCGCGACCACAAATCCAGGCTTGTTGCAGGATGCAATCCCACCCTATGCATTCATGCCTTTGCACATGCAGCAGAGGAACAGCATATGCACAACCACAAGTGCAAGAAATAGAAAAACATACCATGCAATCAAACCTAAACTCGACACGTGTTTTGCCCCGTGGAAGGGCGAAACACGTGTCGAGTATAGAATTAAAGCTACATATTGTATTAAAACTACGTATAGAATTAGAACTACATAATGAATTAAAACTAAGTACAGTTGTACTTATGAAATGTACTCCGATAACGACAGTATTTTTCTAAACTAAAAGTATGGGAGAACATGTCTTACAAATGAAAATGCAAGTTTGTTTTTAATACACTTTAAAATTTAAATTTAATAAATATTCAAATTTAATACACTTTCACTTTGTGTGTGCGACTTACAACTTGCGAGATACTCCTAAACGTACCGCCCAAAATCCTAATCAAATCTTACAAGGTAAAATCCAAACTTCATTTACAAACACGACCTACTTATTCTTGCATCCTTGCACATAGCAAAGCAGTAACTACCAATTGTTAGCATGAACCACTCCCGTTTCATGTAACTATGAACATAGTCTCGGGAGGGTAGTTACGAGGTTTGAAGTTACGACTCTGTCTTGTAGGGTAATGAAATCATTGTTGGATATTACTTGTAGTCATAGACTAGCATGTCCACATTCCTAGTAACTTCATAATAGGCCACACTGAGAGTAGAACCCTTAAGGTAAGCGTCCACAGTCACAGTCGGCATTGTACGTATCGGACGCATCGCATCGAACGGATTTCTGTATCGGCAGCGACCGGATTGCCGACACGAGTATTAGCAATCGGATTGCCGATGCCACCTTCATTTGGATTTTATTATATTTAGTGATCTTACGTTCTTAAAGTGTTTGTGAGAAAAGAGGAAAGCGATGCAGAAGTTGTTATTGCTTGTTTTTTAGCAGAAGAGAAATGCAAGAAAAAAAAAAGAACAAATGATTCAGTAACCGTGCGGTTCGCGTTCACTGATCCGCATTCCGTATGACGTCATTGGTACGCATCACATGTAGACATTGCCGATCCGAGCCGTCCGTACAATGCGGATCAGTGGACGCAGTTGTATAAGTTTTAATACGAGGCAAACTAAAATCCGTTACGTACGATACGTCCGATACGTGAGATGCGGACCTGAGGGCGCTTAACTTAAAAAGGAAGAAAAATAATTTTATTACCCCTTCATTCCATTCTTACGTAAAACAGGAATAGATTTAAATGTGTACGACTGTGCGTAGCATGTATTATGTATGTGTTATCAAGAAGAATGCTACATGTTGTTATGAAACATTGGATCTCGACAATGAAATCGCGTAGTATTGTTTTGTGGGGTTGTGAGAATAGATGTGATTGGTGGTTGCCTCATTAGTGTTATGGTTTGAAGTGAGTTCTTGGAATCCGTAATTCTCATATTGGACAAAGTGGGCAAGTGTAAGGTTTTTTTTCTCCCACATTGCATTATCGAGCTTATCAAGTTTCAGGGTCTGAGATCTGGACTGCTAGTGAGAAATTCTCATGGAAAAACAAATGGATGCGAACTGAGAACTTCAGATTCAGCAGTAGTACCTTTTCTTATTTAGCCTATGTGTCCCTCTGCTAGGCAAAAGCCCCCCACACCTTCAAAGAGCTTTTATGTTGTATGTCCTCGAACCAGCCGTCGTATTCCACGTCCAGGTTGTCGTCACCTTTTTCTGGGCCGACCGCGGCGACGCGGTCCATCCTCAGGAAACAATTGTGTGGAGATTTTCGACCACTAAATCTTCATATATCCTTATGGTGGTGACTGCAAAGTAAAGTCAAAGATTTTTAGCTTGTCTACCATCCAATTTGAATCTTAAACTCATGTGGCCAGCATACTGTTCTACAAGTTTCTACCTACATACAAACTCAAACCGTTTTCCAAAATATCATACTTCATAGCTCCCAAAGTTCCAGAGCAGCTAGTAAACAATATAATCTTTATCACCCACATTAGGCACAATGGCCGCTCAGTTCCAGGTGATCGTGGCTCTCCCAGCTGTTATAAAGGTACAATTTGCGCGGCTGTAAATACATCAGCTGGAGTATTTATAGCGACGAGACATTAAACTTGCCCCTGCGACTAATGTTGCTTCTAATATTGTGGAGACTACTAAGGGAACTCGATTATTATAAGGTTTTTCAATATAGAGGAACTTGTAATCCTAATGAAAGAAAGAAAGAAAATTGTGTTTATTGGCATTAAAACATTAAAAAAAAAGCAAATCTTTTAATGCCTGAAGGGCCTCAGCTCAGCATAATGCTAAATGGCAGCACAAAGTTTGCCATTTGACGCTGATTTTCAGCTGCAGTCAGTGTTAGTCAGATGCTCTTAAGTCTGACAACCAGTCTTACCATGGGGTATCGTATTGTCCAGTTACTGGGTTGTGGAGGTCCGATAGGCAGTTGCTCCATTTAAAATACTGATATTCATCTGTATCTGGTTAGACTGGAAGCCGACCCCAATATAGTTGGGAAAAAGCTATGCAGATGATGATGATGATCGTATTATTTATTTACGGGTTTTGGAGGTCAGATAGGTGGGAAACCGCAAAGCAGACGATAGCTAATTTTTCAATGTGATTTATCTTTTCTAGGAATTTCGACCTAGAACTTAGATTGAATTAGGGCGGTAATCGTATCACTTTAATTATGGCAATGCCGTTTTTTTAGTTCAACACCATTACTCTTTCGTAACTGAACGATTTTTAACTCCTGGAAGTGGCACAAGCCAGTATAGGTATTTATAATTTCTTGAAATTCAGGTACCTACCAATATTTTATTAATGACTTTCCCTATCCAAAACTCCCGGATATTATATTTGAACAGTTTCAAGCGCCCTCAAAAGTCATTCGAAACTCGTTTACGAAATTTTAAGCCCGTGATAAATATAACCAACAGTACTACATCCCTGGTGGTCAAATGCACAGGCAGCGCAACTATTTGGGCGAAGAGTTGGCTGTTTCGCTTAAATGCTTTCACGTATTGTTGGAGTCAAGCGATGCAGCGCTGGATTGTGTACAAATGGGTGATTACTTGCGATTGTGAGTGCTAAGCTGTATGTGCTAAAATGTCGACTTTATAACTTTCTTTAGGAGAACGGTTGTTAAGTTAAAAGGTGCCAACTCCAGCTATTGCCCCGGGGATTTAGGTTTTGAAATTATTTTTTGCCCAGGAAGAGACTGTCACACTCCTTCGAATGCTCTTTTCGTTGCAGGACCACGCTATCTGCATCCCGCGACGCCGGCAAGTTTTTCATGAGGCAATTTATTGATGAAAACCAATGGCACTTTGCTCGATCCGTGATTTAACACTGCTAACACAAAAGATTGACTGATAAACATCTAGGTCTTGCGATTGTAAGCCATTTGTAAGAAAAATATTATTAGATATTTTTTTATACATAAAATGGCCCTCAATTGTACAAAAATACGCTCACTTTACTTATGAATTTGAAACTAATAACATTCTCTAAATCCGTCGTCCTCGACGTCGCATCGTTGTCGTCACGTGTACGACGTACGTATCGCTCGACTGACTTTGGAACACTTCGGCAGGTGCTCGGGAAATTCAACAAATTTAACTTTAGGAAGATATTTTCTATTTTACACCTTGAAGAAAGAAAGGTGCAGTCTAATTTACATAGATTTAGTGTTTAGTGAAGTGCAAAAATATAGTACTGTACTGTATAGGTACAGTACACGTCTGCCCAAACCTACGAGTTATCAGTGTATGAAAATTTTAAGGGGATTCTCTTGTTGCCGGGGGCGCGGGTTAAACAGCAACTGTGACCCCGAAACGTAAAGGGCTATTGAGAAGGACACCGTCGATTTTAGTCAGTACAAGTCTGACAAAAAAAGGGAATTCTTTTAACTTGATTGTGATGTTCTTATTTCTGTTTACTAAATAACCTATTATGTTAGAAAACCCAAAAATGTCAGATACTGGTCTACCCTTTACCGAAAATTAGGCAACCCTTTTAAAAACATCCAAAACTACGACCTCAAGAAAAGAACATGTTGGGCCATAAAACCATTGTTTTATACTCATCCACGTACCGACACATTCATTCTCCCGACAGTTCTACAGTTCCTTCGTAAAAGCGAATTTTCCGTAACATTAAGCTGACCCCACGCTTGTTTTATGGCCCACAACAAATGTATTGCAATACACAAAAATAAAGAACTCCAATTGTTTATTTATATAGAAAATGGAATTTAGTTTTCCGCTGTGGAGTTGGAGAAATATGGAATGTAGTTATGAGATTATTTTATTAGGTTGTTGCTTAGCATAAAATGAGATCTCTCGGTGCATCTAGAAAATTTCTATTATTTACGAGGATGTATAGAAATAATGATTCTACGGCATGACTGAATCACTATTTCTAGTTTTCGAACTACTAGATTTCTAGTAGTTTTTCAATCATTGAAAAACTACTAGAAATCTAGTAGTTTTTACAATTAGGCAGTAATTTTTAATTTAACGATTGCCTTGCGTTTGTCCACTATATCGCCTGATGGTTAGCCTGACGCTGTAAATACTGGAAAGACGCTGTGAAGTAAAGGAATGAAACACCGAGTCGATGACTGAGGGAAAGGGCCAGGCGGAATATAAAAAGAAATAGTGTGGTCCAGCATCAAAAATGCATTAGATCCATTCTAAGAAAACCAAAGTACCCTTAACACTTTTCAGTATTAAAGACGTAAAGTAAACTGGAACTTTGACAATTTCAAATTGACAATTTTCAAGGAAAAAATTTGCTTCACACACCAGAGGCGCTGTTTGATGTTTTCATACAAGAAACGCTAAATTAACGATACCGAGTATGCAAGTAAAGGAATGATGCTCGTACTCGCCGAGATAAATTCTTTATCCTACCTTTAAACGATTTTATCATACAAAAACTCGACTACACTCAAACATTCGTAGTAATAAAATTTTCTTTAATATTCCTAAACGTTCTCGTCTAGACGTTGGAAAGTAAAATTATAAATAATATGAAAATGTTATTCGTATGTAAATTTGTTTCATCACATCTCGAGTTTAACTTTACACAAGAGGAATAGAATGTTCACAATCAGCATGAGGAATAATGCTGGTTGCATAGAAGGACACTGGGTGCGGTTAGCCGATACAAAATCTGCAGGACAGAAATTCTGAAGTTATATTTTATACGCAATAACGCCTGCGTCGCGTCTTCGCAAAGAAACGAAAAAATCAGTTGAGAGAAGGGTTCGATCCTGCGTCTTCTGGATAGGTACTCTAGACGCTTTAACCACTAGGCCATCGCAGCCAGCTTAGATTATTTCGTCATAATTTTTTTATGAAACCACCCAGAAGTAGTTCCCGATGCTCCGTCGACGCGACGTTTGCTAACATTTTTACAGATTTGGTTTAGTTTTAAAATATCACAGAAAAGTATTTTTTGTCATTTCACTGAACCAATAGGGATTTGTTGAAATCACTAGATTTTTTTAGTGGGATATGTCAGCTGATCACCTGGGATTTGTTTAGGAAAATTATAAATATCGTGTTGTTATTTTAACATCTCCCAGGATTTGATCAAATCCCTGATTTTATCATATCCCTGCGACATATACAATGTGAACTCGGTTTCGATCTGTACAAACTCAAAATTATTATTATACATATTTATTCTACATGTCATTAATTTTATACAGAACAAAAACCGGGTACATTGTATATGCTTGCTAAGAAGATAATACAAACAAAAAATCACTCCATCTACAGACTTCCACACAATTTACAAGACACTACAACACAGCTCGTATACCACATAACGTTCCCTCTCACAGTAGCTGGTAGTTGCGCCGTGTGCGGCCAGCTTAATACCGTGATGCACAAAATATGGCCGTACACCGCACAAGTTCGCTACTCAAGCGAACAACGTGGTTATTTGCAGTTTCGCTACTAGAAAAGGTGTTGGATAGTTTTAGTTTGAACTGAGAATGGTATGAAGGTAGATTGAAAAGTGAGTCTGAATAGTTTTGAGTTTATTTAAGAGCAGCAATTTGCATTTTGGTTACGAGTTACACACTTAGCGCTTGGTTTACACAGAGCGAGTTGCTGTCTAGACAGTAGACAGTCTACATTATTCGAGTTGCCGCACTGCAACTACTGCTTGGACTCATTTTCGTGGTGGCTCGCAATGTGTAAACTGTCATGTAGTTTATGCGACAGCCACAAATCAAATGAATGAAAGTGATTTCATACAAAGTTACAAGCACCTGTTTCTCGTCAAATCAGGCTTCTGAATATTACAAGGCCCCCTTAGATTGCCAAAGCCTCCTACCCTGCCCTGGGTGGGTGGACTGATTTTTTGATTTTAACACGCTAACAAAAAAGTATATTGGTATAATACTCGTATTATTATTCACACGTAATTTTTAAAGAACTTAGAACTGAAAATCTGTGTTTTGTATCTGACTACTCTGAGAAAAACAGACACAAAAAATTCAGAGTTCCCCATCTCTGTATGTACAACCTTAAATGGGGATGGCATCGTCATGGGTTCAAATCAGTTCAAATCTTAAAGGTACTTCAAAATAGTACTACGTCATTGGTCGGATTAGGACTAAGCTATGGTGGCGCCATCTACAATTAGCTTTGACTTGCCTTCCCCATTAAAAGTTAAAAGTGAAAATCTTCCCCCACGATAAAACCTTCCCAGGAAAAATAATCGGCTTGCTACCTGCATCCTACCTGGCGTATTTTATACATCAGGTACAGTCGAGTTCAATAATATGTTGGCAATGTCAGTGATTCAAAATATTGTGAGCATTGGTAAGCACAATAACTTCTACACAACTATAGATCAAAAATATGTCCTCATGTGAACGGTTCAATAATATATAATTTACTTGACGCAATAATATCTGATCACCTTTTAAAAAATATATATCTATACTGTATTAACTTCAATAATATCTGAGCAGGGTAAGCTTCATAATTATCTGTACATGCATAGGAAAGTATATCATTTGATCGAATGAATAAGATCCAGTTTACATTGTTACAGAAATGTCAGTATTTCAATTGTTTTCCGCGCGAATCATTTTTAGGTATTTTAAAATGTGTTTTTCAATGCCGCATCTTTTCGTGCCGCTCGGTCATTTAAGAATGGTGAAAAAAAAGCCATCTGTCATTTATCTATCTATCTATACATATAATAAAATAGTAGGAAAGTCAAAACTGTACATTGAATATTTATTTAAAAGAATACTTGGGGTGTGATCTACAATCGATACCGAAGCCAAAAATATAGTTTTTAGAATTTTTGTCTGTTTGTCTGTATGTATGTCCGGGATAAACTCAAAAAGTACTGGACGGATTTGAATGATTCTTTTTTTGTTGTATAGGTATTAAGTCTGGTCAAAACATAGGCTATAATTTATTTTGAAAACTTGAACAACTGGCGCAGAACCGCAACAGACCAGCTAAACTATAAGAGATACAAAAATGGTGCCATAGCATAAATTGTTCCACGTGATGAGCATTTTCTGCTAAGAAAATTAGTTTGAAGATCTGGAACACCTGATGTGAAACTCCAAGAGCCCGGCTACACTATAACATTATACAGGAATAACGTCTCAGCAAAGTTGTTCGGCCTAATGAGCACTCTCTGTGGACATATAAAAATTGAAGATCTGGAACACCTGATGTGGAACTCCAAGAGCCCAGTTACACTATAACATATACAGGAATGACGTCTTAGCAAGAGTTGTTCAGCGTGATGAGCAGTCTCTGTTGACGTATAAAAATTGAAGATCTAGAACACCTAATGTGGAACTCCAAGAGCCCAGCTACCCCGCGGTGGTGGACGCCCACGGTGTCGGACGTCACAAGACGATCTCCGGCCACCATAGGCGCGGGCAAGCGGGCGGCGAGTAAAGGGCAACTCGCCGTCCGGTGTCGCTGGCATAAGCAACAAGATCCGCGTACGAAGTCGCGGGCAGAAGCTAGTATAGCAATATGATTCGACCTGAAGTTAAACAACTTTGGCACCACTTTTAAAGGACTTTTTTTTTCGTGTTAAAATCATTAAAATAATGAGTCCTCGCACCCAGGGTAAAGCATGAGGGACTGTCAGACTCGTACTGATTTAAATCCTCGGTCTCCTTCAATAGCCTTTTGCGTCCCAGGGTCACGGTAATCCGAAAAGATCCACGACCCCTGCAAGCTTTGTCCCTCTAATGGGGGGCCCTGTCATTACGCTGACACTCTTTGAGGCGCGCGTGGAACGCGCCATCGACCCGGGCATAGTACATGGGCAGTCGCCCATTACTCGCCACCCATCGACGATCGCCACAACCAACGCCATCGCCTGCCGACCTCTGTCGCCGTGGGCGTGTACCACTGCGGCTGGGGTGGAGGGAGGATGCTGTCCTCTCCCTCACGCAGCGCGCCTCCTTCTGCGAGCATGAATGCTTCGCAGAAGGAGGCGACTGCGATTCCCATTCCGTCTCGCCCCGCAGTATGGCCTCGACCAATGCCGGGCGCGAGAGGTCCCCGCCTATCGCCGTCGTGAGAACACGGCAGTGCTCTGCCCTAACGGGGCAGTCCTGCACCGTATGCTCCACCGTGTCCTACGGGCGATCCTCGCTGACCTTTAAAAGACTAACGAAATTATAGATGAGAATTGAATGGAAAAGAAAAGAATATCAAACTATACTTTTTATTTGACAAGTATAACTAAGAAAATAGTACAGTAATGTGCAAACAAACATTGACTAACTTCCGTTAAAATAAAAAATAAAAGCAATATTTTTATCTTGAACTAAAACTAATCTTAGTTATTAATTGTATAAAACGTGTCTTCTTAAATCAACAAAGGACCATACAAAAGATATTAACTATAATTTGAAATTGGTCGCCATTTAGTTAATCCATAATATCCATAACATTATCTATTGGCGGGCCTAAGTTAATATTTTGTGTATGACCCGTTCGCATCAATTACAGCTTGTAATCGAGCTCTCATCGACTGTACCATATTGTGGCAATAATCTCTATTTCTATAACTATTCCAGATTGCATGTGCATGAGCCTTTAAATTCTCTTCCGTGCGAGTTTCGTTACTGTCCCAATTCTGGACCATTAATCCCCACAGATTCTCTATGGGGTTAAGATCCGGGCTTTTCGGTGGAATTTTTATTAATTCCAAGTCATCTTGCTCAGATATCCAATTTTGTACTCGTCTGGCGTTGTGAACGGAACTGTTGTCCTGAATGAATGTTATTCTGTGATGATCAGGATAAACAATTCTTGCACTTGGTAAAAACACGTCTTTCAAAATATCTAAATAGGCATCACTCCCCATTCGGCCAGCTATTTCGCACAACTCTATGGGTCCACCCGAATTCATCCACCCCCAAAACCCGATCGAAATGCGTCCACTACGACGATTTGGCAAAACATTGTTTTCTTCATATCGTGTATTGTTTGCACGATACAAAGAGACTCGCCCGTCCGCTGAAGAAACAAAAACTTTCTCATCCATAAAAGCGACGTGTTAAAACATAGTAACGTCATAATTTAAATATCTGACGGCAAATTGTAAACGTAACATTTTATGCCTTTCCGTTAATACAATTTTTTTAGCTGGAATCCGATGACGAATTCCGACATCATTAAGCCTTCGTCGTACAGTTAAACTAGAAACAGCCAGCTCAGCTGCAAATGAAGACGTTCTTATAAATCGTGCATTTCGAACACTTTCAACTAGTTGCACATCTTGATCATGGGTTGTTTTTCTAGGTCGGCCACAAGACACATGGTTTCTAAGATTTCCTTCATCTTGCCACCTTTTCCACCATAATGTTACAGTATTTCTCTGTTAAAGAACGATTTTATTTAATGACCATATTATAGGTTAGATGAAAACATAATTATAAACGAATACCTAAAATTGCTTACCGATATGCCTAATTCTAGTGCAATGTCTGATTTCGGAATACCATCCTCACACATGTAAACAATTTTATGTTTTGTGTGCTCGTCAATTCTATACATTTTTTTTTTCAAATTCGTAGATGTATACTAAAGTAATAAAATTGCAACGAGCGCAAATTGTATAATTTTATATGAATGACGTGTGCGTCAGTTATAACTTTTTAATAAAAAAAATGCGTTTGAAGGAAAAAAACAGGCCAGTGATACATAAATAATTTTGCAAACTCCTTGATCAAGAAATTTTAAGATTGCTAGTTATCTCTATGACGTAGTAATAGGGTTGAATTTTAATTACATTTACTTGTTCAGATATTATTGTATTCATGTGTGCTCACATAATTATTGTGAATCTTACACTGTTCAGATAATTATGGTCTTAAAGTTGTTCAGATAAAAATGTCCCTTTGGCTGTATACATGTTATTGAGAAAAAGTAGTCACATATTAATGAATCTGAATCTTGATCACAATTTAATGATGCTTGTAGTTGTCACAATATTTTGAAATATTTTGATGTTCATATATTTTTGAAGCCTAGACGTGCCAACATGTTAATGAACGCGACTGTACTAGAATCCGGTATTACCTGGCAAGATGGAGCGATATCCAGCTTGGACACGTTTGCACTGGAGTTTTAGACTTTTACATGAACGAGAAGAGGGCCGTGTGTTAGCTCATTTATAGAGGCACATCGTCTTGGGTAAACAAATTTTAGAAGAACGTTCTTGTCTTGTTTCAAGGCTTCATAGCTGAAATTGTTTGTTTTTATAGGTATTCTTCTGAGTTTTTCTTTTACAACGGTGGTCTGTATTAGGGATTGAATGTGTGTTTCGACTGCATTTACAAACGTTTGAAAGTCAGAAACACAAGCAGTCAGAACCGGTATAGCTACTTGTGGATCATCTAAATATTTGTTCCGTTCGAAAATTTAAATAGAGATACTCAGCTCGGTAGTCAAACGTGCAGTTACTGCGTCAACCACATTGGGCAATATGATTGTCTGGAACAATTAAAACCAGTTTTGCCAAAGAATTTGCAGCATTTTTTTTGAAATTGCTATATATCGCTCCACTAATAAGTCCAGATTGATCCATTCGTGTAAATGCCGAGCTATTATTGCTCAAAAATTAGCCGTGTAAGCGCACCTTAAGACGATCGTCTACCGAGCGCTCGTCCATACAAAAAGAGAAAACGTTTTTCTCCCCCTAGATGTTATCCTATCTCGATGATTTTTTACAATGCATCTGACACAGTAAAAAACTAGGTTTATAGGTTTTCTTTTTTTCAAAATTTATAATAGTTTTAAAGTAACAGGCGCCTAAAAGTTACTATTTTTATGACAAAATCTTCATTGAAGTAAAACCTTTGTATTTAAAAAACAAAGAAGTTTAAGAAAAAAAGCAAAACCTACAAACCTGGAATATAATATGCTGAAACGATTGACACCAGAATCTAAGAGATTGGTCGTGATTTAGTATGTGAAAAACGTTTTCTCCCGAGAGACAAATTTCATATAAAAAATACTCACAGTCAGTCGCGAGCTGCAACGCTCTCTTTCGCACGATCGGGGTTTTTTCAAAGCGTGAGAGGGTTTTTCTAAATACTTGTTTTTTGAAATGGCAGCAGCTATTCTATCCTCTTAATAATTTACACATCGACAGCGCGTTGTGGGTCGACGGCGCGTTGTGTTCCACGCGCGCCTCAAAGAGCGTCAGCATCATTATGCTACGGGGCCTCTAGAGGGCGAAAGCCTGTCGGGGTCGCAGGACTTATCTCATTACCGTGTCCCCGGAACATAAAGGGCTATTGAAGGACACCTTGGATTTTAGTCAGTACACGCCTGACAGTCCCTCCCGCCCTGCCCGGGGTGGAAGGACTCATTTCATGATTCGAAACCGAGGTGAATCGCTAGTTACTAAAAATAGGTATATAAAAGTTAGACCTTCCTCAAAATGCTGAATTCTCCAAGTTCAACTTTACTTCAGGACTTCTATGAGGATCCCAAAGTATTCTCAGTATGAGAGCCTTTTAAATATAACTTTTCAGAGAGTCCGGAGAGCGGCGGTAATTCAAGAAATCCTAGATATTTCGTCTAGCCCACTGCTACGGCTAGATTCCTGAAACTCTTGAAAAGTTGAAATGGCTCTATAAAGTTTCTACACTTAAGGTAACTATTTATAAATTACAACAGCTTTATTTAGAAATAAAATGTTCAGTTTAAGCGCGGTTATGAAGGAAGCATCCTAGTGGATATTTTAGAGTGTGTGAGTTTGTTTGTTCGCCTTCACGTCTAAACTACTGAACCGGTTTTGTTGAATTTTGGTACAGTGATCGAAAGATCCAGTATAAAAGGTTTTTGTTGATGGAAGAATAAAATGACAGTATGTAGAATGTTTTTTATATTCTCAAGCAAAGCGATGTTAAAAGTAAAAAAAAAACTTTTTCAATTCTTCAGCTGAATACCCGGTTGTGCTACACTTGGTCAAAAAAGCTTCGAGTTGCAATGGCTTTTAGAAGGCGAGGAGAGGTTAAGTAGTTTTAGGTTTATCCATGAACCTTACAAACAAATATGCAAGACTGTGTATTATTATTAAAACAGAGATAGGAATTATTATTTTTAAACACATTGCCCCATAATTGGAATTTCTTCTGTGTCGTGGGTGCGTTTACAAACACAAATGAACTCACATGGACAAACACCCAGACCCAGAACAACTATACTTGCAGATTATACAAATATTTGTTCCGTGCGGGAATCGAACTCGCGACACTGTGCTGCAGTCGATGATTCAACCACTGCGCCAACCGTGCCTTCAAACAACTTCATTACCAAATAAGAAGTTTGTTCTATAAGGAAGATGTTATAGTATCTATTTAAAAAAAATAAAAGTAGTTACAAGAAACAGCAAAAAATCTGAATAGATTGATGCTCATAATATTTCTACCGAAAAAAAAAGAATCTCTTTAACAAAAATAGAGCAGTCTGTATAACAAAGTGGAGTATCGGGCATTTTTCTAAAACAACTCCCTGCAGGAGCTTCATTAGCTATTAATTAAGGGTAGCCGCGCGAGCGATCTGTTCATTAATTCAGAGCATCGTCTGCGGCCAGTCTTAACAATGATTTTGGGAAACACTTACATTGGGCAAGGAAGACAATATTTTTGAGAGAAAAAATAATGTATTCATACTAAAAAACAAGAATTAGGTAGGTATATAAAAGAAAATAATCGTTTACGTGGACACAAAAAGGGAGGTGTATGTAAAATAATGAAAGAAAAATACTTACATTTCCTGAAATTAACACCTTGTTATTCAAACACATTTCTTTAAATGCATTGTATTTTTTTTTCTGTAGTACACGCTTTATGAGAAAAACGTAAGTTCTTATTTCCTAAAATGATTTTCAACTGCACTCCGCAGCTCCGTAGTCGTTATTAAAAGTTAAAAAAATACAGATTTAAAAGAAAAATGTCTATACAACATTATTTTTTGTTTATACGAAACCCGATACACCTGTCCAATATTTTTGAGTAAAGAATCTATGTACAAAATTTTAAAACCGTATCATGAAAAATCACAAAGTTATATGCTTGTAAAATACCTGGTTTTCCGTTCAAAAACATGATCATTCCGTGGTACAACCGCGTAAATCGCGTCTCCTGTGTTATACACTCGTGATAATAGTTTGGCAATAGGTACCTTACCGTATGGTGATTGTATGGTATTTAACTGGTAATAAAATTTAATTAAAATATTTTTGAAAAAAAAAATAACATGGTGTAAAAACTATTGGAACCGAATCAGTTACTGATTCTGAACAAACTATATTCAGGTTTCGCATTATACTAAAACTAATGTTGTATACTTACAAAGAATCTAAAACTGGTTGATAAAGGAAGAAGAAGCCATTCAACCCTTTAAGATCACACCCAAAAACAGGATACTTTACCTTGTTTATTTCAGGAACCGTACTAAAACAGTGTGTTTAGGACACAATCTTGGCAAACCTTTTTAAACAGACAGATTTTACAGTAACAAATTCCTTGATAAACACATATTTAACTCAAGTAAGCTGATAAAAGTAAAGTCCAAAAGACTTTTATAGGTCAAACTGACACCAACTTCCCACAATTCCTAAACTTAAGCTTCCAACAAACTGGTGTGAACTGGTGGAATCCAGTAAAAACCGGTTAAATCCGGTGTCCGCTGCCCCTATAAGATAAAACGGAGCTCTCACTTAATCTTAAGATTTCATGACTTGTTCGTTCGAGGTTCTTCCAAGACTTGTACAAAGGAAGGCATTAAAACGGAGTTTAATGCAAGGATTACGTAAATACCTCAGGATTTTGATCTTGGAAACAACGAAGATGTGTTGTTTTTGTAAATTGAGATAGGTTAATAATTCTATGTCTTAGTTCACAGCTATGAGCATTAATACCGCACACTTACGGACCTAAAGGTGAAACTCTCGGTTCAATAATAATAGCCTCATTAGTCGATATTCAAGGTTAAGCGGTGCTTGTTAAGGTTGGCCGGTGGATGAGTGATCACTTATTTCATGCCGAGCTTCCTCCTCGGTCAGTCAGTTGGTCCCAGCCGTCACAGTCAACACAGGGTACAGACAGTCAACTCACTGGTTGTTCTAACGGGCTATTGGTTTTGCCAAAGGGCCCCGAGCTAAGCTGTGGAGGTCAGATAGGCAGTCGTTTCTTGTAAAAAATTGCATTCGGTTGGATTGGAATGTTTGTATTAACCACCGAGAAATGGTATAGTGCGATATTATTAATTAGTAAACTTTCTACTTTTGTTGTGTTTCTACTTTTTTTTTAATAGTCATCAAAGGTTCCAAAGCATCTTTGAGGCAGTGTAAACTCTGAAATTCACTCTCAATTTTGAATACCAACAATTCAGAAACTCACAAAACGAAGAAAATTTAACTACAGCTTACTCAGACTGGGAGTCAAACCTACAGTCTTTTTAACTAATATTGTGATATCGTCGTCACCTCCAAATACTTATCTTAATAGCATATCTGATTTATTTCAACCCTATTAAATTGTCAAAGGAAAGCCGCTTTCAAGGGAGTGCGAATAATCCCTATTAGAAATGGCTGAGGTGCTGTTTTTATGGGTAATTGACGCTTTTTATTGCAGATTATGGGGTATTTTCTATGGTGATGATATGGGGGAGAGTATATTGAAGTATGTAAATACGTTGAATTTACAATTTTTAGAAATAATTTTCATTTTATGGGATGCGAATTTAACTCTGCGTTTTATTTTTCTGTTTTTGTTTTCAACTGATTAAGCATTTATGTATTTACAATGTCTTTGCTCTTGGCCTCGTGGTGGGTTGACTCTCAGGCGGCCATGGCGGTTGGGAGTTGGCAGTGGGATTGCCCAGCTCTCACCGCAGATTATTTGTGGGGTTGACCCATGATGGCTAAGCCCAGGAATCATTTGAGATCATTGACTTTTTGGTTCCTCCGTAGTTTTTACTTAGTAAAGCCTTGTTTATTTTTAACCGACGAAAAAAAAGAAAGAGGTACTCAATTCGACATGTATATATTTTTTCTTTTTTATGTACGCATCATTCATACTCATCAGTGGACGTCCTATGGCTGAGATGATGATGTACGCATAACTTTTCCTGATGTAGTCCGATTTCAAAAATTCTTTTTTTGTTGGAAAGAGTATATCTCAAAGTTGGTCCCATTTAAATTTCAAAACTAAAATCGGCCTGTAAGGGTAGAAAAAAAAAGAAATTAATTGTCAATCTTCCTACAGAATGTTCAATTATGAACCGATTCTGTTGAAATAAAGTTAACCAATTTAGTTCTGAGGACATTATTAAATACCAGAAATGTGGAGAACATAACATGATGGCGTCACCATCATCATATCAACTCCAAATCCTTGTTATTTTGTGAAGTGTGTTCCAAGAGTTCCTTAACAGTTAACAACAACTATATCGTGTTTGGGCTCATTTCACTCAGCTTGATGAGAACTTTAGACCTAGCTGAGGTATCATTGCCATCGAGGGTTTGAGGATGGTGACGGATAGCAGGGGCAAGAGGTCCTCAACCGTTAACAGCACCTTTATCGTATTTGGGCTCATTTCACTCATCTTGATGAGAACTTTAGACGTAGCTGGGGTATGACAGTCGTTGAGAGTTTGAGAATGAAGACAGAAATCAGGTGTAGGAGGTCGTCAATAGTTAACAAAAAAATATTTAAAAAAATCTTATACTTTTTTTTAGTTACAGAAATTGACACGAGATAGGAAACTCAAAAGTAAAAAATAAAACCTTTTTAACAAAAACAATCAACGTATAGCTACGACGAGCTATTCAACCACTACTAGCTTTACAACGAGCTATTCTGCTCTTCAAATAGTTAATTTATATGTTTGTTTGTTTGACGCCGCCTCAAAATTTATTTTTTGCTTTTCAGTTCGATGTTCCGTCGGTTTGAGTTTTTTGTTAAAAAGGTTTTATTACATATCTATTCAAAATTAAAATCACAACCCTTCTTATTGACATAGGGGTACAGTGTATAAGACGGGGACGCGGGGTATGATGGGAAATCACACACTTTAGGCAAACTGAACACAATACTAACGTAGCGCAAGCGCTAACACGACGCCATTTATAAATGGCCGCTTGCAAATGACGTCCTGATGGCGCTTGCGCTACGATAGTGTATAAGTATGCATAAAGAGTGTCTATGACACTATTATAGCTTGCGTCCCCGTCTTATACACTGTTCCCCTAAAGTGATGTTCGGTTAAAGGCTAAGGACGTAATTATTATACAAGTTGCAAATTATATGAAAAAACCTGCATACAAGTTCCAACTAGGTAGGTACTCGTAATTCGAACTGAAGATTACGGGTTTTCTTTTTTTTCAATTCAAGCAACTTTAATGGCAATGTGACGTCATTCTTATATGCAAGACATTGCCCAATGAAAACGTGCCTAAAGGACTTTCAATCTCAAGATCTTGTAGCTCAGAACGTGCGAAGATATCCTAAGAAAGTTATCTACAAGGCTTGAACTATTAATATCAGTCCTTTCCTATTCCACAGAGGGAGCAGTGACCGTTCCTCTCAAAGAATAATTCGCAGAAAGTCTGTCCGAAAAGGGAATACCTCACGACTGGCCTTTCGTGAATTTTAGTTAGACTGAATAAGAGGTTCGTTCCGCTATGCCGACGGACACGGATTCTATGCAATTTTTTTTCGTTAAGGACTATTTTATTGACACATGGTTTCAAAGACAAAAGATAGATAGACGCCCTGCCCGGGGTTGGAGGACTCATTTGATGATTTTGCCACGTAAAAAAAAAAAAAAAAGACAAAAGATAGATAATATTAGATAATAATGTATGTGAATTGAATTTAAGACTATGCTTAATATTAATGCGGTTGTTTTTATTCATAAGCGCCAATTTTCAACATGGTGATTGAATCAAACCATTTCAGTTACGTTGTTGTTCTATTCGAAAACAGTTTTAAATTTTACACAAAATCTAAGTTTGTGTAGAATTCAGAACTTTTTACTATGCTCGGCAATATTTTGTCTACAAGTAGGCAGCAGGTCTCATGGTAAAGTCTGAGAAACTGAGAGAAAAATGGTTGAATTTTAGTCAGTAAAGAGTCGCTTCTACTTTTCGGAGCGCGGAGCACTCACTTGATAATGTTGCCACCCTAATAAAAAAGCATGGTCGATATACTCGTATAATTTTAGAACATATTTTATTTTTAGTCGCAGTATCGCAACAATGGAATGCTCCCTAAAATAAGGCTACTTTTGTATTCCCGCCCCGTTTTCAGCCGCAGTGGCTAATGGCACTGGTCGTCATAAGTATGTGGCCTTATCTTCACGCTTGTCCCCAGAGAGGTGATCTAGTGCGAAACATTCCAACTAGTTCTTAGTTTTGGGAGAAAAGAAGGATAAAATGTTTCAGAAGAATTTGTATGAATATGTTTGTTTTAGTAAGAAATTTTGTACTCCAAACATAGCTAGTCTTAGAACAGTAAATATTACGATTATGAATGCCATTTTAATCTATCATCATCATCATCATCATCGGAGTACGTCCACTGCTGAACATAGATCTCTCCCTACGACCGCCACGCCGAACGACAATTCGCCACTTGTATCCATCGGCTGCCCGCGACCCTCACGATGTCGTCGGTCCGCCTAGTGGGAGGCCTGCCTACGCTGCGTTTTCCGGTCCGTGGTCGCCACTCGAGAACTTTTCTTCCCATCGGTTGTCAGTTCTACGAGCGATGTGGCCTGTCCATTGCCACTTCAACTTGCAAATTTTATGAGCTATGTCGGTGACTCTGGTCCTTCGCCGAATATCCGGATATGTTCCGGATTTTATCCCACAAAGAAAATTTTATTCTATACTTATATCAAAAAGGGATAAAGTTTGTCAATTTGTTTGTAGGAGTTAATCGCTGGTACCATTGAACCAATTTTAAAATACTTTCACCCGAAGAAAGTTACAATTATTCTTAAGTCACGTAAAGTACGGGCTAGGTTCCAATTTATTTTCAAAATGCACCTATGCGGAGCCAAGGCGGGTAGCTAGTCTATTGCAAATATTTTTAAATCTGTCTTCTTGATACCATTACTTCAAAAATCGCAAACTAAACAGTAATACTCAGAAACAACGTTTTATCTCTAGGGTAGAAAATGATTTAACTCTAAATACAGACCGTTAGAAAATGATTTTTGCTAAAAGCCGCCTGCTAAAAGCCAGCTCACCATATTAGGTTGCGGTCACGAGTTGCCGTGGTACCAGGGAGATAGGAAACAGAAGTTCCGAACTACGTAGACATTTGTATGTTTACCTAGGTATTGTGAAAACGCAAATAATTGTTTGCTGGAGACGTACATTTTTGCGAGCACATTAAAAATTTAAACAAAACTATTCATTTTTTTTTGAATTAGCTTATTTTGTCCCGTTGCTGAGCAAAGGCCTCGCCCAATTCCTTCCAGGAATTCTTTTCCTGGGCCGCTTCGAACCAGCTCTCATGGTGAGCGTATAGTTCGTCTCGCCATCTTTTTCTGGGCGGGCCTCGGCGGCGCCATCCATCTCCCGGCACCCATTGGGTGGAGATCTTCGCCCAGCGGTCCTCTTGCGTGACCCGCCTAATCCCATTTCAGCCTAACAGCTTTCCTTTTCAATACAAAAATCTAATAATACAATGAGATGAGTTGAGAGCAATGGTGGCTCAGTGGTATCGGTCTCCGCCAGGCGCATTACTATGTGTAATTTGTTTCATCACCACTGCTCTCAAAACGGTGAAGGAAAACATCGTGAGGAAACCGGCATGTCCTAGAACAAAAAAATCGAAGACATGTGACATCTACTAACCCGCACTGGGCCCGCGTCGTGGATTATGGCCCACTCCCTCTCGCAGAGAGGAGGAGGATGTGTCCCAGCAGTGGGAACAATATAGGCTGATGATGATGATGGTGATGAATAATACAATCTTCCTTTCTTAGTTGTCTTTTACAACAGTGTCGACTGTCGACTCCAGAAATTTATACAGGAACATTATCCTCTAAAATAAGTGTGGAGTTGTCAAATCCTCAGTTGTTAAATGTAGGACTTCTGCCTTTTCTTCACTTGTGTTGTTAGTGCACTTACGGTTAGCTTAAAATGAGCCATCATTTTTTAATTTGGGATTCCTCTTGTATTTTTTGGGGAATCGCGAAATTGAAGTTTATTAATTACTAGTGTTTGCCCGCGGCTTCGCTTGCGTTATTTTAGAATTTGAGAAACAATACGGATCGTGTGGCGCCATCTGGAATATGAACGTAATTGTTTTCTCGGCAACAGCTCTCTTCTGTTATTCGGGATGTAAGATACCTTATATCCGTGTCTATACTCCTGACAACGTATATGCTAAATTTTGGGACGATCGATTCAGTAGGTAGTAATGCGTGAAAAGGTAAAAAACAAACATACTTGCATTTTTATTATTAGTTTAGATCAATAATGTTATATCTAGGTACATAGTTTGCATAGGAAACGTCCGTATTTGAGCGACATTAATTTCAAAGAACCGTGTTTATTTTAAACATTAGACTATCATTTTTGGGTTGATTTACAGTATCGCTGCAAATTGAACGTACGATAGCATTGCTCTTCTCCCTTGCATTCCGCGTGATACCTGAAAAATAACTAATTATCTGACTCGATGAGTACAACTTGTCGTCGTTTAAAACAGAATCTATGCACGGGTTTGAACACCAATTCAAAACATAAATAAACACAATTTTTTCTAATCTTTAAAATTCCACACCTCGAAACAATTACAATTTAAAAAAATATCCAACTTACTACCTACAATTTAAATCAGTGTATATTTATATCCTAGAAAACTATTGAAAAAAAATAGTAATAATTTAAAATCGCGAATAATATTGAAATAAAAGTATACACATTTTTTTTTAATTATTTGAAACTCTCAGGACAAATAATTATAAGAAAACTCAAAAAGTGAAAAAAAGAAACAGCGAGATTTGATCCAGAGACCCCTTGCACGAAAGTCAAGCAGGATACCAACCAGACTGGCTAGTACGCTGACAGTGTTTTCAAATAGCGGTTCTTATACAAATGTCAACAATGACTGAAAATCAACATATTATAAAATTGCTAATCCCTTATAGGGAATAGCGTAATTATACATATCCTATTAATAGAAGAGCAGTTTAAGGAATATTTGGGGAAAAATTGACTAAATAATATCCAGTGGTTTAGCTTCCAACTAAAAACAAACAGATAAAAACAACAAAATTTAAAATTGCTTATCTCCCAGGAAAAATAGCGTAATGATACATAGCCTATCAACAGAAGCATATTATTAGGAATATTTGAAGAAAATTTGATCGACAACTTTACAGTAGTTTAAGAGATAGATCAAATCAAAAAAACATAAAAAATTTCGAAAGAAAAAAAAAGTTGATTTGGCATCAGAATCGATCCCTTATCTCGAAAAAAATACAAAAAGAAAAAAATATTCAATGTACAGGAATGACAGCTCTACGATTTTATTATATGTAAAGATAAAGATGCGCAAAGCAATATCGTTATGAAATTAAAAACATAGTATTCCCATTTTGTCTATTCTGATAGAGCTTTAAATTAATTTAAACAGTAATGGTTTTTTTTTATGAAATATTAATTAGAGTTCTAATGTATTTATGAACGTGGTCATTATTTTACGACTTCTGAATCTCTTAATGTAAAGAGATGGAAAGTACTGGCTCATATGGCTTCTGCAAAATTTCATGCCTATTTCTGCTCCAGAGTTTAGTAGTTTTTGTCCAAAACAACCGGTGAAGTTGAGCTAGTAAAAATTCTGTCATACTGGCATTACGAAAAAGGGGGAGGCAGTACTTAGAATGAGGCACACTAAGTTCCTGTTGCTAGTTGCTATCAAATTTTACCTTTACCCATATGAACCAGTAATAGATTTCAAAGTCTCCTCCAATCTCATTGACTCCAATCTCATTGAAAAACAACAACAATCCATCATCAAACTGTATCCAGGTACACCGCATGCCCTAGAAACGAAAGGAAACTGTACAAAAAAGCGCTTGTGTCGCTTTCAAAGCGTAATGCAATGTGCATAATTGTAGTGTTGTGGCGACACACGTCCGTTGTCACCGTAACCCATTTGTACCGTTCCATAAATCATAGTGCGACACTACGGTGGTTGGGGACTTGGGGAAATATGGCGTGGTACTACCCGTTGCACTATCAGTAGTATCACGCGTAAAAAAATACCTGTATTACAGTCAACAACAAAAGTAGATGACCAAAATCAGAAATTCAATATTAATGAACGTAATTTGCGTCAGAACTGTGTAGATAAACTGTTAGAAAATGTTCGCACAGTTCTGACGTGAACTCCTGAAATTTCTCCGCGAAATTTTGATCATCTACTATTGAAATTACCCGTGGTACTACAAGCAATCTAGTAGTACTGGGAAAATTTAATTTACCCATAGTACTACAGGTAAAATAAACGAAATATGGGGCCTTGGTTTTGGATTTATTTGTTTTCTTGTCAAAGCTAGAAACACCTCTTCTGTGTTTAAATTATCGAATGAATTCTCCCGCCTGTGGAAGCATCTGATGTAGGTACTGGATTCTGATCCAGTTCGGTAGCTAACAGGTTAAAATTCTGCTCGCAATTGAATTTACTTTCCACGAAA
This sequence comes from Agrotis segetum, assembly GCA_036375495.1. Lineage (NCBI taxonomy): Eukaryota > Metazoa > Arthropoda > Insecta > Lepidoptera > Noctuidae > Agrotis > Agrotis segetum. The sequence continues at coordinate 165,236 of JAQSVV010000208.1, forward strand.
AAGTTAACATTTTCCGTGATGCAGGGGTTAGTAAAATGTGTTTAATTTTAAATTAAGTATAGTCTGTGCGCAATTACAAGTAACAACTAGACCAGAAAGGCCCAATATCAAAACTTATCTAGGGCCCTTCTAATCTAAGTGTATAGTATTGTTGAATAATGACAATAGCATCCTGACTCGCGAAATTAATGCTATTACTGATGTCATTAAGATAATTTTGACGGGAGCTAGAAAATTGAGAAGGCTGATTGACTGATCGAAGCTCAGACAACCACATCATATCCTTTTTGAAAACTGAGCTTTGTTAGGAGTTCGATAACTAGAGCTTTTATGGACGAGATAACCAACATTTTTATGTTTTTATTTTTATCCCAATCGTGGGGGGGCCTCTCAGAGGGCCAAAGCCTGCCGGGGTCGCGGGATTATTTCCTTACCGTGACCCCGGAACATAAAGGGCTATTGAAGGACACCGTGGATTTTAGTCAGTAAAAGTCTGACAGTCCCTCCCGCCCTGCCCGGGGTGGGAGGACTCATTTGATGATTTCACAACGTTAAAAAAAAAATCGTCTGGTGCCCTTGATATCTACTTCGGGGCCCCGTACGGCTGATACGGCGGTAGCTACGCCTCTTATCCCTTAATATTTTTTGAGTAGTCCAAACTCTTCGTAGCCGTCCCAAACGGCGACAGATTTTAAAATGGATGACAACCATCGTTTCGCTTTGTCCCCCAGTGAGTGACTATGCAATTTGGCGGCGCTCTTCTTCACTGTCATTCATTTGCGAATGTTCTAACTTATGGGTCGGTGCATACGTAAGTGATAGTCGGGGTTTTTGGTAGGAAAGCAAGCTTTTTGATGAGACAGAAGGGTGATGTTACACGGTTTCTAGATTATTTTATAAGGTTTTATTTAACCAACGACCATACAGCTTATAGACGCCTAATACACGATCTAACGAACGAAAGCAATTCTGTCAACACCTAAAGGGTCAGCTCAGACCGAGACGTGACGCTGCGCGCACATTTCAATAGAGTTATTCAAAATGTAACTCTATTTTCTACACGAAAAGATACACCTTTCGCTACGCAGCGCGACAAAGCGCGGCGCCGCCGCCGCTCTGCGTTTCAATAGCGATTCAAAATCTGACTTTATTTACTACAAGAAAAGATACAAATTTGAAGTATCGTTGCGTCACGTCGCTTCGCGTCGCGTCTCGGTGTGAACTGACCGTAAGGTACGAGGTACGGGGTGCTGCCATATTTTAAAAGAGTAACCATGGAGTTTCGTGCCGTGGTTCTTTTACATGGTATCAACTAACCCGAACCGAGCACCTGTTGTCGAAGTTTTATAAGTGCCAAAAACTGACAAAACTATCGAAACTACACTCGCTTCCCGCTGATCGCAAACTCTTATAATTTCTACGAGTTACTCGTTCGTCGTCGGAGGTCGGACCACTGCCTAAATTCTAAGATCAACCTGTGCAGTTGAATTTATTTAGACACGAGCTTAACTATCCTTTGTCTTCCCACCCAGATCTACGGTGACTTTTAAGGCGGCGCTAGTCGCGAGCTCGAACTCACTGGCAGACATGGTCAAAAACCATGATATATCACCTGAAATCGAGCCATGTTGTTCATATGTCCGCGAGCGTCATCCCCCCGTGGAGAAAACAGATGAAAACATTATTCAGTGAGATGCACGATCATTCAGAGTAAAAGGCGCGCGTAAAAAAATACGAGTACGAAACGGCCTTTGGAAGTTGGGGTTTTATGAAAAAACCACTGCATCAATCAATTTCAAATAAAATGTATTAAATTCTTCGATAAATTTGCTGTGTCGGTACGGACTTCGTTTTGGAAATTTGATGCTTCTTTAGCTTCTAATTTACACCTAAAGTTGTGTTAAAATTAGCAAAAAAAAAACGAATCTTTAGAAGCTCGTAACTTTTTAATGGCTTCGTATTTTACAATTCTGCTTCCATACAGACAAAATTCATAATTAGGCAAAACGATACCATGTTTAACTTTGGATGTACCATGTCAAATAGTGGAGTAAAACCCCAACGAAGTTTCTATGGAAAAAATGTTGACTTGTTTCACCTTAATAGCCCTTTACGTTTCGGTATCACGGTAGCTATTTAGTCCCGCGACCCCAGTCAAACCGGCCCTCTAATTTTTTTTTACATAGTACAAAGGTAGAAATATATTTGCAACTGTTACTAAGTTTTCTAAATAAATTATCAGAGGGTATCAAATCATTTACAACAGATTAGCTACACAAGAACGACACCCATACTCCATAAACAAATAGGTAGTAAGCTAGACAAAGGGTGTTGAGCGATATCCCATGCATGGCCTGTCAGGCGGCCGGCGGTCTATATCTATTTAAACACGAGGGTGTGAATTGACTTGTGCATCATATAACAGCACTGACCACCGCAGTCTGACTGAAGTAGGGGTGGACAACATTTTTGTATTGTTTTGTGAGATAATCTTAATTTGAATCCTAATACCTAGTAAAAAAAAGTGATTTAATAAGATGTTATACTCTCTAACTTCAGATTATTAGTAACGACTGTCAAAGATCTACAAATGACAGCCGGGACCAAGACTTTACGTGTTTTCCGAGGCACGGATTGAACTCGCTACGGCAGAATGGTCACGCATCCACAGACCAACCTTGGCAAGCGCGGCGTAACCCGGAAGATCGGCCTGTACAGCTGCAATTATTTAGCCACAAGCACCTTGAGCTACAGCAGAGGCGTGTATAGTATAAATAAATAAAAAGAAATAGGTTCATTTTATTTTTTTATTTTTGTAATCCTCATTTTTCTTTTTGAGTTTCTTCAATTATACAAACATACACACACAAAAAATATAAATGTTTCCTATTTATTATATTAGTGTAGATGTAGATAGCTTATGAAAAATAAAATGTTAAGCAGTTCTCCTCAAAAACCAGACGTATTTTAATAACTTCACTCAATATTCGGTGCTGGTGCAGTATGTCGACGCTCGTCGCTCGAGGCGGTAATATCATGCCAGAGAGACATCTCAATATAAAACCGTATGTCTGTTTATTTGTATGAAAGTTTCCTTCTTTGAATGTGTGGAAGGATGATGGAAAATTGTGGTGCGATCATCTGGTAAGGAAAATGTGGAGCCGAAGTTGGCGGGTGCGTCTCATTTCATATAAAGTTATTTGATATATTTTCATTTCAATAACGTTCACATGATATAATCAACGTGAGATATACCAACGGTTGATATAATTTCTCCACACATAATGTTTGTGTTACTCTAAAACTCATTTCATATAATTTTATTTGGTATAACGTTTAATAAAGCGAAAATCATTACATATAACGTTTGAAACGTATAATTTTTCAGTTATTTGACCTAGGATGCAAGAGCGAGCGAAGCGAGCTCGGGACTTGGGGCACCCCGACACGGACAGGTTAGGTTCGAAGGGGATGGCGGGGTCTGAAAGACCCCGCCATCCCCTTCGTGTTAGGTTACTTTAAACCCTGTACGCAGAAATAGGAGCCCCGCGAAGCGGGGCTCCGTCGAAGATTCACGGCAGTTGGTACTATTAGTACTATATCAGTGTTAGATTACTCGCCCGGAAGAAAAAAAAATTAGACCAAATAAGTTTTATGTCTTTTGAGCGGTATACAAAACGATTTTATATTCATTGATTGTTATGCTTATAGAAATTAGTCATTATAAAATTATGTCAATCGTTTATTATATTATCAGATCGTTATATCAAATAAAATTATATGTTCAGTTGTTATCTCTTGTAAGTTTTAGAGATTTTGTAGTTATATCATATATTACTTACCCGAAGTTGGCTGTCATCGTTTTTCAGTGTAAACAGTTTGATGAAACCGGTTTCCGGGTCAATCTTCAATAATGAGGTATGTGTTGAGGATAATGACGCCCGATAATGAAAAAAGAAAAATATAAAATTATTTTTATCTACTCTCATAACGTAAAATTCGAAATACAAAACTCAAAACGAGTTTATAAAGACGTACTTTATACTATAGAGTATCGAAATGAAAGTAAAAAACTAAATTATAACACTGTTTCTCTAACAAAATAATGTTAAATATAATTTTTTTTCATTATGATACAGATTACAGATCATAGATACATCTATTTATTTTTTTATCTGTGGCTGCGTGCGCTTTATAAGGAAATGTTGGAATTTTGACGTGTGTCGGTGCATGATTATTTATTAGTGTTTATTAATTTTAATCTTTTATTTGATATGTTCGTGTTCAATGAGAGTAGATAAAGTAGTGTATGAAACTGTACATAACTAAGTATTATACCACTCGTGTGATACTATTAAAAAACTCGCTTCGCTCGTTTTTTAAACTCATACTCGTGTATAATACCCCTCATTATGTACCAGTTACATAAACTACTACTCGTATAATTACATATAAGTTATATGTCAATGGATGGTTGCACTAGTAGTAAAAGTATCGGGCGTCATTATCCTCAACACATGCCTTAAATTAAAGATTGACCCTTCCATTCTTTTACAACTTAAATTAGAATGATTATTATTGGCAAGGTCATTTAGTCCGATAATTGTAAGACAATCGTTATATTTATAAATAATTTAAGTTATCCATTATCATGTTGAAAATCCTAAATAAACTTTTCCCCTGTGGTACTCGTATTAACATAAGTGCTAACATACTACATCCTAATGGCATACTGTTTTGTACAAAAATAAAACTTTGCTTAATCAAAGCACCATGTTTCACCTACAAAACAAAAGGTCTTCTAATAAACCAAATGTTATGCACCCCTGTGGATGTCGGGGCGCACTTGACCATTCAAATTTATGTGTTGTCGTCGCCATCGGCTTACAGGCTGGGTTTAAACTACACCATTATTGATTAACTTATTATTTGTTTATGAATATGTATTTTAACTTTTTGATTAAGAAGGAATGTTTAAACGAGGAAGTGTTTTTTGAAGTTTAATCCTTCTAATATTATAAATGCGAAAGTTTGTGAAGATGAATGTATGTGTATGTTTATTAATGTATGTTTGTTACTCTTTCACGAAAAAACTACTGAACGGATTTGGCTAAAATTTGGTACACAGATAGTTTATAATAACATTACATTAACACATAGGATAGTTTTTATCCCGATTTTATGTTCCCGTGGGATAATTTTCGAGTTGTAGCGGGTGAATTTATAAAGTTGTGGAGAGATTTTCAATTACAGTTAAGGCGAAACCAGACCAGATTTATCATAAGATAAACTTGACAGGTTTTAAAGGACATTGCCGGTTTAGGAACAAATGCTGCCCCCATTTCTGGGTAGCATATTTTGTTTCCGAACCGGGCTGTACTCTCAAATTATTTGATTAATATTATTGTTTTAAATAAGATCGGTCCTTGTGTTCTATAGTTAGTGACAGCCGCAATCTAGGTTTGGGCATGCCGCAATCACGGTGGTAAGATACACTCTATGAGGTATATTCTATTGGTAGACTCTGTGGCAAGAGGTAAGGCTCTAAGAAGTTATTTGAATTTAGAATAAATGTTACTTCTCTGTCATGGTTGTTTTTCAAAACATTCAAAGTGAAATGCATAAACAGCCAGTCTCGGAATAACCTAAACGTAGACCTTACAAATACTGATTTATTCCATGTGGAAATCTAACCTGCGACACCACCAACTGATCGCTCAGTCACTGCGCCAACCGTATCGTAGGTCTGGCCTCGTTCCGTTTTTTTTCGTGGTGTAATCATCGAATGAGTCCTCCCATAACGGGACAGGAGGGACTGTCAGACTTATACTGACTAGAATCTACGGTGATCCTTTATGTTCCAGAGTCACGGTTACCAGAGGCCTTACCACGAGCCCTTAACGCGATCCAGTTAGGCTGTGGGAAAGAGACAGAGCTATGCAAGTCGTCTAGCGCCATCTCTTTCCTACAGCCTAAACTGGATTGCGTTAAGGGCTCGTGGTAACCTGATGATATAGACCCCGACCCCGGAGGCTTTGGCCCTCCAAGGGGCTGTCAGATATATCCTAAACTTACGTTGATATTTAAAATTTTGAGTAGTACTGTAGACAAAATGACATTATTATGAAACTCCACTTTTCCATTAAAAATTACTGGCACACTGGAATTACAAGTAAAGTGTTAAAATGTAAGGTAACTAGTTATGGTTGCCCCGCGACTCCGGCCCTGAGGTATCAAACTTTTAATTAACTCTACTTTCCACTTTGTATTATTCAGGGTGTTACAAAAAATAGGGAAAGTTTTTTTTTGTATATTTTTGTATCGATATAATTAAAATGTTGGTAAGTGTATTGGAAAGAGTTTGGGATTACATTTTCTTTCATGTGGTGCGGTTTTTTTGTAGTTAAATTAGGTTTGTGAACTAAGTGTTTTTTTTAATATACCTAAATATTTATACGCATTAAAGCCTGCGTCGCGAATCTTTAAGATTTTTTAAGGATGCGAAATGTCTGTGCCGCTCACACCACATTTTTCTTTTCGAAAAAATGTTCTTTTTTTTTGTTATTTTGTGGTGGAAAATCGTCAAATGAGTCCCCACCCTGGAGAGTTTTAGCCACCAAATTATAATGTGATAGTCCCTTCTATACATAAGAGTGTGGTGTTTATAACTAGGAGCAAATTTGATCAATCTGATCAAATTAGGGACTTATTTTAAAGGAGATAAGTTTAAAATTAACTCAATACCCTTAAAAATAGATCCTCCTTCTAGTGTAAAATCTTGCCGTAGAAGAAAAAACCTACAAAGCGATGACAAACGATGCTACGCTTCCCTCTACGCCAAGTCTACGTAGCTGCCTACGCTGCTACGAGAGTGCTACGAACTCTGTCTACGCCGCCTCCGGCATGTCGCTACGAGAGAGTGCATAAACTTAGCTTCCTTGTACTAAATAATGATTGAAGTATTTTGTAATTTTTAACCGGTTTCAAAAAAGGGTTCTCATTTCGTCGAAAACTAGCTTTTATAAAAAGACATATATGGAAATACTCTTATTATATAGCCTAGTTGCATTTTTCAGTTATTTTTCCCGATTGGTGGCAATAAGCTGCCAAAATATGTGTCAGCTATGCCTCATCCGTCGGGGAAAAGGAGCGAGATTTTTTAATTTTTTTTTACGTTAAAGTTCGTTTTATTGTTTATGAAATTATGACTCACAATGATGATACTACAAGCTCTAAAGTCTGACGAAGGAAGAAGGTAATACGATACCCCATGGGGTATAGTATTACCCAGTTGCTAGGTTGTGGAGGTCCGAAAGGCAGTCGCTCCATGTGAAATACTACTACATCTGGTTCGACTGGAAGCCGACCATAATGTAGTTGGGAATAGGCTAAGCAGGTGATGAATGATGATACTACAATGTCATAATGTATTATTTGTTTTGGATTATATTTATTATTTTTCGAAAAAACAACGATTTCTCGTTGTTTCTGGCTTAAAGATACAAAAAGCTCAAAACAGAAATGTATTGCCATGGCATTTCAAAAGTAAAAACTTGTAATACTGGCTAAATCCCACAGAGCTAATGCATCCATTAAAAGTATGCGGATGTGGTAAGCCTAAAAAAAGGATTTTAAAACAACCAAAACAGAACAATGTTTTCACACATGGCTTTTGACGTTAAAATGAAAGTTTTGTATGAAAGATAGTTGTGAAAAAAGTACTTCATTGTATGTCCATATTTGTAACTTAATGAATTCTGGTGACTAAAATCTAACCTTTTCCTTCAATTGCTCTTTGCATTCCAGGGCCGCAGACACCTCTTAAGACATTCCAAACATAATAAACATATGCTAGAAAACGCAACGTCACGATACCTAGTCAAGAAATATTAAATGATACGTAAGTATTCAGCCACTATTATAGTGTATCCATCCACTATTTCGTCATATTTTTGAAGTGAAAACTTCTTTAGCGGCGTTGTACACTTTTTCTGTAATGGGTAAAAAATTTAAAACTCGCGTCAGGGTCACGTGACCCTGATCGAAAATGAGTAAGACGTCATTCAAATTAAAAATAAAACATAGTAACAAAAAAGTTTTCACTTCTACCGGCACTCCTGGAGTGCAACCTTTTTTTTTCTTCAAAACGTCGCCCCACTAGAAAATTCTTCTGTTTCGTAGATGTGTTTACAAACATAGAAACTCACTTAAAAAAACACCAGACCCGAAACAACTACTTACAATATCCTAATGGGCGTTCAGATCATAATATTAGTTCCGTGTGGGCATCAAACCCACGACAAACTGCGTAGCAATCCATCGCACGCATCGCATTTTTTTTTTCATACTCCTCGACTATTCTTTTCTGATTAATTTCGTTGCATCCTGCAAGACAGGTAAATTCATTCTCCGGGACACGTCGAGCTTCATTGTCTCGGCGCTTTTCTGGTGGTTGCCACTGTTTATTCTGGCTTAAGGAGTTGCAGTGGTTGGGAATAGTGTGGTGGGTTTGTCCCATAAAAAAAAAGTCCATCGCTCAGCCACTGGGCTAAACGTGCCGTCATATTATGATTTTGATGGTACTAATTTCCCATGGAATAATTATTTATCATACAAGCGGATGAAGTCGCTGGCAAAACCCAGTTAATATAAGCTTACAAAAACCCACCATTTTAAAACAGCCTCTTTGCATAATAAAAATCTCCATGTGTGTGTTCTAAACTTACTTGATATTAAAGCCTCTTTGACCGACTCTCTGTTACCGAAACATTACACGGCAAAGTTGCACTTAAGGATATTAAAAATGTAATGTTAAAGGCAAAGTATGATAAACAGTTGTTTTATTTCACACAGTGTTTTAAGTTAAAAGGGTTTTTTAGGAGGTTCCTGTTTTGTTGTTTTTGGGCTTTGAAAAAATATGTTTTAGGCTTTTGATGTGTGATTTTTACCGTAATTGTAACTTGGATAATTGGGTACATAGTTGTTATGTTTAGCACACAAATAAACATTCGTGGGTTCTGTTGATCTTAAACGATTTCCAACTACATAAATAAAATATGTTTTGTAATAGAAAGTTCTTCCCTTTCTTCTTGAAACATCTAATTTAGGTAAAATGCCATCGAACACGAATGAAATGTTCGTATCCTGTTTAAGCAGAATACCGTGGACACGAGGAGCGACCGGAGGAAAAGGTGGATTTTTAGTCACACAGACTCTGACAATTTCTTCTTCTCCACTTAAGCAGAAGGTTGTGGTGAAGCTTTCGACTGCTCTGTAACGTGTCGCGAGTTCGATTCCCCCACTGGAAGGAAAAGGAACTTACTTGGGCGGGAATTTGCTGATGAGACCCTTCGATAGCTGATTCCAGAGCCGGCCGGTTCGCGTATTATTTCCACCAAGTGTCACGAGAGGATAGATTCAAGATTCACCACACAGCACACACAGTTTTTAGGGTTTTAGCGGTTTTAGCGGGAGCGGGCGCGGGCGCACGTCGTACGTGTCGCCAGTAGGGTAGCGAAATTGCGAGTGAGAGAGGGCGGGGGCGGTTTGAATGAGCGGAACCAGGAAGGAAGTGGGAGTGAGAAAAGAATGAAGGATTGATTGGATTGGAAAATCCTTCTCGAATGTGTTGCCATGTGAAGTGTAGTGTTGCAAGTATGCGTTTATAATTTGAACTATTAATTGTGTAAAATAAGTACCGATAAATTAATGCGAATGGCGCAGACAACTCCCCCGGCCTAGAGGTTTTCCTCTAAACTAAAAAATTATGAGAACTTAAATTAACTTAAAAATAATTTAATTTAGATAAGTATAGAGTTAAGAAAAAATATTATTGCGTGGGTAGAGGACAAAGCCGCACCACCGGGCGTATGTAGGAACCGGAAGCCGTTCTAACCTTCACAGTCCTAACTATATTATCCTTTCCAGGATAAGTCGCATCTACGACACCTAAAGGCCAGCAGAGCGGGTGAGCGTTATTGTCTTTGATAATGACAATTGTACCTACTTCAATAGGCTTTGACGGTGTGTTCCACTTCTCCCGCTGTTGCAAGGAAGTGAGGTACTCCTGACTCCAACGATGCCAGAAGGAATGAGTTATTTTATTAAGAAGTTGATAACGCGATAACCGATTGTCTGAAATGTCTGTGACATCTTCAGCAGGTAAAAATTTAAGCGGAGTTACGTTTAAAAAATGATTAGGCGTTAAAGCACTAATATCAGACGGGTCAGAACTTAGAATACTTAGCGGTCGATTATTTAAAAGACATTCAATTTGAACAAGAACGGTACTAAACTCCTCGTATGTTAATATTTGAGAACCAATGACTTTAAAAAGATGAGTTTTGACACAACGAACATTAACTTCGCTGAGTCCATTAAAATGAGGACCGTAAGGCGGGCTATGTTTAAATCGTACACGATGTTCAGCTAGTTGTTCACCTATGTAATTTATATGAGATTTGGATTGAATTAAGGCGTAAATTTCGTTCAGTTTGCGCTTTGCGCCTATAAAGTTTGTGCCTCCATCACTATAAATCATAGCAACAGGACCTCTACGAGAAATAAAACGCTTAAAAGCGGCGAGAAATAAATCTAAACTAAGGTCAGAGACTAACTCTAAGTGTACTGCCTTAGTTGTTAGACAAACGAACACACAAATGTAAGCTTTGTGGCTCTTAATTCCGCGTTTTCGGATATGAGTAATGTAGAAAGGACCACAGTAGTCCACAGCGGTATTAACAAACGCTTTCGCTTGTGAAACGCGAAAGTCGGGTAGATCACCCATAGGAGGGTAAGTATTTTGAGGTTTAAGTTTAAAACATTTATTACAACTATGCACGCGTTGTCTTACAATGTTACGAGCAGATAAAATCCAGAATTTTTGTCTTATTATTGATAATACAAGAGCGGGACCCGTATGCAAATTAGTTACATGATAAAAGTCTATTAAGAGTTGAGTAAAACGGGATTTAGTTGGGATTAAAATGGGGTGCTTTTGACCATAATCAAGTTGAGAATGAGTTAACCTTCCACCTACTCTGAGAATATTATTCGAATCCAGAAAGGGGTTGAGTTTAGCGAGACTTTTATTTATATTTTTATTAGTTTTTAAAGCGATAATTTCCTCGGAGAAATATCTACTTTGTACGTAACGTATAAGGTATATTTCCGCGGCATCCAAATCCGAAACGGTGATACAACCACGCGAGTTTAGTAACTTGCAGAAACGTAATATCAAAACCAAACTGCGTAGTAAAATAGAATATTTAGAAATGCGGTCAATTAAAGATTGAATAGGTTGAGGATATTCTTGCGTTATTTTACTTGAGAGAGCGATATTTTTAGTTTCCATTACTTCCGAATTATTATTATTTAAATTGACCTTAAATGGCTTGATTGGCCACTGATTTAAGGGGAATGAAACCCAATGCGGAGCGTTAAACCAAAGAGTTAAATCTAATAATTGTTTAGGCGTTACGGGACGCGAAACTACGTCAGCGGGGTTTTCAGTTCCATCGATATGAAACCAGTGTTTAGCGGGTAATTTTGAATTAATTTCAACAATGCGATTTGCGACAAATGTATGAAATCTATGCGAGGGCGAGTGGATCCAGGTAAGCGTGACTGTTGAATCAGAAAAAGCAAAAATATTATTAATTTTACAGCGTTTACTTAAAACTTCTATAACTGAGTTCATTAAGTTTGCTAGGAGAAGAGCAGCACATAGCTCGAGGCGAGCTAAGGGCGTATTTTTAAGCGGAGCGACGCGAGATTTAGAAGTTAGTAAGAGGACTGATCCGTTATCTTCATCGTTAGAACTAACCCTTATGTAAACAGCGGCACCATAACAGCGCTCACTGGCGTCTGCGAACCCGAGGAGAGTGATATGAGAATCAGAAGTGATACCTACATGTCTCGGGAATTTTATTTGTTCGAGGTAGGAAAGTTCTTTGTGAAATTGATTAAATTTATTTTCAATGTAAGCGGGTACAGGATCGTCCCAATCAAGTTCATGCTTCCAACATTCCTGAACTAAAACTTTCATGAATGCGGTAACTGGACCTATAAGACCTAAGGGGTCAAACAATCGAGCGGTTGCGGATAGAACGGTGCGTTTTGTACATTTAAGAGAATTACCATTTATTTTAAATTGAAAAGAGTCTTCTACAGGATTCCACTGCATACCTACAATTTTAGTATTATTATTAGCGTCAGCGTCAAATTCAATATTTTGCGGATTTAAATGAGTTGAAGGAATTTTATTTAAGAGTTCGGAACTATTAGAGATCCATTTTACGAGATTGAAACCGCCTGACCTGAACATGGCGACCATTTCTTGATATGTCCGCTCCGCTATATCAACGCCATCTAGCGAACATACATAGTCATCCATATACATATGGTTTTCAGCCTCGTAAGCCGCGAGCGGGTATTTATCCCGACTATCAGATGCGAGTTGGCGAACTACTCTCATAGCTAAATAAGGCGAACTTGAGACACCGAAAGAAACGCGGTTAAATTCAAAAGTTGAAATTTCAGAATCTTTATCGAATCTGTATAAAATACGTTGAAATGCGTGATGATCAGCGGAAAGATTAAGTTGAAAATACATTTTTTCGATGTCTGCAACTACAGCGACGGAAAACATGCGAAGGTTAATTAATAGATCGAAAATATTACTTTGTAGATTTGGACCTACATAAAGGAGATCATTTAGCGATTTACCTGAGCTAGTTTTACAGCTAGCGTCAAGCACGATGCGAGTTTTACTGGACTGTTTATCTGGGCGGTAAACAGCACGATGCGGAATATAATAATGCGGGATATTGAGAGAGGGATCTTTGACCTTTTAAATCCGGCTCGAAGGACCATCAATATAATCTTGAAGCGTAGCGTTGTAATTAGTTCTGATCTCGGGATCAGAATCTAACTTCTTTTCTAAATTAACGAGGCGGCGCATCGCCGTTGAGTGCGAATTTCCTAAGTCTGTACACGGAGCCTTAAATGGTAGCTGCACTGTGTATCTACCTGTTTCATCGCGAGAGTAAGTTGAATTAAATATTTGTTCACACGCCTGATCATCAGGACTCATGTGAATTTTATTAGGGACGCTTTCCAGCTCCCAAAAGCGTTGCGTAAGCGTATCTAAGCTAAGCGTGCTAGTAGCGCACAGAAAAGATTGCTCGCTTTTATTTTTGTTTGATTGAGTGGGGAGAGCGCGCGAAGGTATGCGAGGTTGACAATCAGCCCGACCCATGGCTATGTAGCCAAGGGTGGTTTCTACAGCGACGACCGAGGAGCCAGGTAAAGTTACCTTTCCACTTCCCAACAAAAGCGGGAAAAGCTCATTGCCGAGGAGGCAATCTATCTCACCGGGAACGTGGAACGCGTCATCAGCCATGGGTAAATTACGTAATGGAGCGAGATTTGTGATATCTATTGATACGTTGGGCAAGTCGTCAGTAATACGATCTAAAACCCGAGCGTGAATTGTATAATAACAGCGGTGATCAAAGCGGGAAAATATTTTGAATGTTGTAGTACCAAACGAGGGTATTTTTGCGTGACCTATACCATAAATAGAAGATTTGTCAGGAGTAATTTCTAAGTTTAAGCGTTTACAGCAAGCCTTAGTAATAAAATGACTCATTGAGCCTGTATCAAGAAAAACGCGGAGAGTATAGGGTTTATTATTATTGTAAGCGTATACGGAAGCGGTAGGCAACAAAACAGTTGTATTATTTTCAACGCACGAGGTAGCCGAAGTCACTGATAAACACGGACCGTTTGAATTTTCGCGCGCAACGTTATCACCTGCCGGCACGGGCGACGAATCGAGTGTCGCAGGAGCGGCGGACAGCGAAGGCGCGGGAGCGGGTGCGCGGGGCTCGGGCGCGCGGGGCGCGGACTGCGCGGAGCCATGTTCGACTACCCGATTGTTTGAAAAGTTGTCTAAATGTAATAGCGAATGATGTTTACGGTGGCAAATCGAACACGTATTTGTTGACCTGCACATTTTAATATCATGAAATCCTAAACAATTACGACAAAACTTATGTTTGTTTACAAGATCTAATCTATCTTTAACGTTTTGATTCATAAAAGGAGAACATCTATAAAGTGGATGTGAATCAGGGGATCCACATATCTTACAGGAACGCGCTGGGGTGTCCTGGCTAGTACTCGCGAAGGCTTGGCTATTTTTGGATTTAAAAGAGGATTTATTTTCGGTATTATTAGTACGAACTTTAGCGGGGTTAGAGTGATTACGAAGCGTTATTATTTTACTTTGTTCTTTTAAAAATTGCGAAAGATGATTGAAAGTAGGTATTGCAATCTGACTATGCGATTGTTCGAAAAGGTTAACGACCTCTTTATCGAGTTTACTGAGTGCAATATCAGTTATTATAAAATCTGACAAATCTTGTATGTTCAAGCGACGTAAAGCGGCTTGAGCGGAATGAAACTGCTCAAGAAACGTATCAATAGATTGATAGGGTTTAAATTGAATCATTTGATGTAAATACATGGAAGCTTGTACGCGCGTATCTTGATATTTTTCTATTAAAGCATTCCAAATAAGTAGGTAATTATTAGCGGTAGGTATGATACCTGAGCAAACAGTTAATGCTTTGCCCGAGAGACAACCTATTAAATACTGAACCTTTTCGGCGTCAGTTAGATGCGAATTATCATGAATAAGACTTTTGAAGTTTTCATGAAAAGTTGTCCATTTGCTGGGTGTGCCATCAAATGAAGCAAGTTTTAGAGGCGGTAATTTACGGTTTAAAAACTCGTATTTATTGTTGTTATCATTACTCCTATTTTGTGATGTATGAATGTTAGATTCTATTGCTTTTATATTACAATAGATCTCGTCAAATGCGGAAAGTGGGGCGTAGTTCGGCTTTGTCGTCGAACCACTTTCTAGTAAAGCTAAATTATAAGCATCCAGGGTTTCCATGAAGTTCGTTCTTAATTGCTCAAGGGAGCTAATGCGGGCTAAAAATTGAGATTTTAAGGAATTATCAATGGAAACCTGTAGGCCGAGATCGTAAATCGATTGTAGAATTTGGAATAAATTTTCTTTTTTCGACTCAAACAGAAGTACTTTGGGATCTTCTTCTGCAGAACCATAGGATTCATTATCCTTACTACGCGTGGAAGTCATTTTAAAAACGTTCAAAAAATACGTAAATTGAGTTTAAAACCGTCTATTTTATTAGATGAGTGAATGTAGGTATGCGAACTTGCGTGAACAAAATGGACTCGCCCGTGTGCGTTAAGTTTCGAGAATTAAGCGAAAATATGCGTGAGATGAATAATATATTATTCTATTATTTCAGCTAAAGATTGTTTAAACTGAATTATGATGCGTTTTTATTAAAATAACAGCGTTGGTGAGAGATTGAGCGGGAAATGTGCCCTCGTGGGCGCGTCTCGTGCGTAATGGCGGGTGCGTAATTGAGTGTTTTTATTCTTTTTATGCGAATAAATAGATAAATGCGATAAATATGATGTGTGTGATGAGTGTAGCGTAGATGCGTAGTAGATATGCGTTTTTTATCCGGCTCGAAGGACCAGAACACTTGGAAGGAAAAGGAACTTACTTGGGCGGGAATTTGCTGATGAGACCCTTCGATAGCTGATTCCAGAGCCGGCCGGTTCGCGTATTATTTCCACCAAGTGTCACGAGAGGATAGATTCAAGATTCACCACACAGCACACACAGTTTTTAGGGTTTTAGCGGTTTTAGCGGGAGCGGGCGCGGGCGCACGTCGTACGTGTCGCCAGTAGGGTAGCGAAATTGCGAGTGAGAGAGGGCGGGGGCGGTTTGAATGAGCGGAACCAGGAAGGAAGTGGGAGTGAGAAAAGAATGAAGGATTGATTGGATTGGAAAATCCTTCTCGAATGTGTTGCCATGTGAAGTGTAGTGTTGCAAGTATGCGTTTATAATTTGAACTATTAATTGTGTAAAATAAGTACCGATAAATTAATGCGAATGGCGCAGACACCCACGGAACTAATATTTGTGTGACTGTGACCTACAAGTAGTTGTGTGGGGTCTGGGTGTTTGTGTATTTTATTCTTCATTTATTCGCCTTCTTTATTTATTGGTTTTTTTCACTATTTTCTTTTTTTTTATATTTCTTCATTATTTTGATATTTATTTTCGATGTCTTGGTTTGTTCCCGCACTACTAACTATTTTATCTTATTTATTACCGGCTGCGCCATGTTACGTTATTATGCGGAGATACAATGAAACTACAAGGTCCAGTTCTGACTGCCTCTTTAATAAAGGGTTCCTCCTTATATACCACCCCTAATGTACAAATACCCACTAATACATAATATTAATATCACATATGCGAGTGTTTATATATTGTCAACGCACCTACGATACAGATGAAAACCCTACTGTGGGATGACAGGTTTAAAAAAAAAAGAAAGTTCTCAATGAGTACTCATCATCATCATCATCATCATATCAGCCGTAAGACGTCCACTGCTGAACATAGGCCTCCCCTTTGGACTTCCAGTAGGACCGGTTGTAAGCGGCCTGCATCCAGCGTGATCCTGTGGCCTTCATAAGATCGTCTGCCCACCTAGTGGGTGGACGTCCTACGCTGCGCTTGCCGGTGCGTGGTCTCCATTCGAGAACCTTACGGCCCCATCGGCCATCAGTTCTGCGAGCTATATGGCCTGCCCACTGCCATTTCAACTTGCTGATTCGTTGGGCTATGTCGGTTACTTTGGTTCGTCTACGAATCTCCTCATTTCTGAGTCGATCGCGCAGAGAGACTCCGAGCATAGCCCTCTCCATAGCTCGTTGGACTATACTGAGCTTACTAATGAGGCCCATAGTAAAGGACCACGTTTCGGCGCCATAGGTCATCACTGGTAACACACATTGGTCGAAAACTTTCGACTTGAGGCACTGAGGTATTTTGGACGAGAAAACGTTACGCAATTTCCCGAACGCTGCCCAGCCGAGTTGGATTCGGCGGTTGACCTCTTTCTTGAAATTGAACCTACCTAGCGCGATGGCTTGTCCCAGGTAGACATACGAGTCAACAACTTCTAGAATAGAGTTCCCAACTGACAATGGGGTGGGCACAACATGGCCATTGCACATTACTTTTGTCTTGTCCATATTCATTTTAAGACCCACCTGTTGGGAAACTCTATTGAGGTCGCCGAGCATCGTGCTGAGATCTTCCATCGATTTTGCCATGACAACAATATCGTCGGCAAATCGAAGGTGGGTGATGTACTCGCCATTAATATTGATGCCGAGTCCTTGCCATTCTAGGAGCTTGAAGGCGTTTTCCAAAGTGGTAGTAAACAGTTTCGGAGATATCACATCTCCCTGTCTTACGCCTCTTTTTAAAGGAATCGCCTTCGAACTCTGCTCCTGTATTCGGACCGACATAGTGGCATTATTGTACAAGCACCTAAGCACTTCGATGTACCGATAGTCAATACGGTACTATTATTAGAGAACTGGCAGGCGATGTGATTCCAACTTTAAGCAAAACAAACCCAACAAACGTAACAGCACAAAAAATCCTTGTTCCAACTCCATAACTACACTTCAACACTCAATAAACTCTTTACAATTAAGACCACATCATTACTCGGCAGGTGAGCGCTAACAGCATCTCTCCCGGGTGCCAATCAAGCACTGATGACATTAGCAATTAGCACACGGAGTTCGCGAGGTGGGGGAAAATTAGTCGCTAGAGGTACCGCGGAATGTCTGGAAGGAGAAAGTACTTATCTAACTACGTCTGAATGGAGGTAACTTGGAGAGCTAGCTTGGAATCTAGTTTGTTATTGTTGGGACCGGTGACCTTTTAATACCGTTGATGGAACAGGTCACATGTGAAACGACAAAGATGAAAATAAATAGAAAATACTTAATTTACGCTTTTTATTTGGGCAGAGCTTTCCCTTACAATTATCGTTATAAACAGACACACCAAAATCACTGCTCTTCGCTTTTAAATAGCTCGCCGGCTGGCGGCTATTTCACCCCCTCCGCTCAGAATTTGGCGGGGATGGCTCACGTGGTAGGGCAGTGACGTGGCGAGCTGGATAGCTGGCGTTGGCTGGCTGGCTGGCTGGCGCTGGCAGGCTTGCCTGGCTTTGGCTGGCATCGCTGGCGACATCTGGCGTTACACATGTATTCTTTTTATACTGGTCGTGGATCAGAAGTGTGGCTACGAGCGAAACAGGTTTTGATTAGGCTACGTACCGTCTTAATACAAAAAATTAAACGCCCACTGAACACTTGTCCAAAAGAATTGACAACGTCAAAACGACAGTTCTCCTTGACTTAAGGGTCGTTTTGCAGTTACACTTTTTTTTAGACAAGCGACGGGTGTTTATTTTTTGTGGTAAGGCGGTCAGTTTTGCCGCCTGTGTTTTATTAGTTGTTTTTTTTTGTAGTTTTAATAAGTTTTAATGCTAATAAACCCAATTTTATTTCTTTCTTCTTCCTTCTTTCCAGGTAATCGCTTTAGAACTGCTTTAGAAGGAGTAGCATTGTTAGGTGATGTCCCTCGTCCACGCGTTGATTTGGGAACTATAAAGAAAATACGTTGTATTGGGCGGTGCGCCGTAAAAAAATGTAGTGTGTGGAGAAAAACGGTAAAGTTACACGATTTCAGTAAATTCAGTGATACTACCTTTTTTTGGGTGATAAAATCATCAAATAATGAGTCTTTTCGTCCTGTTTGACTTTAAGATTCTTACTTACTAAAATCCATCCTACTAATTCGGTGGCCCTGTGCGTTCTAGAGCTGTTGTATCCTCGTGAGATATTCCCGCCAAATAGCGCGCTGAAAATCGAAACCAAGACCGTCCTTTCAGCAGTAGCATTTACAACCACCAGACCATAGAGACAATTTAGTGTAACATTTATGTTTAAATTTTCAGTTTACGACGTAAGTTTAGTCGGCCGTATATCATAGTAAGTGACATTGCGGTCTCGCCCTAAAGTGTTAGGGATACTGTAGTTTTGGGGAGAAAACGCTGCGTATCTGTGTCAACAAGACTTTTGGGTAAGTTGGACTGTAAGTTACGCTGTTGTGTGGTTAAAACTAGGTGGTCACAAGTGCAAGTGATGAGTATGAAGCCTTGATCCTTGATCTGCCGAAACTTTGTTGGGTTTCTCTGCAGTAATATCTCAGATCGGAGTCCGTATTTTAGCCCTGTTGGCTCGCCAAGATGTTTTCAAGGATTTTTCTCTGACATTAAATCTAGGCTACTAGCGAGACCGAAGATGGAGCGCGCTAACCCAGAAGGAACTAGAACTCTTAGCGGGTCTCCATCAAGCTACCTTGGTAGATGATCAGCAATCTGATTAAGGATGCAAGAGCGAGCGAAGCGAGCCCTGAATTTGGGGGCGCACCCTGATTTGGACAGTTTAGGTTCGTTTCGTTTTGAGCAACGACAACGACCATTTTTTTTTTACACTAGACTTAGATGGTATTATGGATAGGTTATGGATGAACGTATATCAGGAACTGTAGGTAAGTTCCTGTAAATGCAGAAAGTAATAATAATTTTGCTTGTACTAATATAAAATGACCAAATAAAACTTCGCAACCACCTTTACCTCGACTATTTGTATATCTTTTTTTTTTTTTTTTTTTTTTTTTTAGCGTGGTAAAATCATCAAATGAGTCCTCCAACCCCGGGCAGGGCGGGAGGGACTGTCAGACTTCTACTGACTAAAATCCACGGTGTCCTTCATAGCCTGTTACGTTCCGGGGTTACGGTAAGGGAATAATCCCGCGACCCCGGCAGGCTTTGGCCCTCTGAGAGGGGGGCCCCGTCATTATGCTGACGCTCTTTGAGGCGCGCGTGGGACACAACGCGCCGTCGACCCGGGCATGGTCCTTGGTCGGGCAGCGAGTTGCCCTTTACTCGCTGCCCGCATGCCCGCGCCTACGGTGGCCGGAGATCATCTTGCGACGTCCGTCGCCGTGGGCGCCTACCACTGCGGCTGGGGCGGAGGGAGGACGCTGTCCTCTCTCGCTCGCGGCCTGCCTCCTCCTTTACGAGCAATACTGCCTCGCAGAAGGAGCTGACCGCTTCCCACTCCGTCTCGCCCCGCAGCATGGCCGCAACCAATGCCGGGCGCGAGAGGTCTCCGCCTATCGCAGCCGTGAGGACACGTCGGTGCTCCGCCCAAGCTGGGCAGTCTTGCACCGTATGCTCCACCGTGTCCTCCGGGCGATCTTCGCAGTGGTGACACCCAGGCGTCTCCTCCTTTCGCATCAGACACAGGTACCTCCCGAAACTTCCGTGTCCGGTGAGGACCACTATTTGTATATCTGCGCTAATTTCAAAAACGACTGTTTAGTTTTAGTTGTGGTTTCACCACAAAACTTTTGGTGCATTAGTTTAACGTGTACGCGCCGCAAACGGACCGCTAGTGCGTTTTGTATGTTAATGTGTTGTCCCCTTTATAGCTTAGAGCTTAGGTAACAATATTGTAAGTACTTAAGTATTAAGTTTTAGTAGGCAAAAATGGTGGGGATGTTTTTGTTATTAATTTTTTATGGGAGAAGAGTGACTTAATATTTTTAGGCACTGTTTTTTTATAGCTGGTTATTACGCAGATAGTAACTATAGGGGAATGACGCTTTGGGGTAAAATTTTACCTAAAATGACAATGGGCAAAAGCGGTCCAAGATCCTCCACTTATGACACTTATTGGAAATGAAAGGACATAGTTGTGACATCATTCTGGCAAAATATTATCGAAATCTGTCCTGGGGTTCTTTTTTTATTTCCGTTTAAGTGACTACCTAATCTAACCTAACCCAACTTTTTTCAATCAGCTGTAAATGATGCCCGACGCATACTGAACCATCTGGGAAGACGGTTGGCGTATGTTTGACTTACAACGACTTAAAAGACTAAAAAGACCTTAAATAGCTAACCTAACCTAACTTTTTTTCAGCTAAAAATGATGCCCGACGCACAGTGAACCATCTGGGAAGACGGTTGGCTTATGTGTGACTTGGACCCACTAAAAATACCAACAAAACCTTAAATAGCTAACCTAACCCAACTTTTTTAATTCAGCTGAAAATGATGCCCGACGCACAGTGAACCATCTGGGAAGACGGTTGGCATATGTGTGACTTGGACCTACTAAAAATACCAACGAAACCTTAAATAGCTAACCTATCCTAACTTGTTTTCTTAAGCTTCAGCAGACATTAAGGCCTTAAGGTATTTTTAGTCGGTGTTAGTCAAACATAAGTCAACCTCCTTCCCAGATGGTTCAGTATGCGTCGGGCATCATTTACAGCTGAATAAAAAAAGTTAGGTTAGGTTAGCTATTTAAGGTCTCGTTGGTATTTTTAGTGGGTCGAAGTCACACATAAGCCAACCGCCTTCCCAGATGGTTCAGTATACGTCGGGCATTATTTTTAGCTGTACAAAAAAAGTTAGGTTAGGTTAGCTATTTAAGGTTTTGTTGGTATTTTAGTGGGTCGAAGTCACACATAAGCCAACCGCCTTCCCGGATGGTTCAATATGAGTCGGGCATCATTTGCAGCTTAACAAAACAAGTTAGGTTAGGTTAGCTATTTAAGGTCTCATTGGTATTTTCAGTCTTTGTAAGTCAAATATAAGCCAACCTCCTTCCCAGATGGTTCAGTATGCGTCGGGCATCATTTACAGCTGAATAAAAAAAGTTAGGTTAGGTTAGCTATTTAAGGTCTCGTTGATATTTTTAGTGGGTCCAAGTCACACATAAGCCAACCGTCTTCCCAGATGGTTCACTGTGCGTCGGGCATCATTTTTAGCTGAAAAAATAGTTAGGTTAGGTTAGCTATTTAAGGTCTCATTGGTATTTTTAGTCGTTGTAAGTCAAACATACGCCAACCGCCTTCCCAGATGGTTCAGTATACGTCGGGCATCATTTTTATCTGAACAAAAAAAGTTAGGTTAGGTCAGCTATTTAAGGTTTCGTTGGTATTTTTAGCGGGTCCAAGTCATACATAAGCCAACCGTCTTCCCAGATGGTTCACTGTGCGTCGGGCATCATTTTTAACTGAAAAAAAAGTTAGGTTAGGTTAGCTATTTAAGGTCTCATTGGTATTTTTAGTCGTTGTAAGTCAAACATACGCCAACCGTCTTCCCAGATGGTTCAGTATACGTCGGGCATCATTTTTAGCTGAACAAAAAAAGTTAGGTTAGGTCAGCTATTTAAGGTTTCGTTCGTATTTTTAGTGGGTCCAAGTCAAACATAAGTCAACCGTCTTCCCAGATGGTTCAATATACGTCGGGCATCATTTTTAGCTGAACAGAAAAAGTTAGGTTAGGTTAGCTATTTAAGATCTCGTTGGTATTTCTAGTGGGTCTAAGGCAAGCATAAGCTAACTGCAAGATAAGCATAGATGTTTCAATGTGCGTCGGGCATCATTTACAGCTTAACAAAAGAAGTTAGGTTAGGTTGGGTTTGGATAGGTAAGGTTAGGTTAGGTTAGTAGTCACTTGGGGTGCTAGGTCAGACAACCTCCTCGTGTGCCTGTTGGTTGCTTGTCCCTCTTGATACGTCGGGAGGGAACGGCAGCTGCCAGGACGGTGCGCCCCGGGCGCGGCAGTGGCGTTCCCCGGGGAACGGGAGGAAGATTTCTTCGTCTTGTTCATTGGGAAAAGTCACTGTCGTGGCCGATAGTCTGACACTGGAGGGGTCCCATTGGGACCGACGACGGCGTTGTTCCGCGTGTCCCTCTGATTCGCAGAGGGCACAGTGGAGGAGCAAGGACGGGCCCGGTGTGCACTTGCACTGCCTCCGGGCAGACGGGAAAGGACTGTGTCCTTCCTTGTCCCCGTCGTTATCTCGTAATCCTGATCTTGATCAGGACCGAGGGCCTTGGCTTAACCGCCCGGGCCGCGAGGTAGAAAACCTCTTTAAAAAGTTACCCCGAATCTCAAGTGGCGGAGCACCGCGAGGAGATGTATGGCTGACGGGTGTTCTTTTTGAACAATCAGTTGTGAGTGCTACCCTCGCCAGGGTACCGGCCGACCCCCTGGCGAGTAATAAATATTATAGGCTTATCTGGGTACAGGGGTCTCTGCCCAGATGGACTTTTTATTTCCCCCATACTCGTGGGATCTATTATGGACAACAACAACAAAACAAAACAAAAAGATGATGAGAGGAAGGAGGAGAGACAGGAGAAAGAGGAGAAGGAGGAGATGGGAGCAAGGCGTGCTCCGGGGCGTTCTCGAGAGCCAGTTGTGGTTCTCGAAAGGTTGCCCTCTGATGTGGATGGAACGGCAACATCGGACACCGCTTCCACATTGATGGAGGTGGAGCCCGCCGCCAAATTTTGGCGCAAGCGAAGGGCCTCGCCAGTCACAGCTGAAGGATCTGGACACCAGACCTCCAGCGATGAAACGACGGATGAAGGGGCAACTGTGAGAAAACCACTCGCCGCCCCGTCGCCTAAACGAGGAAAAGGACGCCCAGGGACAGGCCGATATGTTGGCTTGGCCAAAGCTCGGCGCGAACTGGCCGAGGCGAAAAAAGCTGCCGCCAAACAAGAGAGGGCCGAGGCGGACGAAAGAGAGGTGGCCGAGTTGGCCCGCAAATTGCCCGGACGTGTCACCCGACTGTCCGAGACTTCCTCCGCCTCGGCAGCCTCAGCGGTCTCGGAGGTGGAAAGAGAGACGGAGGACCTGTTGGCTGGAGAACTGGCCAACAGGATGCAAGATGCCGTGGCGACGATTAAAAGAGTCGCCAAGTCCTCCAAAGGGTTAAAAGGGACCTTCCAAAAGGCCCTCAAGGATGCGGTGGCCTCCATCTCGGAAACAGCAGAGGTGCTGTTAACCCGCACCGCCTCCGAGGAGACCGCACGTTTGCGGGCGCAGAACGCCCGTCTGTCGGCCCAACTGGCCGGACTCCGCAGGGAGCACGAGGCGTTCCGAGCGGAGCTTGACGCGCTGGGAACAGAGCGCGTAAGAGAGGAGGTGAGGCAGCCCGAGGAGTCGGAAGTGGTGCGGCTCCTCAGAAGCGAGCTCGAAGGCTACCGAGCTCGTTTCGACGTCCTCGAGAGGCAATTGCTGCGCCCTCCCCTGTCCACGGACGGGCCATCAAAGCGGGCGGTGGCTGCGGCTGCAACTTTTGCAGCTAAAGCTTCGACGCCGAAGGCGACGCAGGCCGCGACCATGGCTCGGCCACCAGAGGTAGCAGAGCCCGCTGACAAGGAGCCCAGAGCCGCCGGACGCAAGAGCAAAGGGGCTGGCAAGAGAACAAAGGCTGCAGCCGCAGCTGCCCCCAGCGCCGAGATAGAGTCCTCAGCTCCCAGTGCGGAGGCACCGGCAGCCTCCCAGCAAAGCCAATGGGAGACTGTCGGTGATAGAAGGAAGGCGCAGAAAGCGGCCAAAAAGAAGGCGAAGAAGGCAGCGAAAAGGGCGGCCGAGCAGAAGGCTGCCGAGAGAGTGGCCAAGGCCCGCGTTCCCCGCTCCACAGCGGTAGTGCTAACATTGCAGCCCGGAGCGGAGGAAAAGGGCATGACCTATGCCGCGGTCTTAACAAAGGCCAAGGCCTCCATCAGCCTCGGCGACCTCGACATAGCGGGTCTTCGCTGCAGGCGGACCGCTACCGGAGCTTGCCTCTTAGAGGTGTCCGGTGCCACGAGCGGCCCGAAGGCAGACGCCCTGGCCGAGCAGATAAGGGCGCAGTTCGGGGAAGGCGAGCTTCGGGTGTCCAGACCTACGAAGTGCGCTGACCTGCGTATCGCAGGCCTGGACGACTCCGTAAAAGTGGATGAGGTCGTGGCTGCTGTGGCAAGGGCGGGAGAGTGTCCGCCCAGCCAGATCAAGCCGGGCAAGATTCGCCCGGGCTTTCGGGGCATGAGCTGTGGTGGTGAGTTGTCCTGTGGCGGCGGCGCAAAGGCTGGCGGACGGGCGCCGGCTGCTCGTGGGCTGGGTGTCGGCACAAGTTAAATTGTTGCCGGCACGAGGCATGACATGCTTCCGGTGCCTGACAGACGGTCACGTCGGGACGCAGTGCGGATCCGACACAGACTACCGTGACCGGTGCTTCGGATGCGGTCAGCCTGGACATATGGTCGCCTCCTGCACGGCCCCGCCGCACTGCATAGCGTGTGCGGCACTGGGCAAGCCAGCAGGGCACCGGGTAGGCCGGAAGCCATGCGCCGCACCCAATGGAAAGAGGAAGGGGAGGCCTCCGATAGCAGCAGCCCCAGCGCAATCGCAAAGTGAGGAATCGCAAACAATGGATACCCAGTAATGGCCCCATCTCTGCGATTCCTCCAAGCGAACATCAACCACTGCGCCCGGGCTCAGGATCTGTTACTCCAGAGCATGGCGCAGTGGTCGATAGGTATTGCGGTCGTCGCCGAGCCGTATTTTGTCCCTCCCGGTCGAGATGACTGGGCGAGTGACACGAACGGCTCGGTGACGCTGATTTGCAGGGCTGGCAACGGTTCTCCTCTTATGGAGGTGCTTTTTGTTGGGCAGGGCCTCATAGCGGCACTGTTCGGGGAGATGGTAGTGATGGGAGTTTATTTCTCTCCGAACAGACATCTCGCCGAGTTTGAGACGTTCTTGGTGGAGCTGGGCGTCGTCGTTGGTCGTAGTCGTCCTCACCCCGTGCTCGTTCTCGGGGACTTCAATGCCAAATCCACGGCTTGGGGTTCCCCGACAACAGACGCGCGGGGAGAGGTGCTGGAGGAGTGGGCGATCGAAGCCGGCCTCTGCGTCGGCGGGGCGGTTCCATAGTGGACTTGACGTTCGCTAGCCCCGCTCTAGCGCGCCGTGTCCGGGACTGGCGGGTCGTGGAGGAGGCGGAGACACTGTCGGATCACCGTTACATCCGATTCGACGTCTCTGCCCAGACTTCTGCGGCCCTCGTTCAAGCGGGCCCTGGCGGCGTCGGTCCGCGTTGGGCACTTCGACAACTGGACCGGGACCTTCTCATCGAAGCTTCGATAGTCCAGGCCTGGGTATCAGCACCGGACAGGCCTGACGACGTCAACGTCGAAGCGGAGTGGTTCCGGCAGTCTATGACGCATGTCTGCGATGCGGCTATGCCTAGGGTTCTGTCCCGCCCTGCTAGGCGCCAGGTATACTGGTGGTCGCAAGACATCGAGCGGCTGCGCGCTGCGTGTGTCGCCGCTCGGCGCCGGTACGCTAGGCTCCGCAGGAGACGTAGCCGCGTCGGAGATGCGGCGGACGAGGCAGAAGAGGCGGAACTGTATGAGGGGTACAGGGCGGCGAGGAAGGCGCTCCAGTTCGCCATCAAGCGGGCCAAGGTCTTGGCCCGCGAAGAGCAGCTGGAGACTCTGGACCGAGATCCATGGGGGCGCCCTTACTTAATGGTGAGGGGCAAACTTCGCCCGTGGGCCCCTCCGCTGACCCAGAGCCTCCGGCCTGAACTACTTAACAACGTAGTTGGCGCTCTGTTCCCCTCTAGGGTAGAGCATACGCCACCGCCCATGGTTCCGCCCTCCGAGGTGCCCAACGCGGAAAACGAGGACGACGACGACGACGACGTGCCCGAAGTGACCCGGGCAGAGCTGAGAGCGGCGGTGCTGAGGCTTCAAGCCAAAAATACCGCCCCAGGGCCGGACGGCATACCTGGCCGCGCATGGGTGTTGGCCTCGAAGGCTCTAGGGTCCCGACTGAGAGGCCTGTTCAGCGCATGTTTGCGGCGTGGCCAGTTTCCACGCCTATGGAAGACGGGGAAGCTGGTTCTGCTCCGAAAGCCGGGGCGCCCTGCGGACTCCCCATCCGCTTACCGCCCCATTGTGCTGTTGGACGAGGTGGGTAAACTCTTCGAGAGAATTATAGCAAACCGCCTCGTCCGGCACCTATCTGGCGTGGGGCCGGATCTGGCGGACAACCAGTTTGGTTTCCGTCAAGGGCGCTCTACAGTAGACGCGATCATGCGCGTCAGAGCTCTGGCGGAGGAAGCAGTTGCACGGGGCGAGGTCGTCTTGGCGGTGTCACTCGACATCGCCAACGCCTTCAACACCTTGCCCTGGAGTTGCATTAGGGAGGCGCTCCGTTACCACGGGGTGCCGACCTACCTCCGCCGCACGGTCGGGGCCTACCTGGCTGACAGGTCGGTGATCTACCCGGGTCAGGATGGATGGGGTCGACGGGAAACGTCGTGCGGTGTTCCACAGGGTTCGGTCTTGGGACCGCCCCTGTGGAACATAGGGTATGATTGGGTGCTGCGCGGTGCGCTCCTCCATGGTGTCGGCGTAGTCTGTTACGCCGACGACACGTTGGTGACGGCGCGGGGGAGGACTTACCGCGAGGCGTCGCTATTGGCGACTGCGGGGGTTGCGCAAGTCGTGGCAAGGATCCGGCGATTGGGCCTCGAGGTGGCGCTCAACAAATCCGAGGCTCTGTGTTTCCATGGGCCCCGGCGCGCGCCACCTGCGGGATCCAACATAGTGGTGGGGGGTGTCCGCATCGGCGTCGAGTCGACGATGAGGTATCTAGGACTCGTCCTCGATAGCCGATGGGACTTCGGGCCGCACTTCCGGCAACTGGCCCCTAAGCTGATGGGCGCGGCGGCGGCTCTGACGCGACTGCTGCCTAACTTGGGGGGGCCTGAGCCATCTTGTCGGAGGCTCTACCTGGGGATCGTGCGGTCCATGGCTCTGTATGGAGCACCTGTGTGGGCAGATACCCTGTCGGCCCGCAACGTCGCAATGCTGCGAAGGCCGCAGCGAGCGATGGCCGTCAGGGTGATCAGGGGGTATCGCACGATCTCCCACGAAGCGGCCTGCCTGTTGGCCGGATCACCGCCATGGGACCTGGAGGCAAAAGTCCTCGCGTCCATGTATCGGTGGCGCCGGGAGGTCCTGGAGCGGGGCGGAAGACCGCTGCCTAGTGTAGTGGAGAGGCATAGGTCTGAGCTCCGCCGATCTCTAGCGGCGGAGTGGGAGGCGCGACTTGCGCAACCTAGTGCGGGGCACGCCATTATTGCGGCGGTAAGGCCCGTCATGGAGGCGTGGATCGGCAGGAGGCACGGCGCTCTCACCTTCCGACTGACGCAGATGCTTTCCGGACACGGTTGCTTCGGAAAGTATCTGCGTCGCATAGGTCGGGAGCAGACGCCCGTGTGCCACCACTGCGATGGTTGCCCGGAAGACACGGCGCAGCACACGCTTGAGGAATGCTCAGCATGGGCATCGCAGCGCCGTGATCTGATCGCGGCAATCGGCGGGAGCGACCTCTCGCTTCCGGCCGTAGTTGAGGCCATCGTCGGAGGCGAGAGTGCGTGGGAAGGGGCCGTCGCCTTCTGCGAGCAGGTAATGCTCGCGAAGGAGACGGCGGAGAGGGAGAGGGAGAGAATATCTATCCCTCTCAGCTCCCGCAGCAGACGCACCGGGCGCCGACGGGCGCAAACCGATCTGCGTCCTCCATGAGATGTAGCCTGCGGGCGGCTGACTTGGGGAAGTCAGCCGCCCGACCAGATACAGGCCCGAGTTGGCGGCGACGTGTCCTTCGTCGCCACTCGAAGAGAGGTGCGACCGTTCTTTACGGCCGCACCGAGGAGAGGGACCCGGCGATGTAGTCGGGTCAAGGCCTGCCGGGGAGCGGTGATTGCGCAAGTGACCCCGCACCCCCGGCTTAAGGCAGTAGAGGACACCGTGTGGTTTTAGTCAGTCGAGTCTGACATGCCCCTCCGTCTTCCCCAGGCGGAGGAAGTCCATGAGGATTTCCACACGTTAAAAAAAAAAAAAAAAAAGGTTAGTAGTCACTTAAATGGACATAAAAAAAGAATTCCCGGACGGATTTTGATAATCTCTTGTCAGAATGATGTCACAACCATATACTTTCATTTCCCATAAGTGTCATCAGTGGAGGATCTTGGACCAAGTTCCATACATTTTTGCCCATTGTCCTTTATAAAGTAATGTCGTTGTATTATTACAATAAACATCACGCTACTGGTTCTTTATCTTAATAGTGTCTTCGAAGGGCGGGCGTTTTACAATAGGTAGACTTTCAAAAACGTTGAACTTGTACAGCTTATCATAGATAAGCTGTAAAAATCAGGATAAGGATAGCCTTTTCCTGACTAATATTATTAATGTGAAAGTAAGCTTATATTTTTCGTTTGTTACCTACTAATGCCTAAATTACTGATTGTCAAAAAAGAACATAGTGCAGCTGAAACTGATGGTCAAATTATTAACTCGAGGGACGCCGGTGGGCTAAAACTGATTTTCACTAAAAACACTTTTCACTCTAGTTTCTAATGAGCCCAGAAAGACCGTCAACAATTCCACAGTACAACACAAAACCTCAACCGAACATCAGGGATCACAAACCTAAACAACCAAACATTCCACACCACAGTCAAAGCTTACAAATACGTAAGAGAAATGGCGGGCCTAACAACAAACCCTTAAATCCGTGACGTCATTGGTAATGATAACAAATGATAGCGTCGTAAGCACGGGCTCGCAGGACTCAGAGATCCCGGTGGTTAAAGACAGGTACGTGATACATACGGGTGGATAGTTCGACGAGCATGTTGGCGAACATGTGTGGAAGTAGGTGGCGTTATCGAAAGAATGAATGAAGAAAGAGAAAATGATGAAGAGGGATTTTTTATAGTAGACTTATGGTACTCGTATTTCAGGAATTCCATAAGAATATTTACACCAAAACAATAAATAATCAAAATATTGTTTTAAAAAATTGAAGTGTGCAGACTAAACGCCGACGCGACGTCTTTCTATGCCATACTTTCTGCTTTTGTGATAAATTGATTATTTTTAAACTTATTAACGCATGCAACGGGCATCGTAAAGATGATTTTTGAGGAACGAAAAATTCGAAAACGGATTTGAACCCGCGTCTTCTGGATAAGTACTCCAGACGCCTTACCAATTAGGCTACCGCAACTCACACACAGAACTGAAGACGCAGATTCAATACCACTCGCAGCTGAGTTTTTCTTTACTCAATAATCGAGTGTTTCGCGATAAAGTTCAAAATTCATTAAAGTTGATAGTTTGGGGTAGATTGATGGAATGCAGGCGTTTGTATCATGTATTTAATGATATTATGATTATTATATGATTGAACGTTCAGTTTATTTTTGTTTTTATGGCAATGCAATTGGTTGGATCAGTATTTTGCCTGCTCATGCTTAAATTATGATCGAGAGAGAGTGGCCTAAATAGAAATTACCCAGAATTACAGACATTAACAAACTGGTCATAAAAGAAGGAATAAAACGAAACGAAACGAAAAGAACAAAAATAAAATATTTAAGCACTGCGAAAAAAAATAATTGACGTCTATCATTTACAAAACTTCATTCCATTGCACGCAGCATATAGGGTTGTAATAAATATTTCAAACAATAAATTGTAAACATTCAATGAAACTTTACGGTCCGTGTGTCACTTATAAAGACAAATTGGCTCCTTTACATAATAATCGCGAGAGCTCTGAGTACAATGGTAAACGACGTCGTCTGATCAGCAATATTGTTACTTTATTACATACTTTGGAGCATTTGTAATTTTGAATATAGCAATTACATAATTTTTACAACTTAGGTAAGGAAATGGTGATTGAGTAAAATAGCGTGCGATTGAAGTAGCCTATGTCTAGCATGGGACTGCTTTAGGCTGATGATGATGATGAAGGGGCAAGGAAACTGAGGAATCCATAGCTAGACAGTCAATCTTTAGCGTTAAGCCACGCTTGCCAGAGTTGCTATGTGGATGGCTGACCATTTACCATAGCGAGTTTCCTACTGTTCCGGAAAGCACGTCATTTGTAGATTTTTGTCAGTCAATAGGTACTGTTGTCAGAAGCTCGAAAGTCTGACGACCAGTCTTACAAAGGCGTTTCGTAATATTAGCTAGTAACAGGGTTGTATTGGTCAAAAAGGCAGTCCCTCCATGTAATATACTGATATAATCAGCTGCAACCAATCAGACTGGAAGCCGACAACATAGTTGGTAAAAGGCCGAGGAGGTGATGACAGTTTAATGGTAAGCGTCCACAGGTCTGCATCGCACGTATCGGACATATTGTACGTAACGGATTTTAGTTTGCCTTGTATTATTAAAACTCATACAACTGCGTCCACTGATCCGCATCGTACGGACGGATCAGCAATGCCTACATGCGATACGTACCGATGACGTCATACGGAATGCCGATCTGTGGATGCGATGAAGGTGGCATCGGCAATCCGATCGCTACCGATACAGATATCCGTTTGATGCGATGCATCCGATACGTACTATGCCGACCTGTGGACGCTTACCTTTAAAAACACTTTCGAACGCCAAAACAATACAGAGACTGGTTTTACTTTTCTTG
Source organism: Agrotis segetum (assembly GCA_036375495.1). Lineage (NCBI taxonomy): Eukaryota > Metazoa > Arthropoda > Insecta > Lepidoptera > Noctuidae > Agrotis > Agrotis segetum. The sequence goes on from JAQSVV010000208.1 coordinate 196,606, forward strand.
CTAAACTGAGAAGAAACTTAGGAAATGAAATCAGAGACCAAATACGAAAATAATAGTGATCTAAGTAAGATGAAGAAAAAGAAAAGAGATCGATCATCAGTTATTATAATAACATTTAGTGATGAATGGCTATTACCTACATTTGAGTTTGCTACCTATCTGTTGTCAGATTTTCAAAAATCAAAAAATCAAAAATCAAAACGTTTATTTCAACTAGGCCAATTACAGGCACTTATGAATTGTCAAAAGACATAAAATAAAACAATTACAAAAATAGTTATGGTGCTACAGTCCCAGTCACAAACATAAAAACTGTGAAAGTACCGTAGGTGCTCATTCCAAAGCGTAGATCTCTATGGAGAAGAATGAGCAAGAAACTCCATGGACACTCTTTTTCAATCGCCAAAATTATTACAAAACTTTTGTTACATCATTCATCATCAGATGGTACATTACGTGAGAACGATGTGGCAAGTTAATAGTGTCCATAGTAAAATGAAAAGACAATTCAAAATAAAGTTACTAATAATTTAACATTTTCACCCGCTACAACACGAAAATTATACCACAGGAACATAAAATCGGGATAAAAACTATCCTATGTGTTAATTCAACCTAAATTAACACATAAACTATCTGTGTATCTACTTTCATCTAAATCCGTTTAGTAGTTTTTGCGTGAAACAGTAACATACATCCATCTATTCAAAGAAACTTTCACGTTTACAATAATTAGTAGAAAGTGGTATAAGTAGGAAGTGGGATTTACGCACGATATTAGCTTTTCTACAGGGTGTAATCGAAATCATGGGCAATATTTTGATCTAAGGCTCTACTCACGATGCTGATTGCATTACGTCTAATAAATCGCAAATCAAAAATATCATAAATGCAATTAAGGACACCTTTAAAAATGAAGTATTTCGCATTGCAAAGGCTTATTATTGCAAATAAGCACTAAAATTAATAAAAAATAATCATAAACCCCAAAAATCTTAAAGTATCAAAATTTACAAGCACATTACACCGCGCGCGGAACGAAAACTAAACAAACATCAAATAATGTTATGCGAAGATTTATACATTAATAATGTTTTTGAATTCCGTAATACGATTAGTATCGTTAGTAATGCTCAAGTTTAAAATATGGGTGCCCTCTATCTGGCAGAAACTTGTTGCTCCGAAACTTATTTGGCAGAACTCACTTGGCAGAAACTTTTTTAAACGAACATTGTTATGGTATAAAAAATGTTTAGTATAATTGTTTTTTGGCCTAATGTTTTTATGTCCGAATTTAAATTGGGATACTTTTAAGATGGCAGAATTGTATTGGGCATAATTACCTTTGTCAGAGTTATAATTTTGCATATTTTCATTAAGCATAACGTTTATTTAGAGCGCCGATTATTTGGAATAATTTGATCACAGAATTTCAGAATAGAATTAATTTAATAGTCATAATAAAAAATTAAAAAATTGTTTTATAAAATCAATATGGTGTGCTACAAAAGTTAGTGACAGAAATGAATCGCTGCAAAACCGACTTCACGTAGTCTTGTCTGCCCTACCCCTAGAGTGTAATTTATAATCGCGTAGGCGCGGAGGGGCGAGGCGGGCCGCGAGCTGAGGAGCAGGTGGTTTTAACGCACACCGCCGCGGCTGAGGCTGGCCGGCTTGCCGGCCAGTAAGCCGAAGCTGCGGTGGTGGGCGTAAAATCATCTGCGACGATTAGCTCGCGTGGGACCGCCGGAGACCCGCAGCGCCGGAGCCGTGACAGAAGCCATGCCTGCTGTGAAATTTCTGCGATATGATGGTTATACTTTTGATTATTATGGATATTAAATATATGCCAAAAGATGATTCTGGTTGTGAACTTTCTACGATATGATGGTTATACTTATTGATTATTATGGAAATGGAATTTATGCCTAAAGATGATTCTGACTTACAAAATTATGGGTTTCGGTGTTATGGTAAATGAGTGTATGCCAAACGATTTTCTGCGAAAAGAGGTTTATGCTATCCGTTGCTATGCAAAATAAAATTATGACGTAAAAAGTTCTGCTATAAAGGGTGGACCCTTAAAATATTGCTCATTAATAAAATTTCACCCTGTATATACCCATATGCACTGTGCCTATTCTATTTATCTATCAGTGATTCGCCCGATAAGTGTACAGTCACGAGCAATAATATATATACATTGGTCACATTTTCTAAAATATCTTAACTTGTTCTTTTCAAAAAATATGTGACCAATTATGGTTTTCTAAATAACCTAACCATCAAACTGTGTCAAAACTGGGTAACCATTGCTGTCACAGTAATATAAACGAAACAATATCAGTAAAAAGTTTACACTTGTAACGCAATTTTAAAGTACCCATGACAATATCGAAAATATGTATACAAAATGTATACATGGAATAGAAATTGTGTACGTGTTATTGAAATTGTCATGGATACATTAAAATGACATGGTTAGTTATTTATCAACTTTTCCTGTTTTTATTAAAATTCATTGAAATGCAATGGTTTCTGAATGGGACTAATTCAGTATGATGGTTAATACAATAATCATCAGTCTATTGCTAATAGTCCAAGCTAAGTCTGATGCTTTTGTTTTTGCTGTGTATTTTTTCATTTCGGGTCGTATCTCTAAGAGAAACCTTGAATGTAGTTTGCTGAGTGAAAAATATTTATCTAACTGCACTAGACGACAGCAAGGAACCTACCGTAATGCGCATTAATCCCTTATGTACCGGGCATGCCGCAATCACGGTGGTATATGACCCTCTGAGAAGTGTCCTCACCTTCCGCTTGACGCAAGTCCTCACCGGACACGAAAGTTTCGAGAGGTTCCTTTGTCTGATACGGAAATACGAAATGCCTGGGTGTCACCACTGCGAGGATCGTCCGGAGGAATCAGTGGAGCATACGTTGTAGGTTTACCCCACTTAGGCAGAGCACCGCCGTGTCCTCACGGAAGCAATAGGCGGTGACCCAGCACCCGGCATTGGTCAAGCCCATGCTGCGGGCAGAGATGCAAAATTATGATGATTGGATCCATGCTCCAGAGATGCCTTATCGACTACCGCTACGTTGAGGTGATGAGATGTTCGTATAAGGCCGCAACAATGATCGTCCATGTACAAGAACACAGCACGAAACCAATCCAACTGCATCGACGGGTAAGACAGGGAGACATCATCTCTCCGAAATTGTTTACAAACGCGTTGGAGGACGTTTTCAAGACGCTTGATTGGAAAGAACTAGGTATAAATATCAACGGTCAGTACATCTCGCACCTCCGATTTGCGGATGATATTGTCATCATGGCAGAATCTTTGAAGGAGCTGGAAGTAATGCTGAACAGCCTAAGTGATTTTTTCAACGCGTGTGGGTCTCGGAATGAATTAAGACAAAACCAAACTCACGTTCAATTGTCATCAATCCAAGATCTGTAATCGTAAATGGTGCTGCCCTCGAGGCAAGAATACATAATTATGTCTAGAAAAAAAAAAACTATACAAATGGGCCGGTACAACTTCAAGAAGGAAGCAACCAAAAGGATATGCTTGGACTGGGCGGCATTCGGGAACCTGTGCCATATCTTCGAATTATCGATCCCGTAATCCCTCAAACTCAAGGTTTATAACCGCAGTGTGTCCTACCCGTAATAACTTACGAAGCCGAAACGTGGACACTTACCATAGGGCTAGTCCACAAATTCAAGGATACTCAGCGTGTCACGGAGAGAGCAATACTCGGAAAATCTCTGGCGTATAGAATTCGGAATGAACTCATTAGCCCGAGAACCAAAGTAATCGACATTGCGCTTAGAATAAGGATCTGACGTGGAAGTGGGCTGGCCACGTCTGCAGACGGACAGATGGTAGATGGAGCAAACAAGCGCTTAAGTGGAGACCGCAAATAAGCAAACGTAGTGTAGGACGCCCTAGCTGCGATAAGATGGCTCGAGGATTTGAAAAATGTGGCTGGCAGCGGATGGATGCGGACTGCCCAAGAACAGGAGGGTTGGCGCTCTTTGCGGGAGGCGTACGTTCAGCAGTGGACGGCAATAGGCTGATAATATAATGATGCAGAGCGAGACTGAATGGGAAGTGATCGCTTCCTTCTGCGAAGCAGTCAAGCTAGCGAAGGAGGAGGCAGATGCCGTGAGGGAAAAGACAGCCTCAACCTTACAACATAGCCACGGCGGGAGATGCCCACGGGCGGCATCGGCTCGACGCACGTCGCGAGGTGACTTCTGGCCACCGTAGGCGCGCGAATGCGGACGGCGATTAATGGGTGACTCGCCGTCAGATCATGGACCTTGCCCGGGTGGATTGAGAATTATTTCCGATCTCAAGCAGATGGAAACTGCTGCTTTGTAATTGTTTACATAATTTCGAAACTGTTCTGTTTACATGTTTTTGAAACTTGAGAATTATTTCCAATCTCAAGCAAATTAAAACTGCTACTTTGTAATTGTTTACATAATTTCAAAACTGTACTGTTTACATGTTTTTGGAAAATTGTGAATTATTCCGATCCGATCTCAAGCAGATGGAAACTGCTGCTTTGTCATTGTTTACATAATTTCAAAACTGTACTGTTTACATGTTTTTGTAATTTCATTGTGTACATATTTATGTAACTTAAAGTTAATATAATTTTTTGGCAATCTATCGTTAACGAAGTTTTGATAAAAATGTGTAGTTTATTTTGACTTGATTTAACGTTTACATAATTTTTGGACACAGCTTAGCATACTTATTTTTGCAATTTAATAATTGTTACATTAATTTAAATTTTAAGGTCGTTTCTATGTTATTACTCGTGACTGTACATACATACGGTCTATGTGAAGCTAACGAATTTGCATGGAGCCACCTATTCACGTATTCCGTCAGTGAATACTTTGTTATTGTTTGATGTTGATGGCTAATAATGTTTTGAGGGTAGGATAACAGTGGAAAATAGTGGTCTATGTTAGAGAGCTGCTGAATATCTTATAAAGTAATTATAAAACTGTTATATTTAGTACTAAATAATAGTGATGATAATAATATCTAGTCGTAATTTGGGACAGTTTTGGTAAATGATTTTTTTTATTTCGACTCACTAAAATTTTAATTTTATTTTTACTTCTTTTCACTAGACCTTTTAAGTGTTTTTTTTTCGTTTATTCATTTAAATAAATATCTTTATAATTATTTAAGTATAAACAAAAACAAAAATGTATAAAAATATAGGCAAACATTTAAAATACAAAACTAGTGATCCGCCGGTGTGGAAGCCAAGCTAATGGTTATTATTTATTTTGTTATTAACGTGTACAAGAACCTAAAGAACTAACTTTAATAAACAATTAACAAAACAATAACATTATTATACAATTCATATAATATTAATTTTATTGCGAACCCAAAGTTATATAATATAGGTAGTAATTTTCTTTCAGTGTTTCATTTCTAGCACAAGGTGATCTATAACGGGCATGCGGGCAGCGAGTAAAGGGCAACTCGCTGCCCGACCATGGACCATGCCCGGGTCGACGGCGCGTTGTGTCCCACGCGCGCCTCAAAGAGCGTCAGCATAATGACGGGGCCCCCTCTCAGAGGGCCAAAGGCTGTCGGGGTCGCGGGATTATTTCCTCACCGTGACCCCGGAACATAACAGGCTACTGAAGGACACCGTGGATTTTAGTCAGTACAAGTCGGACAGTCCCTCCCGCCCTGCCAGGGGTAGGAGGACTCATTTGATGATTTTACCACGCTAAAAAAAAAAGGTGATCTATAAGTTTATACCTTGATTTTAAAACTGACAATAACTGGTATATTATTTACTCTATCCTTAAGATTTATCTATAAAGTATGAAAAACACAAACTGTTTTTTTTTAAATAGACTTGTTCTAACAACTTGCCTTGTATTTTCTATCAGAAAATCCAATAAAAGTCACTGGCGCCTCGAATAATTTACTTTTACAATTTCTACTAACGATCTAAAATACACCTTAGAACAATATCCTCCTCATCCATAAACATACTTCTCTCCATACTCAAACTGCATGCAATCACACAATCACACAAACACAGACGCACGAATCGCCTCCAATAGCGTGTTTGCTCGAACTTCGTTAATCTATCCAGTTTGCACAGCCACCCGTCTGATCATCTTCTAATTGTATGCGAATGCTTAATGCGAAATTATGCCAACTACAAACTCAGCGCTTATATTAGACGTTGCCTACGTTAAATTGAACTGCAGTGTAAAGTCTGCGTGCTATGGAAATTTGATGGAGTTTTTGAGTAAAGGAATATTATTTCGTGTGATTTATGTATAGAAGTTTATTTTGGAAAAACTTAGAGGAGTAATGTTCGGCAGTGATGGGATAAAGTGGAATAGACAAAAATTAATCTTCATGCATCATCATCATCATCAGCCTATAATGTTCCCACTGCTGGGATATAGGCCTCCACTCTGTGAGAGAGAGTGGGCTATAATCCATCACGCGGGCCACGTGCGGATTGGTGGATGTCACATGTCTTCAAATTATTGTTTCTAGGACATGCCAGAAACTGGCATTTGGCACTGGCACTCACGATGTTTTCCACACAGGTAAACGACGCTGAGACCCTGTAACGTAAAGCGCTATTGAAGTAACACCGTGGATTTTAGTCAGAACGAGTCTGATTGTGTCTTCCGCTTCACTCAGGGTGGGAGGACTCATTTGATGATTTAACCACGTAAAAAAAGTGTAGATTCAATAAATTACACAAAGCATCACACACACACACACCTGCCTGAGTGTCAGCAAAATACGGGGCGGGAGGGCCGTATTTTCTAGAGGGGTAAAACCTGCCGCAGTCGCGGGACTTACGCAGTGACCCCGCTGACAGTCCCTCCCGCTCTGCCCTGGTGGACTCTTTGATGATTTGACCACGATAAAAAAAAAACAATGTCACACCTAAACTCACGTAATATAAACCGTTACCACTGAGGCACCAGTTTTCAGTGATCTAACTTGACGGCTTTGATAAGTACCTATATCCATCAGTGATACACAAAAAAAAAACTAAAAAATCATAAAAGTCAATGTAGAATATAAAAACTGACAGAGAGGTAAAATAAAAATGATTTTAGGAAATCATTTTTATTTTACCAGTGTAGTTAGCAGTGATAGAGGAAAAAGCTATTTGTTTACTAGGGTAAACAAATAGCTTTTTCCTCTATCACTGCTAAATATTGAAGATTTAAATGGTTTGTGTATTTTTGTAACGGAACAAATACGTGTATTTTTCGATTGTTTGTATAACCGGGCTGTGTGTATTTATATTATTCAATATCTGGTCAAAATGAATTTTGCCTTCGATGACTTTTGCAGTTTTCATTTTTAACCGACTTCTAAAAGGAGGAGGTTCTCTTTTCAGGCGGTATTTTTATGTCACCATCATCTTCCTATCCTTTTCCCTATTATATTAGGGTCGGCTTCCAGTCGAACCAGATGCAGCTGAATAACAGTATTTTATATGGAGCGACTGCCTATCGGACCTCCACATCCATATAACCCATGGTAAGTCTGGTATTTTTTTTTGTGTATGTGTACCAATTATTACTTCCAGGTTTCTGTTCTTTGGTCCCAAAAATTACTACAGGTTTTCATTTAGTGGGCATATTTTTGGTGCTATAGGGATAATTTTAGTTTATTGTCAACAAGCGTATAGAAATTGTGAGCATCCAAAATCTTCTAGTTCTTATTGTATTTTTGGCTTAAAATATAGATGGATAGTAATGTATATGTATGCAACTAAAGTTTTAAAACAAAGACTTAAGAAATGACACTGAGGTTATTCGACGCAAGCGCAACTGTTGTGCATGAGGTAGTAGATTCGATTTCAAGTCTGCATTTTCAGCGAATTTCTCAGCACCAGCAACGAAATCTGGGTTTGTACGGAAGATGGCAATAGGGTCGCTCCTATTATATAAAAAGTTACAGACGAAATGTTGGTTTATTATTGAGTACACCTCTGCCAAATTCTTTGGAGATAACAAGCGTATGTTAAGATGTTAAGATTCTTCTATAATTCTAACTAGTCATTCCTTGAAAGCTAATAAATACAAGAAATTCGTTTTATATGAAATAAAAAGACAGACTTCTCCAAATTACAAATGAAGTAGGTATTCATTTTTATTCCCTTGTCGAAGCACTAAACAAAATGCGTACGATCCAGATGCGATCAAAATACTATTAAAATCGCAGTAAAAATTATATCTACTAGTCGTGAATAAAGGCCCTAAAATTTTGAAAAGCTCCCTAGACAGTGCCCATAAAATAACGATTTCTTTACAAAACCACGCTATCTGGACATATAGACACTAACTTATTACCAAGCATTAAAGGTGATTTTTCTTTAAAAAGAAAGTAAATAAAGAATCTAACTTTACACTGTCTAGCAATTGAAAGTGCCAAGTTTACGAGCGAGCACTGTAATCGATCGATGACGTGACGAGTTTACCAATGTTTTGAGCACTAAGTGTAAATTTGATGGGTGTTTTAAAATTCCAGGAAGTGTAATAAAATTTATTGTTGTATTGATTGTAGACAGGGTGTTTATTTTTTAATCTAAGGCCAGTTGAGTGGACAATAATAAAATAAACGCAAAAAAAATCTTATGCAAGGAAAAATTTTTTGCAATAATTATTAGTATTACTGTTTTCATGTGTGTGTAGCTTTAGAGTCAAATTAGATAGGTAACTGAAAATCATTGATAAGTCATGAAATAACTGTTAGACAGATTACCAAAATGTAGTTGTTGTTAATTTCAGTATTCAGAACAACAAATCGCTTAATAACACAATAAACGATCTAGTTAAGCCTCTGTCAACCTCTGATTAAAATCACTGTCACATCTGATTTCTAGAACAAACATATCAACTCCATATTATGAGATCCGATTACATGAGAATTAAACGGCAAATTCTGACAAACGAGCCATCGTACAAACATTGTTTGAGCAATTGTTTGTCCGACACGTCAAAGCTAACCCATGACAACCCGACGTATAGCAAATACACCAACCTGTATATAACATACCTAAACTTTTCACCATTGGAAATTCGGCTTTATGAAGTTGTTCATAGGGTGTAGATTTCAACGGGTGGTTCTTAGATTTATGTTGGCCCAAGTTAGCATAACTGTAGTGGAAGTTTGCAATGCAGATTGGCCAGTTGTATGAAAATGCAAATAATGTGCGCCCCCTGTAGGGGAAAGGTGTACGAGATGATCCGTCGAGGCAAGATGATCCTTTGATATTGCAACGAACCCAGTAGCGTCATCTAGTTGTTTTCATTGGTAAAACGTAGTCCCTGATATTCCCCCGCCTCAGTCAAAAGTATTAGTGTCGAGAGTGACAATTAAATTTTTTGAGAAAAAAAACAAATATTCCGCGACTTTGATCTAAGGTAAGGGTGAGTTGAAGTTTATATCTAATTTGTTCTAGGTACTTTATTACTAGGGTGTGGTATTAGTTAGCTTTGTGTATTGCTCTATTTTGTTTTTTTAATAGCAAGGTAACAATTGAAAGCACATAGTTTAAGTTATCGAACATTGAACAAAAAAGTTTATGTTGGGGCAAGATGATTATGTTACCGGTGTACAAGATGATCCCCACAGATCTTCTATTACACCGGTAACATACCTACTATTACGGGGACATTTGTATGTTATTACGTTTAAGTTTATATATTTTTGGTTTTAGACTATGCCTCGTAATTATAAAAAAAAACTAAACGCGGGTTGTGGTCGGAAGACTCCATGATCAAATCACTGGATGCTGTTAAAAATGGCATGTCATATAGCACAGCAAGTTTACAGTTTGGGTTGCCTATATTGTCACTAAAAACGCGGCCTAAAGTCAAAAATAAAGTGGCTGTCAGTAGAATCAAATATAAGTGAAAAAATAAACCCAGATTATGGTTTTATTTAGGTTATTCTCTTCCTGGATCCTGGGATCATCTTGCCCCTACCGCAAGGATCATCTTGGACACCGGGGTGTACAAGATGATCCTTTGATAACGTTTTAAATATGTGTTTTTTTAATAGTAAAGCATCTAAAATATTAAAATTTTGAGTATGCCAACTATAAGATAAATAAATTTACTATGTATATACGTATTTACATTCGCGCTAAGTAGAATATCATTTAATCTACAAGCAATCTCCCTTAAGGGGATCATCTCGTACACCTTTCCCCTACATGGCGCGGGTTGACGCTGAAGTGATATCAATTCAATTTTCTGTATGTCAATTTTGGGATACGAGTATCAAGATTTTACGATGATGATTTTTTTTGTGATGGCGGCAAAATTTTTATTTTTATTAAAAAAAATTAAGTCAACAAAATATTTCGTATGTTGTAAAAAGAATCAAAAGAAATAGTTTTTTTAGAACGAACTTATAACAGGAAGGAAAAAACTGAAACACTGAATAATTTCTAAAATGCAGTAGGGTTGTGTTTAAAAAAAAATTAATTACCTTGAAAATCTATGTACACTTTGTTGATAAGGAAAGAGTGGGTGTTCATTTCTCATACACACAATAACCGACTGAATGGATTATGATTAACTTTCGTATACAGATAGTTTATAACCTGGGTTAACAAATAGGATACTTTTTATCCCCGTGCAACGTTCCCGCGAGACTATTTTCGAGGTACAACCCAGTCGAAGCTGATGGCAATAGCTAGTCATCGTAATAAATTCTCGGAATTCCAACAGTATCAAATCTCCATTACCCACGTCTCACTCCAATCACAAGTTTACAACCCAAACACATTTTAAGCAATTCACTTAGTCATAACTTTAAAATAATTACGCCAGCTCCCTAGGGCGTCTGGCAGAGGGAGAGGTGTTCAAACAAAACTTGCTGCGATCGAATTATTTGCAATATTAATCATATTTGGGTTGCCGTAACTAAGGGTCTGTAGTTAGGGTAAGACCTACTGTATCAAAATTACGTTATTGGGCTTGATTATTATGAGTATTATAATATGAGTATTTGTTGAAACCTATTCTGTTTTAAAGTTGACGTTGGGATGTGGTTGGAACATGTATGTGGTTCTAATAATAAAAAAATAATCGTCGCGACTCCACTCCACTCCAGTCCGCTCCGCTCCACTCCACTCCACTCTTTGAGCTCTAGCACCCTTTCGCAACGCGCGATAAGTAACTTCGTTCTAAAAATTATAAACTTTTTCAAGATTTTGATTTACTTAAATACGCAACCAATTGGTCTAAAATTACGATTTAATTAGACTTTTAAACAGACTATTAACGCTTTTTTTCGTTTCTTTCAGATTATCATCTCAACTCGTGAAACCATCATGGAGAGACTTACGGTACGTATAATTTTATGGTAGCTATAGGTACCAAGATATATGTTTTATTGTAAAATATTTTTGTGACGTTCCAGTACAATTTCACATCTCAGATTGATGACAGATTTTTTATTAGGTACGTAACTCATTTCAGGTAGGTATACTCGGAAATTAAATCAGGTATTTTTAATAGAAACCATTTATTGAGATATATATTATTCTTTCTTCATTCTTTTTCATAAGAAAACGACTCATATTCGCAAAAAAATATAAGTCACAGTAGTTAGTAATAGTCTACTGTAGGAAAGAGACAGAGTTATACAACGTCTAGCGCCATGTCTTTCCCACAGTGAAACTGGACTCTCGCTTTAAGGCACCGGTCACCGGTCTCTTTTGCTACTGATAAAGCCTTAAAAAACCTGTTAACATAAAATATAACAGGTATACCATTTAAATTACACGTCACACCCTCAAAATCGGCCCAGTTATTCGATTTAAGTGATATTCCTCTACATATAATACAATTTGGTAAACACAAAGACTGTTAGCTTCCATTGTAAACCCATCCCAGCCCGGTCACAGCGTATCTATGGAAATTCAATTTTCCATGGACGACGTGTTTTTGTCCTGCAGTGTACAGTGTACAATGGCGGACATCTATTAGTATTTGCATTGCACTAACGGGAATCTGCAATGCAAACTGGCTTATGTAATGGTTTACAATATGGTTACGTTAAATCTGTGTGTTGTTTAATAGGTAGAGAAGTGTACTAGGTATTATTTTATTAATTTCAATGCAATTTGTTTTGCCGTTGAGTAATTGAGTTACCGGGGTTGAGAAAGGTTGTCAAAGAAAAAATATAAAACTAAGGGAAATTATATGTGCGGCAACAAAAGTTTTCTTTCGCACCTGCAACCTAGCGTCTTTTTTTATATGTGAGCGACGAGTTAATAGAACAGCTTCAATTATATTAATTCATCATCTTTACTATTCCAACAAAATATCAAGAAACCAGCGTCAATTTACGAGCGTAAAAGAAGCTGGCAATGAGTAGACATATCACAAATTAAATTAAAACCAAACAACTATTTTATTTGTAAAGCCAGCATGACAGGTAGTAATCAGTTACTTGACCTAGGATGCAAGAGCTCGGGACTTGGGGCACCCCGACACGGACAGGTTAGGTTCGAAGGGGATGGCGGGGTCTGAAAGACCCCGCCATCCCCTTCGTGTTAGGTTACTTTAAACCCTGTACGCAAAAATAGGAGCCCCGCGAAGCGGGGCTCCGTCAAAGATTCACGGCAGGTGGTACTATTACTAGGTACATCAGTGTTAGATTACTTGCCAGGAAGAAAAAAAAGCTGGCAATGAGTAGACATATCACAAATTTAGTTGCATAAGAATTTTCACCATGTTGCGTCATATTAACAATAGCTTGTTTTACAATATATGGTCGCTTATAAACCATTTATTAGACGCTAAAAGTTTGTCGCTGACCTATTAATTCATTAGACAACTAAATATATTTGCAGACGAGAATGACATTTTAAAGAAGCTGCCTTAATTAGCACCCTAAAACTAAAGTAAAGAAAAAATATTCCCTTAAAAAAAACAACCTGTATCTTTATATTAAGTATACTTGTTGAAAAAAAACTTCAAGTTAATAAAATAATTACGATTTTATCAAAAAGCCAACGTCACGCGGTGTTCCCAGGCGGTCACCCATCCAAGTACTGACCGCGCCCGATGTTGCTTAACTTCGGTGATCGGACGAGAACCGGTGTATTCAACGTAGTATGGACGTTGGCGATTAGTGTAGTTAAATATGGGTGTGTATGGTGCTTCAGAAATAAGAACAAAAGCTTGTAGGTATAGGGAACAGGGTCGAAGTTACCAGCGCAGGGCTCCAAAGAAAGGAACCTCCTTACAATGCGCGCCGTGTCCAAAAGAACTGCTTTCTCAATCAGGCCCTTGATCCAGCTGCCAAGCGAGAGCCTCCTTAGATGTTTGTCGAGGCTCTTGCCTATTATGCCATTGGCAGACACGAATATCAACACAACGACTGCTGTATTCACGTCTCACATGTCAACAACCTCGCGAGCCAGATCAAGATACTTGAATTGTTTTTTTTTCATAGCTTTTTTTTTAATTAAAATTTTTCGTATTAAGATACAACATTTTGTTTTAAACTAATAAATAAACTTGTATCTAGTAAGGATTAGGGTGAAGGCCTAGCTAATGTACAGCTAATGTCAAAAATATATATATATTTCATAATGTATACCTAGCTACTTTGACTCTTCAAATTAATATAATATAATATTCCACAAACTATCACACAACGCCATCTAGTCCCAAGCTAAGCAGAGCTTGTGTTATGGGTACTAGATGACTGATAAACATACTTATATATTTCTAAATACATACATATTATAGACAAATTACACCCAGACACAGAACAAATGATCGTGCTCATCACACAAACATTTGTCCTGGGTGGGAATCGAACCCACGACCTCCGGCATAGCAGTCAGGGTCACAAACCACTAGACCAACAGGCCAGTCAAATTATTCCGTAACTAACGAACATACCATAACTTCCGTCATATCTGCCGCATTATATTTAGCAGTAAATTCCGACGAGCAGTGACAAACAAACAAACACACAGTGACGTCACATTTACATGTTAATAACACAACGAGGCTGATGGTACTCAGTAGTTAGGAACGCGCGACCCCTTTTAGTAGCACGGTGGAACTGTATGGTGGGGTAATTGTGTTTTTGATGATCATTTTTTCTCACGTTTTTTTTTCATCAAAGTTAGCAGTAATTTTATTGGCTATTAAGAGGCACTTTTGAAAAGAAATGAGAATTTTTATTTAACTTCAGTTCGATTCTTATAAAAATAGTAAAAATCACACAGAACAATAAAAAATTCTCAAACCCAAAAAAAAAACAAATTAAGTGCTGTGCTGTCCATTTCAGCATTTAAGCCAGACAGTGTGAAGCTGTCTGCTTCGTCGTTTCATATAGACGTATCACCATGGTCGATTTTCTAGTATGGCAATACTTGTCATAATAGAAATCGAATCTTATTTTCGATAATATCCAAAACTATTTTTTTTATGATTATCAATTTCAAAATTTGCGTTTTCTTACTTTTTAAAAAAACTTCTGAAAGTTACGGCTTTGCCATTGACTGTTATTATTGAAACCAGTTAGTCCTACCTTAGTCATAGTTATTGGGAGCTGTTATTGTTGTTCTATAAAACTTTGTACGGTAAAAACACCACATCCTAATTTTGTCATCACTTCACACTTACGTCCTCATCCCAGACGACTCACACGCAAGTACGGTAACATCGCGCACTGCATGCAAGTTAACGACGTCATTAATGCGGATGATTGCGTTACCTGTACTGTTTAGTACAGTCATAGCCAAAATATCTTAGTGCCTTATGTTACCTTTATGGGGTATTTTTATCTGCTCAATATAATAGGGCAGTAGCTACTATGGGCGTACCGGTATATTCTGAAAAAAAAGTCACTTTCATATTAAAATAGCACAAAAAAACGGAGAATACAGAAGCACCGCAGAGATAAAGCTGTGAAAAATTATAATTTGATTTTAAAAGTAGATAGACTTAATTTTTTTTTTGAGACGTATAAAGGAGGAAGGTTCTGAGTTCAAAATATGTGAATATTTTTTATTTATTTATGAACATACCTTTTTTATAACGTGGTACTATTAAAAAAAAACGTTTTTGTAAAATTCGTAAAATGGTCAGGTTACCACAAAGGTTTCATTTTATGTTAACGTAGTAGTCGTGGATTCCCATATTATTTTCAATATCTGGTTGACCGATCGGTTTTTAAAATGGCTATATCTTGTGAACTGAGCTTTTCTCGAACCTGGGACCTTGATAAATCGATTCCTTGAGCCGAAAAACCCCTAATCTGTAACTTTCATGAAAATCCTTGAAGCCGTTTCCGAGATCCCGATTATACAGTGTGTCCGGGCACGAGTTAGCGATATTTGAAGAGGATATTCTAGGCTCATTTTCATCGACAAAAATGCATTAAAAAAAATTCTTACTCCAAAACTTCGCGAATGGCAGCCATTTTAATTTTATGATCTGTGTTTACAATAAAATGCAAATATCTTTGAATCCAAGAGACCTACATTCATGCAAATGACTTTATTGCAAAGTTAAACGTTGAGGCTTATCAAAAACTTACGAAAGTTTTTTAAATAATATGTAAAAATAACCAAAAAACATGCGCAAACACGAAATTGTACACAAAAATTACTGAATAATTTCACATTTTTAACTCTAGCTCGATAAGTACCCCGGAATTTTGCTAGGGTTTTTGCATTAAATTAAAAGTATTTGAGTCAGGCTATAAAATGATGTCAAAATTATCACTCTACATTAAGTATCTTAGGAGTTATTCTCACTTGAACATCACCCTTCCTTAGCGCATGTACCCCAATATTACAGGTGTCGCATTCTTTGGGTGAGCTAAATCGTTCCAACGAATATTTATGAGCTGGCATTATTGACCACCGCGTAAATAATCCCCAAGTAACCATCCTTAAACTGAAATAGTACAGTTTCTTGGATTTATTGCTGCGGGGCGAGACGGAAGGGGATGTTCAATTGAGAATAACTCCTAAGATACTTAACGTAGAATGATAATTTTGATATCATTTTATAGCCTGACTCAAACACTTTTAAATTAATGCAAAAACCCTACCAAAATTCAGGGATACTCATCGAGCTAGAGTTAAAAATGTGAAATTATTCGGTAATTTTTCTGTACAATTTCATGTTTGCCCATGTTTTTTGGCTATTTTTACATATTATTTAGAAATCTTTCGTAAGTTTTTGATAAGCCTCAACATTTAACTTTACAGTAAAGTCATTTGCATGAATCTAGATCTCTTGGATTCAAAGATATTTGCATTTTATTGTACACACCCCAGTTCGACAGATCAAAAATTTGAAATGGCTGCCATTCGCGAAGTTTTGGAGTAAGAATTTTTTTTAAGCATTTTTGTCGATGAAAATGAGCCTAGAATATCCTCTTCAAATATCGCTAACTCGTGCCCGGACACACTGTATATAAATATACAAGAATTGCTCGTTTAAAGATATTAGATTAATTATCAAGCAATACAATTAAATACAGTTTTACTACGCAACCGAATAGCACGTTCAATGCTGTACTTTTAAAAGGCATCATGACGTGTCCATATTAAAGGACAGAATTTGAAAACTGGCGAAGGTATAAAAGTCTCGACTGTACACTACACTGTACAGGGTACTATACGCATAGTGTTAATTACCATTATGTTTACAGGACTAATTGTTAAGTGTTAAGCCTCCTGCAGACAGACGCGATTATCCGCGCGTGGCGACATCACTGATACCGCGCGCGTTTCCTTGCCGCATTGTTGTTCACATAAGAGCGCGCTACGCGGCGACACGACGGGACACGATTATAACATGACGCGGCGCGGCACTGCAGAGCCAAGCCCTGCCAAGAGAAGTGAACCCAATCGTAGTACATTTAGAGTGGAAATTACATTGGCAACCAGCGCCAGCGCGCGCCGAACGCGGCGTCTCCCGCGCGACAAATTGCCACAGAAATATAAACTCTAAATGTACTACAGTAAGGACACGACGCGGAACGGCCAGACTCGCTCGCCGCGCGGCACGCAGCGCGGCACCGTAGAGCCACGCCCTGAAAAGAGAAGTGAACCCAATCGTAGTACATTTAGAGTGGAAATTACATTGGCAACTAGCGCCAGCGCGCGCGGAACGCGGCGTCTCCCGCCGCGACAAATTGCCAAAGAAATATAAACTCTAAATGTATTACATTAAGGACACGACGCGGCACGGCAAGACAGACGCGCCGCGCGGCGCGCGGCGCGGCACCGCGGAGCCATGCCCTGCGAAGAGAAGTGAACCGAATCATAACACATTTAGAGTGGAAATTACATTGGCAACCAGGGCCAGCGCGCGCGGAACGCGGCGTCTCCCGCCGCGACAAATTGCCAAAGAAATATAAACTCTAAATGTATTACATTAAGGACACGACGACGCGGCGCGGCAAGGCGCGCGCGCCGCGCGACAAGACGAGCGCCGCGCGGCACCGCAGAGCCACGCCCTGCAAAGAGAAGTGAACCCAATCGTAGTACATTTAGAGTGGAAATTACATTGGCAACCAGGGCCAGCGCGCGCGGAACGCGGCGTCTCCCGCCGCGACAAATTGCCAAAGAAATATAAACTCTAAATGTATTACATTAAGGACACGACGCGGCACGGCAAGACAGACGCGCCGCGCGGCGCGCGGCGCGGCACCGCGGAGCCATGCCCTGCGAAGAGAAGTGAACCGAATCATAACACATTTAGAGTGGAAATTACATTGGCAACCAGGGCCAGCGCGCGCGGAACGCGGCGTCTCCCGCCGCGACAAATTGCCAAAGAAATATAAACTCTAAATGTATTACATTAAGGACACGACGACGCGGCGCGGCAAGGCGCGCGCGCCGCGCGACAAGACGAGCGCCGCGCGGCACCGCAGAGCCACGCCCTGCAAAGAGAAGTGAACCCAATCGTAGTACATTTAGAGTGGAAATTACATTGGCAACCAGGGCCAGCGCGCGCGGAACGCGGCGTCTCCCGCCGCGACAAATTGCCAAAGAAATATAAACTCTAAATGTATTACATTAAGGACACGACGACGCGGCGCGGCAAGCCGCGCGCGCCGCGCGACAAGACGAGCGCCGCGCGGCACCGCAGAGCCACGCCCTGCACAGAGAAGTGAACCCAATCGTAGTACATTTAGAGTGGAAATTACATTGGCAACCAGGGCAAGCGCGCGCGGAACGCGGCGTCTCCCGCCGCGACAAATTGCCAAAGAAATATAAACTCTAAATGTATTACATTAAGGACACGACGACGCGGCGCGGCAAGGCGCGCGCGCCGCGCGACAAGACGAGCGCCGCGCGGCACCGCAGAGCCACGCCCTGCAAAGAGAAGTGAACCCAATCGTAGTACATTTAGAGTGGAAATTACATTGGCAACCAGGGCCAGCGCGCGCGGAACGCGGCGTCTCCCGCCGCGACAAATTGCCAAAGAAATATAAACTCTAAATGTATTACATTAAGGACACGACGACGCGGCGCGGCAAGGCGCGCGCGCCGCGCGACAAGACGAGCGCCGCGCGGCACCGCGGAGCCACGCCCTTCAAAGAGAAGTGAACCCTGCTTGTGAGGGTTCCGTAGCCAAATGGCAAAAAACGGAACCTTTATAGATTCGTCATGTCCGTCTGTCCGTCCGTATGTCACAGCCACTTTTCTTCGAAAGTATAAAAGCTATCCAGGTGAAACTTGTAAGTAGATGTATCATGTGAGCCGCATTAGGACTTTCAAAAAAACATTAAAAAATTTCAAACATTCAAAAAAACAAACTTTGGGGGTTCCCCATACTAGATATATTTATCCCCATATTAGAATTAAAACTCAAATTTTTTTTCACCAAACTCATGCGTGTTGGGTATACATATACAACGTCTAACGCCAAAAACGCAAAACCTCTCGTGGGGTAACCCAGCCCATGTTACTAACTTAACTTAATTTTTATTCCAAGACTACCTATTGGAAATTCTCAAAAAAAATGGTTTTTCATGCAAAATGAGAAATTGGTCGGGCACATCTATATGAAGAACCTAATTTTTTGAAGATATCATTCATCAAAAATTATATTGAGGTTACTTATTTATCTTTTTTTCCAAACTAAACAGTTCGCGCGAGAGACACTTCCAAAGTGGTAAAATGTGTGCCCCCACCTCCCCCTCTGTAACTTCTAAAATAAAAGAATGATAAAACTAAAAAAATGTAAATGTTAAACATTACTATGCAAACTACCACTCAAAATTGGTTTTAACGAAATCAAGTTATTACTACTTCTTTTTAATATGTCATAAATCGTAAACCGCAATTCTAGGTAAATTCAAATTAAAGTTGCAACCAACTACAAGAACTTTTATATTATGTAACTTGCTGCTACGGAACCCTTTACGGACGAGTCCGACTCGCACTTGGTCGGTTTTTTAATTCCATCCAACAATTTATTCTTCAAAAGAAATCGCCCGCCTATTTCTCAGAACGTCGCGCGCGGTTTTCTGAGAAATTTGTCGTCTCGATTCACAACCGAATTACAACGTTATAGTTATAAAATAAGGTCTAAATTCCATCCAACAATTTTTCAAAGGAAAACGCCCGGCACATACTTTTTCTTTGATCGCGCCGGCCGTCGCCGTCGCTGCTATAATAAATCAAAAATGAGTTCCAGGAAGCGGCAGCGGTAAAAAGAATCAAAGGTGCCGCCGCCGCGCCGTTCGAAAAATAGGGCTGCCAACATTTTTTTGTCGAAATATAGTTTTTTTTAAAGCTAAAAAAAATATAGCAGACTTCACAAAAATAAAGTATTTCAGTAGGGAAGAATACAAAAAATAGACTTATTTGATTTTTTTATTCATTTGTAAAACTATTTTTCTTTGCACTTATTGCATTTTTAAATAATTTTTTGTTCTGAATAAAACTGGCATTAATTACAGCCTAGTTTTAAATTAATAAAAATCAGGAGCTCTTTTTTATTAAAGCTGTAATGTTACTCTGTTTCTTTCTTCCCGCCCCACTTAAATTCATAAATGAAAATTTTCATCCTTTCTGTGAGTGCCGAAGTGGTGATTATTGTTTACGTTTTATTTAGTATCTACAAAGGGAAACTTATGGCTAAAGTTGAAATTTAATTTTTTGCAGACTGGGTTAAGATTATTATTAAGTACATTGAGCGAACTTTGTATTAATCGCTATTCTACTGGATTAGAAAAATCGTAATCTTCGTTTAATACTTAGATATGTATTTCTGTTAAACAATCGGCGTATTAATAAGCAAAAATAAATTTGGGATTTAATCGACATCGATAACATTACAAAAGATGACAACAGTACATACCCTAGCCCTAGCTAGGCGGCGGCGCGGCGGCGGCGCGGGCGGCGCAGCGCGCGCGGCCGAAAACCATTTCATTGTAATAATCTCACTAATATTTTGTTCAATATTTACTTTATTTTTGTTAACTAATTTGGGGAATCGTTAGTGAACGCACAAACCAACAATGCGTTTTATGGAAATAACTTTACAATGCCTGGGTCAATCTCCGAGAGGCTCAAAATTAATGTCCTCGGCAATTTCTCGAGAACGTGTGTATATATATTTTTTTTAAGTGCTAGTCTTAAAAGCTAAATAATCAACAAAAATGGCACTTTAAATCATCATCGTAAAAAGCCAATAAAAAAAAAGATATTAAAAAAAAACCACATAAAATTGCCATTTTTTCATGTGTCGCCACGGCACACGCGGGCTATATTTTGATGATAAAAAAAAATGTTGACTTTATTTAGCTATTTTATGTTGATGGCCGTAATTATACATAATCAATCTACATATTCTTAAAAACATGGGCAATACTCGCTAAGTAAATAAAGAGAAAACTCAGGGTCAAAAAATGTGCGTCATTGTCCTGCGCTATGTTTGTTTTCAATATTAAGTAGATTAAGAGACAGGAGGGAGGAAAACTGGTGGCTGTGCGAACAGACCTCCCCGCACCACAGCCGGGCGACAAGCTTTGCTGAAGATACAGGCGCTCGTTTTTAGCAGATATGACTTTGAAATTCGTTCTCCTCGAAATGTTCACTTCAAACGTCATTTACATTTTCATTTATTAATCCGTCAAATATTTTTTTTAATATATTCATTTAGCAAAAAAGTATGAAGGTTTTGTGTACTTACACAATTATGAAACGTTTTTTGAAATAGCATGTGCGCAAAACAGGTTAAACCAAGTTTTTTTTCGATTTATCATTTTTCTCAACATCATTGTCCTGGATTTGTACTGCCAGGATAATGACGCACATTGAGAAGAATGACATTATGGACATAAGCTAATGACTCACGTTGAGAAGAATGACGTTTTTTTACTTTCTTTATTAATTTTAACACTTATTTTGGACATTAATATTACCTTTAAATTATAATTTAATTATTTTGGTGGTTTTTCTTTGCTCCTGCAATGAGACCCTCAGAGAAAAAGAGGTTCAGATCCCCTGTTAAGAAGTTACAAATTATGTATCCTTTAGTACTTTGCTAAGATGATAACTTTATGAATAGCTGCTTGTTTCTGTATTATATATACGTATGTGTATGTCTGCATCTAATTTATCACAATATCTATGTATGCTTTTGGCTACTAAGTATTCCTGTTGCTCGTATTACTACCGGTATGACTGTAGGTGTTTTCCATAATCGTGTTATTTTTGTTTTTAGTAAGTGGTATTTACTCAATTTGTCTAACTCTTTAGGAACTATGTGATAATCTGACGGTATTGTTAGGTGTATTTATCTAAATACTGTATTTACTAAACTAATAAGAATTAAAATAACCTGTTTTAAGCTTTCACGGTTTGTCTCTAAATTTAAAATGTCACTTATGGGATATCTTCCGTGATTATATGTTTGTTTTAGTTCACGATATTTAGACACTGTTCCAAGCGCCATGATTGCGGGTTTAAATCAAAATCTGTCTACCCTCTTTCTTTGAAAAAAGAGGGTAGACAGATTTGTCTGCTCCTAACAATTTATTTTCATCCACCCGCAATCTCCAGTTAACCCGCGATCATGGCGCTTGCAACAGCGTCGAAATATCGGGAACTCAAACAAACATATAATCACAGAAGATATATCGTAAGTGACATTTTAAAATAAACTAACAAAGAGCATCAAAAAATTGATCTACATCACTGTCAACGGGATAAGTGCCCAGAACGCTGGCAGCATTGCCTTCATTGCGACGTTGGATGGCAATGCTAATTCTTTGACCAAGAAATAGGCCAGCCCTCTGGTCACACGCGAAGAATCGACTATACGTTTTGCAAGTTCTTTAAAAACTCTAAACGGCTCAAATACATAGCTGCCAGTCAAGCCATTGTATTTATGCTGTTTGAGGTTTTCAGCACTTGCAGCAGCCGCACCAGCATAGCACGCCGTACCAAAACGAAGGGATGGCGCAAGGGTTTCGACACATGTTGCCCAGCTTCCATAGCATTATAGTCATACCATTTAGTCTCTTCCTATGGTCGCGTGCCAAGCCAGTGGGATTTAAAACGGCTGGCATCTTGGCGATGACAAGAGCACGACGTATAATGTCATTTAAGCTGGCGTGCCGTGCTAACCGACCCGCACTCTTGCTGCCCGATACAGTCGACTGCTTCGCCACATTGACAGCGATGTGGAGCCCCATAAGCAGCGCCCAAACGCAGGCATGTAGCGATCCGGAGTAGTGTCACTCAGCATGGTACCTATTTTGAATGACGATAGTGCCTGAAGCCATAGACCCGATTCCCATTCGCCCACAGCCAGCAGGCCAGCACGCTCTACAGAATTGGCTGACGTATTAACAAGATTGTACCGTAACAACCTAGAGAGCGGCTCATCCCACTGCCTCTGGAAAGACGGGTTCACGGGCCCATCTGAATCCGGGCAAATAATTTTCCAGGCGTTCAAGCAAGACACTTAAAATCAGCCAGAGAAAGATTTAAAATCTTTCTAATTAATGTTTCAGTGCTGTGGACAGGGGACAGGAACTAAACTCACACTAAAAATTTTGCGGAAATGTCTATTAAATAATTCGGATACATAAATTATATCAGGACTATTTAGTGCTACTGTGATGTCTGTCTAGACTGAAATGTCTCACATTAATTCTGCAGGCTCATTTTTTATTTATTTGTGGTTAAATGCTTCTTAAATGCCTGCTAGTTTTTCACACCCAGAGATGATATTGTGTTGTGTGGTCTCATCTTTCGTTAGACATAACCTGCTCTCTCGAACTGCTTATAGTGGCAAATATTGAAAACTAACAAAAATGATACCGGTTGCTTTTTTAGCCAATTAAAAAGATATTATATATTATCTATGTTTACTTTTTCTAGTACTGCTTTATAATACGGCCCATATTACAAACGAGTAGAGTAGAACCGGTACCGCGTAAGTATTGATAGCTTTTACCTGATTCCTAGCATTTAATTGTGTGTTCGCTATTGAATTTATCCTGCCAAAGTATTCTTTCTTTAGTTGGTCTCTTATTCTGTTATGACCTATTTTGCCCGCCTCATTTATATCTATGTAAATTTGTACGTCTCGTCTTTTTTCTAATGTTCAAATTTCTATTTTTAAATTTTTGCTCTTCGCTAACTCTACCGGTTGTCACATAACTGAAGAACATTGCACTTTCTTAATCCAAACTGCATTCCTGTCTCTAGTAAATATTTCTTTTCTATCGAGTTAAATCTTTAAACGACTTTTATAATTTGCATAAACTTTAAATCGACCTTATATAGGAAGTGGTTCACTGTTACGGTTACGGTTGAAATTGTGTTTATTTCTAAACAAAACAGAAGTGGTGATAATGAATCTCCTTGGAATATTCCTCCGTGTATAACTATGGGATCAGTGGTTACACTAGCGTCTACGAGCCTTCATGATAACATTCCATGTAGGCATGACAGGACCATCTCTAGAAAGCCCATGATAGCACCCGGGCACTTGTATAACCTCAACACCTGAAGAAGCCATTCGTGTCAGATGCTATCAAAGGCCTTCAGAAAGTCTACTCATCCCATACTTAAGTTTTTCTGACACTGATGTGCGTCTTCTAGTATTGCTTTGTTAATCATGAGGTGATCTTTACAGACCCTGGCGCGTCGCCTGCATCCTCTCTGTTCTGGATAAATAATGTCGTCAATTACAGTGTGTGTACAGTTCGTTAGGTAGCATGGAAGTAAACAGTTTATACATAGTCGGCAAACATGCAATGGGGCGCCAGTTTTGTGGTCCATGAGTGTTTTCATTTTTGGGAATCAAAATGATTTGTCCTGTCGTAAACCAATTTTCTACTGGGACTGTTTTTTGCTTGTTAGACTTTGTTAGATTTTGAAAACCGTGAGATTATAGTTTTGTTATAGTCGTAGTTGTTATAATTGCCGCATGATCTTAAAAACCGTTAGTTTACCAATAGTTTTTAAGATCATACGGCGGAATCTTTTAATATTTTGAAATTAAAATTTTGATAGATACTTATAATTTACATAATCTATCTAACCTGATACTTTTAACCAAATAAAAATATAATTTAGATACTTAATTATCTTCATTGTTTATAAGTACAAAACTAAATTCATAAGCATTGTCATTGTCCTCAACATATCGTCATTTTCCTAGGCTTGAAAATCATTTTTCTCACATGACATCATTATCCTCAACAACAGTTTAAAAAAAAAATTGATTATCTCTTTAAATTCTTGTTTATCTGCTGTGACACTAATATGAAATTTGTTAACTGAACATGCCCGTTATTACCGCTAAAAAAAAATGAGCGATGCACGCAGGTTTTCAAGAATCCACAAAATTCAAACAAAAATAATCCGTTCCAGGAGATTTACCCGCCTACATTAGAAGATTTTAGGACATTATCTAAAATCTAATAAAATCTAAGAACCGCTAGAAACTTATCGTCAACGAACCACCCAGTCTTGTTAGTAACCTGCTTCCCTCTCGTGCGAAGGGTCTCAGGATCAAATCCTGGTGTTTCCACTTCACTTTTCGTGGTTCTCTTTTTGTATTTCATATAGCCTGTGAGAGTTTTCAATAATTATAAAAATAATTTTATGCATACTTTTATTTTAATAATTATTATTTGCAAAATATTTTTTCTAATATTTTTCAGTAGTTTTCTAGAATAAATCTGCGCTAATTTAAATTGTAGGTAAGTAAGTTGGATATTGGATATTATTATAATTATTGTTTTTTTTTTCGATCTTTCGAAACTCGACCTTGTGTCGGTCGGTAGAATAGATATCCCGTCCCGCATCCCGCAAGAAAAAAGATATCCATTTCCCCACCACCTGTAGTTTCTCCTTCCTCTTCTTCGCCTATTGTTTGTGCTAGTTGGTGGCCGATTTTGTGTGTCTTATTATAATGCGATTAGGTAAATTGGATATTATTATTATTAATGCGATTTTTGATTTATGTTGAACCGACCATGTGGGCGTTTATAACCGGTTTTTTTGAACCAATTCGAAATGGTCAACATAACATGATTTATGCAAACATGTAAATGAATAAGTACCTAAAATACAGAGACCCTCATATTAATATGGTAAAAACATCAAATAAGTCAGACTCGTACTGACTAAAATCCACGGTGTTCTTCGATAGCCCTTTACCTTCCGGGGTCACGGTGATGAGATAAGTCCCGCGAGTCGCGATCGCGACCAAATACAGAAATGAGAAACCCTAGCTTGAATTCTACGTAGGTACCTACTTACCTATTTGATCGTACACACGGCTACACATCAAGCTATACAAAACCAGTTTATCGTAGACTCTGTATGATCATTCCGCGCATACAACGGTCAGCTTATACTGGTTTTGTATAGCTTGATGTGTAGCCGTATGTACAAGCCGTACAGAGTAACCTCTACCTATTTACTTGTTTATTACGAAGTAAAAGCCAATAACCAAAAGAGACTTTTTTTTTAGCGTGGTAAAATCATGAAATGAGTCCTCCCGCCCCTCACTGTCAGACTTCTACTGACTAAAATCCACGGTGTCCTTCAGTAGCCTGTTATGTTCCGGGGTCACGGTAAGGTAAAAATCCCGCGACCCCGGCAGACTTTGGCCCTCTGAGAGGGGGCCCCGTCATTATGCTGACGCTCTTTGAGGCGCGCGTGGGACACAACGCGCCGTCGACCCGGGCATGCTCCATGGTCGGGGAGCGAGTTGCCCTTTACTCGCTGCCCGCATGCCCGCACCACAAGAGACTTAAAAAAAAGTAAAGTAGGTAGGTTCTCAGTTCGACGCATATTTGGAAACTATACCTTCAGCCAACGCTCATGACGTCAGAGTTCGTATTGGCGTCGGGTATGTTTTCAAATCCAGAAATAAAGAAATAACTCAATAAAGTGTACCTTTGCCTAACATTTGTGACGTCACTGGCCGAGTTGACATCGGGTAATACTTTCAGATTTAAGATTGCGCGCGTAGGTATTTTAAAACATACCCGACCGCAACGAAGTAATGGTTCGGTATTCTTTTGTCACGTTACTATTCCAATAAGATTTGATTCTGTGTGTACGAAACGGAGCACTGAGAAACAATAAAATGTAAAAACGACCTGTCCGAGCGAACCTAACCTGTCCGAGCGAGTCAGGGTGCCCCCAGGCACCCTGACTCGCTCGGACAGGTTAGGTTAGAAGGGGATCCGTCCCCTTCGTGGTTATTTTTTTAAAACCACACAGAAGTAGGAGCACCGCGAAGCGGTGCTCTGTCGACGTTTTCTGACCTTTCACTTAGTTTTAAGACGCTGAAAACCATCTGAAAACAGATATCGAGCTGCGCTGTTTAGGTATTTTTAGCCACGCCCACTATTTCTCCGGTATCCTACCGCCATTCGTAAAGAGCGGTGATACAGCGAACTACCAATGAAGAAGCAAAAGTACGCGGTAAATAATAACAATGAATCAATAGATGGCGCTCTTAAACTCGTATATTTAAACTCTGTATGAAGAGCTAAAAACAAATTAGATCAGGCGATTAAAAATGAATGATTGTATTTGTTTATACATTTTAAGATAGGTACTGAATTTAAAACAATAAAAATGTAAAGAAAATAAAAATAAACTGCCGACCTTACTGGCGTATTTGTGCATGTTTTTACCGTGGTATTTACCATTTTGAAACTTACTATATTATGACAATTTCATAATTACACTAATTTAAATTCACAAATAAAATTATAAAATATTTATCAAAAATCAACATTAGAACATACGGGGTGAATGTAAAAGCGTTAGAGATTTCGCTCGATCGTTTATAACCTACTTCAAAAAAAAGGAGGTTATCAATTTGACCCATAATTATGTATGAAATATTTCCAGAACGGTCCAGTTTTCGTCTATATCAGCGTCTGAACAAATGTACTAAATTTCAAAAGCGTATGTATGTGTAACGTATATATGTAATTATGTATGTATGTTTTTATGATTGTGTTCGCATCATCTCCGGAACTACAAGTCCGATTTAAGTAATTATTTTTGTGTTGTACTAGTAGATATCGTTCAACTTAGGGAATACTGCAAGTGTCATCAAAATCGGTTGAGTAGTTTTTGAGATAGGGAATTTTTTGCTTGCTCAGATCGTAGATTTTCAAAGTCGATTGTTTGTTTGTTCACAATTATCTCGCGTTTGGCTGAACCGATTTTCATGCGGTTTTCGGAAAAATGTTTGATACATTCTAGGAAAAGTTTTAGTATACATATAACAATAATGGATATCTCGTGACGTTGCCCGCATAGATCCGTTTTTGCTGCTCGCTTAGATAAATATTTCTAAAGACGCCGATTAAGGAGTCTGCCAACTACACCGTATCATACCATGACCGAGCTATGAACGTATCAAGCACGGAAGGCAATACGATACGGCTTGCTTTGCCCACTGAAACGAATCAACGGTGTTTAATGCCCGTATGATGCCGGTATGGTGTCCGTATGCAACCCGTATGTTGCCCACCAGTAATTTGTATGTCTTATAAGCCGTTTCATAATCGCATGTGTATCGGTAATGCCTGGACGTCTCGGGAGTGCTATCAAGATTTGAAATATTAAGAGGAAAGAATAGCTGCTGCCATTTCAAAAAATTGGTATTTAGAAAAACTCGTACTGTCCCTCTCACGCGTTGAAAAAACCCCGATCGTGCGATAGAGAGCGTTCCAACTCGCGACTGAATGTAAGTATATTTTATATGAAATTTGTCTCTCGGGAGAAAACGTTTTTCACATACTAAATCACGACCAATCTCTTAGATTCTGGTGTCAATCGTTTCAGCATATTATATTCTAGGTTTGTACGTTTTGTTTTTTTTCTTAAACTTCTTTGTTTTTTAAATACAAAGGTTTTACTTCAATGAAGATTTTGTCATAAAAATAGTAACATTTAGGCGCCTGTTACTTTCAAACTATTATAAATTTTGAAAAAAAGAAAACGTATAAACCTAGTTTTTTACTGTGTCAGATGCATTGTAAAAAATCATTGAGGTAGGATAACATTTAGGGGGAGGAAAACATTTTCTCTTTTTGTATGGACGAAAGCTCGGTAGACTATAGTCTTAAAATAGGTATGGCTTTTAAAAGATTAACTGTTAGAATTGTTAACTTGCAATGATTGTCATAATATTGGATGAGGAAGAAGAAGAGAAACAAAAAACCAATCGACACTACTGGATTCACGATATAAAGTACCGTGAATCGTAGCGTTTTTTGTTTCTCCTCTTCCTCAAAGAACGAAAAACTGAAGGAGAATATCGAGAATATATTGGACGTTGTACAGGAAACCGTCGCGCATCGATTTGGGATCGTCACGTGCCATGCGCGGAGCGTATAGGCACCGGCATATAGATATAGATAGGGTATACTTCCGGAATGGTCCCATTAAAATAATATCAAAATCGGACTAGCACTTTTAGAAAAATCAACAAAAACCTAAAAAGTTTTCAACTTTGTTTACACCGATTACTAGTTCCGGTTGAATAGTGAAACTAAAAAGGACAAAACAAAAAACTTTATCAAAAATAAATGTTACCGACCTAAAAAGTTTTTATGTAAATATATTTACCATAACTCCTCCTCTTTGAAGACAGTTAAAAATACCAAAACTCACCCGATGATTTATATACTTACAACATGTAACGTAATTAACGCACACCGATATACACCCCAATTAGAACATTACGTTTTAATCATAATACATATATTCAACTAAATTAGTTATTTTACAGTAAGGTTTATTTTTCTTTATTTTGTATTGAATTGAACGGAATTTGTATAAAAACAAATAAAATTACACTTTTATGTCTTGTTGCCTAGATTTACGGTCTGAGTTGGTTTTGACTGTACAGGGGTGATGTGACTATAATTTCTGTAGTTTTAATTATTTTTGATAAAAAAACTTTATAAAAAAAAATGTAACCGACTTCGAAAAAGTTTTTTCATTTTATCCTTTTTAGTTTCACTATTATACCCAAATTATTGTCAAATACATAATTTTCTTACATGTGCCCTAAAATTTTGTAATCCGTAGCACCGGTAATAACAACGCCCATATATTATGTATGTACACAATGAGCTTAAAATAAAAACTACTGCACCAAACTAAATGAAAATTTTATGGGACCAAATGGCAGAATTATACTGTATCGAACAAAAAAAGAATCATCGAAATCGGAGCAGAAACCTCGGAGTAATCGGTGTAGACAAAGTTGAAAACTTCTTAGGTTTTTGTTGATTTTTCATAAAGTGCTAGTCCGATTTCGATAAAATTTTAATGGGACCATTCCGAAAGTATACCCTATCCAACGAATTTTTCAAATCGGTTGTTAAACGACGGAGTTATGCCCGAACAAACATAAAAAAAATACAAACATCCGAATTGAGAACCTCCTCCTTTTGGAAGTCGGTTAAAAAATTACCTTTATTAAAAATGATAGAAATCGATTCAGTAAACGATTCTGAACAAACTATTTTCAGGATGTGCGTTAATTATGTTACTCATGTTGTAGTATGTCCAGTTCTAAGAGAATCATAGGTCTATGTAAATTCTAGGAGTTTATCAGTGGACATCTGCAGCGCTAGCGATAAGAGCAATAATTTCCCTTATTTTTGACTTTCTTTTTATGATCAAAGTGAAACTTTATGTATGTATACATAATAAATATGTAATCAGCACCTAAGTTCTTATACCGCACTGGTGAAAAACAATTTCCGAAGTTTCACCTGTTTCTGAACTGTTCGCCAAACGTCTCTTTTTATTGTAAATAAAATGTTAATAATTATTCTAAAAATATAAAAAGGAAATAGGTATCACGAGTAAATAAAAAGAATCTAAATAAAATTTCTAACACTCAACAGAGATTCGAACTCAGTACTCGTTCTCCTGGATCTATGTAGATACCACTAAACCAACCTAGCGTTACGTTTGAGATTGAATTTACGCTATCGGTGGTACAAAATAGCCTTTTCATAAACGTTGTAGTACCTATTTGTTTTGGATAATATAATTTTATTTACTCGTCTTGGTCGATATTACAATTTAAAATGTTGTTACTTTACTACTTCCGGATGTTTTTGTTTGTTAGTATATACTTAACCTCTTTTTTGCTGGCCGCCGGCTTTTTTGTTTATTCCCTATTTTGCTCAGCAAATGTTATCACAACTTAGAACTTTATTACTTCTTTACAGAAAATAATAATATTATTCTAAAAAAAATAAAAAGTAAATAAAAAATAATGTTACAAATGAATATAAAAAATAAATGTTCTTATGATTTTCTGAAATCTTCCAAAATTCGAACCCGACCTGTTCGTCAAGATCCGTTCATATACCACAGTACCACTAGACCAACCAAGACTTTCAATTCTGATTGAATTTACGCTATGGGTGGTACGAAAAGCCTCCATAGTACCTACCTATTTGGTTATAATTTCTTTTAGGTACTAATCTTCCATTCCAGAACTATCTAGAACAGGGCACAGAATATATAACAGTACCTACCTAATAACATAACAGGGTAGAATTTTCTAGAAATTTCCTGACTGATCTTTAGTAAAATTGTCGAGAACCTTGTGGAACTTTCGAGAAGCTTATAGGTAGGATAGGTCTCGCAATTCAATCGACGTAAGTAACAATATTTTCTGTGCCTAAAGTGAAAAAAATATCTCTGCGATTTGCCCTTGGTTTTGGTTCACACAGATACAATACTAATGTAATTTTTGTATTTATCAAGTTTAATAGGTAATTAATATTTGGCCGCTAACTCAAAACATTCTTTTAAATAACATGATTCAAAATTGCTTATCTCCCAGTTACAATAGCGTATTATTACATAGCTTATTGACAGAAGCATATTATCTATACACCGTGTTCCGGACGATATACATAAACTTCGACCAGATGTTCAGACCACGGAAGTAAGCATTTTTCATTATGGACACATTAATAAATTCTTATTTTTTATTTTTTGTTAATTTTCATACAAACTAAATACCTAGACGTAAATAACCCGATATGCATGCCTCTTTATCCGAATTGGCAACGTCGTATTTTCATTCATAACATTTGGCGGGCTGAAACTTGTCAAAACAGTTTCTTTGATTTTTTATCTCGTTCCTCATAGCACTGTCAATGTACTATACTTATCTAAAGAGAACGTATAAGGCTACCAAGCAGGTAGATACGTATTTCGAATTGTCTTTTTAATTGAGGAATAAAAAAAAAAACAAAATTCCATAACATGATAACCTCTTCCCACGACATGCAGCCTTCGCAAAACGTTTCTGCAGTCCTTATTTTTAGTCTAGGCTTAAAGCAACGCCGGACCTCCAACGACGGGAAGGGGAGTAGGCTACCATAATTATCTTCCCATTCTGCCGTTTCGGCTTAAGTAACGAACATTCAATCTCAAAATTATTGACTAAAAGAGGGGCAGCTCAACATGCAATCTGGGGACCACGCTTAGAGCTCACGTACATTCGTAAAAATACTCTCAAAAGATAGGTCTCGGTCAAATTAAGATAAATGGTAATCACAGCATATTTTTTTTATGCATTTGAGTAGAATAATTATAATTTATAAGCACACTTGTTGCGTGGGCAACATCAGAACTAACGCCACCATCTTATTTTTCAATACATTTCACAAATGAGCGCTCTCCTGTCAACCTCAATGGAGTGTCCAAAGATCCATATAACACTGTAGGTTAGACAACTACGTCAGCCGTAATGTCATTCAAAAATATTTTTATTAATAAAAAATAAACTCTAAAAAGCAAAAAATAAATTTAATGTAAAAAGTTTTCGAAATGACCACCTTCTTTTTCGACACAAATATTCAAACGAGTCCTAATTTGGCCATTTAAATTTACAGACATTTGTCTTATTTGTTCAGCAGCCTGAGATATTCTATCTAAGAGCTGTTCACGGTTCTGAATTTGTACGGAGTACACCTTCTCCTTTAAGGTTCCCCAGACATAAAAATCTAAAGGAGTCAGATCTGGGGACCTAGCTGGCCATGCGATATTTGTGCTACCTCGTCCAATCCAACGGCCAGGAAACGTTGCATTTAAATATTCACGCACTTGTGTGCCATAATGTGCAGGGGCCCCATCATGTTGGAGCCACATGGTTCGCAGAGTTTGAAGATCCACTTGTTCGAAAAATTCGAAGCTAGTGACGTTTCTTAGGAACTCTAAGTAATTGTCAGCATTTAGGCGGTGGGGAATCTCAATAGGGCCGATCAGCTGATTGTTAAAAACACCAGCCCACATGTTTACAGAGAATTCAGTTTGATGTGACGCCTGCCAATGTAAATTCGGGTTGCTCTCATGCCACTGCAGCACTTGATTTTTGGAATTGAATACTCCCGCTCTTGTAAACTGGGCTTCATCCATCCAAAGAATTTTTTGAAGCAGTATTGGATTATTTATCAGTTCTTGATTCATTCTCTGGCAAAAAACAATTCTTGAGAAGTGATCAGGTGGTATTATGCCTTGGGATTTTCTGTAGTGGTAGGCATGCAAACCATATCTTTTCCACAGTTTCCACACTAGCTTATGAGATACACCCACGATTCTCCCAACGCGTCTCGTTGAGAGTGTAGGATCATGAATAATAAGGTTCATTATTCTGTTTTCTTGAGCGACGCTCAAATTGATTGCTCGTTCAGGGCGGCGTGGTCTAATTCCGATCTCACAAAATCTCCTGTGTATGTTAATAAATGTTAGTATATCAGGAACGCGCCGACCAGGGAATCGCCGTTGGTACCCTCGCACAGCTGCTGTAGCATTTCCGTCACAGAAACCGTAGACGAAGTGAATATCAGCTTGGTGTTGAGCAGAATATTCGTGCGGCATAGTGAAAGTTGTAATCAAAATGATTGATTAAATTAGTCGGAAACCCAAAAGCAAATTACAATAAACAATAATCCTGACAGTTAAAATCATGCATGACAAACAATGACAAATAACAACTTAGGTATCCATAGCGACCAGTTTAATCTCTTTGAAAGATTCGTTATCGCAAATGATCGTATTTCTTCGCTAACTCTCGGGTTCCTCTCGTACGTGCAAATGAAATGCAAATAGTATTTGATAGATTTATCATTTTAATTGCACTAAGCGGCAACATAGGCCAAATTAAGATACTTTCTCACTGCATAGCTCAATTAAATTTCATTAAATGAAATTACAAATATCTTTGTAACGAAGCCTTTTTAAGTACTACTTCCTTTGTTGGATTTGATTTGTAAAAGCCATAGAAGTATTTGCTAAAGTTTATGGATAACGTGAAGAACACGGTGTATATATAAAAGAACAGGGGTTTTTCTTTTGACACGACTACAGCCGAAACCGCTAAACGCAGAAACTTGAATTTTGGACAGCATTTGCAGTCTACCATGTAGATTGGCAATAAGACGGGATTTTGCGAAAATCCTCCTCTAAGGGGGTGAAAAGGGGTGAAAACGTTTGTATGAAAAATCTTATTCCTAGAGTTTATAAACTTGAAACTTACCACGAATGAGAACACACGTAAATAAATAAGATTAGCACCATTATTTTTTTAAAACTACCCTCCATTGGTAATCTAGGGGTTGTTAAAGTTTGTATGGAAAAATCATAACGCGTGAGCTGATGAATTTGAAAATCAGTATTTATATACTAGATAAAAATTAATCAAACACGTGTTTTTGGATTTTTCGAAAATCACCCCCCAAGTCGCTGAAAAGGGGTATTCATGTTTTAAGGGGAGGATATTAAACCACTAAACGTAGAAACCTGAATTTTGGATGATAGTGGCAGTTTATAATGTAAGTCAGCATTAAGAAAGGATTTTGCGAAAATCTACCTCTAAGGGGGTGAAAAGGGGTGAAAACCTTTGTATGCAAAATCTTATTCTTTGTGTTTATAAACTTGAAACTTGGTACGAATGTGAGTATAAGTAAATAAAAAAGATGGACACTATTTTTTTTCAAAACTACCCCCCATTCTTGGGTTTTTCGAAAATCACCCCCTTAAATTTTGAAAAGGGTTGATTAAGTTATAAGGGAAGGATTTACTGCTTGATCGATAAATTCTAAACTGGGCATAAATTATCTCTCAATCGAATAAAGGATACGTATTTATTATTTTAATAAATCAACCCCTAGCGTATTTTTGTTTGTATTGAATAGGCCCTGTAACTACTAGAGATTTTCCAAAAGTATCCTATAAGGAGGGTAAGCGGGAATTAAATTCACTGAGTTCGAAGTTAGAAACACGCGCAGACGAAGTCGCGGGCAAAGTGCTAGTTAGGAATATTTGAGGAAAATTATATAGGTAAGTTTTCAGTAGTTTAGGAATTAACCCACAATAAAAAACCGTAAAAAAATTCGGATAAAAAGTCGATTTGTCATCAGAAAAAATATTTGATCTCGAAAAAATACGAAAACTTGAGGTGTGTAGTAAAACTCAGAAAATGATAACAACGCCATCTAATATAAACATTAAATGAGTGAGCAAACTACAACGTAGTACAAATTGTATTCACCAGAGGCAGCTGTGCTCAGTAATATTATTTAATAAAATAATGGAGTTTGGAACTAGGAGCCAATTATTCCTTTTTTTGTGCTAAGGGGATTTTTAAAAACAAGGACATATTTTTTTCAACCTCAAATTAAAACAGATACTTTAACTTCAAAAACAAATCGATACATGTAACGCCATCTATTGAAGCCTTTTTGAATTATTTTTTCTCTGAGCAATGAGAACACAATTTTGTTCGTGATGTCTATTGCTCGTAAGTACCTATATATTTTAATGTCTCTGATAGGGCCAGACAATGATACGAGTATTATTTTTGTACTTATAATATCATTGGGGCCAGACGCCTCAAATAACGCGGGTAAAACCCCGGGTAGAAGCTAGTCTTTTATAATAATTATTTATGACTGTCGCCGTGTGTCGTCGCGTTAATCGCGGCGGAACCGCGGCGACCAAATCGGTGATACAAAATGTTCTACACTTGGACTGATTTGTGTCGCCTGGCGTGACGCAATTGTCGCGCGTCAATCTTGCCGCGAGCCGTCGCAATAATAATATTAGAAACGCGATACGCCGCGCCGCTTCAGTGTGAATAAATATGGGTGTTTTCATAGAAAATGGACTAAGTAGGTTTTTCCAACAATCGCCACGCGCGATTAATCGCGTCTGTCTGCAGGAGGCTTTAGTGCGGGTCGTTTCAGAGGTGTCGTGTTACATGTTTTTCCGAGAAAATGGTGATAAAGAAATTCTTGTTAAAAATATTTATCGTATTTTTTAAAGTTATGATGGTTGTCTAATGTTATTGCTATTTTATGAATTTAGGCTTTAAATGACAGCTTAGCTGAGAAAATATTATGATTGTTTTAAGAAAGAGGAATAAATAAGTGAATTTGAATGATGACTGAAGAAACTGGAAGATATTTTTAACCGACTTTAAAAATTAGGTAGGTAGTAGTAGGTAGGTAAAATATTCTGCATCGACCAAAAACTCCCCCTAGTTTTTGGTCGATGCAGAATATTTTTCGTTTGGTCTCATGAAAAAGTAATTCAAGGCTTGGCCCAGTAGCAGGTATCAATTTTTTAAGTTAATATTTGCCCCCCACATTTGGAATTTCTTCCTGTATCATACGGGTGCGTTTAGAAACTCACATACACAAAAACCCAGAACTAATTAACGTTGAAAATAGCATATTTTGCATTAGTATTACAAGCTCATTCCACCTCATAGAGAGAAGACCTATATCCCAGTGGTGGGAATAGTGGGATAAGTATGCTCATATAACAGCATTAATCAAAACTATTTCTTAATATACGGCTAACCTAACAGAATTCTCATTCCTATTCGTAAACCTTGGAATATTTTATGATAACGGCAGCCATAAGATGTCCCCCTTACTGTCTGCTTACGACGCCATAGACTATGTAGTTCTATGGTGTCATAAGCAGGCACTAAGGGTTTAACCACAAGGATGCCAGCCATATCCACCTGTGTTTACTAATAACCGTCATGCTGCACTAATCCTTATGTCAAGTTTGTATGATTATGGGAGTTTCTCCCCCTTCTATGGTCATTGGTTATGGTAGTCCGTGGTGGGCAGCTATGTTTTATATGGGATGTTGAATGGTAATGATATTTCCCGGAGTTGAGTTTAATGGAGTTTGGGATGGTAATGATAATTTGGGGGATGGAATGTTGGATGGTAGTGATAATGATATTATTGTTGGGTTGTTTTGTTGATAGACGTCTTATACTATAACATAATACAAGGTTAAACTATTATATTTTTACATAGCTATTGAAAGATACCATTTAATTTTGTATTTTTAACATTGAATGTTTTTTAATGTTATGAAGAGGTAAAAGGACTATGCCCAAATTATTACGGAGCTTTGCCCCAGTAACACCCAGAGTGCAAAAGTATATCATACAAAGCTTTATTTAATGGATACTCTTTCCCAAGATACAGACAGTTTTTCTGCCTAGTTTGGAAAGGGGAGTCCTCTGACCCATTTTATATGTGTTGTACTGTTTGTATTTATTTACCATTAAGACAACGTTGTATACAATGTACAAACTACTTATTGAATAAATTATTAAAAGCTCTTTATTGGCACTTCAAAAATATTAAGATTGAATGTCACGTCAACCAAAGTTTAAAAGTTTGTCTTCTTCTAACTTTGTCTTTGGGGTCCTTGGGCGTAATGTTAATCGTTAAATTTCAGAAAATACCTAAGAAAATAGCCATGAGATTAAGGTGCATCAAATTTTCGCCACCATAAAAGACCCTTGACATCACCACAAAACTACGGTCAAAATGACAACATAAACTATACGGGCCCACTTATTACCACAACCTCTCAACTTATGACCACTGTAATGACGTGTAATATTCGGCACGCGCTGGTAATACCCGGTAATAACCGGTAATATTGGGTAATACCGGGTAATATTTTAACGGGACACTTGCGGTTGGTTCGGCAATAAACCAATACCTAACAGATGCCTGCTTGAGGGTTGGCGTAGAGTATTTTTGTTGCGCAGATGGGACAGATTTATACCGTTTGTTAAAGTGATGAGAAAAGTACATACCTACATCGTCATCATGACCAGCCTCACATATCTACATGAAAAGAAAGAAGAAGAAAATAAATAGATGCGTAAAGTAGAAAGCAATGATCTGTCTACTGAAAAGATAATAACCGTTCAAAGCATACTGAAGTAAGCGTTCACTGCTCGTTTAAAGTGCATTAATTTATTAATCGTCTTTACTTTGCAATAAGTGAAAGAGCAAAGATCAAACAAGATAAACAAAGTAATATTTGAAAAAAAAAAACTTATTAAATAAAATAATGGTACGGGGACTTCCTTAGCATTGAAAACCATTACATTGCGTGGACGGTAAATGACAATTCAACTAGTTATTAACTACAAAATTAAATTAGTAGGAACTGACTCATTATTTTAATTTCATTAGAGATAACAAACGGTAGCGTACAACAAACTTACTACTAGACTTATATCGCACCACTGAAAAATCAACCGTGTAAATACTCGTATACCATAGTCGAATCTAAAAGTATTTCCATACTCCAATTACAAATCTCTCTCATCTACACTTCTATAATCTGTGTCACAACCGATATAGTCAAGGGCGTATGACGGATGGCACCGAGTGCGGTTGAGCCGCGTGACAAATGCGGCCGCACTGCGACCACGCGCCGTGACCGTGGCGTGATCGTGACGTGAACCGGACGTGTGGAATCATTGTGACGGCTATTTAGGGATTAAATCAATGGATTTAGTTTTTTTTGTTTACATGTATTTGGTTTGATCTTTGGTTTTGAACGAATTACTGACGATTTATTTATTAGACTGTAACACAAGGTAAGAAATTAATTAAGACATTCTACTGTTTTCTTGGTCTAGTGGTTGCAAGTGCCACTGCTGAGCTCATGCTCAGACTTCATGGGCTCGTGTTCGATTCCCCCGGGTCGGGCAGTGTCACTGGATTTCTGCTGGTTGATGACAATAGATTCTTCATTATACGTATAACATCTATATACATATAATAAATATATATACACATCAGTCTATCTATCTATACATATAATAAAACTGTAGGAAAATATTTTTTGTACATTAAAAAAAAACTCAAGAAATATAGCCAGCGTGTTAAAGGACAACCAATAGAACCCATTTCTAGCATTTTTGGAATTTTTGTCTGTTTGTCTGTTTGTATGTTTATTTGTTCGGGCATCACGTAAAATGTACGAAAGCTATGTAGATAACTTGAATACATAGAGACTGACCGTAACTTGAAGTAACATTTAGTCTTTGTTTCATTGAAATCGGATCAGTCTATCAAAAGATATTTGAATTTAAAGTGTTCCAGAAGTAAAATTACGGTAAGTTTACACCGAGACACGCAGCTCGCAGTTCAGTAGCGCGATCTAGCTTGGAATAGAAAAACAATATACCTATTCAAATATGGTGTGGACTGGAGTGTAGTGGTTTGAAGTGGAGTGGAGTAGAGTAGAGAAGAGTAGAGTGGAATGGAAAGAAAGAAAAGGTTTTTATTTGACTCACATTAGAATGGGATGGAAGCGGATGGAGTGGGATGGAGTGGGATGGAGTGGGATGGAGTGGGATGGAGTGGGATGGAATGGGACGGAGAGGGATGGAGAGGGATAGAGCGGGATGTAGTGGGATGGAACGGGATGGAGAGGGATGGAGTGGGATAGAGCTGGATGGGGTGGAATGGAGAGGGATGGAGTGGGATGTAGTGGGATGGAGTGGGATGGAATGGGATGGAGAAGGATAGAGTGCGATGGAGTGGGATGGAGTGGTATGTAGTGGGATGGAGTGGTATGGAGTCGGATGCAGTGGGATGGAATGGGATGGAGTGGGATGGAGTGGGACGGAGTGGGACGGAGTAGGATGGAGTGGGATGGAGTGGGATTGAGTGGTATGGAGTGGAATGGAGTGGGATGGAGTGGGATGGAGTGGGATGGAGTGGGATGGAGCGGGATGGAGTGGGATGGAGTAGGATGGAATGAGATGGAATAGGTGCTCTAATCCAGTAGCAATTGAATAGTAATGCCTTTGAACGACAGAGGGCGTTTATTACAAACACGTCAAATATTCTTGAAAAATCTAAATAAAACGATATGATTTATAGAAAACCTGGCGAAAATTAAACGCCTTAATTACAAAAAAATACATTGTCAAATTCCGACATCCACGCGAGCGAAGTCGCGGGCACAGCTAGTGATACTTAATAATATAACTTTCGAAATATTTAGTGTACTATTATGTTCTCCTCTTCCTGGCAAGATGTTATGATGTACTACTTTCGGTTGGAAAATATATTAAATGCATTTCTGGTAGGTCTCGGGACTGTCATCAGGTAACCGAAACCCTAGAACGTAAAGGGCTATTGAGGGATCACCGTGGATTTTATTCAGTACGAGTCCCTCCCGTCGCTCTCTGGGTAGGAAGAAACATTAAAAAATGATTATAGCGCGATAAAAAAAAGTGTTTTGGGTCACGGATTTTATTCCCGCACGGTACAAACATAATGTATAGCCAAAAGGTTGTTTTGTCTGTTTGCGTTTATCATTTTCAAAGGAGTTACGCTTAGTGTGGGGCGCAAAATTGCAACCACGACCAATTCATCTCATTTCCACGTACTAGACGATTTATCACCACACTACAAGTGTGTGCCACATTACATTTCATAATTACTACTCCTCCCTTCACGAACACGCGTCTCTTTCGCCTCAAATAATTGAATGTGAGCGAAAATTTATGGTTTTTGCACAATTTTTATAGCCTCCTGTGTTTAACGTGTCTGCTGGCTACGATTATGAACGAGACTATGATGTTTGTCACCCCTCTGGCTTGTGGTAGCGTGAGGGTTAGGTTGTAGGTATAGAGTTCTGGTGGGTGTGACTGGGTATCATTTTGGTGTGTTTGCGTAGATTTGGTAGGGTTGTTTGTATTGGTAGTTTTAGTGATTTAGGAAGTAGCTGGTTCAAGCATTAAGCTAATTCTGCATTGGCAATGGGACGAAATTTGGAACGGCTAATTAAATGGTGTCTGGGACGTTGTTGGAAAGTTACTTATATAACTTCAAAAGCAAAGTAAAGTGCGAAAGACTTAGAAGCCGAAGCGCAAAACAGTGGTCTGACATGCTAATAAGCACTGCACGCCGTCACGTCACACCGCGGCGCGGCAGATGGAGAATAATTATTGAGAAAGAGTCGCGATTCTCATTAATTTACACGATTTCAGAGTTTTGAACAATAGCATTATTTTGAAAAAGCACAGAAAAAGCAAAAAAAAAAAGACTAATGGCCTACACATTCGAAAATGAACATCTAGGAAATCCGATATAATATAGAGTCACACCAAACTTACTATCACACCACACTCTAACAACAACTCTTTATAGATCTCAAAAATAGCCATCCACCCTCGTTGCATCACTTCGCGTAGCTACGTTATAAGAATGGCGAGAGAAACTCAACGTTATTTATATTGAATTATGAGGGGAGAAGGGAACACTCCTGTGTAATGTGGTATGTATGTCGGTATGCCCACGATTGTTACTTACTTCTTCGACAAATTGAGGGAAACTTCTGGCGTCTATATTTCTCGACAGCTATAACCTTTGAATCTTCAAGTCAAGAGTGAATATGTTCATCATCGTCTTCATCATCCACAGCCCGTTTTCACCCACAGCTGGGTATAGGCCTCTCTTTGTTTGTGCAAAGCTTCACGGTCTTGCGCCAGCCTCATCCAGGACACTCCCGCAAAGGCAACAATGTCGCCTGTCCCTCTCGCCGGCGGACGACCAAAACTTCTTTTTCTATTTCTTGGACGCCACTCTGTCACAGCTTTACTCCACCTGCCGTCACCGCGCCTTGCCAGGTGTCCCGGCCAACTCCATTTGAGTTCCATGACTCGGTAAATCAATATCGAATACCTTTGTTCATCTCCGGATAGGTTACTTCTTGCCAATCTTGCTTCACCGTCGACCACATCTTTGCTCATCATCCATCATCATCATTTAAGGGTACAGATCTCTTCTCTGTGACAGGGAGTGGGCTGTAATCTGACAAGCAGGTCCCGGTGTGTGTTGTTGGAAAAAACACAAAAATCAATGCCAATTAAGGTCAAGGCTCATTCATAAACAAAAAATAGCCGGTAAATGTAAATATGTAACATTTAATATTTCTAGTCAAAATTCAAAGTTCACAGTGCTATCATGAAAAACATAATTACACTGTGAACTTTTATGTATATTGTGTGTGGTGTGTTTGAAATTATTATCCACCTCGAACACGAACAGACACTTTTTACAACCATAAGATTTTACAAAAAATAAAGAGATTTTCAGCCAACACAACTCACTTCCATGTTTACATTTCAGACCCTCCCCTGACATAGTGTCACCATCTTTATCACTCAACCCATGACCAAAGGGGCCATAAAGGGCCCCAGACGACACTGTAAAATTTCCATAGCATTTCCTATTTCACCATAGTAACCCATTTCCTGGGACTAACAATCTTTGTGAGATGAGAAAAGGGGAGGGGTTTTAATTTTTGATTTGTTTCAAGTCTGTGGCAGTGGTAATGGATTTAGGGCGCCTATTTTCACCAGAGATGTGTTAGGCAGCTATGCTGGGTTATCTATCATAATCAAATATGAACCTTCTGAATTTGCGATAATGTTGAAAATCCATTAATTTTTCCGCACAGTTGAGGGGATCCCTCAACTGTGCGGAAGCCCGCAGCGGGCGTGTGTATGTGTGCGTCCACAGGTCGGCATCGCACGTATAGGACGTATCGTACATAACGGATTTTAGTTTGCCTCGTATGAAAACTCATACAACTGCGTCCACTGATTCGCATTGTACGGACGGCTCATCGGCAATGCCTTAATGCGATGCATACCGACGACGTCATACGGAATGCCGATCAGTGGAAGCGATGAAGGTGGCATCGGCAATCCGATTGCTGATACTCGCGTCGGCAATCCGATCGCTGCCGACACAGAAATCCGTTTGATGCGATGCGTCCGATACGTACGATGCGGACCTGTGGACGCTTGCCATTTACAAGGCGGAGTTTTATCTGAAAAACATTGAAATTCAGAATGTTGACTGTGCGATGTAGAGCACGTTACTTCATCAACGCTCCATAGATGTCGCTAGTCATCTTTTTGTTGACAAATGAATTAAATTCGCTGCTGATTTTTCATTACTCATTTCATAACAGAACCTCATCTACAAGAATAGTGTGATAACGAAATTGGAACACCATCTTCACTCTGTCATGGGACTATCTAAGCAGCATAACGCGAACCTTTTTTTTTTCGTGGATAAATGATTCCTCCCACCCCGGGCAGGGCGGGAAGGACTGTCAGACTTATACTGACTAAAATCCACAGTGTCCTTCAGAACCCCTTACGTTCCGAGGTCACGGAAATGAGATAAGTCCCGCGACCCCGGCAGGCTTTGGCCCTCTAGAGGGGGGCCTCGTCATGATGCTGACACTCCTTAAGTCGCGCGTGTAACACAACGCGCCGTCGAACCGGGCATGGTCCATGGTCGGACAGCGAGTTGCCCTTTGCTCGCTGCCCGCACCGAGCATACCGTGAACCTGGAACAAAAGTCAACCGGAAAAATAGCTGACACTCTCTTCCGCTCCACTCAGGTAGGAAGGACTCATCTATCTATATCTATCTATACATATAATAAAACTGTAGAAAAGTAATTTTTGTACATTCAAAAAAAACTCAAAAAATATAGCCAGGGTTATAAAGGACAACCAATAGAACCCATTTCTAGCATTTTTAGAATTTTTGTCTGTTTGTCTGTATGTCTGTTTGTCTGTTTGTATGTTTATTTGTTCGGGCATCACGTAAAATGGACGAAAGTTATGTAGATAACTTTAATATACAACGACTGACCGTAACTTGAAGTAACATTTAGTTTTTGTTTCATTGAAATCGGATCAGTCTATCAAAAGATATTTGAATTCAAAGTGTACCAGAAGTAAAATTACGGTCAGTTTACACCGAACGCGCAGTTCAGTAGCGCGATCTAGCTTGGAATAGGAAAACTACATATTCAAAAATAATGGTGTGGACTGGAGTGGAGTGGTTTGGAGTGGGATGTTGTGGGATAAATTGGGATGGAGTGGGATAAAGTGGGATGGAGCGGGATGGAGTGGGAATGAGTGGGATGGAGTGGTATGGAGTGGGATGTAGTGGGGCAAAGTGGGATGGAGTGGTATGCAGTGGGATGGAGTGGGATGTAGTGGGATAGAGCGGGATGGAGCGGGATGGAGTGGCATGGATTGGGATGTAGTGGGATGGAGAGGGATGGAGCGGGATGGAGCGGGAAGGAGTGGGATGGACTGGAGTCGAGTGGGATGGAGTGGGATGGAGTGGTATGGAGTGGTATGGAGTGGGATGG
Organism: Agrotis segetum; assembly: GCA_036375495.1. Classification (NCBI taxonomy): domain Eukaryota; kingdom Metazoa; phylum Arthropoda; class Insecta; order Lepidoptera; family Noctuidae; genus Agrotis; species Agrotis segetum. The sequence goes on from JAQSVV010000208.1 coordinate 240,729, forward strand.
AGTGGGATGGATTGGAATGGAGTGGGATGTAGTGGGATGTAGCGGGATGGAACGGGATAGAGCGGGATGGAGCGGGATGGAGCGGGAAGGAGTGGGATGGACTGGAGTCGAGTGGGATGGAGTGGGATGGAGTGGTATGGAGTGGTATGGAGTGGGATGTAGTGGGATAAAGTGGGATGGAGTGGGATGGAGTGGTATGGAGTGGTATGGAGTGGTATGGAGTGGGATGTAGTGGGATAAAGTGGGATGGAGTGGGATGGAGTGGGATGGAGTGGGATGGAGTGGGATGGAGTGGGAAGGAGTGGGATGGAGTGGGATGGAGTGGTATGGAGTGGGTGTCGTGGGATCGGGATGGAGTGGGATGTAGTGGGATAAAGTGGGATGGAGTGGGGTGAAGTGGGATGAGTGGGATGGAGTGGTATGGAGTGGGATGAAAGTGGGATGGAGTGGGATGGAGCGGGATGGAGCGGGATGGAGGGGGATGCAATGGGTGCTTTGAACGCTGCTAGGTGGGCTTTGAACAACAGAGGGCGTTTATCACAAACAGCTCAAATATTCTTGAAAAATCTAAATAAATTCTAATAATAATAGGGTTTATATGAAAACGATTATCATTTATAAAAAACAAGGCGAAAATTAAGCGCTTCGCACTAAGAAAACATTTTTAAATTCCGACATCCACGCGGACGAAGTCGCGGGCACAGCTAGTTTGATAATAATTTAAACACCGAAGAAACAAAACAGGCTATACAGCTTGGCCAGAACGGATTGAAACGGAACTAATCTTTTTGTTTTTGACATCGTCTAAAATTGTTGAATTTTGATGTAAACTGTATATTATTGTGCCATAAAACTAACGTAATAAGTGAAAACAAATAAAATAAAATCATTCAAAGTGCTGGTAGCGAGAGCACAGTGGCGACTTCCGGTTTTCTTCTGTTTTTTGCCAAGCTCTATCTACTATATGCCTAACCCAAAATATTTAGCGAAATACAGACGTGCATGCTCCTTTAACTATCCAGATTCCAGAGCAATATAACCAACAGATTTATAGAATGGTCTACCTAACAATAACTAACTTCAATCCTCAGTCATAAAGTTGTAAGTACACGAAACATACCGTAGTAACTTGAATATCTTAACTTAGATCGTAAAGCTGTAAATTTTCAATTTCCACTCAATCTGAGGGGCTATTAATTGAGTTATTTATAACCCAATTATAATACAGACTCGTCCTCTTAAGTAATCTAGAAACGGGTTTAAGTCGTAAAACTGGCAGACGGTTACTAGATCAAAAAATTGATCGCATAATTACAGCAGATTTTCCGTAACGCCCGCCTGGAAAACGTAATATTCTATAAAATAGAATTTTCATCGTACCTATTCAAGTCATCACTATCATGAGCCTATTAATGTTCCCACTGCTGGGACACAGCCCTCCTATCTGTTAGAGGGCATTGATTGTTCGATAATTCTGCGGGCTGTGTCGGTTATAGGATAAGCCGTTTTCCGGTATTCAAATAGACTAATAAAACTGGTTGTGATCATCATTATCTTTCTTGCCTAATCCCTGAAATCTACCAAAAAATACTAATTTAACCTGTAAGAACACTTAAAAAGAACAACAAAATAAAAATGCTTGATAAAAAAGCACGTAAACTCTAAAACAATCCTTATCTTGTCCCAAAAACAACAATTTAAACAGAACTGGAAACGTCGAACAAAATATTCAACAATTTGAATAATAACATTACAAAACGGCAAACAGAAACTCCGTAGAAACGCTATTACTACAAAAGTATGATTTTATCTCGATCGACGTCTCTACAGAATCGTCGCTCTAAGTGACCAAGTTTCGCTAAGTTTTCGCATAAATTATGCTAGATAAGCGAAAATATTGTCTTCGGCGGCATATTTTCGGTATCTCTGATAAGTTCTCGCAAACAATTCGTAAGTTGTCAGTCTCAATATGTCACGGGTCGCCTTGTAGTTGTTTGGTTGAGTTGAGTCTGGTGGAACTGTGTCAGGTAGGGGACTTGGTACATTGGCATTTTTTTATCCTCGTGTGGTGGGTCGGTAATATATAAACGATCGATTAAGATACAAGAGATAAAATTGGTTAGAAAGATGAAAATCCTATCGAACTACTCGTATTTGGAGACTTGAAAATTATCCGGAAATGTAGTAGCAGGGTTTCTTTATCCCGTAACACATTTGCTGAACTGCCCAGGATATGCACATCACACACAATCACCAACAGATGAACTGTTGAATGTCATACTTGTGTGATCTTCATTCAATCTATGGGAAACCAGTGCATTAAAAGTTTGACCCTGAATGCAACTTTACATGCAGCTGACCTGACATAAAAAAGTACTTTTAAACTTATTTATATCGGTAAATGCGAAAGTAAGTTTGTTTGTTATTTTATCTGTACGAGAGGACATGTAATAATTGGCCATCTGATGCTTATAATTACCCCTTTTTGTTATGATATTGTTAGCTATAAGTCCTCCAAGAAATAAATAAATTACACCGAACAGATCATCTTGAACTGAATCTACAGAAATGTACACATAGTACTTTTCCTCCAAAAAAACTACAATACCGAGGAAAACGAAAATAATTTCGTTTATATGATAATAGATGGCGCTACTAGCTTGTAACATCTACCGTGATAGCTAATTTTCTCAAATAAAAATAGGTACTCTCCCAACATAAAATATCACAGGGTCATGCATCTCGTAGAGGCGACGCGACCCTGCGACAGGCCGTCATCACAGCCGCGCATAAATCCAGACGCGCTCATGCCGTCGCGCGGACCGTTTGCGCGTGAAATAGAAACTCGTGCAGTGTAGCCTGTCACTTGCCTTATACATATTATTATTTACTGCTGCGGGTATATTTTGAGGGACGGTTTTATTGAAAAATGTTTTAAATTGTTTTTAAATGTTTTATTCACCATCTGCCTATAGCCTTTAACTTTGATGGACTCAGTTTGCAGTCCAACCAGATGAACGTAAGGGTGGGTAAGACTGATTGTATGGCATTTGAGATATTGACGAACGGTTTAACCTACTTTCCGAAGTACGGAGGAAACTCGAAATGTAACATGATAGTCGTTACATCCATGGTCCAGCCTTGGTTATTGTTGCTTAACTTTAAAACCCATGCGGATAATAGTAATTAGCAATGAGCTACGAAACCGAAATCAGCTGATTATATCTATTCACAAAAACCGATTTTTAAATGGATGGATGGATATTCATTTTGAATGAGAGGAACAGACACAGGTTAAAGTCTAATTGAGAACGTAATACCGCCACTAAAGGCTGGAACAACATTATATACGTTTCCTGTGGGATACTTTTCGATGTAAATACGAGCAAAACCTTTGGCCACAGCCAGTGGCTAATAAAAGAAACGGGAAAATTCCCATTACACAACAAAACACTGCAACTTCCCACGAAAACAACTAAAAACCCTCATCACTCGAAACAACACAAAATTACTTCATTCCCACAGACCACAAAATCTACATAGAAAATAAAGCAGTAGGAATAGGAGACAAGTGAAAAACTACAACATTTCCCCTGTTAAAACATACTATAACTCTGGCGGGTCGGGTCTGCATTTCCGCACGAAGATGAGACCGACGCGTCTAAGAGATTTATATGCCGCTTAAGGAAATTGACTCGGGAGCTAATACTGAAAACGTCGTCATGTGTTTTATTATTAGTTCTTGTGCTGTGTTTAGCATATATTTATTTATTAGTTTTGGATGTTTATCGGTTAATCTGAAGATATTGTTTAGTAATTTCAAAGGACATAAAGCTAAAGACTGTCACCTTTGTGGTTGATTACCGAAAGTAATTCCAAAAACCATCCTGCACGCATACCATGAGTTGTCATTACGAGTTCGGCGCTCTCATTGGCCCATTCCAAGGTTGTATTAACTCTCAACCAATGAGGACCGCCAAACGCGGTCGATATCGATGATGGTCGAGTATCGTAATGACAACTTATACTATAGGGTTACTACCTAAAAAGGTACTGATCCTACATTTATGATCTTTGTATTCTGGGGTTTCGGTATCCTGCTTGGACAGTCCCTTGACCTAGACAGAGTTTGCCTCAATAAAGGTTCTGTCAGTTTGCTGAAAGTTCCTTGAGGCGTGCGTGAAACAAGACGCGCCGTCGATTAGTCTTCTAAAATTGTAGCACAGCTAAAATTAATTACCTTTTTTACGGTTTATACTTTTCTAAATGATTTGCGTACCATATTAAAACTAGTTCCATCACCTTTCGTTTTTCAATAGATTTCACAAAACAATTTCCTGTGACAATTTCACAGCACAAATGAGTGGACGTGGTATTGACACACCGTTATATGGAATTATAACGTGATAAAAAGATCCTTGTTGAGGACAACTCAAGGTCAAAGTATTACTATACTACTGACGTGCGGTCTATTGGACGTGACAATGTGTACCCTCACGAATAAGACTAAAGAACAAACATTCCTTATCTCTATCCCCGAGGGAGTCGTATGAAAACGCTGAAGGGGACAAAAGATTGCAATATCTCAACTGACGTAGTCGGTAAGTCGAGTTACATATTATGTCAGTAGTAACGTGATAAAGAAATATAATGTGCTGTATTTTGCATGAAGAGTAGTGGTGGCCCAGTGATATCGGTCCCGACTTATGAGTTGTAGGTCGTGGGTTTGAACCCGCCAGGCGCATTACTTTGTGTAAATTATTTCATCACCACTGCTCTCAAAACGGTGAAGGAAAACATCGTGAGGAAACCGGCCTTATCCTAGAACAAAAATTCGAAGACATGTGACATCTACCAACCCGCACTGGGCCCGCGTGGTGGATTATGGCCCACTCCCTCTCACAGAGAGGAGGCCTGTGTCCCAGCAGTGGGAACATTATAGGCTGATGATGATGAAAGGTTGGATGTAGAAGGTGAAGACGGGTGTATGAATCTTACCAATATCATAAATGCGAAGTATAGAAGTACGAGTATGGATGTAAGGATGGATGTTTGTTACTCTTTCACGTGTCCGCTAAAACTACTAAACGGATTTGGATGTTTAATATCCATATAAATTATAACGGATTAACACACTGGCTAGTTTTTATCCCGTTTTTATCTTGCCGTGGGATAATTTTCGAGTTTTAGTGTGAAAAAACACTGTCAACAGTGTTTTTTTGTGTTCAAGCTTTGAAAATATGATGTAATTGTCAACAAAGAAGGTCGACGTATGTGACAAATATCGTTTTTAGACCTTGGTCTAAAGGGCTGACACTATCTCGAATCAATGATGATAAACGGTGCTTCCTATAATAAATCAAAATTTTTGTAAGACCTGACTTTTTTCCTATCCCCAATTCTGCCTTCAGCTACTCATCCAAATATCGGTCAACATCGTATATTATCTCAAAGAAAATCTTATTACCCTGACAAATACACCAAATTACATATTAAATCGTTTTCTTATATTAAAGGGCGAAAATCACCTCAATGTGGCGTTCGAACGAAAATTTATCGTCAAATGTCACCCCGAATTTTATCGTGGAAAAATACATCTTTTTCACCCCGAACGGTTTGTCAACGTCCCACGGCGATTCAGTGGGAATGGTCGCCATTTTATATAAACTCAACGTTGTTACTGTGGTTGAAATGTATTTTGGAAACTAAGTTCTTAAAGGGCCGTCTTTTTACTGTTGAAGGCCCTGTGGAAAGACGATAAGTAATGAATAAATCAGATTTATCTTGCACACCATATAGTTTTCTTCCAATCGTTCATTCAAAAGTACTTATACCTAAGTTTACTTGTTCAGAAAATTAAGAGAATCATTAAGAATGTAGGATAAAAAAAGAGCGTAGCGAGCTCGAAAATTTTACAATCCTTATTCATGGGAAAATTAAAACTTACTATTAAATTAGACTATTGTTAAAATTGTTAAATTAGACTATTGTTAAAACTATGAATATGACCATTGTTAAAAAACTGCATTGATTTATATGTTTCTTGTATTTTAAAGCCTTTTTGTACTTTCAGTACCTTGGGCCCACAGAGGGTTGTGGAGATCTTTTTTGTTCAAAAATATCATAAATTATGACGCCTCCCGTTCTGTAAGACTCGTACTGACTAGAACCGGCCCTGTTCAATCCTTGAATTGCCCTTTGTGACACTTGAAAGAACAGGCCGAACTCCAAAGATATATTAGAGATGACAAGGTCGAGGATGTTGAAGCAATTGGGTTTTAGGTTGAATCTCATATAATATAATAATATATAATATTCCACTACAATCACACAACGCCATCTAGTGCCAAGCTAAGCAGAGCTTGTGTTATGGATACTAGCCAACTGATAAACATACTTATATATTTCAAAATACATAAATATTATAGATAAATTACACCCAGATACAGAACAAAATGATCGTGCTCATCACACAAACATTTGCCCTGGGTGGGAATCGAACCCACGACACGCGGTATAGCAGTCAGGTTCACTAACCACTAGACCAACAGGCCAGTAAAACAGGGTTTGGTGGCCCTAGGCACATACTTATACGGCGCAACAGGATAAATGATCCTGAGTGTTCATTGTTAGGTTTTAAACCTGATAGACTAAGGCTATTTCGTCTGGGTATACAAGATACTGTATCTATCATTAATCATTAGGAAAGGCCTTGAAAGTCGTTGCTGGCTGTCAAAAATAGTCCATTTGTCTCTTAGACGTCGTAAGTCGTTGACAATGTTATAGTAACAACAATAGTGTCCTTATCTTAAAACGAGATACAACAATCACTAGTTTTCTTTTTTTTTATGCGACTATCAAGTAACCGTGGCCACGGAACGTAAAAGCTATTGAAGAACACCGTAGATTTTAGTCAGTACAAGTTTGACAGTCCCTCCTTTCCTGCCCTGGGCTATTTGATAATTTTACCTCGCTAAAAAAAAGTAGTTACTCGAACTCCATTTAGTCGCGTACCGACCGAAACCTTATGCCACAACACTCTGATACATGCTACTAAATTATCGTTTTTAAAGAAGTGTCTCAGTAACTACATGGTGTAGGAATATTGAAACTTACGAACTAGAAATTAGAACGTGGTTTAGGTTAATTAAGGGTGCGTCCCATTTAGGTACTTTCCTCATAAAATATACTCCAAATTCAAATCCATACACTAAGGGTGCAAACACACCTAACAGCCGGTTCCCCTGAAGAAGTTTAACGCCAAATTAAACCACCGTTTGGCGTCCAGGGTGAATAAATTTGTGCCAATATGTTGCTTCTAAGCTCTAAATGATATTAGTTTAAATTGTTTTTAAACACTAGCCTAGTTTAACCGCATGTTAGTGACGGAGAGTTTAACGTGGGGGAGGTTGTCGACACGTGTTCAGTTATTGTTATTCTTCGGTCAGGGAAAATATTAGGTTTTATTAAAGTGTTTACTTTTATCTAATTGTTTGTTTTTGTCCTAATTGAAGTTAGAAAAAACTTAGCCCAGACAAATCCGCTTATACTCGTATATTTACTTTTTTTGTGTGTATCATATAATATTGAACCGCGAAATTAATTTTTATTTTATTTAGTTGAGAAAACAGTCCAAATTTTGTTATTTGACCCTCTACAAACATATTTTTTACTTTCTTTTCGTTCTGGGTTGAGTGAAAAAGTCTAATATGATAAAGACTCCTGACCTTCAATTGATCTTGGCGTTCCGATGCCGCGGTAACATATTAAGAAAAACTTGCAACCCTGATTGAAAGACAAACTCTGATCCAAAAACATAACAACTAATTCTAGTGGACTACAAAAAGTAGAATTGAACAAGCGACACCATAACGCAGCAGTAGATTGCTTAGCAACACTAGAAATTTCTTTTGGGTCGTAGGTGGGTTTAGAAACATAGAAACTCACATACACAAACACTTAGACCCTAAACAACTACTTGTAGGTCAAACAAATATTTATTCCGAGCAGGAATCGAACCCACTGCTCAGCCACTGTGCTTACTGTGCCCTCAATAAAAAATATAACATTTTGTACAAACAATGGCCGCTAAAATCTAATTTTCCTTGAATTATTCGCTTGGAGTTTTTCATCAGCTGCAGCCGGCTCCATACGCCAGTGGAAAGCGTCGGGTAACCATGCGTTCATAATATAACGGGACGTGTGTAATGTCTTGAGGAAGGCGACATTTTGCGTCACCTGCGACTGCGAGCCGAGTTACTTCGCCTTTCTCGGCTTTTTCATAGTCTACTGAGTTGGGATTTAATATTTAAGGATTTGAGGGAGTCATTTCTTATGTCTACTTATATTTAATGTACATATATTGCTACCTATGTAATCGACATCCTAAAGAAAATGGTTTTGAATGGCTTTTTGTGCTTACTTTCAACAAAAATAGGCAATTAGATTAAGGGCCAATCGTTTGATCAATAGTTAAAAAATGTTAAAATTGCATACATTTTTTTCATCATCATGTTCCCACTGCTGGGATACAGGCCTACTCTCTGTGAGAGGGAGTGGGCCATAATTCACCACGCGGGCCCAGTGCGGGTTGGTAGTTGTCACTATGTCTTCGAATTTTTGGTTCTAGGACATGCCGGTTTCCTCACGATGTTTTCTTTCACGGTTTTGAAATAAATTACACGAAGTAATGGGCCTGGCGGGGTTCGAACCCACGACCTAGAATTCGAAACTCGGAACCGATAACACTGGGCTGCCACTGCTCTCCATTTTTTTTTAAATGTCAAAATAAGATCAAATAGCTCACTTAACAATCTAATTAATCCGTTAGTTACATTATCAAATAATATTTGTTCGTATTTTTTTCTTTTGTCTACTTCTTTATTCTGAAGTAATGTCGTCCGATTCAGTACCAAACATCAATTAAAATGCGAAAACGTCGCCTTCTAAAATAATTTAAAATATTTAAGTACCTAGTTTATTTTTAAGAAATAGGTTGTATTTTATTAGAAAAACGTTTTTCCATTAAAAACAACATTATTAAGGGTTCCTTGTTGACTACGGAACCTTAACAAAAAATGTCGTATGAAATAAAAAAAGTTGACCTATTCAAGTAAGTCTATCAAAGGATTTTTGTTAAATGTTAACGTTTTGTATTTAAAAACGACAACATTTCGGGATTTTTTCAGTGACGTTAATGATAGTCGAAACCAGACAGCGTGGGAGAGGTACCTCGTACCTTCACAGAAAAATAAAAATAAACATAATAATTATATTAAAGTAGAATAATTTTGTTGTTTATGTAATGTTATAGCTAGCGGCCCCAGCCCACATTTCTAGACGTCAAACATTATTATTTTTAGAAAATACCGAGAAAAAAAAAATCATTAAAATTGGGGTCTAAAATTAAACGCTGTGACACGAGATTTTTATAATTATTTATGAATATTATGCTGAAGTCGTTAGATCCTAATTTTAATAAAAAAATTATTTAAAAAAAAATCTAAGGTAATTAACACAATCAAAAATACTTTTTTTTTTAACTTGATAAAATCATCAAATGATTCCTCCCACCCAGGGCAGAGCGGGAGGGGACTGTCAGACTCGCACTGACTAAAATCCACGATGTCCTTCAATAGCCCTTTACGTTCCGGGGTCTCGCGACCAACTAAAACTATTAAAGCAAAATAAACAATACGGAAGCCAAACATACACTGCTGGCCGAAAAAATTCGGACACTACATCAGCAACAATGTCCGGTACACTGTCGAGAGAACGAGCCGCAATTTCAATTTACGAGTGGCGATGCTATAAAATTGGCACGTGATCGCGCCGAGACAAATAAGTGGATATCGCTTATATGTGTATTAGTAATAATGCTCGGAAGTGTAGGGCTGGGTGTGGGGTGCGATGGGAATATTGGATAGAGAATGATTTGTGGGAATTCTTTGGTGATTGTCTGCAAATGGTAATTTGATGGAGAAGTAGATGATCAAGGAAATAATAGATGGATAATTTGACGTCTAGAAAATAAATTTAAAACAGAAATAAGACCAGAAATGAAAAAAGTCCATAAAAAAATCAATAATGTGTGAATAAGTTTATTTTTCATTAATTTAATATCTTATTTTTATATGTATTTTGCACACTTGCCATAGTAAAGTTGTGGTGTAAAGAACGTTGTTTTGAATTGTCACTTTATGAACTACCCATTATCTGGAAAATAACGGTCGTACCACAAAAACTTTTAAACGTCTGTTGAACACTTGTAAAAACTGTCAGATTATGACGTTGAAATAAGGCTCGTTTTTCCGTCACACTTTTTTTTGACAAGTGTTCAACAGATCTTTAAGTTTTTGTAGTAAGACTGTTAGTGTTTTGATTCGTCAATCCCATATAGAAGAAGTGAACATGCTGCGCTGACCCCAAATTAATTGGGTTACGGACAGAACGGTGATAAATGAAAATAATAAGGAAAAGCTTCCCAAACATCTACTCACTGCAGGACATACGCATTCGTTTTACTTTTTTTTTGTAAGCTTAGAGCTTACGCATTCCTAAATTATGCTTATATCACGGAATTGTCATTACAGGGCACTGCGGCTCTTGAACGCAAAGGGCAACTGAAGTGTTAGTTCCCTTAGCGCGAGCTTTCACTATTTTACTTTACAGCGTCTTTCTAGTATTTACAGCGTTTCTTGAATGGAAAAATAGAACAGCGCCTCTGGTGTGCGAAGAAAGAAATAATCTTTTCCTTGAAAGTCAATTTGAAAATGTCAAAGTTCCAGTTTACGTCATGATAAAGCGTCTGGACGGATTTCAGTCAATACGAGTGAAAAGGCTGAAAGGGTTTCTCTACGCACAGGGCGGGTAAATCTATTTCATGATTTACCAAACCAAAAAAAAAACTTATCGGCTAGGTTTCTACGTGGTAACCCTAACAAAGAAACCTACAATGCAGTACGAAATTGGGTAACATATAAAAATATGTAACATATTGTATTGGTACATTTTCCCAAATTGTGTCCAATAATTCGTTAAATAAATAAAAGAGAATGATAAAATAATAATGGTCGTAGTGTACTAAAATATGAGATAATATTGTTATTTTGAGATATTTTCCTTGTAGCTGTTTTATGATACTTGAAGCAATTTACTCAAAGATACGGTTGTCTAGCAGTACCTACACTTCAATAGTAGGTAATTAACTATCATGTAGATAATAATCGCTCATTCAAATTTACTTAAACTGACAAGTTATTTTAAAAGAATCTGAGACTGGTTTTTCAGGGTTTTTGAGATGATTCATTAAAAAATGTCTGCAAAAATTATAAACAGAACAAATCTTCATTTTCACATCCTTTAATCATTATTCAATCCTATTTATTAAACATAAAAAAACATTTAAAAATAATAAAAAAGTTGTCCGACAGAATCGAGAAAATGGTCCAAGCTGTCAGTGGTTAGGGGAGAAGGAGGTTCTTCTGTCTGTGACTCTCTCCTTTCGAGTCTTGTCCAAGAGTACTGCTTTCTCCGTCAAGCCCTTGAGGCAGCCGCGCAATTACCTTTGTGCAAGTGTAAGAACGACGTGCAAGTGAGTGTTAATAATGCAGTCCAGAAAAGTAAGACAGTCACGAAAAGTACTGAACAGGCCTCAAAATGACCACACAATTCCTACACAAATGCTAAATAATACACAACAATTCAACACCAACATATTGCACCAACACAGTTCCAAATATAGTTGAACAATACACAATACATTACACTCATAACAGCCATAAAATTGCATCTCAAACACACACATGCCCTCCGTGACCTCGGCTACATAAGGGTCCTTCAAAATCCATAACTTTGTCGTGGGGTTCAAGCCCTCACTTGAACAATACACAAATTGCAGTTCTAATGCTCCGGTACAATTTACTGCTCCTGGACTAGGAGCACAGAGTAGTTGTGAAACAGAGGCAACAGAGTGGATTGTTCGGTTAATGGCGCCCCAGAGAGTAGGGAAATTGTTTAGGAATTGGATTGTTTTGTGATTAATTTGGTTTCTGTTTTTTTTTTTGGATTTTGAATGAGAATCGTTATTTTGAAGTGATTATAGTATTTAGATGCTATTACGGTGTTTCGCGCAGTTCGTGCATATTCCAAGACATTTATACAATTCAAATTAATTGTCGAATAACTTCGTTTTTTTTCTGATATCATTAATGTACAGATAATCCTTCAACATTTTGTAGTTTATACTTGATTTAATGAAGTATTACAAAATAAAAAATCGGAATTTTTCAGAATTTAGGTAAGACGGTAATGAGAACCGTTACCGAAGGGAATGATACTGAGACTTAATGTGAAGGCATAAAGCTGCGAAGGTAATGAGAAATATTAGAGGGTAATGAAACAATTTAAAAAAAGCGACGGTAAACGAAGGCAGTGAGAAAGAAGGTAATGAGGTTTGAATCGTTAATCCGTATTTTTTCCAAAAATGACAGAATTATGAATCTCGTGCATATTATAAACTACGAAGGTAATTATTAGAAATTATAATTAGCTACAAATTAAACAAAATTATAAATACTCACGTAGTAAAACGGACGATAAGAATGAGAATGGTTCCAGAATAATTGCCTCCTGCGAAACTTTACACGACTGTATTTTTTTACCACGACCATCCATCCGCCTGCCACGACGTTTGCTGGGTGACTGAGACGCGTGCGGGGCGCGGTGCGGCCCTTTAGGCACGTTTACGACTTACGACTGTTGTTTAGATGTTTTTACAAACCGATGGTAATCAGAAAAAAAATATGTTAAAAGTTTTACGAAATAAAATTTATTATTTTTGGTAAATGTCGTTATTTATTTTAGGTGTAAAAGTTGTGTTCTTAATATTGTTTCTTGGTACGGTTAATTTATTAACAATTTATATTGATTATTTCGGTTAAAATACAAATGTTTATATTAGAATAGTAAATGGACACCGAAGGAAATGAGAATCTGTAAAGATTTTTATTTATAATTAATTAATTATGTTATATGGATCTGTAAATGTTACGTGCATTGGTAGCATAACTTTGTTGTGTTGTTTTTCTTTAAAAGAAATGTTGAAAAATTATGAAAACATATTTTTTTCATTGCTGGACTTGTAATATGCACGAAAACTGAGAAACACCCATTAAGAGTATGAAATGCAAAAGAAAATTTAATTAAAAACTCCATAAAAAAGGTTCTAAATTATTTTTCACAATTTAGGTACGATACACCATGATCACAGCTAATTCAAAAATTATCAATTTTTCAGGTTGTGTTAAAATTTTGTTTGATATTATGTTTTTAAAAAAATTATGTTTGATAAAACAAGACAGTGTTTTTTTTTATTTTTCAGATAAACTTTTTTTTTAAGTGAACCTTCTGTTTTGTTTTTCATTTTACGGTTAACGAAAACGGTTGTTCCAGCAGTTTAAATTAAATGAGAACCTACTTTTTTTTTAAGTCGGTTAAAAACAAAATGTTTTGTTTTCAACTAATATTTTAATGTACCATCCGTGACATTTCATTTCCCTATAATTAACTACTCTGTGATGCGACCTTGCAATAAGTCCAAGAGTTCGGGTGCGAAAAGTAACAGATGCTGTTAACGCAATTTAGATAATCGTTTGCGTAAATAAATAGCTGTCGAAACTCAATTAGGGTTCCTTAGTGAATGGGCAAGCCACTCGTTCTGTGGGAAGGCAAGTTTCCTAAACATCTGTTGTAATTTATACGCAATTTTACACCGAGATGGAGATGTCCTGTTGTTCAGTCTGATTGGAGTAATTTTAGATCGATTTCTATTTTTTTTATTTAGTACGTTAGTGAGTCGTTTATACCTGTTTCATTATCGTTTAGTAAGTGAATGCCAAACTTATGTAGAAATCTATACTTTTAAAGTTACTTTTTATGCTAATGTCTTTTTTATTAAAATGATAGTTTTAAATTTTAATAAAACTCTTCATCGTAAGAGTTGCCTAAGCCATGAATGGCTATTATTTTGAGCTTTGTCACTGGTTTCTTCGTTGCTTGCTAGCTTGTTACTCGTTGCGTAGTATTAGTGAAACCAGACATTCATTTATTTTTTTCTCAAACTACTGTATCGATTTTTAGATTAAAAGTTTAATTTTAATTATCTAAACTTGTAAGTACAAGTTTAGATAAAAAAAAAAACATTAATCTTCATCATCAACAAGAAGAATCAAAGGATTTATAAAGACCACTTATAAAAAAAAAAAAACTATCAAGATTAACGAAACACGTCTAGCAACTCTAAACATCATAGACAAAGCAGTGTTTCCAGAAATATAAAAATATACCCAGCACACGCACAGACATGTTTAGAATTAGTTATAGACATTGATATACGGTTACAGATCGCCTCATTGCTCTTGACCTTGGCAATGGACTTGGCACATGAAAAACGAGAAAAACTGTCTTATCTATGGTCCAAAGATTGCTTATTAAGGTACGGTTCCGAAGACCGCTTTGTTGGTCTAGTTGTCGCAGACGCGACTGTAGGTAGAGCATGCGACTCTATGTAGGGTTGCGGGACAGTTTTAAAAGAGCATCGTGGCCCTGGAATGACAAGGTCAACTGAAGAACTGAAGAAACTTGGTGATTTGTAATCAGTCAAATGTGATGGCGTTTACAACAGTTGCTGAAATATTAGAAAACAAATTAATAAAAAACATACTTAGTAAATAATCCGTTTTAAGTTTTAATGATTAATATAAGTATAGTATGACAGTCTTTTTCGCTCGACTTAGGACAGTAAGACTCACGTGGATGATTTACTACCACACACAATATTTGCATTGGCTTGACGACAATGGTCTTTTCATACATGTAACGTAAGCATAACTGCTGAAATGTGGGTGTATATCTACTCAATCCTTCGGGAGTTAAAGGTGTGTTGTAATGTTTTTAAATTCCAACGTCGAATCCTACCCAATCACGCGCGGCCTAATCGCCCAAAGCAATGACAGAACGTGATGATAGAACTGTTTTTTTATGCTTTGCTGGAAAAACTGCAATATCCCAGAAGCAATTTCATGGAATAAATATACTATTATGAAATCATAGCGTTTAAAATCAAAAATACATCTTCAAACATTTATATCAAGTAGGCCAGTTAAAGTCAGTTTGTAAATTGTCAAAAGAAAAAAAAAAAACAAGGGACCTTATCACTATTACATAGAATTTAAAATGTTACTTAGGAGATATTGTATCTCTGCTTAACCCTTCAATAATCAAGCGTCGATGATGTGTACAGTGCAGCATTACGTGTGCAGCAGTGTCGCTGCGGTCAATGCAGTTTGCAGTTGCGGTTGTTTCGGAACGGTACCTTAAACTTTGCTCCAAAGATTGCTTAGTAACTTTCCTCGGAGCTATTTTGATTATCTTTTATAGACATCGCGGGAAAACAGAATGTGTATAACCGTTATTATTCAAATTTGGAACTTGGTAGTCTTCATCAAAGAATGTAAGTTTAATGTAATATTTTTGATTGTTGTGGATTTAGCTGGATGTGTATGTATGTGCCATTAATTTTAGAAGAATGAATTAGGTCATTTATAAAAAAGAAAAAAAAAACTTCCAATACATTCTAATTGGGAAATTATATGTGCGGCAACAAAAGTTTTCTTTAGCACCTGCAACCTAGCGTCTTTTTTTATATGTGAGCGACGAGTTAATAGAACAGCTTCAATTATATTAATTCATCATCTTTACTATTCCAACAAAATATCAAGAAACCAGTGTCAATTTACGAGCGTAAAAGAAGCTGGCAATGAGTAGACATATCACAAATTAAATTAAAACCAAACAACTATTTTATTTGTAAAGCCAGCATGACAGGTAGTAATCAGTTACTTGACCTAGGATGCAAGAGCAAGCGAAGCGAGCTCGGGACTTGGGGCACGCCGACACGAACAGGTTAGGTTCGAAGGGGATGGCGGGGTCTGAAAGACCCCGCCATCCCCTTCGTGTTAGGTTACTTTAAACCCTGTACGCAAAAATAGGAGCCCCGCGAAGCGGGGCTCCGTCAAAGATTCACGGCAGGTGGTACTATTACTAGGTACATCAGTGTTAGATTACTTGCCAGGAAGAAAAAAAAGCTGGCAATGAGTAGACATATCACAAATTCAGTTGCTTAAGAATTATCACCATGTTGCGTCATATTAACAGTAGCTTGTTTTACAATATTATGGTCGCTTATAAACCATTTATTAGACGCTAAAAGTTTGTCGCTGACCTATTAATTCATTAGACAACTAAATATATTTGCAGACGAGAATGACATTTTAAAGAAGCTGCCTTAATTAGCACCCATTCTAATTTTATCGAATTGTTGTTGAGTTGATGACACTAAAGTTCAATGGTAATTTCAGATTGTTTTTTACAAATTTTTGTGAAAAGTGCCTACGTTTCCTGAACTTACATAATATTGCTACGTAAGAAAATCGAATAAATAATGGATTTAATAAATTTATGGAGGCTATTTCTGGATGTAATTTATTTGTTAAAAATGAAGACTCTACGTAAAGATGAAAAACAACGAGATATTAATTATATTATTATTTTAGGCCATTATTTTCCACAAAAATAAAATACGTCGCATTTGTCAGGAACGCAAAACTAGTACATCTTATGTTAAAACATTCCAAAAAGACAATGTTTTCTCGTTAAAGCAACATCAACACACACATTCAATAACTCATGTCAAAAACTTGAAATAAGTACTTGTATGGAGTTAAATTCATTTATTTTTCCCGAACAGCAATCTATTAAGGGGACGATAAGCGGGGGCCGCGTTAAAATAAATTGATTTTATTCAAATTTCTATTAAGGCACCGGCTCGCTGTGTTTCTGGAGATTGCTACGGGCCCAGACTTGTTGTTTGGGAGGTGAGAAACTTGATGAATGGATGCGGCTTTAAGACAAGACTGAAAATATCATTGCGCTAAAAAAATATTATTTTTTCTTAAAAAAAAAATAATACTTTTTAAAGCAACGATATTCTCATCGTTATTCTTATGGAAACTTGAGAACTCACGGGTCCTCAAGTTTCCATAAACATATAAGCACTAAAAGTCATTCCTTAGCCAGTTTCAGGTAAAATTGATTCATTAGCCTTTTCAGAAAAAATTGTTACTACCGTTCTTGGGATAGAACGGAAAAAAAGAAGGAATTTATCAGTCATCAGACTGAGGCTTTGATCGCAGCTTAAAGAGGCGGCTAGTGTGGTGATGGTGCCTGTTATTGTTTGAAAAGCATTATTCGTGCAAAGACGTCGCATATATCCTGCAAAGTCTACAACGTTATCACACTGACAGATATTGCCTTCCAGTTTTCAGCTACAAAATCGCAACGTTTAATAGCATGATGAATCAGTTAGGTTAAGAGTTGCCTAAAATAAAATACAATTTAACTCATTAAGTATGTACCACTTGTTCCCAGATCCAGAGATACCGCATCCACATTTTCAGCGTCCACCGCAGATTCCCACTCAAAGCTTGTAATTGAAAAGTTTGCAGGGAGAGATGTAACGTGATTTATAAGACAGACGAAATGTTCGTCCAGTGACCTTTTTATACAACGAAATCTTGTTAGGTACTCTACATAAGTACTTTAAGGGAATTTTGCAAGTTATTTTTATTTGATTAGTGATTTTTTTTTTTTTTACTTACGTAATTTTTAGTTTAAGGCATTTATGCTTAAGTTTTTGCTTTATTGACACTTAACCAGTTATTTACTTTGAGTGTTTGATTATATCTTATTCTTGTTATGTTGTAACATGTTGGTTGTTGAAAAAAAATGCTGTGTCTTATGTGCCTACACGGTTAAAATATGAAAAGAGAAGCCATAAGTTGTGCGACAATGTCTTTTACATCGTGTATTTAATTAGGTACCTACAGTAAAATGACATTTTGCGTTATAAAAACATAAAAAATTTAAAAAAAAAATATAAATAGGTATTTATAATAATTATATCTACCTCAAACTTCTAAAAATACTCTTAGCGACTTAAATGTTTTTAAGTTTTTCATGTAAGAACTTAAAATACAAGGCGAGTGCTTAATCAAACTTAAAGGCTTAAATAAACAATAGAAACGAGATTTTTAAACAAAATAAGTAAAACTAAGTTCAATACTCAGGCGTCAAAGTACATACATCAAACTTTTTATATTACAAACTTTATCTCTCTCATTTCGATATCAGCCAAAATGTAGTCTTTACCGCTTGAATATTTAAAACTACATTAATTTAAAATAAAACATTCAAAATTCACTTTCCAGTTTTAAAATTAACAAGTTTATTTTAAAACTTTGTGGACATTAATCACTTGGATCGACTTTATTAAAATAATTTACATTATAAATTGCGTTAAAGGGTAATTTTGGGCATTATGGTACAGCCATGGGAATACACAGGATGACCGTTATTTAAATGAAGATTCATGGGGAAAAATATGCTGGAATAGTTTATGAGAAGTTTTTACAGTAGTAATGTATTGTACTATACGATACCTCTTGTAAACTACAGGTATATTAATGTAAGTGCATTATTCTTTGTACCTTTTTATTTGGTTAGTTAAATCGTCAAATTGTAGTGTGGTGGATAAAATTGTCCATATAGTACGTGGGAATGAAAGGAATTGGTCGTGGTGGCAATTTTGTGTTCAGTAAACAAAACGGTTTTAACTTTTTTTTTGGCTGATAATACATCAAAAGAGTCCTCCGTCCTGGTTAGAGCAGAAGGGACTGGCAGATTCTTAATGAATAAAATCTACCATATCACTTCAGTAGCCCTGTGCGTTTCAGGGTCATAGTTACCTTTTCAGACAGTCCCGTGTCTTTATCTATTACCCTAGCTGGAATTAGAACTTACGATGCTATATTGTTTTTCTTTTTACATATTTCCCTGTAGACAAAGGTTTTCAAAATATCTAAAATTGTATAAAAATATTCATATGTTTCGAGCCAAGAAGAATATGGTTAGTGTATTGCATCTTTGAACTATGCTTTGTCAACGTTGACTTACGAGTAAATAAAAAAACTAACAAACTTGTTAAGGGGTTTTCATTTTCAACCTACATTTTTCAAAAATGCACCATAAAAGTAACAATCGTGTTGTTTCTTACAGACCTCAAAGTCAACGTTCTTTTGTTGCTAGAAGTGTGAAATAGTTGGCTATGTTTTGACTTGAATCAACGGCGTAAGCAGAGTTGTTTGCAGTGACTCAAAACAAAATTAAGTGAAAATGAGTCAGGATTTTATTTAAATTCAGAAACATCGTAACAATGCATTACCCAAATGAAACAGAAATAATGTAATACAAAATATTACTAACACCACCACATTAGGAATGAAATCATTTTATTGCCAAAATGTACCTGTTGCGTTCGTTAATTAATTCTTAGTTAAACTCACTCAAGAGAGAAGCGGGAAAAATGGTGTGATGAAGGAATTTTTTTTTTACGGGCCGTCGGGTCGGTGGGCCTTCCAGCCGGATCCGTAATGATTTATTGTGGACCCGGACCTTCGGGCTGTAAATGTAGTTATCCATCATCGTTGGTACTGTGACCAAGTTTCAGATTAGGTCGCGAATTTTAGTGATTTTGAAATGTTGAACGAAATTTTTGAGTTAATTAATTATTTGAAATTTTCGATTTCTGTGTATATTCATACTGTGCTTGACAAAAAAAAAAATGCGGTAATACGGAACAGTTGGCTGAGTGGTTCAGTGCCTGGGTGCTGCATTGCGTGTCGTGGCTTTGAATTTGAAACAGATAATCATAACTATAGCCTACAATTTTTTTTTGGGTCTCACAGTTTCTGTGTAGGATATATTTATGATATAATTGCTAGTCTAGGTCCAAATTTCTTTAAAGAAAGAAGCAGTACAAGAGTGACTTGCGAGTTACATTTTTCGGAGAAACAATTACAAGTAAGAAAGAAAGAAAAAACGGTTATTGACACATGCCATAAGTACACACAACATAAACAAAAAAAATATATAAAAAAAGTCAAAACACTAAACTATTGTGTGACTCACGGCTACGCCAAATAGACCCAGTTCAGCAAATATCGGACAACAAGTGCCCGACGCTGGTTTTCAACTGAGCCTACGTGGTGAGTGTAAGTAGTATCCTCAGTTACACGTGTAATTAAATCTCAGTGTCCATATTCGTGACCTCGATAGTTAGATTTTACTATGACACGGGTAAAAATCTAAATTCCTCGTAGGTTGATCCAACTCCACATTGTCCGACCCGGGAATCGTACCCAAAACCCTATTCTATTCTATCTAAGTAGTAAAGCTGGCAATCACAAAACCAACGAGCCTGACCCACTTACCTAACTTTATCTAATAAATACATCGCCATTAATAATCCGGGATAATCTCAATAATTCTCATTAACCTGGTCGCACTAGTGACGTCGTTTCCCTAATTAATATAAATTACATCATTGTTGTAATGATTAATCGCATTAACGATTAATTTATTATTATTGTTAACAATTGTTTCATTACGCGATAGTTAATTAATGCGTTAATTTCGTAAGTTAATCCAAGAAGAATAGAAAAAAGAGCAAAGTCTTTCATAAAGTAAATTAAAAGTAATGAATTCATTCACCTCTAAAACATGAATCGACTTACTACAAAAGCTTAAACATCTGTTAAACACTTATCAAAAAAAAAAGTGTGACTGTAAAACAGACCTTATTTCAACGTCATAATCTGACATTTTTTTAGACAACAGACGTCTAAAAGTTTTTGTGGTACGACGGTAGTTGTAAGAACATCTTAAAGTTTAATATAGAAAAGCAGGAGCAAATATTAACTGTAGCTCAATTCACGTAACTAAACAAGTGCTGTTGCAGTGCAGTTGCAGTTAAGTTTCGATCAACACAACGCTTTTCGTATTCTCTATCGCTTGTCAAACACGCTCGCGTCAAGTTCGCGTCACGCAAGCGCATCATCGGTATATTCTACTGCTGCTCGTCTTTGGTGAGTGTTTCGGATCGCAACATGATCGTGAATCTTGATTGTGAATCAGCACTAAAATCTGTACTAGGGTATTATTTTAATATCTTATTAATGTCATATTCATTGAAATTTAATCGATTCCATTCGATTATTTAGTGAGCAATGATTTTTCTCTCCTGTCAGTTTGACGTGCAGTTCACGCGCAGCTTACGCGCAGTTCAAAGATTACAAGAATACCGTTTATCACTCGAACTTGAACTTAACTACAACTGCACTACTACTTCATCGGCGCGTCATAAAATTACGTGAATTAGCCTTCTGAGCACTATTGCTTGCTGGAGTCGCAGGACTGGTTAATCAGGTTACCGTGATCCAGGAACGTAAAGGGCAATTGAAGGAATACTGTGAATTTTCGTTAGTACGAGTTTGACAGTCCCTCTCGTCCCACCCTATGAGGGGTAACTCATTGGGTAAATATGAATTTTGAACATATTACCACGAGATAAAAAGGCACTATCGCTATTTCGTAACTTGTCCACTGATGGTAATAGGCCTCTAAGCTACACTAAGACAGGTAAACGTCAGAGGAAATTAAAAAAGTAGCTTTCTCTTGCGGCGACATATACGAGCTTATGAGCACGTCAAAAAATAATAATTAATTATAAAAGACACATTTTTATTCCCTTCAAAGTAAGCTACCCATCGCGTGTCTGTAATAATTGCTTTTGATGTATTGTGACGTCCCTAATTAATAAGTAAGCACGCAATGTGCATGGACTCGTAGAAATAGACAGTTGATGTTGATCAAAATATAACCAAAAAGGTTTTAACGATTATGAACTAATTTGTTGGGCAAAATCATTGAATAATATGAGACAAAGTCTACGACGATGGATTGAACATACCCAAGCCTGTTCTTTCTATCTTTGAAGAGATAAAAGTTATAATAAATATTCGTTCAGAAAAACAGATGCAGTTGGAGGTTTTTAATAAACTATAAAAGGTGACAAACAAGGCCCGCCTGATGGAAAGTGATCACCGTAGCCAATGACGCCCAGGAGTGGAGTATATACATACATTCAGATATCAATCCTTATACATTAAATAAATACCATAAACCCGTGTTATTTGTTCAAAATCGCGACTCCATCCCTTGTCAAACAACAAAATGCTTACAACCGTTTTGCATATACTACTCTTCCATATTTTCTTGGACCTTAATATTTACAAGTTAAGGTTGATTTTACCTTGACTTTTTTATGTATAGTATATGCCAAATTGTGGTTTTAGATAAAAGACGTTTACAATTTGTCGTATCGCGGAGGCTTGTTAGTGTGACGGGGGTTCTGAATATCGTGACGTCAGCAGATGTACTAACAAACATTATTGGTTGGTATTCAAATCCGAGACGTATGTGGGGACGGTAGTGTGGGGTGGTTGAGCGATGGTTGTGCAACTGTTACACGTTTGCTTGGTGAAAATAAAGGCTAATTTTTATTAAAAATTAAAGAATTTTCGTTTAACCACAAACTTTTAAAAGTTTGTTGAACAATTGTCTAAAAAAATGTCAGAATAAGTTTTGCAGTCACACTTTTTTTTAGACAAGTGCTCATCAGATCTTTTTGTAGTACGGCTGATAAAGTTTACAGCATCGTCTTAATACGAGTAATATGACGTCTTCAGAATAAGACCACTTTTTCGAAATAGGTCTACTAATTAAATCATTAAATAAGTTTAATTTACTACTACGAACTATTATCAGACTATTATCGATTCAAGTCCATCCTGCCCCTTCAGTACCCTTAGCACGAATTTATACTCTTTTACTTTACAGCATCTTTCTAGTATTTACAGCGTTTCTTGTTTGAAAAAATGCCTCTGGAACGGATGAACTAACTTTTTCCTTGAAAATTGTCAATTTGAAATTGTCAGAGTTCCAGTTTACTTTACGTCTCAAATAGCGAAAATTCGTGCTAAGGGTACTGGTCCCTTGTCCTTTACAGTCAATCCCACAACACAGTTTCTGTTGATTCTGGCTTTCAGGAGTTGCAAATGGTTCAGGAATAATGCGATGTGGATGTCCCAAAAAAAAATACTTACTTAATTTTCCGTAAGACACATTATAAGTTTAAATTAAAAAACAAATAATTATACTTTTACAAACTAACTAACATGACACAATTTGTTAAAAGAAAAATCTAAACTTGTGGTCTGGGAATTTAAATATTGCTTGAAATTGATATCAGCAACTCGTAGCAATTGGTAGTCACGTGATAAGGACAACCGTAGGTAAACTGAGTTACGATTTGTGAGGTTTTCAGCTAATGATATATCATGGTCTTTATAATAGGGTACACTAACAAGGGGACGAGTATAAATTTAAGAGGGAAAACGTGCCAGATTTTTTAACCCTTAACCACCCACAAGTATCTCGCGGACACAATTTTGAGTTTCGAGTCCCTATAAAATCTAAAGTATTTATTTTTGGATATTGATATTTTTTCTAATCTATCATCAATTCTTTACAAACCTAACCCTGCAAGGTTTTTTTTCGTACCGGGGATATTAAAATATTTATTAATAAAAAACTGAATAAGTAACCTATCCACCCACAAGTGTCCAAAAGACACAGTAATAGAGCGAGAGCCTGTGAACCCCAGACCTACGTCATTTTATAAAGGCTGAAAGTTTGTCAGCGGAAGCTCCCAACACTGGTAAGAACGATGGACCATTATGGAGTTTGGGTAATAGTGGCTTTGGCAGGTAAACGGTACTGAAGGTGCGTAAAATGTAAGTTAACTTACGTCATAGTATAAAAGCTGATTTTTATATATAATACTCGGGTAGTAAGTAGATGATGTTTCCTCAGCAGCCAGACACTTATCATGGTGGCAACCCCTTGCCAGACACCCTTAATGTTTAAGAAATTATATAAGTTTACTTACGTCATAGTATAAAAGCTGATTTTTATATATAATACTCGGGTAGTAAGTAGATGATGTTTCCTCAGCAGCCAGACACTTATCATGGTGGCAACCCCTTGCCAGACACCATTAAAGTTCACGAAATTATAATTTAACTTACGTCATAGTATAAAAGCTGATTTTTATATATAATACTCGGGTAGTAAGTAGATGATGTTTCCTCAGCAGCCAGACACTTATCATGGTGGCAACCCCTTGCCAGACACCCTTAATGTTCAAAAAATTATATAAGTTTACTTACGTCATAGTATAAAAGCTGATTTTTATATATAATACTCGGGGAGTAAGTAGATGATGTTTCCTCAGCAGCCAGACACTTATCATGGTGGCAACCCCTTGCCAGACACCATTAAAGTTCACGAAATTATAATTTTACCTACGTTATAGTATAAAAGCTGATTTTTATATATAAAAGTAGTAATTAGATGATATTTCCTCATTAGCCAGACACTTAACATAGTGGCAACCCCTTACCAGACATCATTAAAGTTCATGAAATTATAATTTTACTTATGTTATAGTATAAAAGCTGATTTTTATATATATTACTTGGGTAGGTATCAAGTAGATGATGATTTCTCATTAGCCAGACACTTAACATAGTGGCAACCCCTTGCCAGACATCTCTTAAGTTCACGAAATTATGATTTTACCTACGTTATAGTATAAGGGATCGTCCACACCAAACGTATTGTCCGCCGCCGACTGTGAGCACGTATCAGGTATACTCGTAAATACTTGAATATCTATTTTATTTTTTATAACTTTGATTCCCATTAACTTTTAACATTTTTACAGAAACTGACGAAGAAGAAGAAGATCGTGATATCGAATGGAGTAACAGTGATGAAGAAAATGATAACACTGATGATAATAATGATAATGAATAAAATAACATTTTCTTTTATGCTCTCTATTAATATAGTCATGTAATAGTAATCTCTTTATTTTTCATTTAATATATTCATGTAATAGTAATATCTTTATTTTTCATTTAAATCTTTATTTTTATCCCTAATAACTTTTTTTTTCAAAATGTACATATAATATCAGTTAAATGTATAACTTTGCTCCAAAAATATTATTTGCATAACTCATTCTAATCTCCAATCTCTTCTTATGATTTACAATGTTTGTCTGGCAAGGGGTTGGAACTATGTAAAGTGTCTGGCTAATGAGGAAACATCATCTAATTATTACTTTTAGATATAAAAATCAGCTCATATACTATAACGTAGGTAAAATTATAATTTCGTGAACTTTAATGGTGTCTGGCAAGGAGTTGCCACTATGTTAAGTGTCTGGCTAATGAGGAATCATCATCCACTTACTACCCGAGTATTATGTATAAAAATCAGCTTTTATACTATAACGTAAGTACAATTATAATTTCGTGAACTTTAATGGTGTCTGGCAAGGGGTTGCCACTATGTTAAGTGTCTGGCTAATGAAGAATCATCATCCACTTACTACCCGAGTATTATGTATAAAAATCAGCTTTTATACTATAACGTAAGTAAAATTATAATTTCGTGAACTTTAATGATGTCTGGTAAGGGGTTGCCACTATGTTAAGTGTCTGGCTAATGAGGAAATATCATCTAATTACTACTTTTAAATATAAAAATCAGCTTTTATACTATAACGTAGGTAAAATTATAATTTCGTGAACTTTAATGGTGTCTGGCAAGGGGTTGCCACCATGATAAGTGTCTGGCTGCTGAGGAAACATCATCTACCTACTACCCGAGTATTATATATAAAAATCAGCTTTTATACTATGACGTAAGTAAACTTATATAATTTCTTGAACATTAAGGGTGTCTGGCAAGGGGTTGCCACCATCATAAGTGTCTGGCTGCTGAGGAAACATCATCTACTTACTACCCGAGTATTATATATAAAAATCAGCTTTTATACTATGACGTAAGTAAACTTATATAATTTCTTAAACATTAAGGGTGTCTGGCAAGGGGTTGCCACCATGATAAGTGTCTGGCTGCTGAGGAAACATCATCTACTTACTACCCGAGTATTATATATAAAAATCAGCTTTTATACTATGACGTAAGTTAAATTATAATTTCGTGAACTTTAATGGTGTCTGGCAAGGGGTTGCCACCATGATAAGTGTCTGGCTGCTGAGGAAACATCATCGACTTACTACCCGAGTATTATATATAAAAATCAGCTTTTATACTATGACGTAAGTAAACTTATATAATTTCTTGAACATTAAGGGTGTCTGGCAAGGGGTTGCCACCATGATAAGTGTCTGGCTGCTGAGGAAACATCATCTACTTACTACCCGAGTATTATATATAAAAATCAGCTTTTATACTATGACGTAAGTTAACTTACATTTTACGCACCTTCAGTACCGTTTACCTGCCAAAGCCACCATAACCCAAACTCCATAATTGGTCCATCGTCTTACCACTGTTGGGAGCATCCGCTGACAAACTTTCAGCCTTTATAAAATGACGTAGGTCTGGGGTTCACGGGCTCTTGGGCTATAACATTTTGTTTGACTCTGGTTCAAAATTAGATTGTTTATTTACATAAACCTTTATCACACAGTATCGGGTAACTAATTGCGACTCTTAAGACCTTTGTTTTAGTTACAATCATTGTCTTTGTACTTGCATTTTTTTATATCGGTGCTTAGAAACGGTTATTATAATAAAGCAGTTGTTCACTCATACGTTCTAAGAAATGGCTAAAAATCAAACAGCACAGATTAGATTACATAATCTCATAAGGACCAAAAAAGGACCGTGTTGTTATTCTTTTTGTTTACGATGCATTATGGCAAAGAAATAGATGCAAGCGATGAGCTATACGAACATAATCAGTATAATGCATCAATTGCTGGGGCACAAGCTTCCTCTTTATGAAAGGTGCTGTAATCCACCATGTGGGCTCCATGCAGATTGGTAGATATCACATGTTTTCGTATTTTTGGCACAAATTGCACTTCAAACAAATCTGATATGAAATACTAAAACCACAAATGCGTGTCGATACGCTTTACCAGATAGATCATAAATGTAGGTACAGTGCGACGTAAAACAAATAGACATTTTATATTATTATAAAATAATGTTGTAGGCATCGGACTAATAATTATATGGAAAATCCTGAACCCGATAAGTACATATGCAAACAGAACACACAAACAATCTTTTTACGTAAAATCGTCTCTAATTTGGTAATGCCTCTTATTATGAGAAGACAAAAAAAAAATGTTGTGACGATACGTTGTTATTATCCTCTAGCAGCCGTGCAGGATGTCATAGGAACCTTCTGCAGCCTCGTCATATGAATCTGCTGCGGAAAGGAAGAAGCATTGCGATGATTTGCACTCCAAAAATATCTAAAACATCTGAGTTATTTTTTGCTAGAGTCGTAACATTTTCATTGAAAACTTTGAACACAATTTTTTTGCAACTAAAATGTAAAAAAAATATATGATTATTTATGTATACATCAATGCTACAGCTACTATCATAATATCAGGACCCATAATAGTCTAGTTAATCATTTTATTTTTTACCTAATTCGTTTATTAGTGTAATGTGTCTGATGGACACTACTGGTTGGTTACGTAAGAAAAGCATACTGGGTGGTTAAGGGTTAAGGAAATTATGAATTTGATGGGTAAAAAGCATTTTTGGTGAACTAAACAACAAGCAAAAAAAAAATTACCTATGTCTATAAAAAAAAATCATAAATACAAGACATCAGTGAGATTATTAATAAGAATTTGTCCTGTACCTAGTTTTTCTTTGGTTATGTAGGTGAAGCAAAATTAGAATCTTTCAAGTTTTATCAAGAAAACATAAAATAAGATGAGATAAAATAAAATAATAGATATTTTCTCGGTGTATTATGGAAATATCTATTAATTATATATTAGTGGATAATAAACCTTTTATTAATTGTATCTTTTCTCTCTTTCTTTCTTTGACTGGCCTGTTGGTCTAGTGGTTAGTGACCCTGACTGCTATGCCGGAGGTCGTGGGTTCGATTCCCACCCAGGACAAATGTTTGTGTGATGAGCATGATCGTTTGTTCTGTGTCTGGGTGTAATTTATCTATAATATGTATGTATTTAGAAATATATAAGTATGTTTATCAGTTGTCTAGTACCCATAACACAAGCTCTGCTTAGCTTGGGACTAGATGGCGTCGTGTGATAGTTGTGGAATATATTATATTATATTATATCTTTATTATTTGTTTTAAGTTTCCAGTACAAACAAAATCATAATTTTCTGCTCATAAACATTCACCCGCAATTATTTCAGTTTATTCGTGATGACAAGCATACAGGCTTGTAACATAAACATGGTAAATATCCCGTTTTGAATTCTGATAATAGTGTTAGTGGCCATATATGTAATTCTAAAAACGTAAACGATACTAAATATTTTACAATTTTTTTTTTTTATGTTAAACGAGAAAGTGTCAGATAGAGGTCGTTGAAGTTTTGGTTCATGTCGTGAACACATACTACAGGTACTGCGAAACTCTAATGTAACAGCCGCAGGTGAAAACACCAAGTAACAATACACTTAGAGCACATTACCTCGCTTTTTTAGACACCTGAGTAACACATGATAAATGGATATTTGTTGCAGACATACTACATACTAGTTGGGATACGCAGTTTTGGTCGAGGAATTACGCTTTTTTGGCAGAATTTTGTTCATGAGTACACAATATCATCTGCCTAGCCTTTTTCTAACATTTTGGGGTCGGCTTCCAGTCGAACGAGAGCTGAAAATCAGTACTTTACATGGAGCGACTGCTCAACTGACCTCCACAACCAAGAAACTGAGTAGGATGTCTCTTGATAAGATAAGTTGTCACTGTCAGACTTTTGACCTTGAACGTCTGTCAAAGATCTACGCCTGACGGCCGTAATCAACGGCTTTACGTGGCATGGAGGAAACTTGCTATGATCGTTACCCATCCTCACACAAACCAGTGCTGCAATTTTGTTTTTAATATTTATCCTCTTGGGCACGAAGTTTGTTATTCGGAATATAATGGAATTGAAATTACTTTATTAGATTTTTCAAAATAAACCTAATCATTATTCAAAAGCTCTAGTACAGATTGCCCGATATCAAACTGCTTCACCTTATGAAATATGTTTACTTAAAGGGATTGCAATTTTTTTCATCTCAGCACATACTTTTCTTAGCAATCCCACCTCACTTACTAAGACCTACAAGTGGAACATTATTTTATTACTTTTGTACTGAAATAACTTTTAGAAGACCTAATTATTACGGCATGCGCACTTTCTCTTTTTTGTGCATTTACCAAAAAAAAAAACTTGAGAGGTGTCAAGGAACACCCGGATGGAACGAAGTTACTATATACACTCAACAAAAATAATCGTCGCGACTCCACTCCACTCCGCTCCGCTCCTCTCCACTCCACTCCACTCTTTGAGCTCTAGCACCCTTTCGCAACGCGCGATAAGGAACTTCGTTCCAAAAAGTG
Organism: Agrotis segetum; assembly: GCA_036375495.1. NCBI lineage: Eukaryota > Metazoa > Arthropoda > Insecta > Lepidoptera > Noctuidae > Agrotis > Agrotis segetum. The sequence goes on from JAQSVV010000208.1 coordinate 270,250, forward strand.
TCGTGACAACTTTTCGTAAGAATTTTTTCATGGAAAAACAGTCCACTCTTTGATCTATTCTGTCACAAATCAAAATCTTTCCGTTCATTTCCCATACAGGAAAAAGAAATAACAAAATAATTAAATAAAAGAAACCTTAATTAATTACACGAGCGAAAATTAAAACAAACGACGAAAAAAAACACTAACCCAAATTCTAAATCCCGAAAAGGAAATAGAGAAAAAAAAATCTTTTCGAGTTGTAGGTTGTAATGAAGATTCAATTAGAACCAGATTCTTTATATACTCCGAAGCGTGAATGGACCTCACTGAAAGGACGAGGCTCGTGTAAAAATAACGTAAATAAAAAAAACCTACTAACAAACTTGTTTTGCAACGTCTTCAATCAGGCGAGAACCGTGACTTATGAGTTAGAGGGTTGAAATTCGAATGTGTTTGAGTTTTGGGGTTGTGTCGTTAAGTTTGCAGATTTGCGAGGAAGGAGGGACGCTCACAAAGGCGTCCGAGTCCATATTCATGCAAGTCCGGATGAAAAAGTTGGTACAATACGAGTTGCGTCATTAGGGAGCGAGCGCTTGAGTGTGGCTAAGTGGCAAGTTGCTGAGCTTACCGGGTACTCTGCGCATTCGAGTTTCGAATACTTTCGTGCTACTTTCGAAAAGGAATTTCGCGTTTCGGCTTGATTTCGGGTGTTAACGGATACTTCGCTTATTCGAGGACCGAATACTTTGGAATGTCGCATTTTAGAATATTTAGACGTTTGAGAAGCTAATGTTTGTTGGATGTTTTATGATGTAGATGTTGTAGTACTGGATTAAAGACCCAATTGAATTGTCAACATCGATACTGTACACAGGGACCAGTTGCACCTTATCTTTGCTGTTAAGGGTCAACTGGTACACTTCGAAACTTTGCATGAGGACCAATAACACCCAAATGTCACTGACAGGTGTCAAATCTGACAGAACTTCAATACATACTTTTTTACGTTTTGGCTTGGAGACAAAACTTTCTAGTGGCGTTTAAGAACTTTTGACAGTTATAACAGCTATTTGACTTTTGGAGGCAAAAGCCCCTTTGTCGTTTTTATTGTACATTTTCTTTTTTATTAAGGGTCCACTCGTCCAGCAGTATGCATGTATGTATGTGTTACTTGTTAATAAATAGCGCCATTTCATTTCAGTGCCAATGTTCCAATTTGTATTCAACAATGGAAGATGCTCTAATGGCTTCATTCCGTTTGTATGTTGTCAAGACAATGGGATGTCAACTGAGAGATGTTGAGATTGTGTTGTCTCTACTATTATAGTGTAGATGCCAAACATACTCATAGATACACAGATATGTGTATGAGTATGTTTTTGCCAAAGTTTACTTCTAGGCAAGCGTGCTTCATCGTCGACCACATCTTCGCTTACCATCAGGCGAGATAGTGGTCAAACGCGAACTTATCAATAATAATAATAAAAAAAAAAAAAAAGGTTGCACTCCAGGAGTGCCGGTAGAAGTGAAAACTTTTTTGTTACTATGTTTTATTTTTAATTTGAATGACGTCTTACTCATTTTCGATCAGGGTCACGTGACCCTGACGCGAGTTTTGGTCACGTGACCCTGACGCGAGTTTTAAATTTTTTACCCATTACAGAAAAAGTGTACAACGCCGCTAAAGAAGTTTTCACTTCAAAAAAAATGAAATGCATTCTTATAACTGATAGCCCAAAAAACTTATACGATCATCATTTTCTGCCTAGCATTTTCCCTACAAAGTTGCGTTGTCTTCCAGTTTTAACCGGATTTTACCGGATTCAGTTGAATATAGGGAGTTTACATGGAAAACTGCCTATGTGACTTCCAAAATCCAGTAAGTAGTAGACTTTTTGGACCATGAACTAACCATTTCATTTTAAGAAAAAGCTCAATCATGCTCGGTTTATAAAAACTCTGGTTAATTGAAACAGAAGATCGCAGATCAAATCCTGCTCGCAATCGATTTTCTTTCCTAATTAAAAGTTTTGTGCATAAAAAAAAGTTCACCCACATAGTCCGTAAGCATATGGTAGGCTACGCATAAGGTAAGCAAAAAATAAAAAAAGCTTCCGGCCGTATACTAATTTTTGTCGTACACGTTCATGGTCTTACAAGCATGCTGATGCGGTTTGTTGATAAAACCTCATTAATAATCTCAAAACCTCCATTCCTCAAAAACTCCCCTCCAAAATATTATAATCACCACTTCACCTAAAAATCCAAGTGCGAACTTAATACACATCACTGAATTCTCAAAACGAAAAAAAAAAGATTACACGACATCTTTTTTCTTTTTTTTTCTTTCGCGAAAGAAATATTCGCTCACCTTTCGCGACACCCGATCTAACAGGGGTACTGAGGACCATTGAAGACTCGTCTCGTTTTAAAAAACCTCTCGAACTGTTTCAAGTGCCGTCATCTTGGCTGTTTCGCTTGGTCTCTCGCACTCGATTCAAACGATTTCGGGTTAGTGATGTGCTTGGGGTATCCGCAATTGATGGCGTGTGCGGATATTTTTATCCATCAGTACGGCTATAGGCAAGCAATGTAAATAAGTGGTAAAAACGGTTGTTGGAAAAAATAGGAACCTACATTCTTGCTTGTACTGTCTATACAGGTAACCGTGACCCTGGAACGTAAAGGGCTGTTGAAGGAACACCTTGGATTTTTGTCGGTAAAAGTCTGACAGTCGTGGTGAGCACCCTGTTCCCATCGCGAGGGGAGCATACTGGACTCATTCGACCCATGCTAAAAAAACCTGTATTTTTAATTGATTTTCTTTATTACAATATGAGTTCCATCAATAATTAGTTAGAAGACTTAGAGAAGTAGAACATAATTATTTGCTTCGTATAAACGAGTATCCGCAAAGTTATTCTCACCGCGGCCACAACACTAGCACATCACTATTAGTCCGGTCAATTTAGACATTCGAGGTTACACCCCTTTGAGATACTGTGGAATAACAGTGTTGTGTAAGTGCTAAAAAACTTTGGGATGAATTAATTACCGTTTCTAATGGCCTTTAATAGTACAAAATAACAGCTTCTTACTATCTATTGATGACACATTATAGAATTTATAAAGTAATTTTTAAATGGAGTAGGTAGGCACATAATAATTATATTTTCGTAATGTCAACTCTTGGTGAAAGTAATAACGTAGAATGATCATAAAAATACGAAATAATCTTCTGAGAACTGCTTCTTGTGCCGTTGGCCACCAGAAATGCTTCAACGTAAATGCTTTCATAAATGCTCATAAAACACCAAAAAAATCTTCCTCAAATTTCTCTCATGTCGTAGACCACAGATATGACAAAGCTTTACGGTTTTCAACATTTTCATCTCAGCAAAACTTGATATGGGCCTCTTGGGATGTCAAGGGAGAATCCAAATTTTATGCAAGAGAACCCGCGGGCGTGTGCTAGCGAAACTAATTTACAGGGATAAACCAAAAAACCACGGACGTAATGTTAGATGGTATTATGTAGAGAAATTTAGCTGTCCGAGAAATATGTCGGAATGACAATCTTTTTACAATAATTTATAAACAAAAGTAAAACACAAAATAGATGAACAAAAGTATAATTTTTGACACATTAATGAAGGAACTGGTTGCAAACGACACTTCAATGTAATCTGTTTAGTGCAAGATCTTAAGAAACCTTCTCCTTTTTGAAGTAGGTTAAAAGTCACAATAACTGGTGCTAAATTAATGGTTTTCAAATACTTTGGTGTACAGTTTCTGAAAATGTAAAGCACAGAACAGAGATCACACACCGGTCACAAACGATGCCAAACCACAAACAAAATTAACTTTCCCTTCAAAACGGGAAATTACGAAAACTGAGCGAAATTGCAGCAAAATATATCAAAACAGAGGCAACACTCGACATGACGTCACTCCCGTCAGTGACGTCATATGCCTGCCGGCGATATTATGACACGGGATTTCAGCCAAATACTTATGAAGAAAACTGTAAAACACATAGTCGTACAAAAAGAAACCTTGTACCTCGCCAGTAGAGTTGAGTTTTGAACGAGTAGAGTCTACTGCACAAATTATATTCAAATAGGAAAAATCTAGGGTTGCCATCTGCGAAATTACTGAGAATATGAGTTCTGACGCTTTAAAATTTTAATTTAAAATCGTTTTTTTTTATTCGAGCTGTGGGAATATTCTCGTGGTTGATTTTCGAAGTTGATTAAATGGTGAAAAGTTGTTAAGTTTTTCAAGTTCACAAGTGTTTTCCAGATTATAAGTGTTATATCATGGGAATCAGTATCCTTAGCACGAGTTTTCACTCTTTTACTTTACAATTGTCAAAGTTTCAGTTTACTTTACGTCTCAAATACTGAAAACTCGTGCTAAGGGTACTGCACAAAACAATTATTACACACTAAGGGCACTTGCAAAAAAGTTGGATAGGTGGCATTCACTCAGGTGATATTCGATCAGGTGCCATTCGCTCAGGTGCCATTCACACAGGTGCTATTCGCTCAGATGCCATTTCAGCGGGTGCCCTTCGTGGAATACCACTATATTATTATACTTTTGGGACAAAAGGCAGTTCAAAAACTTGCATCCAATTTTAAAAACTCCATGATAACCCTACCAACATGAGAAGTAGGTTACCTCGACAGGTACCAACTATTTTCAGTTAATTAGTACGATTTGCATTTTTTTTGCCGCCACTCAAAAAACTAGCAAGCTTTGACTGGCAATGAGCGATGTTGGGAATTTCACGGCTTATTTACTTTAAAATTTTGTATTTTAACCTACTTGTGTTGGCATTTTTTCAGTGAGTTTCACGTTCCATTAAAAACTGTTACTGTAATCGGGGTAGAATGAGGACTGAAAACGAATGTAGTTCATGGATTATTTTCAGTATTTTAATTTAATGAATCAATTGCTAAACGGAATATGTGACTATGATAGAAATAAAAATGTCAATGATATTCTCTATATGTCATTTATTTATACTCTATAGCAGTGAACGAAGAAAACATGGAAGAGTAACTTCAAACAAAATCTTACTGATAGACGGCCCACGACGTTTGTTTTCTTTGAACAGCTAGTTTGTTCTCTATTAACATCACGAAGTTATGATTGGGTAGGTTGTCAACGTTCGTCTCTAATTGGCTAAGCAACGCATAGTAACTATGACATCATTGGCGCTAGAAATGAACACATGACATTAATTTGACGGGCTGCAAAAATTGTCAAACTGGACGAGTTATATAAAAAGTAGCAATGAAAAATTTGAATATTTTTTATTATGTATTGAAGTGAAAACTTCTTTAGCGGCGTTGTACACTTTTTTCTGTAATGGGTAAAAAATTTAAAACTCGCGTCAGGGTCACGTGACCAAAACTCGCGTCAGGGTCACGTGACCCTGATCGAAAATGAGTAAGACGTCATTCAAATTAAAAATAAAACATAGTAACAAAAAAGTTTTCACTTCTACCGGCACTCCTGGAGTGCAACCTTTTTTTTGAAGTGAAAACTTCTTTAGCGGCGTTGTACACTTTTTCTGTAATGGGTAAAAAATTTAAAACTCGCGTCAGGGTCACGTGACCAAAACTCGCGTCAGGGTCACGTGACCCTGATCGAAAATGAGTAAGACGTCATTCAAATTAAAAATAAAACATAGTAACAAAAAAGTTTTCACTTCTACCGGCACTCCTGGAGTGCAACCTTTTTTTTTTTTATTTCTTTTGCATTTGATGTAGATACATATCAACAAAAAGTTCACGTTCATATATAATATCTTTAAACGAGCAATTCTTGTATATTTATATATAATCAGGATCTCGGAAACGGCGCCTAGGATTTTCATGAAAGTTACAGATTAGGGGTTTTTCGGCTCAAGGAATCGATTTATCAAGGTCCCAGGTTCGAGCAAAGCTCGGTTCCCAAGATATAGACATTTTAAAAAACCGAGCGAAGCTCGGTCAACCAGATATTTTACATAAAATGGCTAATACGACTATGTATATACAAAGAAAGAAAAAAAGAAAGAAAGAAAACATATTTATTTGGCACCTACTGTGAGCTACGGCCTCCTTAGAGATTAACTAGAAAGTCTTATTGCCTTTTGTTTAAAAATGATTAACAGAAATGGCTAACATAGCTTGCTTTACCAAAATGTTAAAAAATGTTGGATAATATATTTAAAAAGAGCTCGGATCGTTTATAGCTTCTGGTATCCTTTTTTCGTCATATAAAAATCGTCATCTTGAAAATGCACTCAACAAATTATTGTTGTTTTGCTTGGGGACCAGTCGTTTTCCTGTCTCTCCAAGCGAACTGATCTCGGCCATTGTTCTTTGAGATTTGGATCTTGTGGAAATCTGTCAAAGGAGCAGAGTGTTTTGTAATACCTATAGCAAAAAGAAAACACAAACATTATTTACTTCAAACATTCAACATTAATTTACTTAGTCCATCGGGCATAACACCATCCCCATAGAAAAAAATTGGTACTTACAGGTGATAATTATTTCCAGCATTTTTATTATGTAGATGAGATCGATTTATACACCATTTCACTGTGCAAGAAGGCATAATTTATAGTTTTAAACTGAATAAAAATACGAACAATGACATGTGCCGTCACAGCCGAACTAAACTCCTCCGACGCACGATTGATAAGCCCCGCCTACCGAGGCACGATCTGCGTTGGGTCATTATTGGGCTCTAGGAATGCTTCTATGTTCTCTTCGTTCACTGCTCTATAGTCTATGTCATTAATACTCCCAATTATTGAAGAAAGTCTTCCATTTTGATCATTTGCCATTTTGCGAACTATGCTTTACGAGAATTTGACATTTTGAAGATCAGGTTTTTTAGAGATTTTGCCATTATGAGATTTAGGCTTTTAGAGAATTTGCCATTTCGAAAACTTGTCCTTTTGCAACTCAGTTACATTTTGAGAATTAGGCGTTTTGCGCCTAAACAGTGCCCAAGTTACTATACTTCTTTATCTTCCTTTACGTTCATATAGGTATTATTTGGTTATACACGCATGCAGTTGCAATTATGACTGAAGCAACTGATTATTATGCACTGGTTCATACACGCACGCAGTTGCAATAATTATTTCAGCAGTGTCCATAGTGTTAGTAACAATAATACGTAATATATAGTGTTAGTAGGAACATAAAAACATTAAACATATATAATTACAATTCGGTGTGGAGCCGCATCCATCTCTGCAACATAGGAGAATCCCACCGATCAGCGAGTACGTTGAGAGTAGCCTGCAACAGGCGCCTTTAGAAATTAAAAATCCTTTGAATTGAAGTTTTTATTTTAAATTCTAAATAAGGAATAGCCTGCATTAACTGATTAATTAATTTACGAGATTCAGACCATTAGGACCCTGGCCAAGATAAGGAAAGGCCCTCCCCGTGGGTTTTGTAAAAGGTGAGTAATGGATTATATTCTGTGAGATAAACGGTAGATTCCACCTGTTTACTAGGTACTGGTTGATCGTAAATTATGAAAACTGAAATGAAAAACTTTATTTTATTCTACAAGACACTGATGGAAATATTGGTCTTGCGATTCATGTTATTTAACCTTCTAAAAATTTAGATTGGTTAATCGGTAAATAACGTGGGAATTGTCGTAAAAAAGCACCACCATCCTGGAATGCACTTGGTATGTAAAGGAGACGGAGAGGTTTTAGCCAACAAGTTTGTAGTTAAGTACACCGTTTTACTCTACACAGAGCGGGAGGACTTATTTGATGACTTTTATAAACAAAAAAAAGGAGTCGAATACTCCAACACCATAGGTCTCAGCGGAAGACTTGCTCCAGAAAATTCTAGACAGTAAACCTTAAATTAATCCCTCATCCATAAAAAAAACACAAGATATTTAATCCTTCAACACTACCCACAACTTCGTCCGCCATCTTGCAATTCATGAAAAATAAATTCCACTTATTAGGCGCACTTTAAAACCCACTAACGGCCAAGCCGGTCTGCTGGACCGGTATAACAAAGTACACTTAGTATAAAATCTAAATGAGCTGAAAACTTGCGGAATAATAAAAAGTAAGTGAAGAATAGACCGCGGCTGTGAGCAACGGAGTTAAAGAACAGTGTACTGCCTTCGTTGGGGGTAAGAGTTAGGGGTTATAGAAGTGCATGGATGGGTTGGACATTTTGCTTAACTTCTTTAACGGAATACAAGAATATCAGTTGTCTGATAACCAGTAGATGTTCAAAGAAAAACTGGCCTTGTTATCTAGCTACCACGAACAAAAATCGTCCTGGTTTTTTTTTCTTTTATCCTGACAATGTCTGTGCAAAGTCGTTTGGCGCACATGTCCATGGTATGGTAGTCTTGGCCAATGCGCTAACTGTGACCATTTATGTGTCGCGATACACACGTATACCGCGATACACAAAGGGCTACTGAAGGACACCGTGGATTTTAGTTAGTACAAGTCTGACAGTCCCTCCCGTCCTGTCCTAGGAGGGTTCAATCATTTGATGATTTTAGCACGATAAAAAAAAATTGTGACCATACGTTTAGTAAAGTTAACAACACTCTGCATTTGAATTGATCTTCTCAGACAGTTTTGTCGCGACAACTGCTATGCTGAAAGGATTTAGGTAAAAATATCATGTTCTAAGGCCTTCCAGGTTGCATCATTATGGTCTTCCTGCATTGTATGCCTTTAAATTAGGTTACCCTTTCCTTACATAACGGCACTCCGTTCTCTCTACGTCTGCGTCCTCCCTCAAACTTTAAAGGGGAGTAGTTAAAATTTTTCTTTAAAAAAAAACCTCTCCTCCAACTCAAAACCCTCTAATGGAAGGAACCATTAAGCATTCATCGATTCCTAATTTATCTTACTTCTTTAATTGTTCTTTCTTTTCAAATCGATAAGTTACTCGAGAACTTTTTTACTCGATTACAATCGATTTGAAAACTCGCAAAATGTCGTAAGTCTCCGCGATAATAATGTCTTAGAAAATTTTTCGAGTTAGATTATCGTATTGATGGTTTGGCCTAATGACTTTTCGAGGAAAAATATATTTTTAACAAAAGTTTTAAAGGGTTTTGTGCTTTTCGTAATTTAAAAGGGTTTTGGGATGAAGTGACAAACGAGTTTCTACTAACAAAAAAGATTAAGCGTTATTAGATTATTATAGAAGCTTCAATTTTTGCTACGATAATATTTGTCGTTTGTAATAAACATAATGGTTGACGTTCAAGTATTGTATTATGAGTACTTGAAGTAACGTCGGTGTACGTTGATCACTGGTTAATTGCTTGAGCAGTCCGCGTATGCGCCGGCTTAATATACAACGTGTAACGCCAAAAGCACAAAACCTCTCGTGGGGTAACTCAGCTCGTGTTACTGAACAATTTTTGTTCTAAGACTTTTGAAAATTCGCAAAAAAAATGGTTGTTCATGCAAAATGAGAAATTGGTCGGGCACATCTGTATGCAAAAGCAATTTTTTTTTTGCGAATTTCCAAACGAGCAAAAATTGATCAGTAACATGGGCTGAGTTACCCCACGAGAGATTTTGCGCTTTTGGCGTTACGCGTTGTATAGCCATGTACTGCAAAAATATTTGGAGTATACCTTTATGGCTTAATAGTCAAAAGTCACCAGTAAGTGGCTAGCCTAACTTTGTGCCTTTCGTACCAGTTCCTTATCCGCCATTTTGACTTTTTTTCAAAACGCCGTACACGAATGAAACACTGATAAATCGATAGATCACATCAATATAAACATAAAATGTAAGCGTAAACCGTCACGTTTCCGAGTTATGAGCTGTCAAAAATGTACAATTAGCGACACATTTTTTCTTTTTTTTTTATATTTTGATGTTTATTGATCAGAAAGGTTATTTCCACAATAAAAGCAATAATTGAATATTAGTTTTTCACGCATTTCAAATGCCTACTTTAGATAGGATTATTTCGTTTAACGCAATTTCAGCATTTAAAATATGTGGAAAAACTAATACTTATTCAATTAATTTTATTTGAGAAGTATCCTTTTGTATTATAAAAAAAATAGAAAAAATAGTACATGTTTGACAGCTCGTAACTCAGAAACGGGACGGTTTACGAGGTTTTGCCGCTGACATTTTATGTTTGTATTGATGATATCGATTTATCATTGTTTCATTCGTGTACGCCGTTTTGAAAAAAAATCAAAATGACGGATGAAACCTGGTAAATGGCCCATACAAAAAAGTTCAAACCCCTTTACCTGTATGTGGCTGGCTTTACTTTATTCTTGAAGAAGATTGTAAAGAGGATCTAGTTTTGTAACACTGGCTGACTACAAAAATTAACCAAAAGAAAGAAAATAAACCTCCACCAAAACAAAGGAGTTTCAAAGTAAAAGAAGACAAAATTTGACAGTGACAGCGTCCCAATAAAAATTACTTAAAATTATCCGTGATTTTTGTATTACATGGTGTTGAGTTCTTAATCGTTGATGGAAGGCTATGGGTACCCATATCCAGCCCCGTTCCCGCCGCTGCGACCCATGGATGGAGAGTACCCTGATCATGGAGATGGTTTTGGCGAATATTATTCGCTTGGAACTTTGAATGAGGACCGGGAAAAATCCAGGTAGTTACTGAACCTAAGCGGTAAGCGTCCACAGGTCCGCATCGTACGTATCGGACGCATCGCATCAAACGGATTTCTGTGTCGGCAGCGATCGGATTGCCGACGCGAGTATCAGCAATCGGATTGCCGATGCCAACTTCATCGCTTTCACTGATCGGCATTCCGTATGATGTCATCGGTACGCATCGCATAAAGGCATTGCCGATGAGCTGTCTGTACGATGCGGATCAGTGGACGCAGTTGTATGAGTTTTCATACAAGGCAAACTAAAATCCGTTACGTAGTTACGGACGATACGTCCGATTCGTGCGATGCCGACCTGTGGAAGCACACATTTATGGGTTCGAGTCTAAGTTTAAAAGGTCTTGAGCGTCTTGATACTGGCAAATATAATATGATGATGCTTTTGCATGACTTGGCTAGAGGGATAGAAGTGGTTGTATTTAGTTTAACCATCATCTGTGAGCCGGTATTGATGAAGAGCTCTTGGTATGCCAAATAGAAATCAAAAATAATAATTTTGTACCTTGACTTAATAGCGTGTATGGGTTTTACTTGCTAAAATAGGTATTGACAGTGGTTTATCATTTTCATAATGAAATGATTGAAGACGCAAATTTTGAAAACTATTTTGTTATCTGACTAATCATATTTGATAATGTTGGATTACATTACACTATATTTCTTTTCCAGAAGAAGAAGTAGATCTAAACAAAGGAGCGGAAATACAGAGATACAAAACGATCTCGTTCACGAAGCACCAGTCTGCGGCCGAAATCCCGTACTAGGACTAAATCGCGATCTAGAACACGATCAAAGTCGCGATCACGATCTAGAACAACTTCAAGGACACGATCACGGTCAAGGTCAAGGTCTCGATCGCGCACAAGAACGCGGAGTCATAGTCGCGCACGTTCTGGCACCACACGGCCTCGTGAACTAAATTATAAGGAACCTGGATTTCTCGACGCATTTAGAGTTCTGTATCTTACACGTAAGTTATATTTTGTATCTTTTCGGCTACATTCCTCATCTTTATCTTCATATCAGCCAAACTACGTCTACGTTGTCATCTTTATATCAGCTTAAAACGTCTACGTTGGACGTAAGCCTCGTCCATTGGATTTCCGTGGCTTCTTCCAGTTCAATGGCCATATTTTTTGAGGAAGGCCTTTCAAATCCTTTAAGGAATTCACAGCAACTAGTCACCTGCTTACTTTATATTATAATGCCAAAAAATACCCTGTTTGATCAGCTAAGGTGCCTAGTACAAGTTTAGGTGGGTTTTGAGGTTCTTAGTTTTGTGGTGCTGTTGCTCTTATTGCATCTTCAAATCTCATAATACTCATTTAGATAGTTTTCTAACCTGTATTATTGTCCCACTGCTGAGCAAAGGTCTCCCCATAATCTTCAACTTTCCACTGCGGCTTTCATAAAGAAGTAAGTACTCTAAATTATTCACAGCAAGCAATCATAAGAAACACTCGTCAAAGTTTTTGCCAACGAAAAAAGACAGGACCGCATTCAGGAGATTCTCAAGAGTGATGGGTTCGGCTCCAAGAAGTGGCTGTTCTACCCCAGGGTCAACAACCAGGCTGAACCTCCTGATGCAGTCCCCGTCCCAGGAACTAGGGATAATGTTGATCAGAGAATTAAGGTAAGTAAAGTCATCCTATGACGATTCTCCTGATGAGACTTCCTTTCAGTGAAATGTAGAGGGCCACAGACCATAGAGCACCATCAACCCCGTGGGTCTAATATAGATTCGTGGATGTCACATGTTTTAAGATTTTCAGTAGTAGACTGTAGAACATACCGGTTTCCTCATAATGTTTTCCAACACCGTTTTTACCATCAATGATGATGAAGTGTTTTAGGTGAAGTTTAATACCTGTCTGGGGCTGAACCTAATCTAATAAACGATTCAAAGTGCTTACGACTTCAGTTACAACCTGTAGACTTCAGTAGGTAAAGCATGCTGCTTGTTGAAGTGTTACTGTGATGGGTCATGACTGAAGAAGGAATTTTACTAATGACCAAAGAAGGCCTGAATTTAAGACCACGTAGCGGGAAGCACCCTTCTGGTAAATGGGACAGCGGTCAAATGACACAGTCAAATGTGGTCAACATCAGAAATGTGAGGGCGTATGTAGTGCACTATGGGAGAGACCCTATATCTAGTAGTGGGCTGCAGTTTGTTGACTTGGTTCATTGAATTATCTGAAACAAAAACCATACAAATATTGAATTTATGATATTTTAATCACCAGGTCGATGCAGACTTCTTTAGGAAATACAAAAAAGTAAGAAGATAGACAAAGATGCGCCTATAAAGAAGTTAAAACGGTGGGAACTGATATTCTATAAGAAGCTGGGCTTCATACAAGCCGTCTGACGATGATTTTTTAGTATTTTTAGTCCAATATACTTAGATTTTCGTTTACTTTGCATTCTACAGTAGTATTAGTAACAAAGAAACTTTAAAATAAAATCATGCAAATAACTTAGTATCTTTTTTTTTCCATCGGTTATTTTAACTTTTAGATAGTTTATGTCGTATCAAAAACTATGATTGCACGAATTTGTGATCGTCCATCATGTCCTTATTGTCATACGTTACAAAGGCCAAGCGTTCGAGTTTGCTATAACCTGAAGACGCAGTGTTCCCTGCCTGGGTCTCGGTATTGTCTCCTGCCGGGGTCGCGGGACTGTCGTATCAGGTAACCGTGACCCTGAAACCGTGACCTGTAAGCGGCTATTGAAGTATCACCGTGGATTTAAGTCAGTACAAGTCTGACAGTTCCTACCGCCCCGCCCTGGATATGAGGAAAAAAGGTATAGTGTTCATGCAATGATCGCCTTGGTTAATACGCAGTATGAATAGGTCTAAATCTTTACTATTTTACTACTTATAATTTATTTCAAAGATTCTTTTCTGCCTGGATTAACACGGAACTCTTGAATCGCGGAATCAGAATCAGAAGACCCCAAAATTACAAATTTATTTCGACATTCTTCCCTCGTCAGCTCCTAATTGGACTTCAAGATTATTCTCCATCAATATGCAGTCACATAAATCTTGATTTTATGTTAAAGAAACCCCACAAATTCGCCATCAAGGCCGACATAGTTTGGGGTCGTTTTTTCCCGTAGGCATGTCAATTTTCCGCGCGATAACTCGGAGATTCGGTACTAATTTAAAAGTTTCCCTGTGTTTTAGGCGAGCCATTAGTTCCCCCACTCAGCTTGTATTCAGTCGGATTATGGTTGAATTTATGGGCTTCTGTGACTGTTGTTTTGTGGGTGAAAGATGGGTTTTTCTTGGGTCCAATGGACCTTGGAAGCTGTTGTGTTGATCACCTTGAATACTAGGGTCTAGTTTTGGGGAATGCAAATACCGATAAATACATAATTATATTCTGAATCTTTTTTGCCATACCTATTATATTATTGGAATCAAATATAGCAGCTCGCAATTTAGGACCCATTATTAGTAGCCAGTTTTACCCGTGGTGCTAGACAACTGGGCTTCTCCCAGTTGTAATGTCCCTTTGTGCCTATTGGCCTTGTTTTGTTGTCTCCTGTTTGCATGGAGGGAGTGGAAACATGTTTTTCCTACTCCTCCACTATTCTTTTCTGATTAATTTCGTTGCAGGATCCAAGACAGATAAATTCATTCTCCGGGACACGTCGAGCTTCATTGTCTCGGCGCTTTCCTGGTGGTTGCCTCTGTTGATTCTGGCTCTCAGGAGTTGCAGTGATTTGGGAATAGTGTGGTGGGTTTGTCCCAAGAAATTAATAAATAAATATTCTGAATCTTCATAATGTTTATTCTGTCTCTGTTTTTTAAATAGCTTTGCATTTAATGCATTTATTTGCGTTTAAATTGGGTCTTCATTTATCCGCTTTACCAATTTACGTACCTATTTTTTTAATGCTTCTGATTATTGTTAAATTACGTTATTGTTCTAATATTGCCGGACGTTTCGTTAAATAACCCTCCTTCTGGCGCAGTCGGGCAAAAGAGCATGATTCATCAAACAAGAACAAAAACACCTAATTAATCGACCCAAATTATGTTGTCAGCATTTCAAAATTTATTTACCTATTGCCTAACCCTCCTGTTAAAGGAATAATAGTTTCCGCTCAATACGCCCTTTCCGCTTAATTCCCTATTAACTTACAATACATTTCTGACACGCGAACTTTTTTTATATTTCCTCTATAAATGTTTGTTTTGAAGGGAGTGTTGACGTTTCGTTCTTATTCACTAGCTTGTGCCAGTGGCTTTTCCTGCGGAAACGTGGTCTACCTATGATGGGACACAATATGTCTTTCTCTATGAACTGACACTGCGTAGTAATTGACTACACAAGTCCAGCGCGTGTTGGTATTACTTATGTCAAAGCTAAGTATTAAATCATTTTACGTACTATTTAATTTAAATAGGTTATACCAGGTTACAAAATGCTCTGCGTTCCAATCTAGGTCAGGGCTGCGTTTAAATCCTTTATCCAGTTTAAATTTATACTGACTAAATGTCAAACACCCCGTTTAAGTACACCGCGAGATAAAAAATTAAGCTAACTAAAATTTAATCTGCCTCGTTTACGGTCGTCCGCTTACATAAGTTTTTACTGAAAGGAATAAATATTTGCGACCTTTTTACCACGCAAAATTTTATCCTGCTGTCAGATTGACATTAAGTTTTGTTGTTTTGCTGCATTCGCGCCGTAAAACGAATATTTTTATTTTAGAGAGTGAATATTATTTGTGGAGTTATGGATTTAAGTAATATTACACCGGCAAATTGATTATTTGTTTCAAAAACTGAGCTGTCAATTGAATTTGACAGCTAACATTGACAGAAACTTATGACTCCGTTCAGCGAACCCTCGCTAGTTTGATTTTTTTCCGGCGAAATACCGCCGAAGGATTTAAACGCACCCCTGGTTAGTTTGTAAATATATCTGTATGTGACCACTGAATTCCATACAAATCGGTCTAATCGTGCAACTAAAAGGAGCCGGGTCGAACCCACGACCTATGTCAGGGCAGTTAGCAGACAGTGACTGCCAGTGGTGTATCAGAGGTAATTACCTCTGATACACCACTGGCAGTCACTGTAAATATCGGCTACACAGGCGTTATTTTAATTTTCAACTTCAATTTAAAAAAAAACTACAATTGCAAATTGCTAAAAAAAAACGATGTTGTCACCTTAAAGTGAAAATCACACATTTAAGTGTAAAAACTTTTCCTTTCCTCCGAATACAGTTTCACCCCTTCGTAAAAAAGTGTGGGGAAGAAACACGTTTGTACACATGTGTTTGTTCCCGACGTCTCTAGAGAAAACACGTGCACAACGCATGCAAATATGCCACATGTCGATAAAATAGGTATAAATTGTTGATAGTCGACCGCTGCGCTGCTTAAAATTCTACCACTGTCGTTTTTTGATGTTTTAGAAGACGGTAGACGGTACGAGTAGGATTTTTTGAAAGGAATCATTTGGGAACATTTCAGTTTATTCAAAAGTTGGTTGCTTTATGTCACAAGTTTTTAGAATTTCTGGATTGAAATTTTAAGTAGGTCAGCAAGGTATGAAATTCGTGCATGCCTAAAAGTTTGTGTTATAGCTGTGGTTATGGTGTCTCCTTATACTGTAGCTATATTTATAAAGATACCTGCAGTAGCATCCAACTACCAATTAATAAAACAAAATGATACCACATCGATCAAGATGAAAACTTCCTCATATTTCCATCCACATGATCCACAAACGGCCAACATAAACATCCATCTCACAGCACTATAATTTACAAGAAACCAAATACTTATGCATAAATAAGTGATGGTACCTACTCGTTATAATTTTAATTCATCCCCCATGTTTACCCAAGGGACGTTGCACCGGGGTGAAAAGGGGGCGTTTGAGGGCAGCGGGGGGTGTAACCAGGGTTCCTTTTTATATTTGCATTCAACTACAGAGCCCCCGACTTTCGTTTTAAAGTAATTGGTTGGATTTTTATTTTGAAATAAATACTTACTGTTGCGTAGGTAATTTTAATGTTGATGTTTCTATTTGAGTTTGTATTTTATTAATTATGGTTATTGTGTGGCCTGGTTTAACAATCTACATAATTTGAATGTGACTAAATGGTCCACACAGAGCGAGCAGCCTCGCGAGGCATTGCCGCGCGAGGAAACTGCCTCGCGAGGCGGCTCGCCGTTGTTTCTCGACCGAAGCACGAAACAATTAATGCGAGCAAATCAAAAAGCCGACACTGGATACATTGTATATTTTTAATTATACGTATAAATAGTTTCAATAGATATTTCACGACTATACTAAATCGTTAGGCTGCTTTTCCACCAGAGATGTGCTGTGCTGCGAGGATGTAAAAGCTGAGCACGAAACTATGTAACCGTTTCCACCGATGGTACGCTATGTAGCTGTGCTATGGAGATGGGTAGCTGCGCTACGAAGATGTGCTGTCACAAGGTAGCTGCGCTATGAAGATGCGCTGTCCCAAGGTAGCTAAGCTGTGAAGATGCGCCGCCACAATGTAGCTGCGCTATGAAGATGCGCAGCTTGAGCTATGCGTTGTATCGATTGTAGGGAAAACGACCCATAGCACGCAGCCGCAGCACGCAGCCACAGCACGTAGCCATAGCATGCATCTTTTCATATAAAAAACACATCTTAGTTAAATCCTTTTCCACCAGTGCTGTGCTATGTAAACCAATGAATATGATTGGTGGATATCAAACGCATCCGCAGCAACATAGCATAGCGCATCTCTGGTGGAAAAGCAGCCTTAGCCTCATTTTCTGTAGGTACCTTTTTTGACTACAGTCATACCACTTAAAGATTGCATCCCATCCATCTTGTACCAGCACGATTAATCCTGGCACACGAGCGCCACCCACGCCATTACCCAGTCATGATTTAAACAAAAAAATAAAATAAAAATTCCCAGTCTCTTGGTCCAATCAATTACGTTAACGATTTAAAGCTAGCATCTGCCAAAATGTCGCCCGATTTTGCCAAATTAATACGGCCCAACTTTGAACCCTGCTGTGAGACTTGGATCTATGAAATTGGATAAGAATGTCTTTGAAATTTTCTTTATAGAAAATATTTTTCGGTTTGTAATTTTTCCAGTTCTTAGGATGATATATTTTTATCTTTGTTCATGCTTTATTTTTAGGCTATTCTTATTTTTCCAAAAAAAAAAAATGGTTCAAAAAGGGTATTTTCTAATTCGAATGCAACATTCTCACCGGAGTTCGTTTCTTTCTATTGATAAAAGATCCGCTAACTAAATAATTGCCCACATTAAAAAAACACTAAGACAAAACGTCATCAGAAAAAAATATCATACCTAGTAGGTTCTAGACCTACATTTCGACCAGACATCCGCCAACGTCCATACTACGTTGAATACACCGGTTCTCGTCCGATCACCGAAGTTAAGCAACATCGGGCGCGGTCAGTACTTGGATGGGTGACCGCCTGGGAACACCGCGTGACGTTGGCTTTTTGCTTTTTTGTTTGTAATACATTTTTCCCTTCTTTATTCATATATATTAATTTACAATAAATTACAATTTATTTAATTACAGGAATATTTTACAGCATTCAGTTTTTTTAAGTTTGTAGTTAACTTGCTAAAATTAATTTACATTTATAAAAAACGTTAACTTCAACAGTATTTCTATTCCACCTTTCTACATTCCCGTGTATGACCCTCCGAAATGGCGCAAATAAAAACATTAGATATTTACACTTGATCAGTTTTGCGCCCTTTCGCCTAATGCCTTTAGTTAAATGACCCTAAAAATGGTTAAAAAGGTCTACAGACCAAACACAAAGCGTGCGGGAAATTAATGTTTCTATTTTAAGGAAAGTGCTACGTCCTTGAAAGACATGTTGTGATGATGAGAGACATCTTTACTTTTTATATCCGGCTATTGATTTAATACAAAAGGTATAGGGGTATATAGTATTTGTATGATTAAACGAATTAACAATAATTGGTAAAAATTCAATAACAAGCAGATGTTGTCAGGTGGTAAAACCATTGAAGGAATTCACCGAGCTGAGAATTTGAAGCGCCTATCAATTTTTGTATAGCAAAGATTTACTCCAAAATGCATTGCTCTGTAGTTACGCACACTTATGCAGTCTTGCTACTTTTACGTTCTATATGATTTTAACTTTAAATATAGGTAAACTAAGGGGGGTGCGTCTCATTTCATATAAAGTTATTTGATATATTTTCATTTCAATAACGTTCACATGATATAATCAACGTGAGATATACCAACAGTTGATATAATTTCTCCACACATAATGTTTGTGTTACTCTAAAACTCATTTCATATAATTTTATTTGATATAACGTTTAATAAAGCGAAAATCATTACATATAACGTTTGAAACGTATAATTTTTCAGTTATTTGACCTAGGATGCAAGAGCGAGCGAAGCGAGCTCGGGACTTTGGGCACCCCGACACGGACAGGTTAGGTTCGAAGGGGATGGCGGGGTCTGAAAGACCCCGCCATCCCCTTCGTGTTAGGTTACTTTAAACCCTATAAGCAGAAATAGGAGCCCCGCGAAGCGGGGCTCCGTCGAAGATTCACGGCAGGTGGTACTATTACTCGGTACATCAGTGTTAGATTAGTTGCCAGGAAGAAAAAAAAAATAGACCAAATAAGTTTTATGCCTTTTGAGCGGTATACAAAACGATTTTATATTCATTGATTGTTATGCTTATAGAAATTAGTCATTATAAAATTATGTCAATCGTTTATTATGTTATAAGATCGTTATATCAAATAAAATTATATGTTCAGTTGTTATCTCTTGTAAGTTTTAGAGATTTTGTAGTTATATCATATATTACTTACCCAACTAAGGGGCTTTTGAATTTATGATCAAAGAAATTAGTTTCGTTTGAAACAATAGTAAATTAGATAATGCGTATGTGGGGCTTTTGTGCTCCTTGAGTTATGGTCACGAATGTTCAGAAGGTATACTGGATGCGTTACAACAATATTTATTATGTCAGTTGTTCCTTTAAATATTTTACTTTATTTTATTACTTTTATTTTATTTTATTACTTTTAAGAAACTTACAGATAATACATTAGTCTAAAAATTTAAATGTACAGAAGAAAGCCAATTACAAGTTTCCACTAATAAAAAAATGTATAGAATTGACAAAAAAAGCGAAAAGTTCAAATGAACAATAACACGAGAAGCAATGAAAAAGTTGCGGACCAAAATTATTTACAATATAGTTTTCAAAGAATATTGTACATAATTATTACTTTCTTTAATTCCTTGAAACTATTTCTTTCAAAATGAAATAAAAACATAAAAAAGTAAATAAAAAAAAGTAAAAAAGTTTTGTAGGTTATTTTACCCTTTTTTGTGGTTGTTTTTGAAGGCGGTCACTTTTTTTTAGAAAAAGTTTTTATTTTACTCTTTTTAGTTTAAATATTCAACCAACATTCTTGTCATAAACATAATTTTCTTACATGTGCACTAGAATTTCGTGATCCGTAGCACCGGTAATAACATCGTTAATATCTCTTTCATTCATTCCCTATCTCAAAAACTACTGAACCGATTTTGATGAAATTTGCAGTATTCCCTGAGTTGAACGATACCTAGTACAACAAAAAAAGAATTACTTAAATCGGACTTGTAGTTCCGGAGATATGCGAACACGAACATAATTTTCTTACTTGAGGAGTTGTACCTTCCATCATCAGCTCAGCATCATGAGATGATGATTTCTATACGCAAGTACTTTAATTACTTCATAAGATTTGCGAAAAACTATGTGTAAGCTAATAAAATTTGAGGGTTGCCTTCGATTTCTCCAAGATCCAATCATCAGATCCTGAAATGGTGACAATGGGACCACACGGGAAGCACCAGCTTTCGATTGAAAAAAGAATCATGAAAATCGGTTTACCCAGTCGCAAGTTATGAGGTAACAAACATAAAAAAAAAAACAGTCGAATTGATAACCTCCTCCTTTTTTTGAAGTCGGTTAAAAATATCGGTCCATGAAGTCCAAAGCAGGCTGACATTTCCTACGGGCGGTTAGGGTTCCAGAGAAAGGAACCTCTTCACAATGGGAGCTTTATCGACGAAGAGATGATAATCATTGTCTGCCTAGCCTTTTCCCCAACTATTTTGGGGTCGGTTTCCTGTCGAACCAAATACAGCTGAATATTGTAATTATAATTCAGCGATGGTAATGCCGACCAGAATTAGCTGAATTGCACGAAACTTAATAAAGTTGAACACCACTTATGATACGTAATGATTGCGTCAGTTTTGCTTAGTCGTTTAGCAAATACTGCCGAATTACTCGTAGAGGTGCTGGAAAAATGCGTAGATAACAATGAATTCAATGAAATTATGTGTTTCAGACCAAGCTGCACAGAAATTCGTAGAAGTCCAAAATTATGTTGGTCGCGAGACTTACCTCATTAACGTGACCCCGGAACACAAAGGGCTATTGAAGGACACCGTGGATTTTAGTCAGTACGAGTCTGACAGCCCCTCCCGCCCTGCCCGGTGTGGGAGGACTCATTTGATGATTTACCACGTAAAAAAAAACTCCAAATTATGTTAGTAGGCACTAATATCTGTTGTAATACTATTTTAAACGATTGTTCCTACAGACATTCATCAGCGACCAATGCCTCAGGAATTGGCGGTCCACTCTGTCCGACACTACCCT
Organism: Agrotis segetum; assembly: GCA_036375495.1. Taxonomy (NCBI): domain Eukaryota; kingdom Metazoa; phylum Arthropoda; class Insecta; order Lepidoptera; family Noctuidae; genus Agrotis; species Agrotis segetum. Next base: position 291,664 of record JAQSVV010000208.1, read on the forward strand.
CGCTCAGAAGCGTGTAAGTGCCGTCCCTTACCCGTGATCACAATGAGGCTGTTCTTATAAGAAGTACCGCCTTGAAGCCTAAAAACATAAATACCTACATCATACTCAAAACTGCACAAACTTCAGCAGGCCCTTTCCATTCTCCCTAGATCTTGGACCACCGCATACTGGTTATTCCCTGAGGTGATTCGGATGCAGAGTAACAGGCACAAGTTCTGAGCATGCTGGGGAACTACTGCGAATGTTTTGTGCGCCACTTGTATACCGTAATAGCCACCTTGAGGCTACAGGGGTGGGGAACCTTTGACACTGAAGTTGATCAAAAACATTTTATAGTACCTGTCTAAATTTTTTGTCAATAAATACATAAATAACCAACAATGCCTATACTTGGCATTTGTAAACGACCTAGTTTCAGCCAATCAATCACTTGATTCGATTTCTTTATCGATTTTTTGTTAAATCGTTTTACCTAGCTTACCTACTTGAAACTAACTGCCATTATTTGGTTCCTCTTACCTACTTAGTTAAATTGTAATAAAAGGTTACTGTCCGTTTGTCAACAATTTGCGAGGCTGACTTGACTAACGATATACCCTTGTTATGTTGATTATATTCAAATGCAAATATAAAGTGATAACAAATAAATAAAACGAAAAAAAAACGTTATAGCAGAAGGTGTTTGTTTTTAGTGTCAAGAAATGATTACGAGATATTTTTTTAATTATCAGAAAACTAGTCTGATTCGCAATTCAGGCATAATTTATTATTTAAAGTTCTAGAGCTCTTACAAATCAATCCTTTATAACTTTTCCCTTTTGGTTTAGTTTGTGTGCCAAAGTTTCACAACCCCTGATATAAGAGACTGAGTATTTCTCGATAGAGAGGGGTGAATACCAGAATTAAAGATTTACGCGAATTAGGGTACCGCGAGGCTCTGCTTTGGATTCAAAGTCTTTGAATGTCTTTGTTTGAATGTCTCTGTGTTCTGTGTTTTAATTAACCGTATTATTTACGTTTTGTTTGTATCTTTAGGGATTAAAGGGTTAGGGTGGTAATCGAGCGGACAAGTACCTATATATGCATTTTAATTACAGTGTAATCCGTTTATTATGACATTGAAGGGAAATAATAAACAAGTCATACTAAGCGGACGTCATACAAAGCATTTTGTACAAAATAAACAACCTCCTGTTTTTGTCAGTATGTAAGTATTAATTTTATTCGAGAGAAATAACTAAGTCAATATTATCTAATAATTCAACTGTCTATTGCCCACTGAGCCTCAAAAAAGCCATGCACGCACCGAACATTGTCGGGTATCACGTGACACTCCCGAAAACTTTGTCGAAGGTGTTATGAATCACGTCGGTAACTTCATCTACTGGAAACAATTTATTGAAAATGGGTCATACTAAGCGGCATGTCTCTAAATGTGAAGTCATTATATCCGACTTTGTTTAAAAAATTTTGTATGAAAACCAAACTTCTCTCTGTAACACGTTATAATAAGCGGTTGGTCACTATAAGCGGAGTCATACTAAACGGATTCTACTGTAGATAATAACAGTAAATATGAGTTTGCTGGTCTCTCCTTACCATCGTAACGACTGTACTGATCTTAATGACGCTTTGTTTTCAAAACATCAAAGACTTTGGTCTATAAATGGTCATAACATCGGACTTTTTTATCCAGGGGTAAAGTAACTCTTTCATCTGAGTTTCAAAGCAAGAACAAGGAGAGGACCTGCAATATCTAGAAAATAATATATTACAGTAATTCTACATCAAAGAATATCTTAAGCCTAAAATCGTTTTTGTACGATTTGAATTGAAAGAAACCTTTTATGAAGTAAATGGCAGGATTCATTTAGATTTATCTGCGATTATAAAACCATTCCTACCTATAATTTAAAATTGGGTTACGAATAAAATCGCTTAATTTAGTGTTTAGAAGTAAAAGGGTTGTTGAAAGCGATGGATAACGTATTTAGTATTTAATTGAGATTTTATTTTACCATACTTAGGGCGCCAATCTTAATAAACCCTATTTATAAGATTGTCGATTGGATGTTTTCTGTAATTTGTATGGTGTACATAATAAAGAGTATTCTATTCTATTCTATTCTATTCTTAATGTCAAAATTCTATTGAATTTTGTGCTTAAATAAAATATTAAACATGTTTAACCGTTGGTGAAAGTCGCCCTTAGTTGTTTCATTAAAAATATCTTTAATTTTCAAAAGTATTGGTTGATCTTGATCATTTCAAACATTAAAAAGCTTATTTTTAAACCTGTTTTCATCAGATCCGTCAAAAATACGTTTCCATTTTACAAGCTTTTATTCTTTGATCTGATATCAATAGTCTTTGATCAAATCTTGGAAATTAAATTTGATCTACCTACTTCCCGGTTTCCAATTGAACTAAAATTTATTCACCTTTATGTGTATCGCGTGACAATGCAATATTATGATGACATGGAGTTGATCTGATGATGGAGCTGGAAGGTGGCCATAGGAAGTCTGTAATGAAACGCCGTAAACCCGTCGAGTTTAGACTCGTTTGAATCGTCTTGACGAGTACTTTGTCTATCGTAAGATTTTTTTTACAGAAGCTTGTTTTTAAAATTAACATAGTTTTTAAATGACTGACATGTTATCAAAGCAAATCCTTCATCAACATGTGCAAATTCAACATAATATTATAAAGGAATTCAGAGGGAATTCGTATCATATTCCCTTCTCACTCAAACACCTTCAAAATATGCCGACTAACATTAACAATTTTAATTCGGCATACCTCACCCTTCATACCGCTTATCAAAACGTCCCCTACCCATTTATCATATCACCCAAAACTTGGTATTATGTGGTCCACAACAATTTCAACCAATTTAGGGTACCCATGTCTTGCGAGCTGCGAGCTAAGGGAAAATGTACACTATTATTAAGATAGCATAAGATATTTATGGGGTAAGATCATTGATCATAGAAAGTAATGATTTTGTTCAAATTAATAGGTTTAGTTTAAGTAGAGCAATGCTCCGAGTTTCTGATGCCCAGAGAACTAGAGTTATCGACTATTTACTGCAAAAAACGTAGAATCAACATCTTCAACAGCCTAATGTTCCCACTGCTGGGACACAGGCCTCTTCTGTGTGAGAGGAAGTGGGCCATAATCCAACACACGGGTCCAGTGTGGGTTGGTAGATCGATTTTTTGGTTCTAGGACATGTCAGGTTTCCTCACGATGTTTTCCTTCACGATATTTGAGAGCAGTGATGAAATATAAATTACACAAAGTAGCTCGCTTGACTGGGTTTGAACCGCCACGACCTACAGTTCGACAGTCGGATCCGATACCGCTGGGCCCCCACTACAGGTCTCAATCAAGAATCAGCATTCTGAAGTTGAAGTGGGCTGGCTAGTGGTCATGTATGAAGACGAACAGACGGTTGATGGAACAGACATGTATGTGCTAGACTGGCGGGAGGAGTCAATTAATGATATTACCATAAAAAAAACCTAAAAACCACATGGTTTGATAAAATAATTTACAACTAGAAAAGGAAGAGAAAATTTTAATTCAGTTAAATATTTCGTTAAGGAGCTTTCGTAAATAGCTGATGACATAACAAAATAGCTCTTCCCCTAGATCTGTTCTTCTCAATTACCAACAAATAAAGCAAAAAAAAAAAGAAAAACGCACGCACTCAATCACAAAAAGGCCTCACAAGGTTCGCCCCATATTGGATTATATGGATAAAAAATCTATTTGTAAGCTTGGCAATTGTTGCCGGGCCCTTAAAGTGTCCAGTGCAACTTATAGGGGCAATTCACGGCAGATAACTCATTGTCAAAAGGGGGCAACAGAGATGTACTCGCGTGGGGCAAAAAGTTGAGTGAGATTGAGCGTGTGAGTTGTGTTATAAGTGGCTAGGATATTTTTTGTGTGATGTTATGGTGCTAATGTGATATTATATTAGCTAACAGACCCTGTTCTTCATAATACCCAAAGCATAATTTAAGAATCCAGAATTTTGTTAGACAGAAATCTTTTGTAATTAAATCCGTATCAAAATTGTTTCCTAGTTTTTGTGCTGGCTGTGACTTACAGAGGCGAAATGCAATTTTGATTGAAGTTTATTGATAAAAATATTAGAATATAATTAGTAAGATAAAACATGGAAATAGCAAAAATAAGGCAAAGAAAAAAACTAAAGTAATTTCTACAACATTAAAAAAATAATTTTGATTTTCGAACGAACCATTCGATTTTTAAAATGTGGGTAGGTTTTGAGCTACGTGACGCGTCACGCACGCATCAGTGCTCGTGGAGGTGCGTGCGCAGTGCCAGGCCTTTTTTTTTTGCAACTTTATATTCGGATTTTGAAATTTCTTTTTGAGTTATTGATTAAATTGTGGACTAGTTATCTTGTGTGTGTAATAAGTAATAACGACATAACGATGGTGCATGTGCTAGTGTTGGTTTTTCAAGTGGTTGAACGTAGGCTGAGCAACGGACGAAACGATGCTCTAAAGGTATGTATATTCCAAAATCAACGGATTTTAATCATACTAAACAAACCTATGTACATACAACCCGGGAGCAAGAACTTGACACCTGGCTTCAATCTCGATCCCGCTCCCACTACCCCGAAATGTCTGTAGTGGGAGCGGGATCGACATTCAAGCCAGGTGTCAAGTTATTGCGCCCGGGTTGTAGAATAATCATTATGGGGACCAGATAAGTAGCGCTGTAGAAGAGGTCAGAATCCTATCTTTGGACTGATGGGACGACACGCAAAACCCAACACGATTAGTGTCAGATCATTTTTAGTAGGTAGGTATTTCATCCAAACGAGCTCACAATCGAATCTCTTTTTTTTAAGTAGGTCATTGGTTCTCGACGATCAATTGAGATCTTAATTCTTACAGGATTTGAATGCCGAATTAAATGTTGAATTTTGATTTGTTTAATGTTGCAACGAATTAGCAAGTTGAAATGGCAGTGGGCAGGCCATATAGCTCGCAGAACTGATGGCCGATGGGGCCGTAAGATTCTCGAATGGAGACCACGCACCGGCAAGCGCAGCGTAGGACGTCCACCCACTAGGTGGGCAGACGATCTTATGAAGGCCACAGGATCACGCTGGATGCAGGCCGCTTACAACCGGTCCTACTGGAAGTCCAAAGGGGAGGCCTATGTTCAGCAGTGGACGTCTTACGGCTGATGTGATGAATGTTGAACATAGGTTACAGTATTCACAATGTTCATGGAACTTTGGTCCCTAATTGTGTTCGTAGTCCAAGGGTCATATTGGGTAAAGCTGGCTTCCCATTAGTCCTGCGTACTATCGGCCGACGCCGACACGGGCCGTGCGTACGTCTGTACGTATCCGTAATCGTCACTACGGACAGCTACGCACATACACAAGGCTTTTTCTCTGCTATAGACGTTTCTGCACTACCACGGACTACTCCTTCCATGGTGCGTCGTTAGGGTGGGTGCTAACGAGGGACCTTGACTCCGAAACGTAAAGGGCTATTGAAGGACTCCGTGGATTTAAGTCAGTACAAGTCTGAAAGTCCCGTCCGCCTTTCCCTGGGAAGTACTCTTTTGATGATTTTAATCACGATAAAAAAATGGTGCGTCGCTACGGGCTGGTTCATATCTGTTTTTTAACCGACTTCAAAAAAAGGAGGAGGTTCTCAATTCGTCGGAATCTTTTTTTTTTTTTTTTTTTTTTTTTATGTATGTTCCCCGATTTCTCGAAGACGCCTGGACAGATTTGGAATTTTTTTCTTTTGTTTGAAAGGGTATACTTTCCAATTGGTCCCATGATCACCAGGTCAGGATCTGATGATGGGATCCTAGGGAAATCGAGGGCAACCTTCAAATTTTATAGGCACATAGTACCATTTTCATATATTTTCTAAAGCTGTTCAAGTATTTGCATCTGATAATCATCATCTCAGGTGGATGACCTGATGATGGAAGGTACAACTCCTTAACAGTAAGGAGTAGGCATCGATTGATTTACTTTGTGTTCGCATATCTCCGGAACTACAAGTCCGATTTAAGTAATTCTTTTTTTGTTGTACTAGGTATCATTTAACTTAGAGAATACTGCAAGTTTCATCAAAATCGGTTTAGTAATTTTTGAGATATGGAATTTTATTAGCTTAATGTGTACATGAGTGATGTAAGTACTGGTGCGAAGGATTACAAAATTATAGTGCACATGTAAGAGAATAATGTTCTTGACAAGAATTCGGGTTGAATATTTAAACTAAAAAGAGTAAAATAAAAACTTTTTCAAAAAAAATGTAACCGCCTTCAAAAACAACCACAAAAAAGTGTAAAATAATCTACAAAATAACTTTTTTTTCGGAAGTCGGTGGCTAAAAAGACAATGAAAAGAAAAAAAACAAAGGCACCGACTTCCGAAAGAAAAGTTATTTTGTAGATTATTTTACACTTTTTTGTGGTTGTTTTTGAAGGCGGTTACATTTTTTTTAAAAAAGTTTTTATTCAGTTTTCAGTGTCCTCATGGTGTCAGGGAATAACGAAATTAATATTACACTTATTTTTTTTTTCAGTATCACATTAAGCACTTTGGAGAAGGCAGATTGGAAGACAATTCGTTGTTTTGTAAGTAAGCATCATTCATTATGTATTTTTTTTTATTTTCCTTATGATGATTTCCTCATGAAGTTTTCTTTATCGTTTGAAAAGTAACTACTCATAAAAGATATTAAATTATAATAATAGAAAATATAAAATAGATATTTGCAAAAAGCCAACGTCACGCGGTGTTCCCAGGCGGTCACCCATCCAAGTACTGACCGCGCCCGATGTTGCTTAACTTCGGTGATCGGACGAGAACCGGTGTATTCAACGTAGTATGGACGTTGGCGAAGTGTAGCGTGAAATGCAGCGATACATACATCAAAACTTTAATCATATAATTTTCATTCCAATAATTTGAATCACAAATTAGCATTATTTATGTCGAATGATAATAAGTAGCCATCATTAATGGCATTAAAAAAACGCATCTATTTATGTATATAACATACCTATAACGTACACGCACATCCTCAGACACCCCATTTAGAATATCTAATATCTTTAAACGAGCAATTCTTGTATATTTATTTATAATTAGGATCTCGGAAACGGCTCCAAGGATTTTCATGAAAGTTACAGATTAGGGGTTTTTCGGCTCATGGAATCGATTTATCAGGTCCCAGGTTCGAGAAAAGCTCGGTTCCCCAGATATAGACATTTTAAAAACCGAGCGAAGCTCGGTCAACCAGATATTCATGTTATAATCATAATACATTATATTGAATTTTTAATTAATTTAACATGTAAATGCATTTTTATTAACTAAATTAGTTATTTTGCAGTAAGGTTTATTTTTTCTTCATTTTGTATTGAATGACGGAATTTGTATTAATGCAAATAAAATACCTGGCACTTTTAAGTCTTGGTGTCTTGATTTTCGGTCTATCTTAGTTTGTTTTGACTGTATAGGGGTGATGTGACTATAATTTCCGTAGTTTTAATTATTTTTGATAAAAAAATTACCAATATTAAAAATGATAGAAATAGATTCAGTAAACGATTCTGAACAAACTAATTTCAAGATGTGCGTTAATTATGTTACATGTTGTATACATATTTATTTACAATTTAAACTGAATTTTATAAATAACTGATGATTTACAGACTCTCATTATTATTTAATCACTTCAGCTTTCCACAAATACTTCGATTCAAAGAAAAAAAAAACATCTTTCCACTCATGTGTTCCATTCGAGTCCGGCCCACTCAATAAGAGACTTATCACCGCTTAGTTTTGAGTAAACCATCAATAAACGCCCCTCGCGAGTGGAGTGAATTGACAGAAAGAAATGGAACAGTATAATTCTGACGTTTTCGACGAATCAATCGGTTACACTGTCTGGAAAGAATATTGACTAATTGTTTACAATGCAATTTAAGCGATTAGTTTACAATTTGAGTTGAATTAAATAATTGTTTGTTTACAATCTGTTTGTTAGATGTTTTGTGGGCCTTTTCGGTTGTTTAATTAAACCTTTTGACAATTACTTTGAGATTGACTGCCATTTAGCACACATACACTGTATTGTTTTTTTTTTCAATTTTGAGCGGAATTTCGAATAAAACTTTTACTATAATATGATTCACTTAATACTTAAATTCGATATTCTGTTATTTCTACGTATAAGAATAGAATTTCTCATTAATAAGAGAAGATATTTTGTTGTAAGTAAGTATGACGAAAATCCAACAACTTATTAATAGTTGACAAAGTTTTGTTCTAGCTTGGTGGCCATTTTTGTTTGATTTTGTTGTGTTGAGAAGGCGGAACTGTTAAGGCACTTTTAGACGGTTCATTTTTACCTTTCATTCGGTACATTTCACTCGAAATGAAATGTCTGAACAAAAAATGAAACACGAGTGCCGAATAAATTATTAAGTTTCACTCGAGTGAACAATCATTCGAGTGAACTGTCTGATATCACCTTTAGTAGAGCTTTGTTCAGAAATGTTTTCTTTTCAACTTTCATAGTTAGTAGTATTTAAGAAGTTGAACGTTGCTTTTTATTTACTCGAATAAAACCCACGTACTACACTACACTAGGATAGGATATTTTGATGTCCTTTTTGCGCTAAAATGACACTTAATTTATGAAAATACACTATTAAATTCTTGCCATTCGTAACTTGATTCAGTGTTGCAAAATAAAAATCCAAAAATTCATTATAATACTTTCATAAATTATCGTAGGGTCGATTTCATCCGGGGTCACAGGACTGCGTTGGAAGGCCATTGTGGCCCTGAAACGCAAATAGCAACTGATGGAGCAAGGTGAACTTGTAAATAAATAAATTTAGTTCCTTAAAATTGAGTCAAGAGACGTCTCTCTACAAAATCAATAAACCCGTGTCCACACCAACCATAAATGCCTTATCGATATCCTTAAAACATGTCTATGGCCCAAACAAAAACTTCCCCTTGTCATAGACAAACAGACGCTGCTGACTACACGTTGCATACACTATGGTTCCCAAGAGACCATAATATAAAGAGATTCCCTTAAGAGAAAATTCGGGAGAAATTTCCTCACTGTCCCAACTTACCCTAGCTTCCCCTAACAAACTTAATACTACAGTCTTCTTAACCTCTATTCCTTATGAAATAAAGCTCATTTTCTAACGATTCAGGTTTCAGTTAAGTTTGTTTTAGAGTACATGTTCGCTACGTCACAATAGGGGTAAGTAATTTAATTGATGACGTGTTCGATTTAGGAAAATGGATGGTGCGTCGTTTTAGAATTAAAAATGCGATGTCCCCTTCGCGGGGTGATGTCTGTTGAGTAATATTAAATGAGAGTGCGTCTGTTTGGTTCTGAAAAACGAAATTGATGTAAGAAATTGGATTTATTACAACGTTTTTTTTTTTATGGAAAAACGTCTGAAAAGTCCACCCACCCAGAGCAGAATGAGATACTGTCAGACTTGTACTGACTAAAATTCACGGTGTCCTTCAATAGCCCTTTACCTTCCGGGGCCCGGTTACACGATAGTCCCACGATTCCGGCAGGCTTTGGTTTTGATTGCTCTTTGAAGCGCGCGTGAAACTCGACGCGCCGTCGACCCGGGCATAGTCCTTAATCAGACATCGAGTCGCCCATTACTCTCCGTCCACATACCCGCCGCGCTGCGCCCGCCGCTTCGTATGAAATTTCATTAATGTCATAGAAACGGTTTTGTCGACGGGAGAATAGCTAAAACACTTTTATGTCAAAAAAATCTATTGCCCTATGAAAAATCCATTCATCCGTCTCTTGACCTTTCTCAGTAACGATGGTAGAAGAATAACGAAAATATGTAATAATTATAGGTAAAACAAATTTCATCGTAATTCCCCAAAATAGCGTAATATCAGCAACAAAATTATAATATAGGATTTCGAGAAACAATATATAAATAATGTTTCTTATTCCGTATTATCCTTATCGGATTATTTGAGCGTAATCATACAATTAGACATCCAATTATCATCATGTTATAATGAGGTTAATTATGTATACTAATATTAATGTTATTAATCATAGATATTATCTATGATTTAATATTATACAGACCAATGAATAAACAAACTGTATTTTACTACATAAAGTCAGTTTATACTTAGATTTGCAGCTAAATTCAAGGTATTTGCTTGTGTTACCTGAGGGATTAATTATCACGAGTTTTTATTTTTCTAAATTCTTTAAATGACGTTTTAATAGATTAAATGATTATTGATTTGTATACTAGAAGCGCTTTTGCCTTTTTCATGCAATTTAAGCCGTGGTTTTGCAAGTACGTGTAATTTGTAAGTGCGGGCGGGTAGAAAAGTGGAATTCATGCGGCTTCTTTTACCTCAACTACTAATAATTATGTAGGTACGATTGATAAGATTGATCAGACTTTCAGATTTTTGACTACCCGTTTACGTCTGTCTAACATCTAAAAATCGACTGTATGATGGCATTCTTTTCTAAATGTTTTGAGGTTATAAATATTATGTCTTCCCGTAAAGTCCTCAAAACACTTTTTTTTTTTTTTAGCGTGGTAAAATCATCAAATGAGTCACTCCAACCCCGGGCAGGGCGGGAGGGACTGTCAGACTTCTACTGACTAAAATCCACGGTGTCCTTCATAGCCTGTTAAATTCCCTGGGTTACGGTAAGGGAATAATCCCGCGACCCCGGCAGGCTTTGGCCCTCTGAGAGGGGGGCCCCGTCATTATGCTGACGCTCTTTGAGGCGCGCGTGGGACACAACGCGCCGTCGACCCGGGCATGGTCCTTGGTCGGGCAGCGTGTTGCCCTTTACTCGCTGTCCGCATGCCCGCGAAGTCCTCAAAACACTTAGAACATAATTATTAGATGCATACGGTTGCAATGTCAGTTGGTAGAAACTATTAAAGTACCTACTCGTAATGCGTGGTCATCCATCCACAGCTCAACCAAGACAAAGTTGCTTAACCTTGTTATTATTTAACAACCAGCCCTTTCTCATGAATGACGTCATCAAAACAAAAAAAAAAACCACGCGTCCCTAATACCGTATTGCACGCACAGTTCAAAAACACCGTGTGCCATAAACTTGTTCTATTTATCGTTCCCCCGGGCATAGAGACGCCCTAACTCCGTTCTCGTCACGCAACAGTTTTACAACTGGCTGTAAAAGTTACACTATGAGTCATTGGGAATTTTAAATAGGATTGTAGAATAAATATTATGTAAAGGAAGTAGCTTTTCCCTTTAGAGCCCGAGCGTAGAGCGACCAAAATTTTTGTTGATGCGCTAGTGTTATATTATCTGTGGACTGTGGTTGATGTTTAATATTAGGTACCTGAAATTTATTACTCTTTATTTTTATTTTAAATATTTTTCAGTGAATAGTGTAAACGATGAAAGAAAAGTCGTGAGAAAGCCGGTATGTTAACCAAAGAGCATTAAGACACAATAAGACATTTGACATGTACCAAACCGCGCTGGGCTTGTGAGCTGGATAGTCTACTCCCTACCACAGAGAGGAGGCCTGTTTCCCATCAGTGGGAACATTGTATATAGGCTAATCATAACTTATTAAGTACTGTACTGGGGAGAAGCGAGCAGGAAGTAAGTTAAAGAACTATACTGGTACGATTCCAAGATCTTTTTTTTCTAATAGGAAGCTATATTTTTCCCGAGAGTCACACGCCAGAAGAGCAGTGGTGGCCCAGTCGTATAATCGGTCCCGACGACTTACGAGTTGTAGCTCGTGGTTTCGAAACCCGACAGGCGTATTACATTACGTGAAGGAAAACATCGTTAGGAAACCGGCATGTCCTAGAACCAAAAAATCGGAGACGTGTGACATCTACCAACCCGCACTGGGCCCGCGTAGTGGATTATGGCCCACTCCCTCTCACAGAGAGGAGGCCTTTGTCCCAGGACTGGGAACATTATAGGCTGATGATGTCACACGCCATGTTTAAAAATTCCCGTAGGATGTAACCCTACCAAACCGCGGGCAGAAGGTGATAAACAATAATAAACATATTACCCCGTCAATATCCAACGATCAATCATAAAGAACAAACAGCACAACAGGCGTAAAAAACTGACAAAACACGTGAATTTAGGAAATTCGGTCCAAATGCCATCCGTCATGAGACCCAACCCGTTAGCTTTCGCATTATACAGGGTTAAAAATCACTTCGCATAAATCTGCGCTATCGGGTCTAAATGACCCGCGGTGTTTCTGTGGGTTAAAACGGGAAATAATCTATTCAGAAGGCTTATTTCAAAGAAATCGGCATAATCAGGCAATAATGTTGTCATAGCTGTGATACAGGTCTACAAGTGAGAGAGTGAACTGTAATCTATTGTGTGGGATCTGAGCAATATTGCCAGTAAACTAAATTTTGTCTTCTTGAGGTTTTTCTTTGCTGTCTTGCGACGATTAAGATTTGTTAGAGATGTTTGCACGATTTCCCAGACTCTTAATAATAAAATTAAATAGAAAATAATACAATTTCTTTGTATGGTGCTTTTGCATTGTTTAGTTTACATTGAGTCAGTCTACGTTGACTTCATTAGAAAACATTAGCAATTGTCCTTAAATTTTCTTCGACCAAAGCCTGGCCTGCTGGTCTAGTGGTTAGTGACCTTGACTGCTATGCCAGGGGTCGTAGGTTCAATAGGGTAGTTTCCAGGGTCAAAATAATTACATTCTATTCAGTCCGTATTTTATATTATAAAAAAATATTGGACACGTATTTTTTCTTTTTTCGATTAAACAAAAAAGAACACAGATAATAGCCTATTTAAGGTACCTGAGACGTCACTCTGCGCGAAAAATGCCACGCATCGTGACGTCACACGTAACTTTAATAGGCTATATCTTTGTCATTTTTGGTCTAATTTACAAATAAAAAAATACGTGTCCCTTATTTTTGAATAATCTAAAAGACGGACTAATTACATTTTTTTAGGCAACTAGCCTATTCCCACCCAGGACAAAAATGTTTGTGTGATGAGCATGATCATTTGTTGTATGTCTGGGTGTAATTTATCTATAATATGTATATGTATTTAGAAATATATAAGTATGTTTTTTAGTTGTCTAGTACCCATAACACAAGCTCTGCTTAGCTTGGGACTAGATGGCGTTGTGTGATAGTTGTGTAATATTATATTATTATATAAAATTTTGTGCGATGTCTGGCCGATATCGTCAATCGATTTATGTAATTCTGAATCGCGACGCGCCATGAGCAAGTTCGCTAGTGGGCGGTCATTCAATGTGTATCAAGTAGACCTTCTGAAAACCCCATGACTATTACACCCTGTAACGTTATCTCAACTGTCAACTCTAGTTTTTCACTGTGGCTAATAGATGGCGTTGTTTACAACTCAGTTGTTCCGAGTTACGGTATTTTATCACGTTTTGACGGCCGATAGATGCGGGATTTCGGCTCCCGTTTACGGTTCCCGATAGGGAATTACCGATAGCTTATAACTTTGATCGATTATGTACCTGACAAAGTCGGAGGTGACTAAATGATGAATGCATCGATTATGAGGGTAAGTTTGGTTAGGGGATTTTTTAGAATATATTTGTGACGCCACTGAGTTTTTGCTTGTATCCCCCTCATATCATTGTGGTCCCATGTTTTAGTAACAATTGCATGAGCATCAATGAAATGCCTACTACTTATTTATTTTAAGGAATAGATCAACAAAGATAATTATTATTCATTTGTTGAGATGAGTTTCTATCCCTGACAGTTGTACCGTACGAAGACGAGAGAGAACGTCTTGTTTTAATTAAAACATACCTACTATAATGACAACCATCAATAAGTGTTATAAAATTAGTAAAAATCATTTAAGGCGGGCTTTCAGTAATTTTTAAGATTTTCAAACGTCTGAAAGTCTCATTAACAATGATATTTTTAATAAATAAAAATCATAATATTAAAGTTGAACATATCCTCGAGTGAATGGTAAAGATAGAAACACGAATTGGAATAATTGGCTCGATAGAAAAAATTCTCAAACATGACACTAAATCACAATTTTCAAACATCCACTGCTTAGAGATTTCACAATGAATTTATATGAAACTTATATAAATAAAAACAGCTCATTATTTAGAAGTGCATGGTAAAAGCAGATTTTAAAATTTCGTTATAATTTTTCTCCAAGAAATAAAATACCCAAAATATTGGCATTATTTCGCTCGCCGGGCGCTCGCCAGTGCCCGCCGAGGCGTGATAGAGGATGGACGTACGTCGTTGCTGCGCAAAAATTCCCCCCGCGCGGTTACGTAAGGCTCTAGACAGACGGACTGCATTTCAACTGCAATCCAACTGCAAATTGCAGTTCGGATGCAGTTTGAATGCAGTTGACACGACTGCAATAGAACTGCAAACCAAACGTGCAGTCCGATTGCAGTTCAATTGCAGTCGGCGTGCAGTCGTGTGAACTGCACACCGACTGCAATCGAACTGCACGGTTGGTTTGCAGTTCTATTGCAGTCGTGCCAACTGATTCGATTGCAGTCGGTGTGCAGTTCACACGACTGCACGCCGACTGCAATTGAACTGCAATCGGACTGCACGTTTGGTTTGCAGTTCTATTGCAGTCGTGTCAACTGCATTCAAACAGCATCCGAACTGCAATTTGCAGTTGGATTGCAGTTGAAATGCAGTCCGTCTGTCTAGAGCCTAAGCCGGTATACAACTGAACTACTACATGGAAACAAAGTCACACACACAAACGATTACGTGTTAGTTGCGGGAATAGAATAAAATAGTCAAGTGATCTAATTTTGAAACGATGTAATTTTTTTTTATGGACCACGTATTTTTTAGCTAGGATGCGAACTTGATGGAGTGACCTGGAGGTCTACATCGGTGACTGCAACTGGAACTCGGCGACGGATTGAAATAGATGTGCCGAGTTTGGGCTCGTTTTGTTAGTTACGATGAGATCTTACCTCTGGACTTGATGGAGAGACCTGAAGGTCTACATCGGTGACTGCCACTGGAACTCGGCGACGGATCGAACTAGATGTGCCGAGTTTGGGCTCGTTTTGTTAGTTACGATGAGATCTTACCTCCGGACTTGATGGAGAGACCTGAAGGTCTACATCGGTGACTGTCACTGGAACTCGGCGACGGATTGAAATAGATGTGCCGAGTTTGGGCTCGTTTTGTTAGTTACGATGAGATCTTACCTCCGGACTTGATGGAGAGACCTGAAGGTCTACATCGGTGTCTGCCACTGGAACTCGGCGACGGATCGAACTAGGTGTGCCGAGTTTGGGCTCGTTTTGTTAGTTACGATGAGATCTTTCCTCCGGACTTGAGGGAATGACCTGAAAGTCTACATCGGTGACTGCCACTGGAACTCGGCGACGGATTGAACTAGATGTGCCGAGTTTGGGCTCATTTTGTTAGTTATGATGAGATCTTACATCCGGGCTTGATGGAGTGACCTGAAGGTCTACATCGGTGACTGTCACTGGAACTCGGTGACGGATTGAAATAGATGTGCCGAGTTTGGGCTCGTTTTGTTAGTTACGATGAGATCTTACCTCCGGACTTGATGGAGAGACCTGAAGGTCTACATCGGTGACTGTCACTGGAACTCGGCGACGGATCGGACGACGGAGTTTGAACTTGATGGAACCAATGACGTCGTAAAATCAACGGCGGGGGGCTGTAGATTTTGATGACAAAATTGTATCTACAAATTCAGAATTGTAATCAACAAGTTACATAAAATTGTAAAGGCACAAGGCGAATCCACAAACCTACAATTTCTGTAAACTTGTAAATACAATATCAATAAAAAACAAGCTAAAAATAGATTTATCCTTTTATTAAATTTCTACAATCAATTTTAAAATACTTATAACAAACAAAAACATAGCATATATAGTAATATTTAGAAGATATTGAAAATTTTTAAAAATTAGAAACGGGTGTAACCGCCGTTGGCCTCTGTAACCTCTAAAAGACGAGACCTCATTGAACCAACAAGCCGTGAGCAAATGTCGGTTCCCCGCATTTCCTCCCAAATATAATTACAGTGACTAATAAGAGCTTGTTTGGTTCTTTCATTTTGATGCGACCATCGTTGGACCATAAGGCCCCAAAGATTTTCTATCGGGTTGAGGTCCGGCGATCTTGAGGGCCACTGAATTACCCTTACGTCAGTGTGTGAACGAAACCAGGCTCTTACGATCCTCGCATTGTGAATTGAACAATTATCTTGAACAAAATCAAATTGTGGCACTTCGTTCTCCGGGTAAACATTACGGACTGCCGGTAGCATTGCATTCTGAAGCACGTCGATATAATTTACAGCCGTCGCTCGAGGAGGTAGAGAACACAATTCTCCTACACCATCCGCACTCATCCAGCCCCAAATATTTACGGAAATTCGACCTGATTCTCTATTTGGAATTACATGATCATCTTTATACCGTGTTGAATTATATCGCCAAAGGTGAAGACGTCCATGCTGACTGGATTTAAACGTTTTTTCATCACAAAACACTGTATTAGACCAATCAAACTCTAAGTGCTCTCTGGCGAAGTTCAGACGAGCAAGTCTGTGAGCATCCGTCAAATATATTTTCTTGGCGTAATGCCTGTGGTGCAACCCCATGTAATGTAGATGATTCCTTATTGTTTGGGCACTCACATCGAAAATCTCCGCAAAATGTTTTGTGGGCTTAAAACCATTGATTTCATATTCCCGTCTCATGAATTCTCTATCGTTATTGGAGAGTGCAGGCCGGCGACCACTTCTTCTGTGATCCAACAAACTTCCCTCCTCTCCTTCACGACGAATCCAAAAGCGGACAGAACGCCTCGATATATTCAAATTCCGGGATATCGCACTGATACTGCTTCCCTCATTAAATTGGGTAATTATTTGTGCTCTTTCGGCAATGGTCAAGTTGGCAGGCATTGAGATGATTTTATATGCAGTTGATTGAAAAATAACACGGAAAATATATCGATTTTTTGCATATATTTGACAAAATGTCAATTGTCAGTTTTCTTTTTCAAATGGAATTCGGTTGTCTATTTAAATAGTTTTTATTACTTTTGTTTGGAAACATTTCAATTGCTTTGTAGAAACTAATGTCCTTTTCATTTATACTAAAGGTTAAAATGTCATGTACTTATATGTGACATATGACATATGAATACTAAATACATAGGTTTACGTCATGATAATGTTGTCTCTTTCAGTAATATCTTTTTATAACGAACCTTGTTGTAATTTTCGATGACCGGGAAACTAAATCAAAACTGGTACACCACTTTCTTGGCTGACCGTATAAAACTGCAAGCATTGGCGGGGGCCACTTCGTAGTGGCCATTTAGTCGGTTGCCGCGCGCCACCCACTAAGCACGCGCTTACTTAAATAGTATTTAAGTATGGTGTTAGGTTGTATTTACGCATAAGTTTAAAAATATATATATATGATGAAGAAAAAATAATACTGCTTAACGTTTGGTTGTTTAAATAATGACAGTGATAGGAGCCTCACGTTTCACACACTACCGCGTGATTTCGAAAGGTAAGGAAAAAAGTGAATATTTATCTATGTAGTAGGTACATATTTAAGAATGATCAAAAAATTATCTACCTGCTTGTGGTGTGCTTATTAATGTCATTCAAGTACCGGCTAGTAATCATGATCAGATAAGCATGATTAGGTAGGTTACAAAAGACAATGCCAGTTGCTCCTTAGAGCTATGACCCACCAAATAAAATTTGGCTTCCAACTATACCAAATGTAGCATTCTATTTGTGCTTTATCAGTGATAAGTAAAATCATGTTTTATATGTCTATAATCCTGCCGTTTCTGTTTAATTAGATAAAATATCACATTTAGGTTAGATACTTTTGTCGAGCACACGTTAACGTCACATCCCTATTTTCACAATGCTGGTCTAGCCACAAAGCACACACAATACAATACTAACACTCTTCACGGATTACAGATGTTGGTGGAAGCTGTAAGACAATTCAAACACATAATTATACATATAGTAGTAATAAACAAACACGATAGCCCCTCAAAGATCAACATGACTTTGTCTATAATGCCAGTTGTGACATTTTGACACAAGGATAAAATACAGAAACTATATATAAACTGGATTGAGCACTCATGCCGTAAAACGTGCTGAGAGAGTTAGGCCTAGTTCAGACACGGCGGGAACCGCGCGATTTCAGAATTGCATGGAAATCGCGTGAGTTTTATTTGTATGAGTTATTAAATAATCGTTCAGACATAACCGCGCGATTCCCGCGCGGGATTCGCGCGGTTCCCGCCGTGTCTGAACTAGGCCTTAGCTCCGATGGGGGCGGTTGTCTCTTTCTAACAGGGTAACCAAAATACATACTATTACGTTTTTAAATATTTCTTTAAAAAAAAACATTTTAAAACATAAAAACAGCAGTCCGCCGCGCGCCGGTGTGGGAGCAGGGTCAAAACGACCGGTGCGGTGGTTAGAGCTACAGAAATAGGAACCTCCTCACAATGCGGGCCGTATAACACTGCCTTCAAAATGGGCCCTTGATCCAACTACCTATAGAGAGCCCCGAAAGGTATTCGTCGAGGCCCTTTGCCATCAGGCCATTGGCTGTAACGACAATCGGCACAATTATAGCCGAGCTCACATTCCCATTTCGACAACCGCGCGTGCTACGTTGAGATATTTAATTTTTTATATTTCTCAGCTTTCACAAGGTTCTCGTCATGCGAGATGGTAACATCGATTATCATTACGCGGTGCGCCGATCTGTCTATTGCAACAATATCAGGCTAATTGGCGACAATAATCCTGTCTATAGTGATAAAGGCAGATTCCAGTACAGCGTGACATGGTCTTGTTCGAAAACTGGGTCGGGCACAAACCTATTATACGGTACCTCAGAATCCACTAGTATGTATTACAAAGCAAGTTGCTGGTGGATAATTCTGGCTAATAGGTTATGCCTGTGTAAGTACTCGCCGTTAGCAATGATTATGATTATAAAATATACGATACTATGCACCACCGCATAAACGTCTCGATCCGTAAACAACTAAAAATAGAGGAAGCGCAACCACTCTCTTCAACCTGCCCGCAACGTGTCATGAAATATTAAGGTCAAATTGCCCGAAGAGGTACCAACAACATGGAGCGGCTAATGGTGACCGAAAAGATAGAAGGCAAAAGACCTAGCGGTCGAAGCCCAAAACGGTGGTCTGATCAAATGTCGGCAGAACTCGACATGCCTATCATCAGCACTGCACTCCATCAGGCCACTGACCGCACTAGATGTTGATGTAGTTAATAAATTGAAACGAAGTTACGAATCTCAGCAGTGAGAGAACGATTGAGAACAGATATGACACCTATTCTGACTCAATAAAAATAGAGGAGAGATGAAGTTGAAACGAATTATTTCTGGGAAGTTTATAAAAACAACTAAAATAGGTAATGCCGCCACATCGCACCCATCATTATACAGCTTGGCAAGAACGGATTGAAACGGAACTAATCTTTTTGTTTCTGACAAGGTTTTAAATCTTTGATATTTGATGTAAACTCTTTGTTTGGTTGCCGCAGGTTGGTTAGATTTATTATTATGCCATAAAACTAACGTAATAAGCGAAAACAAAAAAAAAAAAACATTCAAAGTGCTGGCAGCGCGAAGACAGTGGCGACTTCCGGTTTTCTATAATTTTATGTCAAGCTGTACGTCAGATTTCAATAATACTAGAGTGATTACTAAAACATCATAGTATTTTATAATTTTTCCAATTGTACAATTGTGTGCCGATAAACAGTACTGCAGTTTGTCAGAATATAAATTATTTTTTATGTAATAAAATTATTATAACATGAATATTGAAAAATAAACCTGAAAGCAATATTTTAAAGCCGAAAAAGTAAATAAGGTTAGCAAGTAAGAGTTATATTTTACTGTTTCTATCCATATTACTTTCTGGCAATAGGAGGAAAGGAACAAGCGCCATCCAAGTTGATCTTCTCTTTCTCTTTCGTCACGCTAATTATTATAGCAAATCAAAAAAAACCTTAGCGGTGGCGATTACGGTTCATTTTTGAGTACTAGGTAACTTGAAGTGCTCAGTCCAGATTTTATGATAGTTCTATGTTTTGATTAGGTATTTCAGCGTCAATGACGTTTCGTTGTACTTATTCATTCATGCTCAAATGTGAAATATTTTTAAGCGTGTATATTCATACTGTGATTTATATAAAAAAAACATTATTTTCGGTAAACACACTTATTGAAAATAATGTTTTATTAAAACTGAATATTGCATATTTAAATCCGAACATTAACACATTAAAAGGTGTCATTTGTCATTTTCTCTGCGTGTAGGTATGCTTATTGCGTAACGCACATGGCCGAGATGAAAACAGGAAATGGTTTTTGGGTTTTCGAAATCCTTTTATCACTAACTTTTTAAAAGCATCTCTTGCAGAATAACAATTATGTAATCAGGGGTATTATTTTCATTTAATATTTTTCATTAGTTTATATTTCCCGTATCAAGGGTTGAAAGGTGGGGCAGGATCTGGCATTGTCATTTGGCCTACAAGACGACCAAGATAAATAAAATAGACGAATATCAAACCTGACATCACTCTCACTCACCTAAGCTGAATTGTGTGCACCTAAGAGTAGGATGAATTATGATCGGTAGAAAGTAGGAAGATGTTTACGTTATTGTTTAGACACGTTCAAACTCAGAAAATGGCTACACTACGCAGTGCCGGTTTTAGCACTACCAGCGCCCTTGGGCGAGATTTTCTGCGGCGCCCCCTAACAGCAATACAAAGCCATTTTTTTTAGCGTGGTTACATCATCAAATGAGTCCTCCCACTTCAACTGTCAGACTTGTACTGACTAAAATCCACGGTGTCCTTCAATAGCCCTTTATGTTCCGGGGTCACGGTAATACATACAATACGCGGGACATAAGTCCCGCGACCCCGGCAGGCTCTGGCCCTCTAGAGGCCCCGTCATCGCGCTGAAGCTCTTTGAGGCGCGCGTGAAACACAACGCGCTGTTGACCCGGGCATGGTCTATGGTCGGACAGCGAGTTGCCCTTTACTCGCTGCCCGCAAGCCCGCGCCTACTGTGGCCGGAGATCATCTGCCGACGTCCGACACCGTGGGCGTCTACCACTACGGCTGGGGTGGAGGGAGAACGCTATCGTCTCCCTCAAGCGGCCCGCTTCCTTCTTCGCGAGCATGACTGCTTCGCAGAAGGATGCGACCGCTTCCCACTCCGTCTTGCCCCGCAGCATGGCTTCGACCAATGCCGGGCGCGAGAGGTCTCCCGCCTATCGCCGCCGTGAGGATACGGCGGTGCTCCGCCCAAGTGGGGCAGTCCTACATCGTATGCTCCAATGTGTCCTACGGGCGATCTCGCAGTTGTGACACCCAGGCGTTTCTTCCTTCCTCATAAGACACAGGTACCTCCCGAAACTTCCGTGTTTCGTCGTGACGCCTATCCAGCCAATCCTCAAAGAGGGGTCTTATCGCCGCGATTGCGGCGTGCCCGAATACAAACTCATATGAAAAAAGGAAAAGGATTTAATGAAATTACCATTCATTAAATGAAATAACCATTTCTTAAAAAAAATTAAACTAATCAATTAAAATTGTGCCTTTCTGGCCTTTCTATCGGCGAACTCTTTTATTAAATGATCAAAATCGAGATTTTCTGCAATTTCAATGCAAGTTTGTGAGCCTAGATTGCGATATTGTCGATCGTAGATATGTTTATATTAGCTTACGCTTTCCTCTCCCCACTAGCAACCGTTACAATAATATTCGCAGAGCTATCCGTACATTTGGATAACTTGTGAGCAGGGACCGAAACCGGTATCAACAATACCGGTATTTTTTCGGTAACAACCTTTTTTTCTTTTACAGGTAATTTTAAAGATTACCTTTATTATTATTAGTGAATACATAACCAGTATTAATACCGGTTACCGAAATAAAAATTACCCCTATCTTGCACACTTCAAACGTGCCGTCGGCAATAGTCACAGGGCGCGCATCGCATGTGTGTGTGACAAAGAGTCGTTATCTTTAGTTAACCGGTATTAAAACGGTAACCTGAATATAGGTTACATTTTTCTTCGGTATGGTTACCCAGATAGCGGTAACCTAAATCTGAAAAATAACCGAAATTCTTTAATACCTGTACCGTAATTTAACCCTTTATAGGACGGCTCATACAAAGTGGCCAGTAAACTGGACAGTCACTTCAAGGTCGATATCTCATAGATTTTTGTTTACATATTGAACCTTATGAACATTTACGACCCGCAATAGAGCACACTGGCCCGTCAACAGGCCAGCATTCCAGTTCGCAGCGCGACATTTTATATTCGCGCCTTTTTTCAAGATGGCCAGTGAACTGGCCACCGTGCACCCGTGCAAGAACATTTGCTGTCATCACGTGTGTACCTTATGTGTTTATAAGTTTTATGGTGATAAAAAATCATGCCTTCTTGGAAAAGGTAAGTAAAACAATTATTTTAGAGTATAAACTACGATGTTATGTGAAAATCTAATCGAGGATAATAAGAAAAATATATATTATTTGGAATTGAATATAAACCGGCTTGCTGAAAAATGATTGCCTAAACATTGCCTACCTAACTTTGAGATGTTGTATTGAGTATTTATTTTCGAAAAATCTGTATGAAACCTTTAGTTTTACAACAAGTATATAACCATATTTTACAATGTAATAATAAATTTGCTATAAACAATCTTGTTCGGTAGTTATAACCGATTATTATGAAAGTTTTCGGTTTTTTTATTTGCAAATGTGTACTTGCTAATGGGTACTTCTGAAAATAGTAATTTATTCGTTTTGCATTGTAATTTTCTCATTGTTTTAGACTCACATACACTTAACGGGAGTTGGAGTCACTAAACAAGGTCTAATGGAATGACTTCGTTGGTATGACTGAAGACCAGTCCACACAATCAGACATCGGTGGTGATTCCGATGCTGATGATTGCTTCAACGAAAGTTTTAGTACCACCACACTGAGCAAACATATTTGAAATCAAGGCTCATGTTCTGGAACATCGTCTTCATCGCAACCACCACAGAAGTAATATTTTCCACCATCATCCCCATCTCTGCAGCCGCCGCCATCTCTACGGTCACAGCTGCTGTCACCAAACACCAAGTATTACGAGATAATTTCTCCCGAAGACATAGCTCCTCGAAGGAATATAATACATGAAGATAGAGGAGACATAGAAAAGTGAGATGAGTAATAAAATATTTCGGGAATCACCAGTATAGAAGAACAGCACAAATTAAAAATGAAGTTTTCTTTTAGAAGAAAATGAAATGTTATTTCTATCTGTAATTAAAACTGACTGTCAATTGATGTTCTATTATTAACGATTGATGAGGTAATACATTTATTTTAATATTATTATCATCTTTTCGTAAAAAATAAATAGATTTCATTAGTGTCCATTTTACTGGCCAGTGATATTGCTGTGATGGTTAGTGACTCAGAACGTGCAGTGGCCAGTTTACTGGCCATATGATTTTCATGATTTTCTCGAAAAACAAAGATTTTCAGGTCTTTTTTCAAAAACATGTCATTATGATTTACAGCAAGGAATATGTATTAATCACAAAATACTAAGAATTCGAAAAAAAGTTAGGGTGTGCGTTAAAGGGTTAAAAAGGTTTTCGGTCCCTGCTTGTGAGTCGCGAGCTTTTATAAAATTTAAAAAAAAACCAGTGGTAACCACATTCTGATCTGGTAAAAAAGATTTCAGGCTTATAAGCTCATCACATAACATACACCCATCTATATCGGATTTAGAGTCTACATAGTTAATTTTAATTGGAGATCTCCACAGAGTGTTTAGAAGGTTAGGTTTTTCCGGAATCTTTTTCATATTGTACAAAAAAGACCAATATTCTGAATACTCGTTGAGCTGTGCATCTTTCATGGACTGAAATTATAGTAGTGGCCAAAAGACAGTTGAAAAATTCAAACTCATTTTTTTTCCGGAGAAATTATAGGTTCATCAGAAAGTAGGCCTGCGGCGCCCCTTCGTATTTGGCGCCCTGCGCCGTCGCCTAACCGCGCCTTGCCCTAACGCCGGTACCTACGCATTCAAGGTCAGCGATCGTAATTCTTTTCCCGACTTTTTTACCTACTTACCTACAAAGACACGCAACACGGGGCCTGTGACAATGAAATGAATGAAATGATAAGGACTAGTTACCTATTTTGCCGTAAATGATAACAATCGATCTTTAAAGTTCTTGACCAGAACGGATTGAAACGGAACTACCCTTTTTGTTTCTGACAACGTTTTAAAATCTTTGATATTTGATGTAAACAAAGACCGCAGGTTTTATTTTGTTTTATTTTTAAATTTTGAAATCTCTTAAATACATATTTTATATTATAAACGTGTTTTAGTCATTGGATACATGAACTGGGCTGCCGTTGTAAGGCGACTAAAAAGTCACGGTGTTTATATTATTCCTCACGTAAAGTGCCGTAGGTACTTACTGTTAACATTCTGTGCTACCAATCGATATGAATATGAAGTAATCGATGACGAAACAGAAAAAGATATAGGCTGATGATAAAAACAAAATTCCTTGAGGTACATAAGGAGGTAATGAGGAGTGATATATATTTATGTTAATTAATAATGTAATTAAACAATGCATAAAATACGTATTCCTACCTAACTGTGCCCAAACTCGCGAGTCGCAACCCTATTGAGCTTGACCGACAGTAACCTTTTAATGTCGTTGGCGTCAGATAAACTAAAATGAACTCTCGCGCGTCACTATTCTGTTCATTTTTGCTTGCGCACGGGAAGTTTAGGCTGTTATAAAAGTAGGTAGGTGATGCGGGTGCAAGTAAAAATGGACTCTATTCTCTCGTGCA
Source organism: Agrotis segetum (assembly GCA_036375495.1). Classification (NCBI taxonomy): domain Eukaryota; kingdom Metazoa; phylum Arthropoda; class Insecta; order Lepidoptera; family Noctuidae; genus Agrotis; species Agrotis segetum. The sequence continues at coordinate 316,762 of JAQSVV010000208.1, forward strand.
TAGATTTTACATTTGTCTATTTTCTTTTTGGGAGTAATGCTTCTGTACCTTTAGGTACTGTTATATATTCTGTGGCCGGACAAAGGTCACCGGTTGTTTGAAAAGGGAAATTGTAAATAATTTAGAATTTCTTCAATAATTACGTAAGTTGAAAAGTGACTTTTTTGTTTATGGTTATTTTTCAATTAAATTATTTAAAAGGGGTGTGTTTCATTATAAAAGTGATTGCACAAGTTGTTTCATGTAAATCGGAACAGTAGTTTTTAAGTTATTGTACTTTTTGTATAATCAAACTTTTGTTCCTGTGTAATTTTTGTAGTTTATGTTCTAGGATTTTTTGTATTTAGACATAGGTACATTTTGTTTGTTTTATATACAAATAGACTTAATAAGGAATCTAGAAAGGTACAATACATAGTTTTAAGGTTTAAATTAATATGAAAATAAAGGCTACGGAGGCCTCGGTCTTAGTAAAAATCACAAGGAAAAACGGGCTCAAAATACGTGTGTCTCTTTTAGGTAAGGACGGGCGGTATAAAAGGCGGTACGACCGCCGGCACTGCGTTACCCGTCCCTTGCAAGAGCCAGCCCGCGATGCTGAGCCAGTAGTTTTAAATTAGCCCCTAAATAATGAATATTTAGTTATCCAGCCTGTCCCTTGCTGTCCTCTGTCAGTGACGCCCTAAGCCGAGGTCCGTGCCCCACAGGGGGTGCCCTTAGCGTGTGGTCACTTAGTTTGTAAATTTTAGTTTGTAAGCCCCTGGCTGGAGGCCTTAGAGTCATCTATGGCAGCCACAGGAAAGTCCGGTTGAGCAGCACACAACCTAGTAGAGGTTGACCTGCGAGATGCCAGTGTCAAAAAAAAAAAAAAAAAAAACGGCACTGCGTTCAGTCGCAGCCGAGCCACCGAAGAAGAAACATCACTAAAAGAAGACCGAAGCCTTCAAAGTGAACTCTTCAAATTGGTGTTTTTTATTATTTCCGTTGTCTGTGGTCCCCCTTTTGCATTTCCGTAATTTTCCAAAAACGTACGCATTCAGGGGTGCGTGGATGCATGCGTCACCAGCGAAGGCAAGGCACGTGTGCACAACAATACGTCCCTGTAGTGGACGCGCTGTCGGAATCCCGGTCCGTCCATTACAACTTGCTTTTGCATATTCGGATCGTGTCCTCTATAAAATCTGTTTTCATCTGCCGCTTGGCCTTCGGCAAACATCCTCCAAGTGAAATATTGTCGCTCAGACATTTTTAATAAACGAAAAACAATAAAAAAATACTTCTCACAATAAAAATATCGGTGAGAGAAGTAACCACAGTAGTTACAGTAATTTACTGTGACATCTATCAAATCAGTGACTCATGGTACCGATTTGTATGCAAAACGCTACGTAAACTAAACTCTCTACGGTAAACTGAAACAAATGTGGTAAAGTAAATTTTAGTTTTCAACTCATGGTACGGATTTTAGTTCCGCTACTACTCAATAGAGGCGCTGTACAGATTCTCATACAAATTGTTTTACGTTTACTGTACCGTAAACGTAAAAAAAAAACTCATGGTAGAGGTACAGTACCTCTACTCCATCAAGTCCGGAGGTAAGATGTCATCATAACAAAACGAGCCCAAACTCGGCACATATCAAATATACTGCTGCCTAAGAAAGTACTCCATTGTATGCACTTTGTAAAATCAAAACTATCTCGACTATCATTTTACGAAAATCTAATCCAGACACACTCGAACGTAATTGACTAACTGCATTACGCTACGCTGTGGCATATACACACACGGTCCCTCCCGCCCGCACCGCTGTCGACTTGCCCCGCCCCTTTGCGGGGGCTGAGGTAGTGCGCTCATAGCTGCGGACTGTACTGGAACCTGGCCTTAAGCCTATTAGATTGCATTCTAGATTCAAATTTTTATATCTTTATAATTTACAAGTTAATAGATTGTTATTATCAGTGTTACAAGTAAAAAAATATAAAGTCGACATCAATTTCTTTAGAGAAAGACTTCCAGCGTGTTCGAAAATTTCATCGACAAAAGACCTTTTCGCAATTGGAAAAGGCCCTCAACTCCTTATTAAACTCCAATTTAAAAAGACAAAGAGATTCAACTAGTTTTCCATTTCAAGTGTAGTCATCCGAAGAAAGCGGTGCCCTCTGTCGTTGGGAATGAAAAACTAATCCTCATTTGCATCTATTAAGATTTCATTTAAAATCACAATGCTCCGATCTCAGGGCTCGGCAGACGGTAGCCATCTTCGTTTTCTGAAACAAATCGAGCCTGTCTCCCGGCGGAAGTCGGCGGCTTTAATTTCCGACTTTGACTTCATTTTTTGCAGCCGCTTTAAAGAGATTAGACTTTTGTTGTGTCTCGGTGAGATTTAATAGGAATTGAAAAGGTTACGAAGTTGCTAATACAGCAATTAGATTTTTTAAAAGGCTTTTGATTTGGTGTTCTTTAAAAAAGGGGTTTTATTTCGTCGTAATTTCCGGATTCGGAACTTTCCGTCGACAAACTGAATTGATTACGATTAATTATCATGTTAAAAAAAAAAACACAAAGGTATGAGTCGCAATTTCAGGAGAATCCCAAATTTTCAGTGTTGATTCGATCGAAATGACGATTTTAAAATTAATTTGGGATCGCGTTTTGTACCAGAAAATCGACTAATTTTTATTTTGTTATGATTTTAGTGTCAAAATGGTATCTAATTTATTCGTTTCATATTATTTATTTAAAGCCTATTACCTATATCAAAAATTGCTTTTTGCTCTAATTCTACTTTTCAAATAAACTTTAATTATGTCATAAGGCTAGACAACTGACAGTTTGATCAACACATTGATTTTATTAGGCTATTGTTTCCTACTATCTCGTACACACCTTGATAATCGAACTATGCAAAACTAGGACTCTCTTAATTCTTATTATAAAACTCATTCACTATACAGACGTTATAAAAAACTTGATAGTTAAAACAATCAGAAGCCGTGCCATTAAATCGTCCAATTCGCAAGACCTCTACTTCATCCCCATATTTCCCTTCATCCCTCTGAATTAATTCAGACAGCGGGGAGGGAAAGAGGTCTAAGTAAAGTGGTTAGTTGACTATAACTTTCGTCGCTCGAAGCCATCAAGATAATTGATTAATTAAAGCGCTGCAGCGTCCTCAAGCGGCTTTTTTCCTTTTTGTTGTAAAATGGCTTTTTTATGGGAAAGACGCTTGATGGCTTGACGTTTGCTGCTAGTTTAAATTATAGCTAACGGTGAAGGTATTATTGTGAATATACTTTTATTTAAGTACTATTGTTCTTGTGGTCCTGAGCACGAATGCCAAGCGGTCCGGGGGTACGATTTCCAGGTCAGGAAAATTGTTAAACAGTTTGGTAGCAACGGTCGTCTCCAGATCTCCCATTTAAAGGCATTAGGCTTCACTCCCTGTTACATGGGATTTAAACATAAGTTTAATAGGATTTAAATATTAGACAAAGTTGTATTTTCTGGCTATCCTTTAAAGGGTACAGGCGGGATGATGACAATTGTGGTGAACCATTATTAAATACAAACGTAATGTTAATAAACCTTAAACCAACAGCTAAATTATTTTTGTTTAAAATCAAACAGTTGATAAAAAAAGAACACGTAAGATAAGTATTACCCTTATTTCTATTTGATGCTAAATTGTTCATAAAGTGCTAAATAAAGCAACAAATAACTTGTTTACGGGAAAAATGACGTTTACAGCAATTTAACATTACTTCCATTAGGTTTCTGTCGTCATAGCGAACCCTAATTCACAGAGCCCTGTGCCACATACACGGAGCAATGGCAAAACCATAAAATTTTTGCCATGTCATTGGTTATTCCTAATTTTAGTTTAACCTTGGTACAAAGTATAAGAGGTTACGGAAAACTTGATCATTGTTTTTTCCTGATTTGACAAAGAGTATATTTATCAAAATTCATTCAAATGTTCTATGTTTATAAACGCACCCACGACACAGCAGAAAATTGAATCGCATAAAAAAAAACGTAGCTGCTTACCTATACTCTTATGCCACCGATACACGATCCAGTTTACTGTCAACTTTGCAGCGCGGTGAAAGTGACGTCGGCGTCGGGCGGCATCGTCCGGTAAAATTGAGGGTGAAAGGCTATCAGTGTGCATGACAAGTCTATTTCTGATAGCCAAGTTTACCGGATACCGTCACCGTTTCTATATAAATATTCAATTTGACGGTAAACTGGTTCGGTTTGGCTTGCTTTACTTGCTAGCAGTGAAGACTCGATTTTTTTCTTCTGCCTTCCTATATTCTCACATTGTTATTAAGTCAGTGCTAAAATAACATTTGTAGAAAGCACTTACCATTTTGTGCAGTAGAAATTCAGCATCGGGCACTAACTGCTAAACAGAGTTTATTTGGTCCATCCGTGTTGTATACAGGGGTTTTTTTTTTTTTTTTACGTGGTAAAATCATCAAATGAGTCCTCCAACCCCGGGCAGGGCGGGAGGGACTGTCAGACTTGTACTGACTAAAATCCACGGTATCCTTCGGTAGCCCTTTGTGTAGGGTAAAAGGAAATCATTTGGTGAGACAGGTAACTCAGTGATAGAGTCTTAAAAGTCTCTCAAAACGTTATCTATGCATGCAGTAATGCGAAATGATGCAACTATTTCACCAGTAAAGTGGACAAGACGTAGTGACACATCATTTCGCATTACAGCATGCTTAAGTAACGTTTTGGGAGACCTTAGCCTCCATCACTGAGTTAACTGTCTCACCAAATAATAGTCCTTTACCCTATATTTCTAGTTTAGATAATTATGTTTGGTATTTCTGACTGAGCCTGGCTAGCTCACTGCCATTTCAGCTTGCTTGTCTTCCACCTCACGGCCGACGACTACGGACATTCACGTACTGCACATAAAGCTCATTTTCGTCCACCAACATGTCTGCTCTACCACAGAGGATATACTTCCCATGACATGACCGCGTCTATCCGCAATATCACGCACCGTGGGAATCTGGCTTTATTAATAGTAGGTGAGTAGGTTATAATTGGGGTTTCCAGATCAGATAAGATCTGGAAACCCTCAATTATAACTCATTCATCATTTCTTGCATTCATCATTTCATTCATTTAATTTTATGTATTGTTCACTTTCAGATTACATCCTAAAACCCCACAGTTGTCAGATATCCATTCAGATTATGAACTGAACTGTCTGAACTGAACTGTAACTGGATGAAATTGATTACCTATCTATCTGCTACTTTTTATCAGGGTATAAGGTTCCGCGGACGAAGCCGCTGGTAGAAGGTAGTAGAAATTGAAACAAGATGTCTATGACATTGTTTTATTATAATATTTGGTTGTAAGAATACATTCTTTTAATAATTCATTGCACTGCTTAGAGTCAAATTCTATGACGGAGATGCGTGTATTAGTTATATATTCGTTTCCTTTGACAGCATTCAAATAAAAACATTTAGGATAGTGTATAGCATGTTGCATCCAAGGATCGTCATAAATCTCCCAATCTTCTATAATACCCCCGCATGAGAAACATGCCGCTTTATCATTAATACTATTTCCGCAATAAAAGAATCCAGCGTCAGCCATTTCCATCACTAATCTTTTCTTCGAATTCATCGTCCCCCAGTAGGAACGAAATGAAATTTCACGCATTTTATGTGAGTTATACATATTATATCGAGGTATGTATTCAATAAGAAACATTTTCTATTTATTTATTCTGATTCACTGACACGGATAATTATAAACTTATAATGAGTTAGCCCCGCTATTGTTAGCAATTTATATGTGATTGAAAAGGATTGGGAGGGGGATCTAAAATTCTTAGTATTTTACTTATTCTTAATATTTTATCTTAAATAAAATTAAACAAGTAAATAATTATTTTAATAATTTATTTTCAAAGCACCACTTATTTAAACACAATACATTCTTTAAGGCACAAACACAGTCATGGTAAATACAATTATATACATCTTCTGAATATTTATATAGATCATACAAACTTATCAAACTAGAACAACCTTTATCTTCTAAATTGAATATTTGACTATTACTATTTTCTAAAATGTGCTTTAACCACAAAACCTTTTCTGAACCTTTGACGTAGATACACATATCTCTTAAAATATTTAGAATCAAAGTCTGATAATTCGAATAGGCCACAAAACCCTCATCCCAATGTATCTTTCTGTTCCGTTCAAGCCAACTAACTTGCTTTTTTTCTGATTTCGTTAATTTTTTAAATGGAAATGGCGGTTTAATTAAAAACACTTGTAGTTTTTTATTATACATTATAGCAATTTCTTTTATTATAAATTCATTTGCTTCTGTTTTAAAGCCCTGAATATCGACAATAGCAATCATGATACCCTTCTCACAATGTTACTGAGAGGTTTGTATTCCACAAGTCGATCGTTTATAATCAAACAATATGCAGTTGTCTTATCTGGTATTGGTGTAGAACATTCAATTTCCAACCTCACGTCTACTGGACCTGTTTTAAGACTGTCGTTTTGTCTTGAGCAGTCTAAGATGAAGAGAGGGGCTTTCTCTTTGAACACCTTTAAGTCAAGCAACGGGTCTACTGGACAGTTGTAATACGACTGACGAAATTTTACAAACATTTCATATAATATACTATATTTGTTTTCAGAAAATTTTAAATTTAAAGGTTCATACGGATAATATAGTGAATTCAAAAAGAGCGTTACGTTAGTTACTTCACAATGATCGAATACTGAACTGTCTTTAGTTTTATTATTTATCCTATTAGTTTGTAAGCAAAAAATTACGTATCTAGGTTTTTCCAATTGTGAAGCAGTTTTAACTGACCAAGAATGCTTCGTGGTTTTAGGCAGTAATGGATACTCATATAAATCCCAATTTCTAAAAGCCATCTGAATAGGTTTATCTCTTTCTAGATGTTTTAAAAGTGTTAGTCGTTCTCGATCTGATACTTTTATATGCGGTACTCTCCATTGAACTCTGTGTATATCTATTTGAAAATGAACAGTATCATCAGTAAGAATAACGCTATTTAAGTTAGTGTTACTTCTATTTAATATAAGTTCATGTTTACAATTTATCACAATTTTATTGTAATCCTCCGCAAACCCTAAAACCTTATTAAGTGGTATTACAGCACTAAAATTACCATCACTTTGAAATCCCTCTAAATTCCATCCCCACAAGGCGGCAACTTTACATTCTGCTTCATTTAATGAAATGTATGATTTTATTGTTGACGTTATTCCTGAGTTTTTTATGCGATCTATTTCAATACCATTTATTTCGTATCTGATGTCTTGAAACAAAGACAAAACAGAGTTATTAGTGAATGTAACAGTTTTCTTGATCGGATTCCCATCTTTACCGAACAGCTTTGCTTGTCCTTCAATATAAATTGAACTGGCCGATGGTAACACGTATATGTCTTGCTGGTGGATGGGAATTCTGATCTCATCGTTTTCTCTAAAGCTGGTATTGTAGGGATTGTATGAATGGACTTCATAACTTTCGATCGAAGTGTCGAAGTGTGGTGATTCAGTTATCTGTAGTATATTCATACTTTAAACCCAAGAGCTTTAAGGAAATCTTTATTTACTTTTGTCAATTTCTTTACGAGTTTCTTACGTCGTTGCACCTTAGCAATCGTTAAAGAACTAAGATGTTTTTCACTGGCTAGGGTGTTTTTATAATGAATTATCATTTTGTTTTTCTTAAATGAAGACGCAGCTGAATATGTTCTTCACCAAAGTTAATACAGTGACCAAATTGATCTACAATCCTAACAGATATCGAAGAAATTATATTTTTGTTCACTGGAAAATAAATAATATTTTGCGGTATTTCTATGCACCGATGACCTGGATGAATATCAGACACAAATTCGTGAATAAAATGAGTTGGTAATCCGTTGCAGTACGATCCGTTCACAAGATCGCATTCGATTCTGATCGCAAACAGACTGCTGTTAATGCTAGAAATATTTGGTCTGGAATTTATTACTGAAAAGTATAGCAAACCACACTCGTATTGATCTGATAAATGCAGTGGTGGATGAAAGTATGAGGTCAACTCCGATTTATTACCCGAGATGGTAACCGTAGTAGACATGCTTCGACACTGAACTTTTTTCTTAGATGCTGCTTATTTTATTCCTTCACTATACCAAAAATTCTTCAAAAATTTTAAACAAAGGTGTCCGCAATTAAAAGGGTGATCACGCTGAATATTGTCATAATTATAGTGTACTTTGGATCCCAAGTATTTTATAAATTCTTTTGGAGGTTTAAGATTTCCGTAACTATCAAAATACTCAATATAATCGTTGTATTTGGCATAGGCTACCCAATGAGAACCAGGATTATTAGAGCTATCTAAATTTATAACTCCACATTCTTTTTTAAAAGGGTTTTTAGGTAGCTTATCTCTCATAAAGACACCTCTGAAATAGGGAATATTATTTCCATACTTCAAAATGTCTAAATTAGTCAAGGCTCGTTTGGGTAGCCGATATCTTAGTTTTTTTCTTTTGATACAAATATTCCGAGCCCATCTTTATGTGGTTTAAGATGTAGTCCTTTTCCGATACAGAGAGCTTCCATCTTTTCATTGTGTCTCTTCGATTCAGTCAATAACTTTTTAGCCATTTTGAATTCATTAATGGTTTTAGCAATACCAGCTGCACCACCTGCTAAAGCTCCTACCGCTGATAATCCCGCAAAAATCGGAATCAAAGGCAATACCCCACCAGTTTTTGGTATAGGAATAACACGAGGAAGTTTAATGGATGAATCATCAGCTAATTCTCTGGCAGCGGCCATAGCTAATTTTATTGCCACTTTCTTGCATTTTGGTTTTAATTTTTTAATATGTCTCTTCGTTTTGCTAATAACATTTTTAAATTTATTTGTTAACCCTTTTCCACTTTTTATTTTAGGAGAACACTTTTTGCTATCCTTTTTTAGACCAAATCCAGTTTTAATTTTTGTTGACATAGCGCTGCTTACTAAGTGCGCTGCTAGTTTTTCCCCAACGCTCGCATCTGAGGCAAGTGCTCGTTCTTTAGCCATATCGAATAAAACTAAATCTGACTTGTGACGATCTTTAAGGTTTGAAGACTTATGATAGGCTATGTCGTGTTGTTTGCAATATTCGTCTAATTTATTAACACCTTTATCTCCACGTGTAAGCCTTTTGATTAATTTAGTGCCAGGTCCACAATAATTGTATCCAGGTAAATGTAATTCAAATGGTAAATGATTTATAATCCAATTGAGAAGACTACTCTCTTCAATACACATCATAAGACTGATACATTTTGAACAGAACACTTAATAAATATTTGATTTATCAATCCAACTGTTTTCAGAAGAAGGCAAACCTAACCATTTTACTAAAACTCTGTCTCCTTTTCTTTTAAGAACTTTCTCAACAAGATATAAATTAGGATTTTTCGTCTTTTGAAGCTCTTGTTCATAAAATGCACCTAGAATGGGTTGACCTCTGATTGTATCTTCTATTAAGTAGGTAATAGGATTTGTATTTTGTATCTTTCGAATTTTAAATATTTCTGTAGACCAGTTGGGAGTGTAACCTTTTTCAAATGTTCCTTTGTACTTACTGATACGCACATAATCACCAATTTTATATTTGCTTCTAATATTATGATTTTTTACCAATCTTGAATATCTCTCTAATATACTATTTTTGTTAATATTATTCACATTAGCGGGAACTTCATCAATTGTCCGATGATAAGTGTGATTGTATTCGTTAATAACATTATTAAGCATGCTGTCTATCCAATTGTAACTGCCTCTTAAACTAAATTCCTTATAGATTTTCGATTTCAATGTCCTGATAAATCGCTCAACTATTGAAGCCTTTTTTGTTGAGAAGGTTGAATAATGATTAATGTGATAAGTTTGCATAAGCTTTTGAAACTGATTATTGTAAAATTCTGTTCCTTTATCCGTTTGTAGATTTTTAGGAACACGCCCTTTATTCAATAATTTCTTAAAAGAGTTACATACATCATCTTTGGTTTTACTTTTTAGAGGAAAAGTCCAAGCATATTTCGAAAATGTGTCAATAATAGCAAGAATAAATCTGTAATTTTTATTTTGCTTTGAAATTGATTGCATATCGATTAAGTCTGCTTGCCACAGGTCATCTATATCTTTCATGATAACACATCTGCGTGGAAAGTTCACCCTCGCATTTTTATGAATTTCGTTTACCACGTCGATTTTACTCATGTTCACAATTCAGTGCATTTGTTTTGAATCCGTATATAACACTGAATGAAAATTTTATGGTAGGTGCGTATTTATTCTTTAATTATGCCAGCTTCTTTCAATTCTTCAACGATCGAAAATATTTCATTATCATGATTTGTGTTGCCAGCGTCTCTGGAAGCAACTAATAGTTTCAATCTCTCAACGAGTTCATTAGGGTCATCCCAATATACCAAGTCAGTGTTATTTTTGTATTTCTTTAGAGTTGGTAAGCTTCCTCCAGTGTGAAAATTTTCGTTTAATGATTCGGAAAATAATGGTTTGATTACTTCACGATATTTTATTCCCTTATCGCCTCTTATTTGTCCGCCAGGATTAAAATCTCTCTTGTGAGCATTTGTATAATGCAGCATGTCTTTGTAGACAAGCCTATCTTTGCTCGATATTAATTTTAAATCAGGCTTTCTTCGAAGTAAAAGTTCCTTCAAGCCAGGGGTTAAATTATAGGATTTGTCACCAACTTTAATTAAAATGACACTGTCGTCATTCAAACTATCGATTTTAGAAAATGAGACTACAGAATTACCCATTAGCAATGTTTTGTTTACACTTCTTATTCCAAACGGTATATTTACACCGTCATAAATATCATGGATATCACGACCCTCTAGTGACATTTCTAAATCATCTAATATTTCTTTTGTAGGAGACTTTTTAAGTACTGGTGCAGACTTTAGTTTTGGATCGTAGCAGTCTTCAAACTTTGAAGACGAACTAGTATTAATGTCATCCAATTCAATGTCGTCAGAATTCGAGAGTGGCAAATGTTCTAAATGCTTTATTTTTTCCTTTGACATATTCGAATCGACTAGTGCATTAAGGGGTTCCGTGACGGTTTTTATCATTTTATCAAGTGACAAGTTCATGGAGTGTTCCTGGTTCTTCATTTGTTTTATTTTATTCTTGATGGATTCCACAGACTTCATTAATTCTATTTTAATATTCTTTTCCATGTCGTATTGTGACAAGTGTATTCAGCCAAAGAAAATATACTACTAAGTTATATTTTTGTCTGTTATTGGTTTATATAATTACACATTATTTGCTCGAAATGTAAAAAAGCTATCTAAATTCTGTCTGTACCTTCCATTGCTTAAAGTCGAGTCTTTGCAAATACTAACAAAGTTATATGGCTCTCTCCAAACTGTATTACAAATCTTCTTGAATTGATTCCAGGACATATCAGAACTAACATGCTCTTCATAAATATGTTTCAAGTTTACATCGTCTTGCTTAAATATTATGAGAAAGTTTGCATTATCACGCAGCAACTGTTTCGGAATTTTAGAGTATGTTTGACATAAATAAAAGCAATCAATACGTTTATGTCTACCCATAGAGAAGTAATTACGAATGTTTATTTGATTTTCACATGCCACATCATCGAAAATAAATACAGAATTAGTTAGTGCTTCATCCGGGGCTATGACTTCTTTATTATCATTAAATTCATGAAACTTAACTTGATGCACTCTCTTTATAACTTCTCGTAAGAAGTTGTATTTTGGTTGAAAGTTAGTTTTCGAGTACAGGTAAAGATTTTGAAATTTTAGACCATTCTCATGTAACAATAAACTGAGCACGACGTTTGTTTTTCCACAATTCGAAGGACCACATATAATACAACGAATCGTATTAGGTAACAGAATGCTATGCCTAATGTGGTTATCAGAGTCACCAAGATTTATATGATTAACATTAAGTGATGTGTGTTGTTTGATCAACTTCATTTTGACTATTAATTCAATTTCACCCAAACATAGATATATAAAGCATAAGTACCTATAATAAAAACAAATTATTTAGATTGGTTTAAAGTTGTCATGTCAAATGTAACAAAGCAACATGTATAACTACTTTAAGTTGATAACCGTTTTATGCTTAATATGTCGGCTGTAAATAATAATAATAATAAGTTAGTGCGGTATTTATATTCGTTCTCAGTGATCATATAGATTATTAAAATGAAGAAGACTGTAAGGCCATAACAAGAAAAAAAAAACATGCATCAGTTATTAAATATTTTATTTAGATAAGTATAACAAGTTTAAATACAACAATCAACACTATCACTTACTAAATTTACAATGTATGGTATTCTTATACTAATTATAAACAAAAGTTGTAATAATATTACAATTAATTTACATAAACATTTTTGTATTTCTTTATTTTAGCAACAATTAGTAGAAGAAATAACTTTATAATAGAACTTTTGCAATGTAATGTACTGAGTTTAATTCCTGCGATGCAGTGTGTATATTATTTTATATAATATAATATATTCACGCCCTATTTCAACGATCCAATCTTTCTAGTATGTAAGTCATCTATTCAATCATTAAGTTATTTTAGTACTCAAACACCGAAAGTTTAAATAGTACTATTACTCAATTATAATTTATTTTTAAAATATGGTTTCACAGTGACCCCATGGTAAAGTTTCTGTTTGGTTCGCAAGTATCTGCCTCTTATCATCATTTTTATTCAATACTAGTGTTTGCCCGCGGCTTCGCTTGCGTTATTTTAGAATTTGAGAAACAATACGGATCGTGTGGCGCCATCTGGAATATGAACGTAATTGTTTTCTCGGCAACAGCTCTCTTCTGTTATTCGGGATGTAAGATACCTTATATCCGTGTCTATACTCCTGACAACGTGTATGCTAAATTTTGGGACGATCTATTCAGTAGGTAGTAATGCGTGAAAGGGTAAAAAACAAACATACTTGCATTTTTATTATTAGTTTAGATCAATAATGTTATATCTAGGTACCTACATAGTTTGCATAGGAAACGTCCTTATTTGAGCGACATTAATTTCAAAGAACCGTGTTTATTTTAAATATTAGACTATCATTTTTGGGTTGATTTACAGTATCGCTGCAAATTGAACGTACGATAGCATTGCTCTTCTCCCTTGCATTCCGCGTGATACCTAAAAAATGACTAATTATCTGACTCGATGAGTACAACTTGTCGTCGTTTAAAACAGAATCTATGCACTGGTTTGAACACCAATTCAAAACATAAATAAACACAATTTTTTCTAATCTTTAAAATTCCACACCTCGAAACAATTACAATTTAAAAAAATATCCAACTTACTGTTAAAATATGTATCAAAATAGATGTAGTTAATTTATGGTTGTGTCTATGGCATGTATCTATGACATGTATAAAAAAAAAAAAAATATAGTCTTTGTCTTGCAACAACAGCTAACGTGTTTTAATAGGTTACGGGCCCAGTCCCGCATTTTTTATAGTCAAACAGTATATTTTGTGTAGCTTTCACTTCTATTTCGTGTTTTCGTGCAAAATGTCGTCATCGAGTTATATAGTTAATGTTCCCAAGTTAAAAGGACGTGAAAACTACGATGACTGGGCGTTCGCGGTAAAAAATTTTATGGTGCTAGAAGGCGTGGATCTGGACAATATTTCGCCAGATCTAAAGGACAATGAGCAAGCAAAAGCCAAAGCCAAGCTGATTATGACAATAGATCCTTCATTGTACGTTCACATCAAGACTGAGAAGACTGTTAATGCGTTGTGGAAAAAGTTGAAGCAACTGTTCGATGACACTGGATTCACAAGAAAAATCGGTTTGCTAAGAACATTAATATCGATTAGGCTAGAAAACTGTGAATCAATGACAAGCTACGTGTCTCAAGTCGTCGAAACAGCGCAACGATTGAAGGGAATAAGTTTTGATATCAGTGAAGAATGGATTGCGTCATTGCTTTTGGCGGGACTTCCAGAAAAGTTCGAGCCAATGATAATGGCGATCGAACACTCTGGTTTGATGATTAGTGCTGACGTCATAAAAACTAAACTTCTTGATATGAGTTCTGATGTTGGCAGTACTGGAAATAGCACAGACACGGCATTTTGGACCAATCGTCGAACAAAAAGTGGCAACACTGCGCATTCCAAGCAAACGTCAAAATCAAATCAAAGTCAAACGTCATCAGCATCAGGAAATAAACAAATAAAGTGTTATAAATGCAAGAAAGTTGGACACTACAAAAACCAGTGTCCTGAATCAAAAGTTAAAGAAGCAGGTGCCTTCAGTGTGGCGTTTCTACAAGGTGAATTCAGTACAGATGACTGGTACATTGACTCCGGAGCAAGTGTCCATATGACTGCGAATCGAGAAAGTTTAAAAGAAATACGAAAACACAGCATACAAGAAATAGTTGTGGCAAATAAGACATCTATGCCAGTTATGTGTGCCGGCGATACACTAATAACTACATGTGTAAACACCGATAAGTTTGAAATTCGTGTGAAAAATGTGTTGTACATTCCTAACCTCACAACTAACCTCCTATCAGTTAGCCAGCTAATAGCTAATGGGAATACAGTTACGTTTGAGAAACACTGTTGTAACATCCGTAATGAACAAAAAAAGCTAATTGGAGTAGCAAACTTAAAAAATGGAGTGTACAAACTAGACACGGTGAAGTCAGAGGTGTTAGCAGCTTCGGCAGTACACACAACAGATGCAAGACTGTGGCATAGGCGACTCGGGCACATCAACAGCAGGGATTTAGAGAAAATGAAGAATGGTGCAGTGGAGGGTGTATTTTATAAAGATAAAGCAGACATCCAGAAATCCAATTGTCAAGTGTGTTGTGAAGGTAAACAGTCCCGCTTACCTTTCCCATCTGGAAATCACAGAAGTGAGAACCTGTTAGAGGTGGTGCACTCTGACTTATGTGGGCCTATGGAAACGAGATCGATAGGCCAGGCTAAATATTTTCTTCTTTTTGTTGATGACGCAAGTCGAATGGCAAATGTTTATTTTTTGAAAGAGAAAAATCAAGCACTGCAATATTTTAAGGAGTATAAAAGGTTGGTGGAAAAACAAACTGAAAGAAAAATTAAAGTGTTGAGGACGGACAATGGAGGAGAGTTTTGTTCTCAAGATATGGAAAATTTTTTGAAAGTGGAAGGTATAGTACACCAGAAAACCAACCCCTACACTCCAGAGCAAAATGGCTTATGTGAGCGCTTCAACAGAACCATAGTTGAACATGCTAAATGTTTACTCTTTGAGGCTAAATTAGAAAAAATATTCTGGGCAGAGGCAGTCAACTTGGCAGTTTACCTAAAGAATAGGTCGCCAGCCTCAGGTCTAGGAGATGTGACACCATTTGAGAAATGGACAGGCAGAAAACCTGATCTAAGTTATATTAGAGTGTTTGGTAGTCCTGTGATGGTGCACGTGCCCAAGAATAAAAGACTCAAGTGGGATAAGAAAGCAGTCAAAAATATCTTAGTTGGTTACCCAGACAATGTAAAAGGGTACAGATTGTACAACTTAGAAACAAAGAAAATTACTTTAAGTAGGGATGTAATTATTATGGAAAAAGAATTCGTCCCAGATACTAAGATAGTAGTTCAGGAAATAACTGATGTAGAGGATTCACAGCCAGTGGAGGAAGAAACAGAAGTGGAAAAGAGCATTTCAGATGCAAATGACTTAACCTATGTTCCTGAGACCTCTAATAGTAGCTCAACGTCAGAAGACTCATACCACACTTTATGTGAAGAAGATGGTGAAAGTGCAGAAGAAATCCCTGAGACACAAAGTAAACGCACAAGAAAACCAGTTGAAAGGTATGGTATCTCAAATCTCAGTATTGCTGACAAGCAAGAGTCTTGGGATAATGATATTACTTATGAGGAAGCGATGAAGGGGCCAGATAAAGAGATGTGGAAACAGGCAATGGAACAGGAGCTCAAAGCTTTTGAAGACAACCAGGCTTGGGAAGTAGTGGATGCAGAAGAAGCAGACAGAGTGGTTCAGTGCAAGTGGGTCTTTAAAAAAAAGTTTGAAAGTGATAACAAAGTGAGATTTAGAGCTCGTTTAGTGGCAAAGGGCTTCACCCAGAAAGAAGGCGTGGACTATAGTGCTACATATTCACCTGTTCTTAGATACTCTACTTTGAGATTGTTATTCGCTTTAAGTGTTAAACTAGATTTTAAAGTTAACCATCTTGATGTAACAACTGCATTTTTGAATGGCCACCTCAATGAAACTGTGTATATGCAAGTCCCTCCTAAGTTAGAATGTAAAAGTAATAGTGTTCTTAAATTGAAACGAGCTATATATGGATTAAAACAATCTGCCAGAGCTTGGAATCAAAAACTTAATGATTGTTTGCTAGCATTGGGTTATATAAAGTCAAAATTAGAACCATGCTTATATAGTAAAAAGGAAAATAAGGATCAGATTTATATAACAGTGTTTGTTGATGATTTCTTTATTTTTTCAAATAGTAGCTCAATGATTGAAAAATTGAAAAATGAATTAAAGTCAAATTTCAAGATAAAAGACTTAGGACAAGTAAAAAACTGTTTGGGCATGAGGGTCAAAAAGTATAAAGATGGAAGCATAACATTAGATCAGGAGCAGTTTGTTGATAACATTTTAATGAAATTTAAAATGTCAGATTGTAATGGGGTAGACACCCCAATAGAAAATAACTTAAAATTAGAAAAATCCGAAACTGTTAACAAGCAATATCCTTATCAACAGCTGATAGGGACCTTAATGTATCTATCTATCCTCACACGCCCAGATATCAGTTTCAGTGTCAGTTATTTAAGTCAATTCAATAATTGTTATACAGCAGTCCATTGGAAGCATGCAAAGCGAATATTAAAGTAGGTATTTAAAGAAAACTAAATCTTATGGATTAATGTATTCTAGAGATAATAATAATTTGGAAGGTTTTGTGGATGCTGACTGGGGCTCTAATAACATTGATAGAAGATCCTACACAGGTTTCTGTTTTAAATTGTCAGGAGCTGTGATATCATATGAATGTAAAAAACAGCAAACAGTAGCATTGTCAAGTACTGAAAGTGAGTACATGGCAATATCCGAGGCCTGTAAAGAGGCAATTTATTTAAGGAACTTGTTGTCTGAAATAATTGGCAGTAATTATACAATAACTCTGTACAATGATAACCAGGGTGCTCAGAAATTAACAGAGAATCCTTTGTTCCATAGGAGAACAAAACATATAGATATCCGTCACCACTTTGTTAGAGAGGCTGTTGCCAATAATATTGTTAAAATTGTTCATTTGTCAACTAATGAAATGCCAGCAGATCTTTTAACAAAAGGTTTAAGTAGTATTAGGCATAACCAATTTGTAAAAAAGTTGGGTATTAGAACCATTAACTAAAGTTATGTTTTGTTCTTAAGTTTATTTTTTTGTTTAATTTAGAGTTATGTATTTTTTTTTGTTTGGTCTATTTTGATAAGTGGAGGTGTTAAAATATGTATCAAAATAGATGTAGTTAATTTATGGTTGTGTCTATGGCATGTATCTATGACATGTATAAAAAAAAAAAAAAATATAGTCTTTGTCTTGCAACAACAGCTAACGTGTTTTAATACTTACTACTTACAATTTAAATCAGTGTAGATTTATATCCTAGAAAACTATTGAAAAAAAAAATTGTAATAATTTAAAATCGCGAATAATATTGAAATAAAAGTAAATACACATTTTTTTAATTATTTGAAACTCTCAGGACAAATATAAGAAAACTCAAAAAGTGAAAAAAAGAAACAGCGAGATTTGATCCAGAGACCCCTTGCACGAAAGTCAAGCAGGATACCAACCAGACTGGCTAGTACGCTGACAGTGTTTTCAAATAGCGGTTCTTATACAAATGTCAACAATGACTGAAAATCAACATATTATAAAATTGCTAATCCCCCAAAGGGAATAGCGTAATTATACATATCCTATTAATAGAAGAGCAGTTTAAGAAATATTTGGGGAAAAATTGACTAAATAATATCCAGTGGTTTAGCTTCTAACTAAAAACAAACAGATAAAAACAACAAAATTTAAAATTGCTTATCTCCCAGGAAAAATAGCGTAATGATACATAGCCCATCAACAGAAGCATATTATTAGGAATATTTGAGGAAAATTTGATCGACAACTTTACAGTAGTTTAAGAGATACATCAAATCAAAAAAACATAAAAAATTTCGAAAGAAAAAAAAAGTTGATTTGGCATCAGAATCGATCCCTTATCTCGAAAAAAATACAAAAAGAAAAAAATATTCAATGTACAGGAATGACAGCTCTACGATTTTATTATATGTAAAGATAAAGAAGATAAAGACTACTTTATGAATTTGTTGGGAGTACAGTACATGATTGTTTGATTTAATTATATTCATTTTACATTTAAAACTCGTATCACTTGTTAAAGCTCTGTTGTAATAACGTAGTTTTAATCGATTAGTTACAGCTTTCGATATTCCTTTTGCTTTTGTTATGCAAGTTTTTAGGCTGTTTATGCAATAAAGCTTAGCTCTCAATCCTACAAATTCACATATGATTTCACCTCCACATTCATCTTTAAATAGCCCTGGAATTTTTGCATTTACTCTCGGTATGTTGTAGCAATTATTAGTCTCAAAATTACTTGTGTCGAATTGTTCAACTTCATTTTTTATGTCCTCATAAAAATCTTCAGTGCTTATAAAATAAAGAAGGCTGTCTGTGTCTGTATAACACAGTCTTGCCTGAGATTTATATTTGTTTTTAATATAATTGTAGTGAAATTTATACAAATGTTGTTTGGCATATTCTAGGACTGAAAACCCGATATAGATAGGTCGGTCTAGAATAATTTTTTCAGGACTCAGTTGAATAGCAACAAAATTTTCAGAAAAAATCTTAATACTTTTAAAATTTGGTTTCGCAATTAACTTTTCCGCACTGAGGTGCTTATTTGTTTTGTTATTATAATCGTCCCAATTGGTCACTAATTTTACATTAACCTGTTTGCGTCGATTTTCAATAGTTTTGCCAAATATAGCATTGTTAAGAAGTTTAAAAAAATCTTTTTCAAATACGGTTGTTGAAGCTTGGCGTAAGCTAGTGTTCAGGTCAATATATTTTTGTAAAAAGTTTTGTTGTCTAAAAGTTAAGATACGGTGAATTTTCTTCAAAATAAGTCCATTCAGCAGGCATTCTTTTAAATGAACGTAGTGTATTACATAGTTGAATTTGTCATATAAATTGGCAATTAATTTAGATGTTTTGCCTCCAGGTGGTTTGAACTTCTCTGCAGCAAACGGTAAATCACTGTGCTTGTTATGTAAATTCTCGGGATAAGCTAAATCTACTTCTAAAATATATCCATATTCGGAATCATCCGAAATTGATAGTACGTTTATAGTATTTATTTCATCGATTGATAAAAAGCGGAATTCAGAAATAGGCATTTTTTTCGTCATCGCATAACCGTATAAATTATTACAGTCAAGATAAATTAAATATGTTGACCTTTGAGAAGCATCGTAACTAGGTAAATATTTATTATTTGCTTTAGCGTAACGAAGAGAACATTGTGCCAAGCCTCCGCGAATTCCCTTCTCCAGGAACTCGTATATTTCCACATCATTAATTAATTCTAATTTAATACCGGTATACAATAACATCGCATCCCAGCTTAAACTAGGTGCAGTAATATAGTAGGCCGGATCAAGTTGATAATGATGCAAACAAGTTTGTCTAAATTTTTCAAAAACGTCAGAAAGTAGTAACACATCGGTTTTTAAATATAAATCTGTATATTCTCCAAGAGATTTTATATTAAATGTTTGCCAAATACATTGAGCGTGATTATACTCATCATCGCTAATATGAGCGCACGTCAAACTATTGTAAAAACAATATTTAGATGGTAGCCGATTCTCATTATATTTTGAGATTGTATCCATGTAATCATAGGGGTATATTCCTTTTCGTTGTAGTAGTTTTAACTTTTTACAATTGACATCTGAAAATTCTTTTGACAAATTAACAAAATCAGATTCAGACAAATTGTTGACTAATGTGTTTAAGCTTGAATTAAGAAATTGAAAGGAGTCTATAAACTTAACTTGAATAGAATTTGAACTGTTCTTTCTGTGGAAAAATTTCGTGATAGACATATACTTTTCTTTGGTTTTAGGTATAATTTTAAAAGCACCATCATATTTTGCTAATTCTTTAATAAATAGGTGAGAATCATAGCCAGCTAGGTTATGTAAAATAACAGGCACAAACGGGCAAACTCTAAACATTAAATTACAATGGGAGTGCGCGGCGCCTCGGTACTGAGATGTTATATGATCATGATCCATTACTTTGTCATCAAAGAGCAGATCATTACAGATGTGACATTTTGTAGCATTTTTGTAATCGTTTTTTTGGTCTGTGGTTAAAGGGGCCACAGGCATTTTACTCGATAAGATGCTGTTAATTTTATCTACATCATTTAGTAAATATTTTATAAATACTTCCACACAGTCCGGCCCTCTATATGTTACGTATTTATTTAGCTCCGAATTATGTGAACAGCAAATATAGTATCCAAAGCATGAAGGTTCGTGAACCTTGTATGTTCGGGTATTTTCAGTTTTATTTTTGTTGCAGTTTAGCAAAATACTCTCGAAATCAGCATAAATAACAAAATTAATTTTTTGTTTTCTTTCAAAGTTTTTAAACTGAAGAATGCTATTTTTTTCAGGTAATACTGTTAATATATTAGGACATGTAGTATGAGCACTATATTTTGCGGCACTCGAGAAAATTTGTAAACACGTCTCACATAGGTACATTTTACCTTTATGTTTACTTATTTGACGTCTGACTAATCTCAACAGATTTTTTATTAAACAATAATGTCCATTGCCTTTTCGTTCAATATATAATAAATTAACATGGTGTGTCTTTCTTAAATTTGTCACATATAAGGGACCAGTGACTGCATTTTTATCATCCAATCCATATACGTTTATACTTATAGTAGGATTTATCTTTTCAAAGTTTTTAATATCATTATACGACGGAGGAAATGATAGACCATTTATATTTAAGACTGATGAAAAGATTGGGTAGGAACTTGTTCTGCAAACATTATATTTTGCGGGATATAATGCTGCAACAACACACCACAAAAAACAATAGTTATCATGGTTTTTAATATTTAAGCAACTTCTCGTTTTTTGTATAACATGCGGCAAATCTATGTAAGTACCGCCTTTTAAAGGAGAATACTTGTTTATATTAATTTCCAGGTGACTTATACAGAAACAAGACCAACCAGATTCACAGTGTTGGAATTCTGAGAGTTTCCTCTCAAATGTGTTTATTGTATTCAAATAAAATTCATGTATATCAGTATTTTTATATATAATTTTAAATTTTGTGTTAAATGACTTAAGCTGTTGCTCACCAGATTTTGGGAGAATAAAGTAAGCATAAAGCTCGAAGTTTAATTTAACACAATTATGTTTAATTAGACAATCATTAATTAGTTTTATGACTTGATGCTGATTATCCATTAGGAATTCCTCAGGTGTAAGGTACTCCATCGATGGATTCAGTTTGTAACTTATTATTCTCATTCTAAAAGCCGTAGCAATAATATCAATATTTTCATATTTGGTTTTCAATATGCAATTAGATTTGTGTAAATTCGTTCTCACATGATAGTGATATTCATTTTTCGGTATTTCAATATGACATTTTTCACAATTCATTATAATATCATTATAATTTGTTATTTTTCCAGGAATTGGTGAAACTGTAAGAAAACAAAACAATAAATTTTTATTTCTTGAATATATTTCTTTAATACATAATAATAATATTATAAACCTAAAAAACATTTAAAAGAATACTAGTACATAAAAATGATTTCGTAATATTGAGATAATGATTAAAATTAAATGTCGTAAATAAGCAAGTAACTCATGGTAAAAAATAGTATTTATAGTAAGAGATATTTATAATGGAATACTAATGTTTTAATAATAGTTGCTAACAAATGTTGGTGGGCACTTTACAAATTCTTTTCTAGTTGCCATAATAAAATTAGTCAGGTGCTGCCATGCATCTGTGTTTTCAGATGTTTGGTTTTTTACAGTAACTATTGCCTGGCGCCATCTGTTGATTGGCTGCACGTTTTTTATTTCATCGCACCGGTACACTTTTAAATCTATATAGTGCGTACCGGGCTTATGCTCATACGTCTGGCGCGAATGACCGCTAGCAAGGCGTCGAGTTAAATACGAGGTTAACTGTATTGGAGCTTTACCGGGAACGGCGACATCTTCTTTCTCGTCATCTTCACTGTCAGTCCCGAAGAGGTCGTAAGCTGTAGCCTTCCTTGGTTGTATTGGCTTGAAGTACGGCTTCTTCGGAGCTGACCGCGACGTACTCGGCGCCGGACTTGCTCTCGATGGTGAATGTGATGCAGTCCGCGCTGCCGCCTCCGACTCCTTCGTATGAGTAGACACCTGCTTCCTCTTCTTAGTCTTTTTCACGACTGGAGGTTGCACCTCGTCGTCAGACGGGAAGAGAGTCTCTGCGTTCTGGAGCGACCTGAAATGATATAAAATTAATTTATTAATTTTGTTATTTTATCAATTCATAAGCAGGATTCGAACCTGGAATCTGGCTTTACGCGATACACTAGAATAGTGTATACTTACAAGAATGAATATTAGAATAATTACATAGAACACATCATTATACCACAATTTACTGGGTATCGAACCCAATTTCTCATGCTCAATAGTCGAGATTACTAGCACTCGTCTAAGGAGTTCCCTGTTATAAGAATAGTTGAACAATAGAATTATTAATATAATTATAAATTAATGCTACTTACATTTTAAATAGTACAGCGAAGTGTTGATGTGCGATGATGCCACTAGCTCTGGAAGAGGTGTTTTGTGGTTGAATTTCAGCAGCGGGAGGCTTAAATAGTGATAAATCTACGTCAAATCATCCCATATTTGGGAAGAGGCACGTGTGTAGAAAATGCTGTGTCAGTTGCATCCAAATGCAGGTTTGTGATGTGATATTGTAATTGTAAACAATAATAGAATATGTATTTGACTTACCTTTCGGTATAGTGGTTAGTGGTCCTGACTGCTATGCTGGAGGTCATGGGTTTGATTCCCATCCGGAACAAATGTTTGTGTGATGAATAGGATCATTTGTCTGGATGTAATTTATCTATAATATATGTATGTATTTAGAAATATATAATAATAATATATGTTTATCAGTTGTCTAGTACTCATAACACAAGCTCTGCTTAGCTTAGAACTAGAAGGCATTGTGTGATAGTTGTGGAATATTATTATTATTATTATATTATTCTACCAATTCATTTTTATTTTTATCCGAATGCGTTGAAATGTCGTATAGACACGCTTATTGAGTCCTTTGTTATAGGAGGAGGCCCAATAATATAAGTGACGAATAGTTGGTGAAATACACATCTGCCTAACTGGGAATTAAAGGTGTGATGATATATCGATCAACCTTAATTTAGGAACAAATTACATATAAAAACATTACTTACCATTCTATTTGTGACAAAATTTAAGATACCTACCTTAGCTTTAAAAATATCATAATAATTACAGGCGAAACCAAACGTAGCAATAGTATGTCGATATTGCTATATTGTTTTGATTCGTCTCCTTAAAAAGAATTCAGCTTACGGTGCAACTTTGATATACAATTAACATACCATGAGTTTGCTTGTTTAATCATCTGAATAAAATGTATGAAAAAACGATTACCTAAACATAAGTGCAGTAGTATTATTTTATTGATATATATTTATAATAAATAAAATGATAGGCGTCGTAATGTCTTACGTTTCCTATTTCACTATACCATTTTTGGAAAAGATATGACATATCTAACTTAAAAATGTGCGATTTTGAACTCTATCCATAAAATTAAATTAGGGTATATAAATAGAGAGAAAAAATCATTTAAAATCTATTCCAAATCTACACTTGACTAGTACAACTGGCTTGATCGTGTATTATTGGTAAGTTTTAATATTATTCTTCCATATTTTATCTGGTACATATTTTCTATAAAACCCTATTGTTTCATTAGCAATTGTTATTTTGAGATAGAATATCGGTTAAAGAAATACTAATCTAGATTATTATTTTCCAGGTGTTAAGCAAAGTCGGGACATAGAATTAAAAATGTCACACTCACCATCCTACAGTCCTGTTTTAGAAAACATTAACCTACAATATGATGTAAGTATCTAAGTAATCATCGATATTAGCAATTGAATTCATGTATGATGGTATTTAATAGCATAAAATTATTCATTGTTTCAGAATTTGATAGATTGCCCCGATCCAGTTCTTAATCCATTTTACTATGCTCAAGACCAAGAAAGCTGGCATGTCGAAGTGGCGAAAAAAGCACATGAAGAGAGTAAACAGCAAAAAATACAAGAGAAAAAAATAAAGAAGAAGAAAAAATCAAAACCATTTAAAAACACATCTTTTATCAAGCGTAAAGAGCCCGGACATATTCACCGAATTATAAAAATAATTGTACATGATGTGGAAGGCCGTCAGATGAATGAAATAGACAGTGATCCCGATATCGATAGTGCAAGCGTGAATATACAATATTTAGTCCGTAGTGATATTGATGACATAATGAGTGAAACCGAGTATTTAGTTGCTAAAATAGTTAAAAAATTAAGTTCAACTTCATGTACTTAGTTGATGTTTAAAATAGACGTATTATTATTTACAGTTTTATTATTATTTTATTATTTTTTAAATGGCTAGTATATACTGTAAATATTCATTGTAAATAAAAGCTGTATTTAAAATAAAGTACCTTTTATTTCTACGTCATAACATTTAAACTTAATCGTTGCTACGCTGCTTATATAAGGTAGCGCGATGGACAACGGTGAACACACTTCATTTTCGTTAGTCAGCCGTATCGAACATACATACACCGCCTGTAGCTCCAATTTCAGTGTCATTGAATTGTTGAATGAATGTAATGATAAATTATAATATACATATTTACGAATGCTCAATAAGATAAATGTTTCATATATTTATATTGAATATCTAAACTCATGATATCTATTACATTATAATTATTGAATAATAAAGACCACTCTAGCATCACCTATCGTCTGCGATAAGTTCTCAATTCATCCAGTTACCAAAAACCTCAAGCTAATTTGCCTATCGGGCCTCCACAACCCAGTAATTGGGTAATACGATACCCATAGTAGGACTGGTTGTCAGACTTTAGAGCTTCTAACAGTAACGACTGTCAAAGGTCTACAAATGACAGCCGGGACCAACGGTTTACGTGCTTTCCGAGGCACGGAGGAAACTCGCTATGTCAGATCCACAGACCAACCTCGGCAAGCGCGGCTTAACTCGGAAGATCGACATGTGCGACTGTAATTATTTAGCCACAAGCTCTTCCAAAAAAAAAACATAATTTAACCTAACCCGCTACCACCTACACCTTCGACGGTTCCAATCGTCCTCACACCGTCTATAACTCAGTGTTCCGAGCGATTAACTGAACTCAAATGTAGTGAGAGAGGGTTAATGAAGTACGTGTGACCGGGTACAACGGGACCCGGGACGGTTAACCTGATTGAACCGTCATTGCTGATGTGTGAGGTGATTTTTCAGGGTTAGGTTTGCATCGTTCCCGGAAAGGGTTATCCTTTGAAAAATCTCTGAGTTAAGTCGAAGGTATTTTCTAAATAATCCTTGATTTTTGAGTTGTGAGATTCTTTGTTAATAAAAAACGGGAGGTTTTTTTTGGTTTGGCAAAATTTTTGCTGAATTTGGCATTTTTAGTGTAACCCTCGACACATAATATTTATTTAGGTTTTTCTTTTATCATCACCATCATCAGCTGGAAGACGTCCACTGCTGAACAGTTCTACGAGCCATGTGGCCTGCCTATTGCCACTTCAACTTGCAAATTTTATGAGCTATGTCGGTAAATTTCTTTTATAGGCAGAAGTATTAACTCGGTACCTATCATTTTAATTTCGAAGTCAATAAACCAAAATACAAATGAAATTCGCATAACAATCCGAATCTAACCGTACCAAAACATCACAGAACAAAATTATAATGAAACAATTAAAATCCTCATAATCCTCCGTATCGAATTAAAATCGCAAATGTAAGCGCGATGTCAATTAAAACAAAAACAGTGCGGACATCGCTTATTCGCCGAAAGCCGAATGCCGACGGCCGAAAGCCGACGATCCGATTAGTGCGTCCAATAAACAAAGAGCATGGGCCGTTATTAATTTTCGATTGGTGCAGACGTCGTGAACGTTCCACGATTTAAATTTGAATTGGGAATCGGGGATTATGATTGTTTGGAAGCAGAGGTGTGGAGATTTTGAACGGTTGTTTGATTTTAAAAGGATTATTAACAGAAATAATGGTTCTGTGTCAGTGATAAGAAAACTAGAGGTTTTGTTTGAAGGTATTAACAATTGAATATTGCAAGATATTTTACAGTTAAGTTAGTGCTACAAGAAAAAAAAACCTGCACCACACATCTTTTCGTTCTACACTTGCTCATTTTTAAACCGCAGTGCATTTTCCCAATTCTAATTTTCTTTTTAGAAATAATTCTGCTCCAAAATAACAAAATTCTTGCTCCAGTTAGAAAATGTTGGTGAGTCCTGACCATGCTTCCTGACTGACCCCGTGTGACGTAATTTCCTCTTTTATGCTTCTGTGTCACGTTTGCTTTGCTTCGCTTCGCTTTTATTACCGTCAAATAGGTACACTGGTACAGGGTTAAAATGATAACGCCCCATACTTGTATGTATGTATAGCAAAGTTGCACCTATAGACTATAAATGCAACTTTGCTGGGTATTCATCTTCTTTTCGTATCAATGGTACAATCGAAAAAGTTGAATCATGACCCACCATAAGCTTATTTTCTTCTTCATCATCATCATCAGCCGGAAAACGTCCACTGCTAAACATAGGCCTCCCCTTTAGACCGCCACGCCGAACGACAATTTTATTCGCCACTTGCATCCATCGGTTGCCCGCGACCCTCACGATGTCGTCAGTCTACCTATCTTATTTTCTTACAGACTTTTAAATGTTATTAGGTCCACATTCGCGTAAACATACATAGCCATGGTACTTCGATCTTTGTCAGTTTGACGAATTCAAACGATTTACTGTCAAAATGGGTCATGATTCAACTTTGTCGATTTTACATGCTTAGATTAAAAAATGTCCAGATTCCGTGTTCAAACCAAAACGAAACGTTAGCTAAGGCACTTTTTGCAAACGTTTTCACTTTTTTTGCAAAAGATATTTTGGGAGAGACGAAAGGAAGGGGCACGATAGATAGGGATACATGGTGGTGGTCGACAGAGGTACAGAACGTTTTGAGGGAGAAAAAGAAGAAATTTAAGGAATGGCAGAGGATCGGAGATGAACATGTTAGTTTGAAAGCTGAAAGAAAGAGTGAGTATGATGCTCTTAAGAAAAAAGCCAAAAGAGCTGTGGCTATAGCGAAGGCAAATGTCCAAAAAAAGCTCTATGATACCTTGGATACTCCCGCAGGCCAAAAACAACTATACCGGCTTGCTAGAGCTATGGAGAGAAAAGCGAAGGATGTTTGTCAGGTAAAGTGCGTAAAAGACGATACTGGAATGATTCTGTCGGAAGATGAGAAAATTAAAATAGGTGGAAGGGTTACTTAGAAAGACTGATGAATGAGGAGAACGACCCGCAGGTGGCGTCTGTACAAAATGTCAAAACTGTAACATGAAAAATAACAAGGTTACAAAATAAACTAAACAAACCACTATTCCCATCCCTATTTACCGAACAGCGCAGAACAATCATACACAACACAGCAAAATATATATATTTTAGGAAAACAGCGAGATGTCCCCACAGAGGAGACATGATTCGCTTTATCTAACGAACGCCGGAGGCTGTGTTCCTCTCCATAATTAAATAATATGACACAAGACAGAACGCGCCTCAAGAAAACAGGAAAGATTAGAAAAGAAACGTTAGAACGTTGTGAGAGCAGTTGTTGCTTTAGTAAAGGCTTGTTCACACATTGGAGAGGTAGTTAGCTAATGGCAGGGGAGAGAGGGTTTGTTATTTATGTGCTTACTAGCTGTTGCCACCGGCTTCACCCGCTACAACTCGAAAATTATCCCACGGGAACATAAAATAGGAATAAAAACTATCCTATATCCAGGTTATACACTATCTGTGTACCAAATTTAAGCCAAATCCGTTCAGTGGTTTTTGCGTGAAAGAGTAACAAACATACCTACATACACACATACATCCTCACAAATTTTCTCATTTATTATGTTAAAGTAGGATAATAACAAAACATCATTATAGTTTTCGAAAAGTTAGGTAATAGTCGCATACTCGAATAGTAACTACACACGCATTTGTTCATCATCATCATCAGCCGGAAGACGTCCACTGCTGAACATAGGCTTCTTCCATAGACCGCCACGCCAAAAGACAATTTGCCACTTTCATTTTTCACTTTTGCCTTTTGGTCAGTTATGTTTTCACTTTCTTAGAATACAGCCTATTTTCATCAACTAGGCACAACCCCCTGGCCTTGACACTGGTTGCTATTGAGGAATTCCGTGTTAAAAACACTGATTGCGTATTGCCGTATTCAGATGTTGAGTACAGAAGTCGCCCTTAACACCACCAATAAAATTGTTACGTAGAAATCTTATGGAGTACTTGTTGAAAAATTTAAATAAACTCCTGTTTTTTTTAAAATTAATTGGCAAAAAAACATTTTTCTGATAAAAAAATGGCTTCCTCAGGTGAGACTTTATTTGAATTCTTACATTTGAACGATGTATTCGTTTGGATAAATGAAGCTACATATTGCATAAAACCCTCACGACATACGAACAATTTACTAGAACCTAATTCTACTAAATATCTTAGGTGTAAACAAGCCATTTCGTGATACATTCGTTCTGTATACAGAACATTTTCCAGCATTGTTCTCAATTAGAGAAATGTGTCAGCTGCAAGTCGGAGCGAGTTATAAAAATCAACGGACGAGAAATAGGTTAATGTTGTTGCAAGCAGGCGACTATTGTTAGTGTTAACTCTGATATTTTTGTGTTTCTGCATCTGGGTACTTAATTTTTTATGTCTACATGCATGCCGCTATAAATAACGAACCACCAAAATAGGATTCATACTTTTATATTCAATATTTTGCTGCCCCCTTCCATTTTTCCTCTATCATTATTTATGTAAAAACTTTGCCGTATAACGATGTCCAGGGTTAGATCTACCTCTGCACCTAAATTAATGAAAATTGATTCAGGAGTTAAGACGAAAAAGCGTAAGAAATGAACTCACTTTTTAACCGACTTCAAAAAAAGGAGGAGGTTATCAATTCGACTGTATTTTTTTTTTTTTTTTTTTTTTTTATGTTTGTTACCTCATAACTTGCGACTGGGTGAACCGATTTTCATGATTCTTTTTTTATTCGAAAGCTGGTGCTTCCCGTGTGGTCCCATTGTCACCATTTCAGGATCTGATGATTGGATCTTGGAGAAATCGAGGGCAACCCTCAAATTTTATTAGCTGACACATAGTTTTTCGCAAATCTTATGAAGTAATTCAAGTACTTGCGTATGGAAATCATCATCTCATGTAGCTGAGCTGATGATGGAAGGTACAACTCCTCAAGTAAGAAAATTATGTTTGAGTTCGCATATCTCCGGAACTATAAGTCCGATTTAAGTAATTCGGTTTTTTGTTGTACTAGGTATCGTTCGACTTAGGGAATACTGCAAATTCATCAAAATCGGTTCAGCAGTTTTTGAGATAGGGAATGAATGAAAGAGATGTTAACGATGTTATTACCGGTGCTACGGATTACAAAATTCTAGTGCACTTGTAAGACAATGATGTATTTGACAAGAATTTTGGTTGAATATTTAAACTGAAAAGAGTAAAATAAAAACTTTTTCAAAAAAAATGTGACCGCCTTCAAAAACAACCACAAAAAAGAGTAAAATAACCTACAAAACTTTTCTGTCGGAAGTCGGTGGCAAAAGAGACAATGAAATTAATAAAAAAGTCACCGACTTCCGACAGAAAAGTTTTGTAGGTTATTTTACTCTTTTTTGTGGTTGTTTTTGAAGGCGGTCACATTTTTTTTGAAAAAGTTTTTATTCCTCTTCCAGTAACTGGGTATGCGACATCTCTTCGTAAGATTGGTTTTTAGAATTTCGACTAGCAAGAACGACTGTCAAAGAACTACAATTAATGACCTCAAGGCTGAAAGAAGTGCTTTTCGAGACAATGAGTCTATGCTTTATTGTCATCCATGCAGTATCAACCTCGGGAAGTGCGACTTAACCTTGAAAGTTAGCCTGTGCAGCTCACACATCCATCTAGCTCATCCAATTGACTCCTTATAGTGTACAGTGCAAGAGTACAGCACAATTTGTCAATAAGTCAGATTGCATTTTACCTGCGCTGGGCCGGTGAATTTAGTACACGAATAGCATTCATACCGCGTGCACTCATCTGTCGTGCAATAATACTAATTTATCAATAAATATCAAGCACATTATTTTATCAGTGTATTAATCAGTATCAACTATCAACTCAAGGTGTAAGGTCCCAAACAATACACCTTTTTTTCTCTAGGTACACGGTTTTTTTCTCATCATCCAATTAGTCCTCCCACCCAAGGCAGAACGTGAGGGACTGTCTGACTTGTACTGACTACAATCCACGATGTCCTTCAATAGCCCTTTTAGCTCCGAGACCACGGTTACTTGATAAGAAAGGCCCGCGACCTCGGCAGGCTTTGACCCTCTAAGGGTGCCCCCGTCAGATTGCTAACATCTCTTTGAGGCGTGCGTGGAACACGACGCGCCGTCGACACTGGCGTCATAATTATGTTTTAAAAAACAATGCATCAATTTCCCAAGAAAATAAGTCAGCTTCAGTGTTGCAGCAGTGTTTATGAAACATTTATGACACAACATTGTTGATAGTTAATACTGTTGGAACTGCTCTCAATGCTTTAAAGCTACATAGTAGTTTTATTATAAGATGCAGCTTAACGCATTGCTGAATAACTAAACGTACTTTTAGTGCAACTTGTAAAGTTTGAAGTGTTTGCAATAAATCTCCTAAAAATGTTGCTTTCAAACGATTGTGAGACCTGTTCTTCTTTCTCGTCATTGAAGATCGTAAAAAGAGGTAAAAGTATTTCGACAAAGCAATGACTGAATTCGTTCATTTAGAGACAAAATATCATCTTCTTTATCTTCTTTATCTTTATCTTTACATATAATAAAATAATAGAGATGTCATTCCTGTACATTGAATATTTTTTTCTTTTTGTAAATTTTTCGAGTGTAAGGGATCGATTCTGATGCCAAATCAATTTTATTTTTTTTCGAACATTTTCCAGCGTTGTTCTTGATTTGATCTATCTCCGAAACTAGCTGTAAAGTTGTCGATCAAGTTATAAAAATATTCGGACTAATAATATGCTTCTGTTTATATGCTATGTAGCATTACGACTATTTTTCCTGGGTGATAAGCAATTCTGAATTTTGTATGTTTTTAGCATCTGGTTTGTTACATTGTTGGAAGTCTAAACCACATGGATGGTGCTATTTAGTCAATTTTCCACCAAAATAGGGTTCCTTACATTTTGCTGTTCTATTTAGGATATGTATAATTACGCTATTCCCCTATGGGGGATTATCAATTTTAAAATATGTTGATTTTCAGTCATTGTTGACCATATCCAGGGTACAAGAACCGCTATTTGAAAACCACTGTCAACATACTAGCCAGTCCGGTCGGTAACCTGCTTGACTTTCGTGCGAAAAGGGGTCTCTGGATGAATCTCGCAGTTTTTTTTTCTCTTTGAGTTTTTTTTCTCTGTGCTGATCGAGTTTTAAAAATAAAAAACATGTCGCATACTTTTATTTCAATAGTTATTCGACGATAGCCCAACGAATAATTAACTATTTTTTTTTCGAATACTGTCAGTGGGCTAGGATCATAAAGCTACACCGATTTAATTGTAGCCGTAGTAAGTTGGATATTTTTTTTAATTGTAATCTCGTTTCGAGGTGTGGAATTTAATAGATTTAAAAAATCAGGGTTTCTATACGTGTTACCTGATTTGAATTGGTGCTCAAACCAGTGCATAGATT
This sequence comes from Agrotis segetum, assembly GCA_036375495.1. Taxonomy (NCBI): domain Eukaryota; kingdom Metazoa; phylum Arthropoda; class Insecta; order Lepidoptera; family Noctuidae; genus Agrotis; species Agrotis segetum. The sequence continues at coordinate 349,213 of JAQSVV010000208.1, forward strand.
CCGTTTATTCCCATCCGCCACCTTCTAGAGCTTGCCCCGGGGTGGTGGTTGGCACTAATTGGTGGCGTTTCCCACCCCGCGCGTGGTTGGCACTAATTGGTGGCGTTTACCACCCCGGTCATAATTATGTATGAAAAAACAATGCGGTCCAATGGCCCAAGAAAATAAGTCAGCCCCCGTGTTGCAGCCCTGAGAAACATTCGGACACAACATGGTGGTAATGCGACAGTCGTAATACTCTCCAAACTGCCCTGAGATCGCGCCGGAGCTACATGCCCGAGGCAGCGGGGATTACGCCCCGACGCCGCACCTCCACGCGCTGACGCACTAGACGTACCAGGAGGGCAGTCGCCTCCAGTTTGAAGTGTTTGCAAGTGATCCGGCTAAGAAGTGTTGCCGATTCGCTGGCGATCATGCGGTATCCTCGAATCGATTCGTGATTGCTATGCCCTCGGGCATGCGACCAGCTTTGCCGGCAAACGATCCGAATCGTCAGGGCTCGGGGGCCCCAATAGAGGGCCATGGACCGCACGACGCCAACGAAACCACCACCGGGTGGTAAACGCCATTGAAGATTAGTGCCAATCCACCATATGGGTATGAAACGCCAAATAGTGCTAACCGACCGTTAACTAGAGATGGCAAGCTCAAAGGTGGCGGATGGGAATAAACGAATGAAGTATATCTGTTTTAAACTTGACGACAAGTTGTACTCATTCGAGTCAGATAAATTAGTTACTTCATTTAGGTATCACGCGGTATGCTGAACTAGTTCACTGGAGAAGAGCAATGCTATCGTGATGTACGTTCAATTTGCAGCGACTTCACTGTAAATCGACCCAAAAATGATAGTACTCAATGAACTACTTAAATGAACTACGGTTCTTTGAACTACTTACATACACGCTCGAAAAATAAGGACGTTTCCTATGCAAACTATGTACCTAGATATAACATATTGAAAAACTGAATTACTAAATGAATTAAAGACACTTTTCACGCATTACTACCTACTGAATCGAATCGAAAAGTTAGCATATACGTTGTCAGGAGTATAGACACTAGATCATTAAGTATCTTACGTTCCCGAACTAACAGAAGCTGTCTTCCGAGAAAACAATTATCGTTTGCGACTATGTCCAGATGGCGCCACATGATCCGTATTGTTTCTCAAGAGGTCTAAAGGATTTCGACAACGCAATGACGAAGCCGTTCTTTTAGAGGCAAACACTAGTTTTATAATACAAAGGCCCACGTATTAGGATCGGGTCTATCGTTTCCATGGAGAAAAACTGGTAAGAAACTCCATGGTAACTCTTACAACACAACTACAAAAATATCGACTGTCTAGAAATCATACAAAAAAAAATACTGATACTTGTTTGATATTTTGTCCCCCATTTTTTGGGGGTCGCTGCTTCTATTCTTATCTTTCTGTTCTATTTTCACTTTTCATTCTCCTCTGTTGGTCTTCTTTAGTAATTTCTTCTTAATTATTTTTATTTCTAATTATATTCTTTTTCTTTCTAACTTTTTAGCTAGTCCGTATCTTAGTAATCACTACCATTTCTAGTCACCTATTTTCATACAGACCATATCTTCTTTGGCTTTTCATTACTGTCATAGCTGACTCATAGTACTTTATATTCATCTTATCATTGTAGCATTTTTTTTTGTGATTTAGTCGGCTGTATCCGTTATTCGATTGCCTACTAGAGATATATTTATAGCTTAGACAAGTAGCTTGCTGTGTGCTCTATGACAGCATCTCCAAAGACCATAATTATTATTTGGGGTCATAAGATCCGCCAATTCTTAGTAACCAAATATTTTATATTGTAGCTAGTTTTTCATTAAAAATTAAAACACTCTGCTCATTAAACTTGTCACGAACGTCCCTTCGCGGGTATTCCCAGTTAGTTCACAACTCTGTCAAATCGCGCATAATGCGATCGCTTTGATAGTCCCCACCACAGAGTTTTTTAATATTATTACCTCCGGCTTCGCACATGGCGTATAATAATAAGTTCAGCAACAACTTCACCCGAAAACCCAGCACACAAAACTATGTTCCATAAGCGCAAACGCAAAGACGCATCCATTTCAACCACCTTCAAACTCAATTTGAACAGAAAGGGAAACAAAGAACCAACTCACGAACTCCAAAAAGGATTCGTAATCAAATTCCTAGTTGGTATAATTGAAAATAGAGACGTCTCTGCAACGTGGTGGAGATGTTTTGAAGCCACTAAAGAGGTAGATGCAGAAGTTTTATAAAAAGTTTAATATTATGGTTTGATGCTGACCGAATACGTTTCCAAGTTTCGACGGTAAACTCAGGTGTTCTCTTAACTTTTCATTTATGGCAGGGACCGAAAACCGTTATAAATTACGGTACAGGTATTGAAGAATTTTGGTTATTTTTCAGACATAGATTACCGCTATCTGGGTAACCAGACCGAAGAAAAATGTAACCTCTATTCAGGTTACCGTTTTAATACCGGATAACTAAAGATGACGACTTTTTGTCACACATATAGGCGATGCGCGCCCTTTGACTATTGCCGACGGCACGTGTAAGATAAGGGTAATTTTTATTTCGGTAACCGGTATTAATACTGGTTATGAATTCACTTTAATAATAAAGGTAACCTCTAAAATTACCTGTAAAAGAAAAAAAGGTTGTTACCGAAAAAATACCCGTATTGATCATACCGGTTTCGATCCCTGATTTATGGGGTATCTATGCATATTTATTTTAGTGCAATGGTTTTATTTTTACATAACAGTTACTTGTTCTCTTTTAAATTAAACTAGCTTCTGCCCGCGACTTCGTACGCGGATCCTGTTGCTTATGCCAGCGATAACGGGGTCGACAAAGACGAAGATCCAAAACGTCTGATTTGAAATTGGACGGGAAAACAACGGGACGCGCGTGACGATTCCAGACGTTCCAGATCTTTCATTTTTGTAAGTCAACAGGAAATGCTAGTCATCAGACTAAACAGCTCTTGCTAAGACGTGATTCCTATATTTATGTTATAGCGTAGCTAGGCTCTTGGAGTTCCACAGCAGGTGTTCCGGATCTTCAAATTTTATACGTCAACAGAGACTGCTCATCAGGCTGAACAACTTTGCTAAGACGTCATTCCTGTAAATGTTATAGTGTAGCTGGGCTCTTGGTGTTCCACATCAGGTGTTCCAGATCTTCAATTTTTATATGTCAACAGAGACTGCTCATCCGGCTGAACAACTTTGCTAAGACGTCATTCCTGTAAATGTTATAGTGTAGCTGGGCTCTTGTTGTGCCACACCAGGTGTTCCAGATCTTCAATTTTTATATGTCAACAGAAAGTGCTCATCAGGCTGAACAACTTTCCTAAGACGTCATTCCTGTAAATGTTATAGTGTAGCTGGGCTCTTGTTGTGCCACACCAGGTGTTCCAGATCTTCAATTTTTATATGTAAACAGAAAGTGCTCATCAGGCTGAACAACTTTCCTAAGACGTCATTCCTGTAAATGTTATAGTGTAGCTGGGCTCTTGGTGTTCCACATCAGGTGTTCCAGATCTTCAATTTTTATATGTCAACAGAGACTGCTCATCCGGCTGAACAACTTTGCTAAGACGTCATTCCTGTAAATGTTATAGTGTAGCTGGGCTCTTGGTGTTCCACATCAGGTGTTCCAGATCTTCAATTTTTATATGTCAACAGAGACTGCTCATCCGGCTGAACAACTTTGCTAAGACGTCATTCCTGTAAATGTTATAGTGTAGCTGGGCTCTTGTTGTGCCACATCAGGTGTTTCAGATCTTCAATTTTTATATGTCAACAGAAAGTGCTCATATGGGTGAACAACTTTGCTGAGACGTCATTCCTGTATATGTTATAGTGTAGCTGGGCTCTTGGAGTTCCACATCAGGTGTTCCAGATCTTCAAATTTATTCTCTCAGCTATAAATGCTCATCACGTGGAACAATATTTGCTATCACACCATTTTTGTATCTCTTATAGTTTAGCTGGTCCATTGCGGTTCTGCACTAGGTGTTCAAGTTTCCAAGATAAATTATAGCCTATGTGTTGGCCAGACTTAATACTTATACAACAAAAAAAAATCATTCAAATCCGTCCAGTACTTTTTGAGTTTGTCCCGGACATACATACAGACAAACAGATAAACAGACAAACAGACAAAAATTCTAAAGACTATATTTTTGGCTTCGGTATCGATTGTAGATCACACCCCAAGTATTATTTTAAAAAAATATTCAATGTACAGTTTTGACTTTCCTACTACATATTTTATTATATGTATAGATATGAGTGTATAACTAGTATATCGTACGTCACCGGGTTTATTAGAAACCCATTTTTTTTTCAGCGGTTTACCTCTTTTCACTACACGTATTATTATTAATTATCTAGCGCACATGGGCATGCACAACGGGTAAATTGTAAGCCACTGAAAAAGCTTCAATACTTCAGTTCCGTGTCTGAAATTGCTTCCTCAATTTTTCCGTGCAGTTTTCACTGCTATTAAAAACTATAATTAGTAACTGATACCTTAGCATTACTTCTACGTATTTGGCCGTGCCGCCCCAGCGTACTTGAAGTATTACGTCACAAATTATATGGGAAATGGAAAAGTGCCTCTAGTATGCGAACGAAGAACTAATTTTATCCATCAAATTTTTGTTATGTGAAAACTCGTAGGATCTTAATTTTCAAAAATACAAAATAAATTATTGAAAACCAAACTGTACCCTTATCACGAATTTTTACTCTTTTACTTTACAGTATTTACAGCGTTTCTTGTATGAAAAAAAATGGAACAGCGCCTCTGCTGTGCGAAGAAGGAACTAATTTTTTCCTTGAAAATTGTCAATTTGAAATTGTCAAAGTTCCAGTTTACTTTACGTATCAAATACTGGAAACCCGTGATAAGAGTACTGCTTGTTCAGGGAATTGTAACAACTTAGCCTTCTATTGTAATTTATTTTAGGTGAAAGCTTTTACATGTCTAATGTTAGTATCGGAACTTAAAACGGAGTTTAAGAGGAATGTTCTGAATGTAGTGCAACTTTGTCGATAGGCTTGTCTTACACTGAGGAATTACGTGTGGCTTGGACAGTTCCCTTTCAAATGCATTGCCGCTAAGTGAAGTATCTTATAGGAGGAGATGGCAGAGAATAGAGGTAACTGGGATTTATATTGATATACTGCCTATCATCACACTGCTAAGCAAATGCTTGTCATGAAGTTCCGTACTTTTTATTATGGGTGAAAAATAACAGTTTTTTTGTAACTACGAGTATATCTATGTTGCGCGGGCATGCTGACAGCAAGTAAAGAGCAACTCGCTGTCCGAACATGGACCATGCCCGGGTCGGCGGCGCGTCGTGTTCCACGAGCGCCTCAAAGAGCGTCAGCAAAAATGACGGGGCCCCCTCTCAGAGGGCCAAGCCTGCCGGGGTCACGGGATTTATTTCCTCACCGTGACCCCGGAATATAAAGGGCTATTGAAGGACACTGTGGATTTTTGTCAGTACAAGTCTGACAGTAAGGACTAATTTAATGATTTTACTAATTTTATAATTATTTTTCTGTAAAATTATCGAACGACTGCAAGACTTAACTGAATTTAAAACCAACCTGTTCAAGTGTTTATTCAGATTTATAAACGTTCTAGGGCCGCATCAGTGCTGTTTTAGGATATTATTCCCTTAACCCCGATACGAGTTTGGCCCTCTAGGGCCTCCGGTAGTAGAAATCATATCTATGCCAACATTTTGGCTTCCCCAAATAGCCATACCACGACCAAAACCAAAGCAAGAGCCTTACCACGAGCTCAGTTTAGGCAGTGGGAAAGAGACAGAGCTATACAAGTCGTCTAGCGCCATCTCTTTCCCACAGCCTAAATTGGATCGCGTTAAGAGTTTATGGTAGGTTCTTTCCAAAAATAAATGTTAAGTAACTCCTCTCTCATTAACATCTCAGAACTCATCTCAATGTCTATTTACAACCTACATCTAATACAGCCTCCGAGTAACATACGTTCGTTAGTAAGACACAACTTTCGCAAGCTTTTAATTCAGTTAAACCGGAAGTTGTTCCGAACGCAACCGGAAGTGACGCCTTCGTTATTTATTCGCCACTCTCTGTTGGTACTGTGTCAGCGTGTCGTAAACGAGATTTAAATTTGTTTTGTGCCCTTTTGAAGAACGTGAACTGTGAAATTTTGAAAGGATTAGAATCATAACATGGTAGAGTGTAGTCTGAAAACTTACTATATACTGTTCGGAACGTGAGCCTATTCAATGTGGTATTCCAGAAGAAAGCCTATCCCTAAGCCTAATTTTATTAAGATTCGTTCTGCCGTTCTGATGATGAGATTAGACGTGATTGAGTAACAAACGTGCCTTCATCCAAACAACCAAACGTTTGCATTTATACAGAATGACTTTTTTACCACCGTCCAAATTTTTTTTAGGCATTAGGTATCAATCACTAATCCCATTTTTGAAAAAAAAAATCGATACGTCAAATTGTCATATTAAATCATTTTCTCATCCGTTCTGTGTGGTCACTAAGCTAAACGTTAATAATATACACTTGCCGACGCATGAAACGGGCAGAGTGCATTGCTTACCCCCCGCCCCGCCCCGAAACACCTGAGCGACACATCACAGCGCGTATCCAGCTTCATCATACTTTTTATAAATAACATTGAGACGTGATATCTCGATATTTATAATATTGAGTGATACAAAAATTGTAAAAAACACGTATTCAGTGTTCTTTCCCGTAAACTTAAGGATGGTGACTAAAAAATCACCCTGTATAATTACTAGCTGTTGCCATCAGCAGCAGCCGCTTCAACTCGAAAAATCCCACGGGAAATAAAATCAATCAAATAACTAATGTGTTAATCCAGGTTACCAAACTATGTGTTAAAATTTTAGCCATCAATACACGAGCGATTGTGAGCGGTGGGGTAATGTGATAAAGCTTGCCCGCGGTTGCATGCTATTGGCAATTTGCCACAAACCCGCCACCTGCACTGGCAGCCTGATAGTGTGCAAACACCCTTATTTGAGGTCATTATGTGCCATTTACATTATGATTTGAGTGATGATGATAGGGTGATAGTGAAGGGTTGGGTATTTACTTTTATGATGGCAGAAACAGGTGATCTGTATTTCAGCTGTTTTGTGTAAAAAAGATAATGAATGAGTCGTCAAGTTTATGTTCAAAATTAGTACGCCAAATTGATCACAAATCTTTATTCAAAAGATGTTTTGTGGGCTACGTGTTTATCTCGTGTAATAAGCGTTTGTTCATCTCAATTGTGATGAATGTTAAAGAAGCGTGTGTAAGTAAGTCTACACAAAAACCTGCACAGTGCGAGTCGGACTGTAATACATAGGGTTCCGTATGTGCAAGTTGTCATAGCAGTTGTCCTTGATTACCTACAGGATTGTTCCGGGTATGAGTGTATGTCAATTCAAATGTGTTTAAACGCACCCACGACACAGGTGAAATTTGGTAGTGTGGGGCAACATAACTTAAAAAGGTGAAAAATATAAACACACGCATTGGACACGATTTTCAGTGACTGATTTATATAAAATAATCGGACCTCACAAATGCAGATCTAAGGTATTAACCCCTACTTCATTATAATTATTATTTACAGCTAGTTTACCTATATTTACAGTATGACCACCAAACTTGGCATTAGCTACATAATTCAAGGTTATGAGCTTGACGGCAAATTGGCAATTCGCCATTCAGCACCTGTTCCTTTCAAGCTATTGCGTTTTGATCGCGTATTTTTATTTTATGTGTTTGTTGGCATGGGCATGTCACATATTACATCGATGGATATTAAAATTATCCATCCACACCTTGCCATGATGACGATTTATTTTAAGTTTCTAAATCTCACTTTAGTCTATTGTGTTCTGGGCGACTTGATGTCCGCCGACCATGGCCTATGATCGATGGCGCGTAGTGTTCCACGCGCGCCTCTCAGAGTGTCAGTATATCTCAGGGCAGTTTGGAGAGAACGACTATCGCAACCGAGGTACGGGCTAGCCGCAATCGCGGCTGTAAGACCCCTCTTTGAGGAGTGTTTGGATAGGTCCCACGGCGTCCTCACCTACCGCATGACACAGGTCCTCACCGGACATGGCAGCTTCGGGAGGTACAATGTGCATAAACATACAAACAAAGGAGGAAACGCATCCGGGTGTCACCACTGCGAGATCGTTAGAGGACACGGTGGAGCATACGTATGCAGGACTGCCCAGCTTGGGCGGAGCACCGCCGTGTCCTCACTGCGGCGATTAGGCAGAGACCTCTCGCGCTCCAAGGATTTTCGGCATTACAGGTTGCGGCCATTTTGCGGGGCGAGACGGAATGGGAGGCAAGGTCGCCTCCTTCTGCGAAGCAGCTCATGTTCGCGAAGGAGGAGGCGGGCCATTTGAGGGAGAGGATACCGAGCGAAGCTCGGTCCGCCCGAGTACGCAGTGGTATACAAGCCCACGTTTGACGGATGGCTTAGCAGCTGGACGATCTCCTGCCACCGTAGGCGCGGTCATGCGGGTGGCTGATTAACGGAACAACTCGCTGCCCGACCAGGACCATGTTCCGGGTCGACGGCGCGTATGTGTCCCACGTGCACCTCAAGGATTGTCAGCATATTTGACGAACCCCCCTATAGAGGCCAAACTTGTCCTGCCGGGGTGTGCAAGTTGGGACATACGTATACCGCGACTCCGGACATAAAGGGCTACCGAAGGACAGCTCGTGGATTTAGTCAGTACAAGTCTGACAGTCTCTCCTGCCCTACCCTTGATGGGAGGACGCATTTGACGATTTTACCACGATAAAAAAAGCCTATTGTAAGTCTACTAGTACACATTAGCTTCCTCCAAGGAACGGCACATGTAAATCCGATTACCTTCTTCAGGTTATCGGTACATCTTACAGCTGGAGACGTACCTACACACTACGTCTGATCAACTCGCGACCTGGCATTTGAGCTACATAAATGAAGTTATTATGCTTGAGTAACAAATTGGATTCGCCACGCACACTACTGATTTAAGGTATAACTTCTCACAAGACAGGAGATTATTTGAATAGTTAGCTGGCAAGCTGTCACATTTATTACATCGTTGATATTAATATGCAGACACCTTGCAATCCGCCGTTTCTAAGCTACTAACACCTACCTATGCAACTTGTGTTCTGGGCTGCTGAATAATGGCCTATGATCATCTCGCGTAGTGTTCCACGTGCGCCTCTCAGAGTGTCAGTATGATTACGGGGCCCCTTTAGAGAGCTAAATCCTGCTGAGGTCGCGGGACTCATGAAATTACCCGAGACCCTGGAGTGTAAAGGGCTATTGAAGGACACCGTGGATTTTAGTCAGTACAAGTCTGACAGTCTCTCCCGTCCTGCCCTTGATGGGAGGACTCATTTGATAAAAAAAGCTTATTGCAGTCTACCATTAGACATAGGCTTCCTCCAAGGAACGGCACAGCACGCGGTACCTTCTTCAGGTCATCGGTCCATCTTGCCGGGAGACGTCCTACACACTACGTCTATCAACTCGCGATCTCCATTCGAGAACAAAATGAAGTTATTATATTAGTTACTAAAGGTAACATACTAATTTAACATAACTTCTCACAAGACAGGAGATTATTTGAATAGTTAGCTCCAAGCTGTCACATTTCCGTTGTTTAATTGCAGACACCTTGCAATCCGCCGTTTCTATACTACCTACCTATGCAACTCAAGTGCAGCTGCTGAATAATAGACGGGAAACAAGCAATTATCCTTAGTTTTTATTAGTGTCTCGATGGTTATTTTATTTGAACAAGGTCATTTGACACTTCCAGAAACTAATTTATATCACTGTTTTTTCACATCATGACTCCTCCAACGACTGACCAAATTCGGACTCTCAGTTCCTTACTAAAAGTCACCTCGTTTTGCATTCCAGGATCACAGGAACAGACGGTCCCGTGACGTATTATACTTAATTGAGATTTAACACCTAAGACACTTTCTGAAAACAACACACCATAATGGATTTGGTGATGCGAGTGATTGGCCAAGATTCTTATAGGCAAACATGCACTGGACGACTCGGAGCTTCAGAGCCCCTGAGCATCGACATCGTGTCACCAGCTTGTCGGTATTTCATCAGTTATATTTCGAGGAGTGTGATTGAACTGCACATAATTTGATTCCCCCCTTGCCCTTTAAATCATTGGACTACAAGACTTAAGCCATCGGTATTCAGTCGACATTTCCCCAAACATTGTGCGCACAGCTAAGGAGTGAGATTCCCTTTCAGAGTTTTTTTCTTGGTAGCTATAACTTTGAGGTATAAATATTTAAGTCAAGAATATAGCATGCTTTGTCGATCATATTTCTAATTTACGATCAGGCAAGATCCCGGTCATACAGGAGCCTGTCGTTAAATTAAAAAAAGAGTGTCTCAAAGACCATGCAAAGTTTTCTGTAACTTGCTTGCAATCCCTTGCACACAGTTATATCTTTGTCAACTAAAACCTTCTTTCTCCCGTATGCAGAAACTCAAGCATCCTCCATGATGTATCAAAGCAAGAGCAAACGTATCAACTCCTTGACTGAGTTAATAAAGATCCCGTAAAACTGTTCTCGTCACTTTAATTGCGAAAACTCCGAATGGTATGCGAAAACTTTCGGGAGAGCTCGGCAAAGTTCGGCTGTTTACGAATGCACTTTATTTTTGTTGTACATAGTCGCCTGCTTATTTAATTGCTTGATGTTAGTTTTTTGGAGAGATATTTCTTCTTCTCATCTTATGGAGTATTTTAGTGAAAGAGGATTGAAAATATATGAGAAAGATTGTCCACTTGCATTGCGCATACTCAAAACAGACTCAGTGTCTAACTCAAGATGTATATAAAAATAGCCACAGAAAGTTAATATAGTAAAGTGTTATAATTATGGGTTAATATAGTAAAGTCTTATAATTATGGGTTAATTAGTGCCTAAATAAAAACTAGGGTATTAGATATTTAGCTAGGGATTTAAGTTTTAAATGTAGAGACCTGCGTGAACAAAGTCTAATCATAAAAATATATAATGTAGCAAAAATTACATATTACGAGATATAATTTCAAACATTTTTATTGTTATGTCCCGACCGAATAAACATAAAAGCCCAAGGTCCTACATACGCTATAAAATTGCAATATTATTGTCTTCTTCACCGCATAAAATTATATGATGGTTTACGTCGTCATTTTGAACGTAATAAAGACTTTAAAAGCCTCGTCTGAAGGGCATTGAAGCTTTATATTTAAGCGTGTTATATTTAATGGGATGTGCAGTACGCGTAGCGTGACCAATTATATATGTATTCTACTGATAATTAAGGTATTTCTAAATATTTCATGTTAGAAATTGGTAAAGGTGTCATACACCTCCGCGGGACGTCCTCGACAACGGACGTCACGACGCGATTTCAGCCACAGTAGGCGCGTGCATGCGGATAGCGAGTAATAGGTGACTTACCGTCCGATCATGGACCATGCCTAGGTCGACAGCGCGTCGAGTTCCACGCGCTTCAAAGATTTGTCAGCAAAATGACAGGGTTCCCCTCTTGGAGGGCAAAAGCCTGCCGTAGTCGCGGGACTGTCTCATCAGGCAACCATGACCCTGGAACGTGAATATTAAGGCTATTGAGGGATCACCGTAGATTTTAGACAGTACAAGTCTAGCAGTCTTTCTTATCCCACCCTGGGTGGGAGGACTCATTTGATGATTTTACCGGGAAAAAAAATGTGCCATAACTCCGCGTATGGTAGGTGGCAGGTATTTAGTTGAAGTCTTGTGATCTAATTGGCGTAAGTAATAGGCACTGGTGAGCCAAGAGATTTTGGTTTTTATTCAAATTCCTTCAGGAATTTCATTACAGCAACTAACTAAATTTGTGGTCCTTTGATGGCATTAGGCTTACCTTTATTACCCTTATTATTATATCGGACTTCAACAGGCGAATAAATGACATCAAGGTCTATTTCTGCCTAACACTGGGGATTACTAGCGTTATATTTTTGGGTTTATAAAGATTAAAGGCTTCGCCTCAAAGGATTTCTAACTCACTTTATGCATGTTATACTCGTATTTTTAAGGATCACCAGGTAAATTTATATGTGGTGATTTAATTTTATTTTTAGCGAGAGACTGACGCGATGACGTGGGCGTTCATATGGACAGTGGCGATCAAAGTATACAGAGTGAATTTTTAAACTGGGCGTGGTTGGCTGTTTCCGGAACTATGAGGAATATTAAAAAACGTTGAAAGGAGTCTCGTGGCCGATTTTGACGAAAACTAAAACTGCATCATCGGATTTAAAAAAAAACAATAATCCTGGCCAGGAATCGAACCCGCTGATTTAAGAAAAAAATCACACCCTGTATTATTAGGTAGGTACACCATTCGATAGTGTTGCTAATAAGGATCAAATTCTGGGAAGTAATCATATTATAAGTAAACTTGACTTCAAATCCCTCTAGCAACAGCTACACCGATATCTTCAGGCAGCATCGTCTTGTCTGTATCAAAATAAAGGTAATTGCTTGATGGAACCTTCAAGAAGGATTTGAAGTGGTCGGTCTCCAATTCCTAGTGGTCGACCATTGGCAACGACACCACAGACTTCCTAACTCGCAGTGATGGCTGAGCGATCCGCTTATGAGCACTATCTTATCGCTATCCGACACCAAACAGCTTCTTCTGTGTTTTGCTTCTGTATTACAAGAAATACAGTAACTAAGTATCGCCGCACACGAGCCACTCGCGACAGCCACAAACGTCGCCACGAGAAGCTTGAGGCGGCTACAGAAGTTGAATCGCGCGACAGCCATTTGAGGCCGGTGGTCGACACTTGCGGTCGTTGGCTGCTACTTTTTTAACCAATGCTTTACTGAGGTAAGAGGGAGAGGGTTGCGGAATCGCGCGAGTGGCGTGTGGCGGCGTTTTGTGGCCCGTGTGCGGGAGCCTTAACAGTTCCATGGTGAGCTTGCCCCATCTGGCCTAATTTTTGCTAGATAGAAACAAAGCGCTAATCCATTTTGAAAGAAAAAAGTCAGGATAAATCTCAATGTCCTGTGTCACATTTCTTGTACAAGAATAAAACCAAGTCACACGAACAAACTGACCTCGAAAGGTCAGCTCCCAGACTAATTTCAGGATCACTTACAAAAACCTAATTCTAACCTAATTCAAGGTAGATAAATACTAAGAAAAACCGTTTCAAAACTGCCATAACACAGTTCCAAATTAAAACGTTTACATTTTAAAATAAATTAAAAATTCTAAAATTATCTCCAAAAACGACATTCTTAATGAAGCTGAAACTGAAATATATTTTATCATTAAAGTTCTAATCCTGTAATACGGTTAAACTGCTTTTATTACTTAATTTTAATTCATAATTTCTCGACTGGCTTTTAATAAGAGCAAGTTATTTCAATTTAATGTTATTAAGTGTTAATGTTTGAAATATTATGAGCGCAGTTTGAAATATTAACTAGTTTAAGAGTTCGTCTGGTTCTTTTTGCAACTGTTTGTAATTTATTGGTCTGGACTTTTGGTTAGGTAAGATTATGGATACTAGTCTGACAGTCCCTTCTGCCCTGCCCAGTGTGGGAGGGCTCATTTTTAGGGTTCCGTAGTCAACAAGGAACCCTTATAGTTTCGCCATGTCCGTCCGTCCGTCCGTCCGTCCGTCCGTCCGTCCGTCCGTCTGTCCGCAGTTTAGCTCAAAGACGGACAGTACTAGAGAGCTGTAATTTGGTGTAAATATACGGATTTGTTGTGCCAAAAAAGTGGTAAAATAAAATCTCGTAAAATATTTTTTACACGTAAAGTGAGGATTTTTTTTTTCTCGCGTACCCCTTTGTGTGGGGTATCATTAAATAGGCCTTTAAAAAATAATGATAGTTTCCATTAACAATTTTTTGATAAAAAAATTCGTTTGTGAAATATTAAGCTTTAAAGTGCTAAATTTTGCTCGATTCGATTGTCCCCCCCCCCCCTCTACCAGCTAAACGGTTATGTTTGGGGGTGTGAAAAAATTCACAATAGTAGTATATATAACGAAATTTAAAAGAAAATTATCATCACTAAGTAGGCTTTACAACTTTACAAGTAATAGTCGACCAACTTATAAAATGTACTTATATCCATGTTTTCTTAAACAAAATGTATCGGAGACAACTGCAAATGTAAGTTTGTCAACTTTATTTTTACAGCTTTTATAGGTATGTTTTTAGGTGATAGGTAGGTTTTTATCGTCAACTATTTTTGACTAAATTCAAAAAAAGGAGGAGGTTCTAAATTCGTTGTAATCTTTTTTCTTATGTATTTTCCCCGATTTCTCAAAGACTCCTGGACCGATTTTAAAAATTCTTCTTTTTAAAATTAAATTCAGCGAATCAGTTTAGTTAGTTCGCATAAGTATTTTGATGGGCAACTACGGAACCCTACACTGTGCGTGGCCCGACACGCACTTGGCCGGTTTTTTTTTGATGATATTACCACGTTAAAAAAAGATACCTAGTTTTTAGTTAATTATATTTTATTATTGATTATTGAATAGTAGTTTATTTCACCGGTTAATATTCATGATTAAAAATGGCCTAAGCCATTGTATCTATAACATATTTATGTTTATCTACTCTCATAACGTTAAATTCAATGTGTAGTGTTTATTAATCTTTATCTTTTTCTTATATGTTCGTGTTTAATGAGAGTAGATAAAGTAGTGTATGAAACTGCACATAACTAGGTTTTATACACTCGTGTGATACTTTTAAAAAACCCCCTCTTTATCCACCAGTTTCATAAACTACTATTATGCTTTCAGATAAAGGTAGTTGCGTTTTAATCGAAATTCATCCTTAATGCCACATTCTTACAATACATTCTAGCCTAATTTTCTTTCTTTTACAACCCCACCGTACAACACACTTGTAGGTATAGCAACAAATTGTTTCATGTCCTCGCCTAAGTTGCGGTCGTATTCATAATGCAAAGGACAAAGTTTTTATTGCTGCTCCCGCCATTTTGCTACCGGTGAAATAGGGATACGAAGTGGCCCGAAGGTCAACGAGGATTGCCGAAGGATTATGGAAGGTTAGACGTGGATAAAGGGTTACCGTTTTTTTTATTTATTTTGTGTTAGATTTTTTTTTAAATTATAGTTGCCAGTAATAATCCCCAATTAAAAATTGTAGAGCATAGGGTCAAACCCAGCCAGCCGCTTTTTTATTCTTTTTTCCCTTCAGCTATTTTCCAGTCGTGAGGGGACTTTACTTTGTGTTATTTTTTACCACCACTTGTGTTGTCGATTATGGTGAAGAAAAATATGGGTGAGAAATCCGACATCAAAATATTTTAGAACCACAAATTCAAATGTGATGCACTAATTGCACTGAGCTAGCCTGGTCTTAAACTCTTAATTTTTTTCCTGGATATTTACGTACCTACCTAAAGAGTTAGTAAATCTTATAAGTTAAAAAAAAACACTCTGTAAAAGATCCAGAATTTTCTGAAATAAAAAAAAATCTCAACTCATCAGGGCAATACTCGAAAGCGCTCCCGCGTCATCACGGTCCGCAGTAAAAGTTTTATTTATTCCGAAACTTGTTTCATTTTTCTTTGCGCACATTCGAAAGAATAAGGCCAGATGTACACCGCAGAAACACATAAATAACACCGCATAAAAGATGTATGAAGACAAGCCCACTTCAAGAATTATTTACCAGGGGCCGGCTTGAGCAACATCCTTCGATTTTTTTTTCTACCCTTTTAAACAATTCCGTGTGTCGTGTGGGATTAGGAAAGGCTAACTTAAAGCCACACTCCTTTTAAGGTTACAGGAAAATTTTCAGCGAGTTACAGAGTTGTTAAAAAGTTGTTGCCGCTCGTAAAATGCGGAAATAGCTGCTTATTTTCGCAGTTTGAGGAGTTTAGCCCATATTTTTGTTTAATTACCTTCTTTTGTTATGATAATTTCTTTGTTGGATTTTAATCTTACGGGTATTTTTTTTTGTTCGTGGTCAAATCATCAATTGAGTCATTTCACACAGGGCGGGACGGGAGGGACAGCCAGACTTGTACTGACTAAAATCCATAATGATCCTTCAATACTCACTACGTTCCAGAGTAACGGTAACCTGATGAGATAGTTCCGCGATCTAGGCAGGCTTTGGCGCTCTCAAAGACCCCATCAGTATGCAGCTCTATGAGGCGATCTGGGTATATGGTCCATGATCGGGCGGCAAGTCACTCAAATAATAGGGGCTAGTTAGGGGGGAGTAACTGTTCGAGTACATTCATCAGCAGTTTTGATTTGTATAAAGAAAACTCGTTTGTCGAACAAATCTACGTCAGTTCGATCAAAGTCAGCACAAAAGTCATTAATCTCTCAAACACAAAAGTAAAGTTGCTAAATCCGCTCAATAAAAAAAAAAAAAACAAATCTACATTGGAATTTAGAACAGTTACTTCCGAAGTTTCTGAAAAAAAAACACAAGAGTCCCAGTCCCAGTTTGTACGAAAAATTCAACTATTTCAATTAAGAGTCTCGTAGCGTTCCATTTTCGAAACTTTGTTTTAAATTGCAGCGCCAGAAGTCGAGTTTCGAAGTCATTCCGAACGGTCCCATTCGACGTTCCGCCGGTAATACGGTTCCGACACGTCCCGACCTTTTACGATCTTTAACGAAGTAATCGCCTCTGATCGGTGATAGGAAAAAGTGTGCAATTATCTTATAATGCCTTCCCGCTTCCGTGAGTTCGCTTTTTTCTGCCAAGAATTCATTTAAGTTTAATCGTCTGACTTATTGAAAAGGAGATAAAGTTCAGAATTCAAATTGAAATAATTACCTCGGCTTCTTACTTGATAAATGCACACCTTGCCGATTTACACCTTGACTACTAGTTCTTTCAACTGTCATTTTTCATTCCCTTAGGTGACCACATCGCTCGTAGTACCTACTGATAACCGATGGTGACGAAAAGTTCTCGAGTGGCGACCACGGACCAAAAGACGCAGCGTAGGCCTCCCACTAGAGGTGGACCAACGTCATTGTGAGGGTCGCGGGCAACCGATGCATGCAAGTAGGGAATTGTCGTTCAGCGTGGCGGTCTAAGGGGGAGGCCTATGTTCAGCAGAGGACGTCTTCCAGCTGATAATGATGGTGATGATGATTGGTGACCAACTGAATATGTGTAGTTTTTCGTCCTCGGTATACTTCCTCCTCTTCCTTCTGAGGTCCTACTCCTCATACTCACTCCTTATGGAGGGTCATGAATCATGACCCCCCTTGAAAAGATCTTTCTCCTGACAATGTTACGAAAATCGTTTTGGTAATACTGGAGTATGGTGTGATTGTTTTCTAAAGACTTTTTATCTACTTAAGAATATGTTCCTGGTCGATCCTTGCCTTGAAACACACAAATAAACAGACAAAAACACAACATATTTATACAAAACATTATACGTATCTAAATACCCATTCTTTTTGACGGCCGACAGCTTTCACGAAAGTTATATTTTATGCAAAAACTTATTTCATATTTCTTATTCAAAGTTTTGCGGTACAGAAAAAGTAGCTACTATCATTATAAAGTGAGGTAACTTAAGGGTATATGTGAAGAGTGTGGGTAGTCGGAAAAAATCCTATTAAAAGTCCTGGGATTGATCAGCATTTAACTTTTTCTATGTGGGTTGAGCTGAAATTAGTTGGGTTATGAAACAAGAAGGGTGGTGTATTTTTTAGCATACGTATTATGTTTACCGCCTCCCAAAAAATAGTAGGTATTTATATTGTTATGTATTTTTTCCGAACATTATTTTTGAAAGATGGCGTACATCTTTTAATTTGTATAGTCAGTCATGATCGGAAGCCGATCATACTTACACTTAACATATTTGAAAAAAGGCTTGTTAGATAATGATGACTTTTACTTCACTGTGTATCAGTAGCAAAGACCTTTCGCCTCATCCATCATTATGTTCGTTTTCAGACTGCTTAATCTCTAGTGTCGAAAATTACCCGCCAAACGACTTTGTCAGTCAGAATTGAACTTAATCCTTTATACCTGCGTATTTCCGAAACAAGTAGATACATTGTTATATATTTCCGATAGTTTTTTGTTTAGAAGCCTTTACGGTCGTTAAAAATGACCCTTGATGTTAAAAAGCGACCTAAAATAAATACTTAAAAAAAAAAAAATTACCTGCAGTGAAAAGTTACATCTAAGGAAATAAATAAATACTTTTGTTCTTTTGATATTGGTACCAAAATGTGACCTTGGATTGCTTACATTCTTATTATCTTTAATCATCGAGAAGAACTGGGCAAAATCCTGGAACCAGAATTCTAAGTCATGTGACATCTACCAATCCGCTATTGGGTACGCGTGGCGGATTATAGATGTGGGCACAGCCAATGCTGTGGGCCTCCCGGTACACAACTCGAAATAGAAACCGAACAGAAGGTGATTTCTGTTGCTGATAACAGTTTTCTTGATAAAATAATGTCATCATAACATTGCGGGTTCTACTTCAAGTTCAGTCAGCCTATAGCATTCTTAGTGCTAGGGCAGGCCTCGTATCGGTGAGATGGTCTCTGCCACGCGAGTCCATTGCCAATGGATCAGATGTCGTATGTGTTTGAGTTCTTAACCGACTTCAGAAACAGGAGGAGGTTCTCAATTCCACCTTATTGTTAGCGTATTTTTATTGACCCATCACCTTAATAACTTACCAGTGGCGAACGGATATTGATGATGATGTTAGTGTGTA
Source organism: Agrotis segetum (assembly GCA_036375495.1). Lineage (NCBI taxonomy): Eukaryota > Metazoa > Arthropoda > Insecta > Lepidoptera > Noctuidae > Agrotis > Agrotis segetum. The sequence continues at coordinate 368,099 of JAQSVV010000208.1, forward strand.
CTTGGTTATACGGGTACGATGTTATTATTGGTACTATGGACTACGTATTTGACAAGAATTTGGGTTAAATGTATGAATCAAAAAGGGTTACAGAAAATTAACTCTGGCCATGCCATATACGGTGCAAAAAAACAATTGTTGGTCATCACCGTTTTGAGAGCAGTGGTGATCAAATAAATTACCCAGTGTAATGCGCCCAGATTACCACTGAGATATGACTGCTCTAGTCAACTTTTGAGCATCATTTCAAATATTAATTTATTCTCAAGTATGATCCCCCCAATTCTTACTCAGTTTACCAAACAGTTGGAGTGCACCGGACAAGTGCACATGAATCAATATTTGAGATGGTGACAGTGCAAACAGTCTTCTAAAACCACGACTTTGGGGGCACCGCTGGAACGATTGGGTTACTGTTTGCCTTCATGGTGTGGTCTGTAATTAGGCGAGAAGTGAACTAGTTGGTGGTATTAGTAAAACGGTTAGCTTCATAGTCTATTTTTAAGCAACTAAAAAAAAGGAGAAGGTTCTCAAAACGAATGTTTTTTTTTATTTTTATTTTTTGTTTGTTACCTCATTATTTTCGACTAGATAAACCAATTTTGACGATTAATTTATTGTCAGATGCAGTACACTTCGTCATTGAAATATTTTGAAGTTCCTAAATGAAATGAAATTTTATACTCTATTTTTAAGACCTAGACTGCAAAGGGTGAAATTAAAATGAAGGCCTTTATGTAATACTGAAATTAACATTTTGAACGGGAGAAAAATCGAAGACATTTCTTTACTTTTCGGTTAGGCACATAATCATTTCCAAAAGAAACCATTTATTCCTCCTTGAAAAGCTGAACTTTTGTGAAAACATAGTCTGTGCTGTTTTTTTTCGTTATTAGTTTAATTTTAATTTTAGATCGTCATACTCCTAAAGAATTCATAAAATTAAGTTGTTATAAATTATAACAGTAACAGTTGCTTGTACAATTTAAACCTTTATTTTCCCGCGTTTTGAGGATTTTAGGTCGAATATCCACCAAAAGCAATACTGGTAAAGATATCCGTGGATAAAAACTCTGTTTTAAGATTGTATACGCAATCTTAAAAAAAATGGCTTCGCAAAAAAATGTTTTAAACTACCGATAGTAATTGAGATACGTAATTATGATATTTCGAGAGAAAAAGAGAGAGTGGCCACATCCATACACGAAAAAGAAAGATTAGTTTTCAGACATGTCTTCTTATTAATTGCCATTATGATGGATTAATAAGCTAAGCAGCGGCGTAAATATAGCACGCATCTTGCAGAGGACACTACCCTTACCATCAATATTTACATTCTTGCAACCCACATTATATTTATTATTTTAAAAGGCAACACGCCCTTGTAATAAATTCAATCGGCTCTCCTTATAAAACTCGTTAAACATTGATAGTGATTTTAAAAGCGAAATTGAAAATATTGGGATTAAAAATGATGATGAATTTTTAGATTATAGATTTATTTCGATATTTTGTTTTATAATAGAAAATGTATTTAAATAAAATTGGAAAATATGGAAAAATGAACGCGATATCTTGATATTTAATCATAATGAAAAACTTAGCTTGTTAACATCTATAACTATGGCGAATCCGAGATCTAGCCTTACCGGGAGAAGTGATTTTTTTATGTGGAAAGACATAATTATTTCTTATTATATCTAAAACATGGACCTAAAAAAAAAGGCGGACGGAACTTCACTAAGAAACGATTGAAGCACCACAATGGCGGCGGCCTTTATATGTGTGAGTTTGTATAGGGATGCCAGATGAAGGAAAAAATTACCCATTTTTAAACAATATTTAATTAAGATCTCCCTTGAACTTAAGTTTAATTACATTTTTTTTTGTGACGGATGCCTATTTTTAAAATAAAGGTAAAATAATTTAAGCACATTGGTTATTAAAATATTTACAACTCGTTTAATGTTATATTATATAAATATTTAATTAAAGCTATTTTATGTTCCATTCCTACACGTCTACATTCCTATTCCATGTCTACACTCCCTTATTATTTTTATACAATCATTTTTCCATGCATCATTTGCCGTGGGGAAATCTGTAAAAATATAGAAGAATACAATAACGATAAATAGTAACATAAAATATAAATCTCCCAATTTTAAAATAATTTGAACCATGAAATAGTTGCAACACTGATTGATTTCGAGATGTTTATTAAATTTATTGACGTAAAATCGAGAAATAAGCTTCAAATTGACATGCTTAACTATGAAAAGTGATCCCCTGGCTTTTTTAATTGAACTACTATGGTTTAGACAACTTTTTGCAACACATGACGGCATACTTTGATTTTTATTAGACAAAATAACGCCGATTAACACGCGAGCGTCGTTCGAAGCGTAATGGCCGACGGCTGACTTACTATGGTGTGAATGTGTGTGTTCTGGCTTGTCCACATTAGTGCACTGACTTACTATGGGTGCTTCAATTGTTTCTTAGTGAAGTTCCGTCCGCCTTTTTTTTTAGGTCCATGATCTAAAAGCAAAAAAAAAACTAAGTAATTACTTCGGTTTTTTACTACGTAGGTATCAGGATCAGTGCTGTAGGTACTCGTAATTATGAGTATACCTACAGCACTGTAAGTACAGTCAACAAAAGAGATAAATGTAGGCAGACATTTAAAGTGTATGTACCATACAGCCAAAGAGTCCATTCCTACAGCAACAATACAAAAAAAAACAACTATTTGATACTTGCTGTCTACGTCAGCGTTTCCCAACCTTTTTCGGCTACGGACCCCAAGGAAATGAAGCACAGTTTTCACGGACCCCTCCATAAAATAATAATTCAATTGTAATCTCAAATCAGGTTCGACTTGTAATCTGACTCTGTATTTGTTTTTTTTATATACGCACTTATTTCACTCACATCATTCATTCAGTCTCGCTCACCGCAATGCTAACTGAGCGTAGCGATTACGAGACATTAGCATTTATTTATGGTCTAGAGATGACACCGCGGACCCCCATACATATACTCGCGGACCCCCAGGGGTCCGCGGACCACAGGTTGGGAAACACTGGTCTACGTATATAAAATATCTCTTCTGTTGATTGCACCAACACTCCTACCAACCAACTATTTAATTTTGATTTAAATTCAGCTGGTAAGTGCACAATATCTCTTCTTAGATTTCCTTACTAAATAATACCATTAAATTAGGTACTGTATACTCATAATATCACATAAAATTGTATTTATTATAGTAATGATACGAGATAAAATTGTCGTAAAACCGCAGGGAAAGTATTTACACATGAACATTATGCACATTTTATGTTATTATGATTCCATAATATTATTATATTTTTCAGATTTTTTTATGTCATAACAGTTATGTGTTTGTTATGTTTATTTAGTTAAGAATGCAGAAATTATTATCATAACATTTTTTTTGTTGTCCCACACAGTTTTTATTTGTAGGTTATGCAAACTTTTGTTCCGTGCGGAAATCGAACACACAACACGCTCAATCGATCGGTCAACCTCTGCGCTAATAGAGCTGTCAATAATATCCTATTACTATTATAAAGGCGAAAGTTTGTAAGTATGGATGTATGGATGTATGGATGTTTGTTACTCTTTCACGCAAAAACCACCGAACGGATTTGGCTAAAATTTGGTACACAGATAGTTTATAACCTGGATTAACATATAGGATAGTTTTTATCCCGATTTTATGTTCCCGTGGGATAATTTTCGAGTTGTAGCGTGTGAAGCCGCTGGCAACAGCTAGTTATGGTAATAAAATTATGTAATTTTTGTTGACGTTAAATGGTCATTTTTGCTTGCTCTAATATAAATGATAACACGTGCCTCTTGCATGGTTCAATGTTCAAACAGGAAGTGCACCGGTGTTCAAGTTAAACGCACCGACAGTAAACACTAAACTATCGAGTATATAATTTTAAACATTTGTTTAGGCGTTACTTATAGAATATTTCCTGTTACGTCACGTATGATGATAGTAGGTATTATCTATAGATATAATAAAAATAAATACGTTTCGATCTTGAGAGTGGTGTTTTGAACCCAGCCAGGCACAGACGCTAGCATGTCAACCTACCCAATCTGTCAAACTACCAATTGAACATTAACCTTCATTTATTGTGATAAGGTTGAAAATCTATTAAAGAAACAGATTGAGGTATGTTGATGTGCTGGCGTCTGGTCTAATTTATTTCATCACCACTGATTTCGAAATGGAAAAGGAATACCATACATCTACTCTACCTATATATACCTACCTATATAATTTTTGTATAGAAGAAAGGAATTTTTGTTTGAAATACACAAAGTCGCTTGAAAGCGACTTTTTTCACTACTTACGAGTATGAAGTGAAAAGTAATCAAAACTAGAAGAAGAATTAAGTAGAAATGATATCATGCTTTAAGGATTGCTGTTTCACGTAACATCTTTTTTTGGCATAAATAATGTGTTAAGTGGATGATTCTATGACATTTTCACGATAATTCTTTAATATTTTTAACCGACTTCCAAAAGGAGGAGGTTCTCAATTCGGATGTTTGTATTTTTTTTTTTTTTTTTTTTTTTATGTTTGTTCGGGCATAACTCCGTCGTTTCACAACCGATTTGAAAAATTCTTTTTTTGTTGGATAGGGTATACTTCCGAAATGGTCCCATTAAAATTTTATCGAAATCGGACTAGTACTTTTTGAAAAATCAACAAAAAACAACAAAAACCTAAAAAGTTTTCAACTTTGTCTACACCGATTACTCCGAGGTTTCTGGTCCGATTTCGATGATTCTTTTTTTGTTCGATACAGTTTATCTGCCATTTGATCCCATAAAATTTTCATTTAGTTTGGTGCAGTAGTAAATATTTTTAGCTCATTGTGTACATACATCCATGGGCGTTGTTTTGTTATTACCGGTGCTACGGATTACAACATTTTAGTGCACATGTAAGAAAATTATGTATTTGACAATAATTTGGGTTGAATAGTGAAACTAAAAAGGATAAAATAAAAAACTTTTTCAAAAAAAAATGCAACCGACTTCAAAACAACCACAAAAAAAGTTCAAAATAACCTACAAAAAAACTTTTCTTTAGAAAGTCGGTGACACAAAGTCAATGAAATATAAAATAAAGTCACCGACTTTCGAAAGAAAAGTTTTTTTGTAGGTTATTTTGAACTTTTTTTGTGGTTGTTTTGAAGTCGGTTGCATTTTTTTTTGAAAAAGTTTTTTATTATCATGCTTATTAAGGTATTCCAAATCAGAGGTATTCCACTTTGGGGTCCTGTTGAAATGGCACCTTAATATTGCACTTAAGGCTCCTATTAAAAAATTTCGGTGCCAGGTGCCTAATGTGGAATATCCTCCCCAAATCTATGACTTCAATCTAACATTATGCTTCGAAAAGCATACAAAACGATGTACATGAACACGATATTCGACAGCATTATTAATACGGCGGTAGTTTTCAACGCTTTCACGTCCCCGACTAGGGTGGCAAAGCAAGTGTCTAATTTAACTGAGACTCTCTAAGTTTGTTCATTAACTTTAACAAGATTTTGTTGCGTCACCCTTTGAGACTGCGCACTACGGTGAAATATTAAGAGTAATTTTTTAAAAAGGTATATTTTAGAGACGTAATTGCTTTCCCTACGAACGTTATTTTTTTAGTGGATCCTTTTATAGTGGGGGTTTTGTTGCCGCTTTGTTACGGGTTTTATGTGCTGGATTTCTTTTTTTTAAGTGTTAAAGGTAAGGGAGGTAGGTACTAAACTTTTGCCGTACAAAGGTGAATGAGTAAAGGTATTCTTTTGTAACAGTAAACAGTGTTGAAGTGTGAATTGTTTTGTTAAGGTATTTTGTAAAGTTTATTAAAGACTTCATTGTGTTTCTCTTTCAGATGTGGAAGTAAAAGACGAGTGAATTTAGATGTAGACAGGTATGTGGTTTTTTTATTTTACAAGGACTTTCCTGCATCATTGTCCGCAACTGGGGCTGTAGTTTTATGCTGGAACTAATAATCTAAAAAAAGTTAGTTAGTTTCGGAGATAATGGGTATACGATCATTAATTTTTTCATTTTCTTTTTAAACTATTCTAATTAAAATTCAAAACAAAATCTAAAATCATGTTAACTTTAAACAAACTTAATTTGAATTTCGAAAACTTACCCTATTTCAAGGGGTTAAAAGTAAACGAGTTTATAAAATCCGCACCACTAATTACACTGAAGCAAAAATGTGTTTTAATCTATTTATAAATTTACAAAAGGTGTAGCTGCAAAGTTTTCCTTTCAAAGCACAAAAAAAAAACTTACAAAGGCAGTTCCGAACTATCGGCCGAACAATATCTTTGCGTTGGAACTCTTAAAAAATATTGAGAGCGGAAATATTTAATTGCATTATTTTATAAGAGAAGTTGGTCGGGAAACGTCCTGCCTCGAACAGACTTTGTGGACGCCGTAACCGCTCAAAAGAATGTTAGGAAAAACCTTTTGAAAAAAATAGTTTAAATTGTTAGTAGTTTAAGAGTCATGGCACTGGTAATTGGTGTTACTTGTTTATAATGAATCTGGTTTTGTTCGAGTATTAAGATTTTACTTCCCAGTTATTTATAATCAGTCATAATACTACCATTGTTGGGAAACAGGCCTCTGCCCTGTGAGAGGGATTTTGTAATATATGCGGTATTAGTAAACTCGGATTTTAGGATGTAGGTATGTACTCTGTACATAGATAGATACTTCTTTCTCACTCCATTTATTGCACTGTTTTGAAAGCAGTGGAGGAAGAATGAATAACATCATAAAGTAATTTTAATGCATGTTTGGGTAGGACAATGTTATAACTCGTAAGTCTTGTATTGCCTACTTATACAGTTTTATTTTTTCATACATAATGGAACGTTGCCTCACTAAAGTTTTTTCGGTAGGTATAGCGGGTTGTTTTTTACAAAAAAATAAACTCACATAACACACGCAAACAGTGAGACCCAGAAAACTACTAATACGCTATACAAATATTTTTTCTGTGCTGGAATCGTACCCGCATGACGCAGCATGGCAGTAGATTGTTCAGCTACTGTGCCATCGCATCTTAACAGTTTATTAAATTACGGCGTTATCAGTAACATTCAGCTTCGGACAAAGATGGCCGCGGGCATGCGGGCGGCGAGTATAGGTGACTCGCTGTCCGGCCATGGACCATGCCTCAGTCGACGGGGCGCGTAGTGTTCCACGCGCGCTTCAAAGAGTGTCAGAATTATGACGGGGCCCCTCTCTAGAGGGTCAAGGCCTCTAGTGAATCTTAGTCAGTACGAGTCTAACAGTCTCTCCCGCCCTGCCCTTCATGAGGAGGCCTCATTTGATGATTTTACTATGATAAAATATAAGCCTAAGATGTCCGAAGGCGATGATGAATTTCGCTTTTTGAGGAGATCAACTTAAGCTACATTTGACAAGAAATGATTAGTTTTCTAAGTTGATGTCGCAATAAATAAATCTCGGTAATGAAGCCAACGCTACCGATATTAATTTCTGCGTAGGCGTTTCAAAAAAATAAATGGTAAGACAAAGTCGGGGTCAAGACTTCTTATTGTTTTTATTACATCCAGATAATCCAATTTCATCTTGAGAAGCAGAAATAATAGTAATAAGTTGCTGAGTTCCAGTAAGGAAAATAATTATTGCTTTGACATAATCCTGGCTAACGAAATAAGTTATGTAAGTCCTAGAAGAGCTGATATTTATAAAACTAAGCAATACGGATAAATATCGTAAAAGAAATTGTGGCTAAATAGATAGCAGGCGCTCTGGTCAATCTTTATGATTAGGCCACGCTTGCCAAGTCTGTGGATGGATGACCATCAACTATTGTGTTCTAAGTTTCTTTCGTGCCCATTGGATCATCATCATCAGCTGGAAGACGTCCACTGCTGAACATAGCCTCCCCCTTAGACCACGACAATTCGCCACTTGCATCCATCGGTCTCCCGCGACCCTCACGATGTCGTCGATCCACCTAGTGGGAGGCCTCCGCTGCGCCTTCCGGTCCGTGGTCGCCACTCGAGAACTTTTCTACCCCATCAGTTGTCAGTTCTACGAGCGATGTGACATGTCCATTGCCACTTCAACTAGCAAATTTTATGAGAAATGTCGGTGATAGGAGCAGTGGTGGCCCAGTGGTATCGGTCCCGACTTACGAGTTGTAGGTCGTGGATTCGAACCCCACCAGGGGCATTACTTTATGTCATTTATTTCATCATCACTGCTCTCAAAACGGTGAATGTCCTAGAACCAAAAAATCGAAGACATGTGACATCTGCCAACCCGCACTGGGCCTGCGTGGTAGATTATGTCCCACTCCCTCTCACAAGTAAGAGAGGAGGCCTGTGTCCCAGCTGTGGGAACATTATAGGTAGTCTGATGATGATGATGATGATGTCGGTGATTCTGGTTCTTCGCCGAATATCCATGTTTTGGTTTTTATTCCGCAGAAAAACTCCAAGCATAGCTCTTTCGCGATCTCAGGGCAGTATGGAAGGAACGACTGTCGCGACCGACGGCCGGGCACGCCGCAATTGCGGCGGTAAGACCCCTCTTTGAGGAGTGGCTGGAGAGAAGTCATGGCGTCCTGACCTACCGCTTGACGCAGGTCCTCACCGGACACGGAAGTTTCGGGAGGTACCTGTGTCTGATGCGAAAGGAGGAGACGCCTGGGTGTCACCACTGCGAAGATCGCCCGGAGGACACGGTGGAGCATACGGTGCAAGACTGCCCAGCTTGGACGGGGCACCGACGTGTCCTCACGGCTGCGATAGGCGGAGACCTCTCGCGCCCGGCATTGGTTGCGGCCATGCTGCGGGGCGAGACGGAGTGGGAAGCGGTCAGCGGCAGTGCCTCCTCCTTCTGCGAGGCAGTAATGCTCGTGAAGGAGGAGGCAGGCCGCGAGCGAGAGAGGACAGCGTCCTCCCTCCGCCCCAGCCGCAGTGGTAGGCGCCCACGGCGACGGACGTCGCTTGATGATCTCCGGCCACCGTAGGCGCGGGCATGCGGGCAGCGAGTAAAGGGCAACTCGCTGCCCGACCAAGGACCATGCCCGGGTCGACGGCGCGTTGTGTCCCACGCGCGCCTCAAAGAGCGTCAGCATAATGACGGGGCCCCCCTCTCAGAGGGCCAAAGCCTGCCGGGGTCGCGGGATTATTCCCTTACCGTAACCCCGGAACATAACAGGCTATGAAGGACACCGTGGATTTTAGTCAGTACAAGTCTGACAGCCCTCCCGCCCTGCCCGGGGTTGGAGGACTCATTTGATGATTTTACCACGCTAAGAAAAAAAAAAGCATAGCTCTTTCCATATCTTTGACAGTTGATTTAAAAAGGGAGCTTCTCCATGACGCACGATTCGACCGATTCCAATGGGGATGGCAACTCAAAGCTAATCGTAGATGGCGCTGCGATAGTTGGTCCCCACACGTCAGATTACTGTCTAACTTGTACAAAAAACAAACAAGATTTATTATTATAAAAATTGAGTATAAATACAAAACAAATATGGAAAATTATTCGTCAATGCACGTGCATATACTAAAAGAAGAACTAAGACGCCGCGGTGCATCTACAAGAGGAAAGAAAGTGATTTAATTGAGTGGTTGTACATTTGATTTTACCGTATTCAATCCACAATTCCTTGTAGTTCGATGTTTAAATTTTTATATTTAGGTATGTTTTACCTGTCCTCTCCTCTACCAAGAATATAATGCTGCTCCTAACTTTCTATTTTGATAAAATATCATAATGTTTTAAGTCAGTAATTTTACCCTTTTTTTTCTATTTAGAAAAATATCGAGAAATATCACAATATATTTAATTTCTTAACACCACAACAATCACTAAACTCGTTCCAGGTGATAATTCTCCCACCAGACGAACCATTTCATGATTTATAGAGCGATATAATACTGGTACTTAACCTCCTATAGAAAAGTAGATGTTATTTTAAAAAGTGTATTCGATTGTTTAGCTATAGTATCATCATAGAATTGCATTAATAAACACAACTAACGGCCTGTCTCGGCTTCCGAAGGGTGGATATTTGTTAATTTTATAGCTTTTCCTTAGTTATAATACAATTTTTGTTCTCAAGGCAGTCACAGCAGCTACCCATTATTTCTTGATAGTGTGAATTGTCGAAAATTTGTATGTTCCATCATTTTTACAGCTTGTTACACAACATCTAGTCATTTTACATCAATAAATCGAATTTTATCAGAAAATTCCTTTGATTTGACAGTTCTTTTGGGACCAAACTGTCACTTGTCACTTTAACACTTGCCTTCCCCATTACAAGTGAAAGTTTAGTCATCCTTACCATACGATATATGACATAAAACGTGCGGTTGTCTAGTACGCATCTCCTTGAACGCATCGAGGCCAGTGATATAGCTCAACCTTCTCCCGGCATTCCACCACCACGACCCGAGAGCTGTATCAGTCGCTGATCTCGTGCAGCTGGGCGTCTGTATCATTTTTGAGTGAGAATCTAATCAGCTGATACTCAACAACGTCCTATAAACTTCATCACGCTACTCTTCGTTTGCTCGGGGTTGTTTTGTATGCAAAACCAACGACTTTTAGAACGTCGAATCATCATCTACCTAGCCTTTTCCCAACTATGTTGGGGTCGGCTTCCAGTCGAACCAGATGCAGCTGTATATCAGTATTTTACATAGAGCGACTGCCAATCGGACCTCCACAACCCAGTAACTGGGTCATGCGATACCACATGGTAAGACTACAGTTGTCAGACTTAAGATCTATAAATGACAGCCGGGACCAACGGCTTTCACGTGCTTTCCGAGGCACGGAGGAAACTCGCTATGACACATGGTCACCCATCCACAGACCGGCAAGCGCGGCTTAACCAGAATGATCGGCCTGTGCTGTAATTATTAAGACACGAGTTCCTTGTTTATAATGTCGAATAATTTTCGAATATAACCCCAGTCACTATTCGAATAGTGAAATGGGACGAATATTCGAATTGGAAGCCCTATGACAGGGCCACCACAAGACCATACACCTAACATAACGTGGGTGAAACCGCAGGCAGAAGCTACTTTATTAATAAAATGCTTTTTAAAACTACAAACCAGTAGCTTAAGCATGCATGTGCAAGAAATAGAGCGTATAAGGATTGGACGTAACATATGGCGATCTAAACTCCAGATATGCAAGCTCGGAAAATGTTCGGATCTGTTATTGAAAGCAAATATAAAAGTAAAACAATACCTACGTTTTGTTTACGATCAAAGTCTGCTCTGAGGTTTCTTGAACCGTGAATTATTTGTTTGCAATTGGAATATGGATATATTATGCGTAAATAGCATTGATGTATACAGGGTGATTTGTAATTCGATGCGGTCCTTGCAATGGGTGATACTAAACTTTATTTGCAACAATTTAATTTTAACTCCGAAAACATGGTGTCCAAACAGTTTTTTTTGGAGATAGCTTTAAAGATTTTCAAAGAAAATCGGTATTTTTTTTTAGGTAATCAACATTTTTAGTCCTGTGGTTTTTTTTATGCTGCTTGTGAACGAATGAGGAGCTATTTAATTCTATCAATTAACATCAAAGTTCCCGTTTACTTTCATCATCATCATCATCATATCAGCCCGGAATCACCCACTGCTGGGTAGGCCTCCCCCTTTCTCTGCCACATCTCTCGGTTCTCATCCATTTATTCTTTGTTTACTTTACGTCATGAAAAAGTCATTTTAGGGCCCCCAATATTTTATTCGGTACATAATAATCTAGTTACGATCCAGACAATACAATTTAAATACATTTCAAAACGAATTAAAATACGTGTTCAAACAGTCTGCATCCTAACTTAACCACACGGCTATTATAACATCTGTCGGATACCCCAAAACCGCACATTTTAACCACTCTAAAATCATTGTGTGTATCATAATTTTAAACTGTTCGCTACGAAAAATAAAAATTCAATAAAAACGAATATCGCAAGTGCACTGTGCAGCCAGTGTGAACGAATTTAAAAATTGGCTTTATTGAAAATTCTATCCCATCTTATGATGTTGGTTGATCAACCATGAAATATTGGTCTACGGCAACCCAGTGATTACCCTCAACCATACACACGTCTGGTTGTGCTTTTAAATTCATTCACAAGCGAATTTCTACTTTCTGTTAAAACAGTCAGGGTTTCATTTGCTTTGTTGAACGGTTTCAACCAAAAATTGGTCTCGGTGAATGGACAATACATCGAGGCTGCGAATTGTTCGAATATTAAAAATCATTGGAGCATTATTGAATTGCTCTTTGCTATTAATTCGATGTTGGTATTTGGTGTTGGCGGTGAATCATGAGCGGAGCGGGCTGGCAATGATAGCGTTTTTGAACACTGTTCGTCAAAACTGTAGTTTCTTCGGGTTGTTAAAAAGCAAATCAAGGTCTAAATAGTAAGTTGCCAAGATTTTGCCTTTTTATTTATATAGAGGTTAAGCCGAGGTTAGCTGATAATTATTTCCAAAGATCGATGTTCAATAATTATGGCTGTATGTTTGTGTCAGGGCGATACGCCTCAATAATAGTAGAGTTGGTCAGGATATTTGAGAAGACGCGGGAGTAAGGTTTTGACTGAATAGTAGCCACGGCTCGGCAAAAGAAACCAACGCCGTTGAAAAGCGTGGTGGTTTGACGATATCGTCTAAATCACAGAAATAAGAGACGCACAAAACCGAGAAGAATGGAAGTAAAAGGGTCTGATAATGATGATGGTGTTATCTATTTTTTTATGCTGAAAAGTATCTATCCCACAGTAAGTAATAAATATTTACGCAAAACAGACTGTCGGCCGGCATCTCAAATCGTGAAGATTTTCGGGAAATAAAAAAAAAGCGTCTAGAGTACTTCTCCAGACAGAGACACAGGTTCGATTCGAGTTCGAGTCCCGCTCGCAGTTAAACTATTAATTCCAAGAAATCTTTGTCACAAAGTACTTCCCAAACCCGCTGCCATTAGCACCCCACCTCAGCATAGCTGTAGAGTTTCGCACAGAGTGGCTCCGTTTGAACGATAATGGTTTTTAAAAGGGACTGCCGATGCCGGTTTGTTTTGTCAAACTTTTGCTCTTTGTTCAACTACTATGGATTTCGGATCTCATCGACATCTGTTTTGGGGAATTGTAGTTATTGATTGTATTCGGTATTGATTGGTTTTTATGTTGATTGCTTAGGTTTGATTGTGCCTTTATGATATCTATGATATTTATGATATTTATATATGATATTTATGATATATATTTATGATATTTTAATGTGGTACTGATGGTTTTGATATTTCATAAGACTCATAGAGAGAGCAAAGAAGCTAATTGTGCCTCTGAAACTACTATTACTTATTTTGTGTTGAACTTATTTTGTGAAAATTCTCTAGTTCGATTAAGAACGTCACCGACGTCTTGCCACAAAAAAGAAAAACATTGAACACTTGTCTAAAAAAACTGTCAACTTTAAAAGACATTTCACGTTGATATAAAGATCGTTTTGCAGTTACACTTTTATTAGACAAGCGTTCAAGAGATGTTTATGTTATTATGCCCAAGTAACACAAACGTGTCTAGAAACGTACTACTAGATAGCTTATAGAATGAAATTGAATTGTCTACCATAAGAATAAAATATCTATAAGCAATCTTCTAGAACGCTTATAGACAGAGTTTAGTAAAAGTGGGCACATTCTTGTACCCTCTCATAAGAATGAGTTAAGAAAACATGACTAGATAGAGTTCAGATCAAATTGACTTAAGAGACGTTTCTAGTGTCTCTCTAAACCGTTTATAGACCGTACGTTTATCTAGTAGCGTACTAGTAGATAGTTTATAGATAGAGTTAAGACCTTTAAAGGAATCATTGCTCGTCACGTTTTAAAACCAAATGATCTTAAGACCAACAACTTTAAGTAACATTTTACTAGTGACGCATAATGGCGTGGAACTTACAAGAGTTATTTTACTTAATAATATTTGCATCATGGCGTAACAAATTTATTTCTTTTTATTAATTTGTGTTTTAATAATGGGTAAATAAGCAAATCAATATGCGATTGAAATTCTATCGTTGAATATTATGTAAAACTCTTGTAAAATAAGAGCGCCCGCTGTAAATGTAAGATTTAACATTTTTTTTCAAAATATGAATATTATTTGGTATAAGCAAATTTTCGAATTTACATTTTAATGCTTAAAATACTCATTTTATTTAAAATATAGTTATTTAAAACATATCAAATGTCTAATTAGACATAATTTAATGATAAAAACATTAAAATACGTAACAAAAGTTATTTGAAGCAAAAAATAGGCAACAAAAATGGCGTCCAGATAAAATTTACTAGAAAACCGATTTCTGTAGAACAAACAGTCTAGAGATTTCTTTTGTAGTATGGCTCTAGAATAATTTTACTTACTACATACTAAACTATCTAGTGAGAGAATAAACAGATTTAAGAGTGGTTTAAAATTATCTAGTGACTGTCACTCTGTATTCCTTTTTATCTTGTCACAGTATTTCTAGACGTTCTTCAGTGAATAGGTAATTTCATGTGTTGTGAACGTAAGACCATTTTATGCAGTAACAAACCAATATAATTAATCAATACAAGAGGGTACCCGAGTAAAAAGTATTTCCGATTTATATAAGTATAAACAATGTGAGAAATAATAATTATAATTGTAATTACATTAATACCCTTTCATTTGATACCCACATCATTGGGGTGGATTTCAAACAGCCAGTCCACCATCTTGAATTTAAGTCGCCTGACTATTTTTTCGTATTCCTGACAGCAAACCTTTTCATTTGATACGCATATCATGGGGGTGGATTTTAAATAGCCTGTCCGCCATATTGGATTTAAGTCACGTGACAATTTTTTTCGTATTCTTGACAGCAAACCCTTTCATTTGATACCCACAACATTGGGGTGGATTTCAAACAGCCAGTCCGCCATCTTGAATTTAAGTCACGTGACATTTTTTTCTATTTCTGACAGCAAACCCTTTTATTTGATACCCATATCATTTGGGTGCATTTCAAATAGCCTGTCCGCCATCTTGGATTTAAGTCACGTGACAATTTTTTTCGTATTCCTGACGGCAAACCCTTTCATTTGATACCCATATTATGGGGGTGGATTTCAAACAGCCAGTCCGCCATCTTGAATTTAAGTCACGTGTCTACTTTTTCGTATTCCTGACAGCAAATCCTTTCATTTGATACCCATATCACGGGGGGCATTCCAAATAGCCTGTCCGCCACATTGGATTTAAGTTATGTGATTTTTTTTTTCGTACTCTTGACAGCAAACCTTTTTATTTTTGAAACCCATATATCATCAACAGTTTTCTACGTTTTGGAGGAAGTTACTAGGAAGTTTCGATTTTTCTTCGGTCGACTCTTCTTCATTTTTCTTTCTTTTTAAATACTTGCGGATTTTTCGACGAAAACCACCAGATCTTTTAATTTGTTTCATCTTCTCCATTGCATAAACTCATCCAATTTGAATTTCTAGTACAAATGCACTTAACTAAGCCACTTTTAAGGATAAAAACTCTAAAAACACGACTTCTCTATCAGTTTTCTAGACAAACTTAAAAATATCTAGTAAAGTATTTTATCTAGACTGAAGTATCTATAGAAAAAAAAGATAGGAGTACCATTAGCTAAAATAGAATATCTGTAGAAAGTTTTGTCTTCAAATATATCGTTTTATCTATAAAACTACTTCAAAATAGGTACCTTTAGGCTTTTTTAACTATTTGTAGAGCATTTTATCTAGAAACTGTCGTTATAACTATAAACGTACTTAAAATAAGTGTTCTATAGAACAAATACTCTTAAAATAATAAAGCTTTAGATAAAAAACTCTATAAGATTAAATGTTCTTTATCAAACCCATCTTTAGAAAGCCCGTATCTAAAGATTAACCCTGACTAGACAGTCTATAGACAGATTGGTTTTAAAACTTCCAGACTGTGTTACTTGGGTGATCAGGCGGATAATGTTTAATTTAGCTTTCACGAAAACTTCTTTTGATTACAGAGCCAACTTCATCAATAGCCTTCAAAAATTCTCTTTTTTTTAGCAAAATCTCTCTCGCAAAATGCTTCGTTTATACTTTCAGTACCCTTAGCACGAGTTTTCAGTATTTGAGACGTAAAGTAAACTGGAACTTTGACAATTTCAAATTGCTAGTTTTTAAGGGAAAAATAGTTCCTACTTTGCACTCCAGAGGCGCTGTTTCATTTTTCCATACAAGAAACGCTGTAAATACTGGAAAGTAAAAGAGTGAAATTCGTGCTAAAGGTACTGAATAATAACTTGCATAAAACCAGTTTATCTAACTGGCAAAATAATAATAATATGTAAACTTGTATATATTTTTCTACCACTACTATTATTTAACTTCTAATCTTCCTTAAAAGCAAAACACTAGCGAATGTTGCGGGAACAAGATTAATGCCACTATTAGTCTGAAAATAAAACGTTTGCTTAGAAACAAAACAACTGTTACTTCAGTTAAATATGCACCTTTGTTGTTCGAGTTTATTTTTAAATTATATTACTTCATACTAACCACTTTTATAGGGACGTTCTAACTAGTACCCTTAGCACGAGTTTGAGACGTAAACTGGAATTGACAATTTCAAATTGACAACTTTCAAGGAAAAAAATTGTTCCTTTTTCGCACACTAGAGGCGCTGTTCCATTTTTTTATACAAGAAACGGTTTAAATACTGGAAAGACGCTGTAATGTAAAAGAGTGAAAACTCCTGGTAAGGGTACTGAGCTATGCTATATAGAACATACGAGTATGACGTGATCCTTTAGTTTCGTAATACGTTCAGACTTAAATACTCATTGGAAGAACTGGAAAAGAATAAAATTGTCACTTGTAGATCTTTGACAGTCGTTACGGTTAGAAGCTCGAAAGTCTGACAACCAGTATTAGGTACTAAGGGCTATCGTCTTATCCAGTTACTGGTTTGAGGAGCCCCCTCTTAGATTCGGTCTTGATACGCCACTGTAAGTCAAATTCACTAGTTTTCGGTTTGATTCTCAGGTAGGTATGTTTAATTCGGGTAGCCTAGTGTGAACTTGGCGTAAGTAATTAGACTTTGCCCGAGAAACTATGAGCATAATTTTTATACCTAATGCAACTCTTTTTAAAACACTAGAAATACCCCCGAACCCTAATAAAAACATAATTTTACGTTTTTTTTTTGTCACAATAATTTGTCTCGAATTTTCACCGCCCAAAATTTTAATTATACCTCGCATAATTTCATGCTCAGTTCAAATTTCTAGAACTTAATTTACATAGTATGAGTTAGTAATGTAAATTAGCTTCTTGAATAGACCTAATTAAGGAAAATTACACAAGTGTTACTTTGTAAAAGATTTACAATTTCTATATCAATGACTTTTATATTAGAGCACCCTTAACATGTTCTTTAGAAAGCTAAATTATATTAATGCTACAGTTCTTTCATGGTTATTACCTTTTGCCCTTAAATCGATGTCATAATAAAAGTTATCCTTATGCGTGAAATAATACGGTTGTTGTTCGTTTGCTATCACTGATAAGTCTGTCAAAGTGATAGTGATCTTTATTCCCGTGTCTATTTTGTTACTGTATAGTGTAAATAGTAAAAAGTCCAATTCTGGGTGGAAGGGACTGTCAAACTCATACTAACAAAAATCTTTATTTTCCCTTCAATAAACTTTGCGTTCCGGAGCTGCACTTATGGCTTCTTATGGCATACAAGTTGTAAGTAGTATCCTTTCAGTAATTTAAGTTTATAATTACAAAATATTCAGATATTTCAATACTCGAAATGCATTAAATACACTTAAATTTTGGTTCACTTTAATTTCCAGCTGTCACATGTAAAATTACTGTGAAAGAACTGTAAGTACATAAACATCATGCTGTGAGCATTTTAATTTATTATAAAAAGTAATAAAGACGCATTTAGTGCAAACCCGCAGGTGTGTGATACGCCTTAATTGCAGCTCTCATTATTAACTCTGTGTGTGTACGTGCCTTTACGAGATTTAGTAAATTGCACTGCGGGGCGTGCTAGTATGTATGTGCCTTTATTTTCGTATGTGGGGTGAGATTGCATATCAGTGGAATTTGTTAGTGTAATATTATTTAAGAATGGAACTACTGAACATCTACTAAATGTTATAAACTAGTTGTTTCCAGTGGTTTTTAATGCAATCAAACAAATGCAATCAAACAAACCCTTCCGTTTTAGGTATAATTATTATGTATTAGCAAAGATGTCAAGGTGAATTTGTGGTTACGTTCAGAGGCGGCCTTACCAATTGCGAGGCCCCGGGCGGCAAATCTTTGCGAGGCCCCTTGCCCTTCATAAAAGTATGTGATGCGAAAGTTGGTTTAGTTGTCATTTTTGAGGACAAATGCTAAAGTTGTACAATTTAATAAATGTAATTTGAGTTTTAAACAATTTACAGCTCATACAGGAACTTTGAACATCCGTGTTTGCGCAAAATGGAGTAGTTCTGATTTTTGCAGACTGTGTTGCCTTTTTGGCGATTATTACCATAAAGAACTAGTTTACTACTTTGATGAAACTTACGCACGACGTTTTGAAAAAATAATAAATTTACTACAATATGAGACTAAAATGGTTTCTGTAGACCCAAAAGTATCTCAAATCAACGTTTTTTTCGTTTTATCTCAAAAAAACGTCACAAAGTTCCAAGACATCCCAACTCTGATGCTTGGCTTAAGTCAAGTGGTGTCTTAAATATTGCAAGGAATTGCAAATTGCAAAAAAAATATAAATTTGAAAAGCTCAACTCTGAAACTACTGGGTCTTCACTTCCACAGTCACAGATATAAATTGGTTCTCATATTGTAGCAAAAGGCATTTATAAAACTGTTCTAAGCTGTGTGTTTTGCGTTTACGGTCATAAAAGCAAAAATTTCAAAAAAGGAACGAAGTTTTCGAGGTTTTTTTTTATAAAGTAGCATTCGGTGTTTGAGGTCTCAAACTTGATTATTTATTGGACCCAGTGGCGTAGCTAAGCGGGGCCTTAGCGGACCCTAGCTAGCCTCGCACATGACGGGGCCTCGCGGTTAGAGATACCTTCTACTGGTGACGTCAGATTGAGTAACAGTATTGGTGACGTACCGTCATTTTGACGTACTTCTGCAAAGCCGAATTTCAGGATAACTAAGTGCATGGAGATGAAACAAATGGCTTTATTTACAAGTAGATATCTTACTTTCATAAATTAAACACTTTTTATTTAATATTACAATAGAAAATTTTACGTATATTATTAACACAAACTTAGTATTAATATTCACGTTGCATTTTTGTAGATATTGAAATCAATGAAGATAAAATTAAATAAATAAATCAAAATGAAATCCAACGATCATTTCTTATTGACACTTTAATAAGTAACGAAAAAAAAATGTTTTAACATACTACAACAGTGGAAAAATAAAAATATTAATTTTGGTGAAGAGTGGGTTTTTTTTAGGTAATAAAGGCAAGATTATTGCACTACTTGTAGAGATGTGATGTTTCTTTTTTTTGCGGCACTTATTGAGCTACAAAACCTCTATCATTTTTCAAATTACTAAAAAACTCATTCTCGGAATCCGTGTCAGGTTCTGGACTTTCTGGTCACTTTTCGTGTTACGATCAGATTCCACTCAGTGATTCTGTTCAAACTCATTACTGCTACTTTGTTTTAAAATCTCAGTGTTAATACTCGTAATCTTCGTCATTTGGATTAATTTTCAATGAAAAATTACAACTTGATAATAGTGTAACAATTGTAGATAGGCCAATAAATAAATAAAATAAATAGTATAAATTACGGACACTATTGGTGACGTGACGTCAAATTGACGTCGGGTATCCTATATCTCATCATCTGTGCGTTTGCAATGACCAATTTTTGTGAAATCGGACGCCAAACTGAGCTAAATGCAGCTACTGAGAAGTGCAGGTGAGGGGAAACAGTTGTTCGACACATATTCAGTGGTTTTAGTTAATAGGTGTCAAATTGACGGCACGTCACCAATAGAAGGTTAATAAAATAAAATTTACAAAGGCAATCTCAACTTTGTTACCACTCAGTAAAGCAGTATAATTTAACTTCTACTACTATTTCTAACTGAGAACTGATAGAGCCAAAGCTGATGGCGCCGACGATCATATTTAGGTCTAGCAATTCCGCTTCTCGCGCGAGGCCCCGTAGTTGCATGATAACTTGGTTACTTTTTATTTCTAACTGTGAACAGAAAGAGGCAAAGAGGCCTCGCAAAACGATCTTGTCATCAATTCATCAAAAAAGGGGCCTCGCACGCGGTGATCAACACGACGGCCTTAAAAAAAAAATCACAAATCTGCGCGATATTTTCCATCCTGGATGAATTTATTTTCATTTGATGGATCAAAGAAAAGGGCCTCGCAGATGCGTCTTGCCCCTCCAAGATTCGGTCTTGCTACGTCACTGATTGGGCTAAGACCATAAACAAATCTTAACCAGCGGATTTAACCTAAACTAGCCGTACGTTCAGGCGACAAAATTATTGTACTAAATAAAAGATTTACAAAATTAACCAACTCTGAGATGATAAATTAAAAACATAGAGGTTTTTAATTTTTTCTTAAACTAAATTGTTATTAAATTTTTTATAATGTAAAATTAATCGAAATCAAAAGTTTTTAATAAAAAAATACAGGTTTTTTCTTTTGCTTGGTTTGTTGCGCGAGGCCCCCTGCATGCGCGAGGCCCCGGGCGGTTGCCCGGTTCGCCCGCCCCTAAGGCCGCCACTGGTTACGTTAACAACTCGTCTCATTAGCTATTTCGTCTCTTTCCCTATTCCGTCATAATCACTAATACGTCACCTTGTGCATCTGGTCATTTTCATTAACTCGTCTCATGCTCTATTTCGTCTCTTTCCCAACTCGTCCGACGCATATGACGACGTACAGTCAACGTCAAAAGTATCGGGAAGAACAGACTGTAGGTGATCGCGTGCCTCAACGAGCGTCAGCATGATGATGGCGGCCCCCCCTCTAGAGGGCCGAAGCCAGCCGGGGTCGCGGGACTTATCTCACTATTGTGACCCCGCAACATAAAGGGCTATTGAAGGACACCGCGGCTTTTAGTCAGTACAAGTCTGGCAGTCCATCCCGCCCTGCCCGGGATGGGATCATTTGATGGTTTTACTACGCTGTACAAACTAGTTACTAATACAATAAATCAAAAGCAAATTAGCTAAACCGCGGCGAAGCGAAGCTTAAGCCAGTTTGTGATACAGATGAAAAACTATGAAAAACAGATTAAGATATATATTGATGTGCATGTCTGTACAAATGCGTCGGACGAGTTGGGAAAGAGACGAAATAGAGCATGAGACGAGTTAATGAAAATGACCAGATGCACAAGGTGACGTATTAGTGATTGTGACGGAATAGGGAAAGAGACGAAATAGAAAATGAGACGAGTTGTGAGCGTAACCGAATTTGGGTTACGTTAACAACTCGTCTCATTAGCTATTTCGTCTCTTTCCCTATTCCGTCATAATCACTAATACGTCACCTTGTGCATCTGGTCATTTTCATTAACTCGTCTCATGCTCTATTTCGTCTCTTTCCCAACTCGTCCGACGCATATGACGACGTACAGTCAACGTCAAAAGTATCGGGAAGAACAGACTGTAGGTGATCGCGTGCCTCAACGAGCGTCAGCATGATGATGGCGGCCCCCCCTCTAGAGGGCCGAAGCCAGCCGGGGTCGCGGGACTTATCTCACTATTGTGACCCCGCAACATAAAGGGCTATTGAAGGACACCGCGGCTTTTAGTCAGTACAAGTCTGGCAGTCCATCCCGCCCTGCCCGGGATGGGATCATTTGATGGTTTTACTACGCTGTACAAACTAGTTACTAATACAATAAATCAAAAGCAAATTAGCTAAACCGCGGCGAAGCGAAGCTTAAGCCAGTTTGTGATACAGATGAAAAACTATGAAAAACAGATTAAGATATATATTGATGTGCATGTCTGTACAAATGCGTCGGACGAGTTGGGAAAGAGACGAAATAGAGCATGAGACGAGTTAATGAAAATGACCAGATGCACAAGGTGACGTATTAGTGATTGTGACGGAATAGGGAAAGAGACGAAATAGAAAATGAGACGAGTTGTGAGCGTAACCGAATTTGTTTGTTACGCTTTCAAGCAAAATTCACTGAACTTTTGCATTTTTTTAAAATATTGTATCGAGCTGAGAATCACACCCTTTAAAAAAAAAACTTGTGTCCATGGAGTTTCTTGCCCATTTCTTCTTCATAGAGATCTACTTCTTGGAATAGGTATAACTTTTTAGTGTTTAACTACATTTTTATTTGTCTTTGACAATTTAAAAGTGTCTGTTACTGGCCTATTTGAAATAAATGCTTTGATTTTTTTTTTGAAGTCAGTATAAAAGAAAGAAAAAGATTAACGATTGAGACTATTATTCATTTATAAAAATTCAAACAAAATAATTTAATAGGTACTCGTACCATGATATAATAATATCCCATGATATCCCATGTAATCAATCAAAATGTCCGAGAAATAGTTTAAATGATTGAGTAAATTACTGTGTTATGATAATT
The DNA here is from genome assembly GCA_036375495.1 of Agrotis segetum. Classification (NCBI taxonomy): domain Eukaryota; kingdom Metazoa; phylum Arthropoda; class Insecta; order Lepidoptera; family Noctuidae; genus Agrotis; species Agrotis segetum. Next base: position 390,890 of record JAQSVV010000208.1, read on the forward strand.
GAAGAGAATTATCTAAATATCCCTTCAAATTGGGCTTGCCCCCGGGCTAAAACGGTCATTATACGGGTATTTTGTTGTTGATGCGTCATTCTTTGGAATTTTGTATAAAACTTATACATTTTACAGGTCTAGGAATTTATCAACTGGTTTCAAAACCATTTATGTCTTTACAATGCGCAAGAGTTGAGTTTTCTACATTTCTCTTTAGTTAGTATCTAAGAATGGCGATAGATGGCGTTAGTTGTCTCGTACAGGACCAAAATTGGTTGTTTTATTTTAATTTATTTTATAGTTAAGTTTCTTTTATTTAATTTTTACCTTTGTTTTACATTTTAAGTTGTTGTTCTGTCCTGTGTGAGTCCAATAAAACTTTTTCTTTCTTTCTTCTTTGTCTGTTGAAAATGTTATAACATTAATTTATAAGGTAGAAATTGAATTTTGGTTTGATATAATTTATGTAATGTAATTATTAAAACGTAATAATAAAGGTTCTCATAAGGTTAAAAAATATAAAATTAACCCTGAATAGACTACAAAAGCAAAAAGTGAGCAACAAAATCAAATTGTTGTTTCAAACAAATATTATTCTTTGTAATTTGATGAAGACGTTAGATAACTATCTATTAAAACTTTAGGTTTTGTTTCAATTGCCAGACGAAATAAGTCTAGAAACTTCCAACAAAATAATATTGTCTCCCTGAATTTATTGTGGCTGATAACTTACCTCCTTTCAATTATATAGCAACGACAAATATGGAAGTTATGAAACAATTAAAATATCTTATTTATAATGACTTAAATTGTCCTGGAATTGAGACAAGTTAGCTTAGTCTTTACATTAATTGAAAAATATATTTCAAACTTTATGAAATTCGTCTAGAATCTGAGCTGTGGCAGATTGACATAGTTATTTTTTTTTATTATTAATAACAGCCAGGAAGGTGTATTTCATACGTTTATTTAGCGCTATTTAGGCACAAAGGCGTTTTAAAAGGCCACTTTAGCAGATTTATAATAAATGTTTTGCGATAGAAATCGTATTAAATGTTAATTTCATACCTAGATAATTATCAAAGTCTAAACTCGAATGCTTGAGCAGCTGAATATTTATTAATTTTTTTTTTATTAATATTCCACAACTATCATACAACGCCATCTAGTCCCAAGCTAAGCAGAGCTTGTGTTATGGGTACTAGACAACTGATAAACATACCTAAATATTTCTAAATACATACATATTATAGATAAATTACACCCTGAATAAAACAGTTATAGAATAATTTTATAAACACTAATATTATGATGGTAAAGTAGCCCTTTAAGAAATTCCTCTTAGATGAAATAAAAACATAAAACATTAATAAATCATTTCTCAAACAAAATTATTAAGACACAAAAAATACTTCAGTTCAGAAGCGGCACCACGCATCCCGCCTCATAGTCTGCATAAAAAAATGTCCATGCACTCACTTTTTTTTTCACTAATGGTAGCCGGCGCATACAGCCACAAATGTCAAACATAAATTCTTTAAAAACACGCATTAATAAAGGTAAAACTATAAAAGAGATGTCACCCGCTGTTTATACTTTTTTTTTTAATTGAAATAATTTACGTTTTGGGAATATTTTTAGTTATCTGTGGCAGGATCGGCTTAAAATCGTGTAAATGTCATCTGGTATTAACTTTTTTTTTGTAAAAGAGTGAATTAAAGTTAGTTTATTAATTAGACGTTAATTTTATGATGATCTTTTTTATGGTTTGTTGCGTGTTCCATATTTATTAGTTTTTTTAAGGATTTGACGTTTTTTTTATTTTTATTTTGTACTAATGCTTGACGTGCGTGCCATGTGATCGGAAGATCTTAATAGCAAGTATAAGTTATAATATGTATGTTAGTAGTACGGACACGTGACCACTTTATTAGACAAAAAATGTAAAAAATGGGGTGGTTAAAGAGTCGTGACACATTATTTTTGCGATCATTCTCATTCTACCAAGAACCTTTCAAAATACATTTCGGCATATGACATAAAACACGTTGTTATCTACAAAACAAACAAAAAAACTACGAAAAACAAAACACGATCACCACGACGACGTCAAGTCAATCGAATAGCATCTTTACATCTTAGTAGCAAGGTTGCTTTTCACTTATAGTTGTAATCGGTCGAATCGCGTCGCATCCCACCTTGGGTAAAGCAAATAAGTAAACTTAATAATATCATTGGAGTAAAGTCTCTAATAGTAATGCACAGTAATATTTCTTTTTTCCATTTAATTATTTAATTTTGAAATTAGAATTCAATATTTTTACTGCCAATATTTGCATACGCACTCGTGGTTTCTATTTTAATAAAATCTCATTAAAACTGTAAATGCTGGCTGTCTGGAATAATTTTTTAATAATAAAAAATGTATTATTTGTTTTTAGTAATGAGTTTACATTAGAATAGAGAAAACTCTATTCACCATTTTTTTATGAAAATAATTGAGGCATTTAGTTATTCAATTTAATGATATATTTGGAAAACAAAATACATACCTAGAGGACAAAATGTTTTGTTTGAACCTCAGCAGAAACCCCTGCGACCACTAGACCAACGTATATTTGAACTAAAACATAAGTAAATAAACAAGTATATAAAGCTCCGATGTATTATATATTGTGAGAGGACTTCATTGGTACATGGTGCGGATTTTAATCTGCAAGACAGCTGTAAGGAGTTGGTCTAAGTTATAGAAAGCTGGAGGCTTTGTTAACTAGGTACTGGTTCGGCAGCAAATATATGTATAATATCTATATTACGCAATAGGCAGGTATAAATTGGTTGTTAGATGAATATTAAGCAATTTTGAACAGTCAACTAACAAGGGAGTTTTTACATGAATGTAAAGTAAATTCACTTATAATTTAAATAATACTAAGAAAATAAAATTAATTAATTTTCTACTATCCAGAATGATTGATACTTGAAACGCCTCATTGGCTAACTGGATTTTCTTATCAAAATTTTCTCAGTAGCATATGAAATTGCCCTCAGTTGATAACTAGCTCACCTCTTGTTACATGAGATTTAAGCACATAATACTAGCAAAATATGTCATTATAATTAAAATGTATACATTTAGTTTACCCTTTCGGAAAATATAGGCTTGATACATAATTATTTTTATGTGAGAAAAAAATATGATTAGGTAAGAAATCAAAGCAAAGTATGTAACTGAGATCCAAAATTCAACTTCAATCATCACCTAACATTTCCCGCTACCGCTTATGCCTTACACAGTCGAACACAGACGCTCCTATGGCGAAAGTAGACGATAAATCTTACCATTGTCACAGGCAGATGGCGTTCGTGTCCAGGTTTTTACCGCTATAACTTTGTAACAAAGAGCGTCCGCTTTTTGTGGCACCTGTCTTTATGGACTGGCTTCGGCTGTTTTAGCTTTTAGTTTTAGGTTTTAGCTCTAGTCTGGTTTTTAGTGGTGTTTTTTGTGACGTAAATACTAGTCTTTTGTGAAACTTACGATGGATTTTACAATCATATTTAATGCTGTTTAGGACATCTACCTATCTTTTTTTGCACTTGACTTTGTTTGAAGGTCACAGTTGGAAAAAAAAACTGGAATAGTAGTAGTAGGTAGGTAAGGTATTGAGCAAATCAAGATATAATTGGTGTTTAGAATGCTCATCAATGCTAAAAAAACTAGTGTAAGCTAGCCTCGTCTTCCATTGAAACTCTGACCTATGCAATTACGGTGTTAGTCCAATTTGCTGTTACAATAGACTACAATTATGTCTTCTTGTAGAACCCAAATTTAAAAAAAAACATAAATTGACTATATTGATAATTCCAATGTCAGACAAATTGATAAAACTCAAATATTTCAAGAATTAGTTCCCTATAAAGAGGTACTAAAATTAGAATATATACGAAGTCAAGACAGTGCTAGTTATAGTTAGGTATAAAATTAAGTATTACCCATTACTTCGGTAATTCGGAGAAAGCAGTAAAAAAGCCATTAAATATATTCTAGTCACACTCAGATTTATGTACGTCCATTTAAATTAATCAGTGAAACTCTTATCTAGATCTCAAATAAGATAGTAATTAAGTGCCGTATCAACGGGTGGTCCAATTAGTAACTCTATAAAATATACCCGTTATTTTCAACCTCTTTGAAAAGAAAAGGGACAGGGATAATAATATAGTCCTAGGGCCAAAATCCCGGTAGCTTAAGTAATTGGTCGTTTGAAACGCTGTCGCCATATTGTTTTTAGTGCAGGTATAAATTATTTGTTTTATCTCTGTTGTATAATTAATTAATTAAAAATAATGTTATCTTCACGGTCAGTTTTAGTTATAAGACTTTTCTATAAACTTGTTTACACAATAATATACAGGGTGGAATTTTGTAATGCCACCTAGCAGTGGCGAAGGGCAGAAAATTTTGAAGGGGAACCCGGACCAAAACGTGAATTCTAGTAACTATAGCTTTGGGCTAATTTTAGCCTTTTTAGTTTAATCATTCAACAACAATTTGGGGCACTAGAATTGTAATATCCGTAGCACCGGTTATAACATCGCCCATGTACTTACATAATAAGCTAAAAATGTACATAAAATAAAAACTACTGAAACAAACCAAATTAATTTTTATGGGAACAAATGGCAGGTATCGAGGCATCGAATAATATAACCCATATAGGTGCAAAGTTCCCATCACCATAAATTAATTAAGTCCAAATACAAGATAGCTGCTATAAACCGTTCAGGAGTTCTCTGAACTATCTTCGTTTTCGTCATCAGACCCCTAATGACAATTGCAACCCGTCTAGGTGAAAAGTTCTCATCAATACAAATTAATGAAGCTCAAACACAAGGTAGCTGCTGTGAATCGTTGAGGAGTTCTCTCAATGTCTCTCGGCTCCATCATCAAGATATTATACTCCAGACCTTTATTTGAAATACTTAATGAAAAAAACTTACAAACACACTAGTCGCCCGTAAGATTTTTGAAAGTTCCACTCGACTTCTCTAGTCTTCTATCATCAAACCCTGATTTTCTTATCATGGGACCACCTTTAAAATATCTGCTTTCCAACAAAAAAAGAATCATCAAAATCGGTTCTTAAACGACAAAGTTATCCCGCGAATAGAAAACAAAAACATTGTAATATTTAATTTTCTGGAAACTTCGTCCAATGGGTACGGTACGGACGAATTGAGTATTTGAGTAACCTCCTTGTCCACCTTTTCTGTAGTCGGTTATCCAATTATTACAATTACAATCATAAATATTAAACAACGAACATTATTGGTATTCCTAACTCTGAAAAATTCTATGTTCACAAAACCTTATACTAATCGCCTACAGATCTTAACACCGCGATTCAAAAATGTGACGAAATTGCACAACGCCATCTAGTTGAAAACTTGTAACTAACGTACACTGTTTTGCAGTGAACATTACCAAACATTATCATTGAACTGAACGAACCATGTTTTTACTGCGCTAACTACGCAAAACTTATCAATTTCAAAAATAATACAAAATCAAAAACAAATGGACAGTTGAAAACAATGGTATTCAAAACTATAAAAATATAAGCGGGCCAAAACTAATGTGAATCCAAATAAAACTATCTAAACAAATTACGAAGTCCAGTATCATTCCATCTCGTTCTGGCGTAAGCATTTCATATCTCTGTCCTTATCATAAGCCGGAGACATTCGGCTTACCAGCGTCCTTAATTCAGCGGTGTTATGTAGCGTCAAGCTCACGATCGCTACTAGAGGAACTATGATCGGGATTCCTGATTTGCCTTGCGGCTTACAAACCTTTCTGTTTTGCGGGAGTTGAAATTGTTTATTATTTCTTTGATTGTTAATTTTAGTTTTAGAGTGTTTTTCTTTGATTGTTATTTTTACAAGTAATGTAGCTTCGTAAATATATTTTTTTAATGATAAATGAAAATCATTGATACTTATATTGCTATATTTCGTAAGTAAAGCCGATAGGAATCGGCATGTTAGGTAGCTTCGCTGCTGCCACCTAGAGGGAAAGTACTCTTAATACTGCAGATAGAAAATTTTACTCAAAGGAAACATTCCCTTATTTTTTGAATGAAAGCAAACTGCATTAAAAAATTTTCGAAAATTCTCTTCTCTACCCGAAAATCGGACCGGTTAAAATCTGAAAAAATTGTACCCTGTACTTTTATTGCATCGATCGTTAGGGTCAATTATAAGGATGAAATCTCTCTAACAAACATGATAAATTAAACGAACGGAAAACCAGGAAATCTTAAATTGCTTTAATTATTTACAAAAAATGGTTCGATTCCCAGGTGTAAGAGAAGAGAATTTTTGAAAATCTTTGAATGCAGTTTGCTTTCTATTCAAAAATAAAGGAATGTTTCCTTTAAGTAAAATTTTCTATCTGCAGTATTAGGAGTACCTACTTTCCCTCCAGGTGGCATTACAAAATTCCACCCTGTATAATCAAATCATTAGCAGGCACTTTTGAATTGTCTAGTTGTTAACAGACGAATCTAAAGTTTTATATTTAACGTGTTATGAAACATTGCGTAGCACTGATGCTTTATACATAATAGTGTGTTACATTTTGAAGATTTTCTCATAACAAAACGTTACTTTAGATTTGGATAACTTTTATGAGTACTAGAGGATTCTATAACACCCTAATGGACAGTTCCAAAACGTATGATAAATAGTTGTAGAGAACCGAAACAAAATTCCAAATGTTAATAAAAAAATCACAAATTTTAATAAAATTACGTATTTAGGTAGGAATTAGATATATCTACATGTAAGTAACCAACTTACTTAACCCCTTTAGAAAACACATCTCTAAAAACATCAATCCTAATAATTCAATTAGCAATTGCGAAACCAGACCAAAATCTAATTGCGTAATCGAAACCTAAGAAATCTAGATCAGACTAAATAACACGTAATTGTTCGAATTATTTTCTCTTTGTAAAATATATTTGGCACTAAATAAAACAACTTTACGTCCAATGGTTCCAGGTTAGGCGCAAAATACACAGAAGCGATGAAAGATTCGGAAACGATGCGGATGTGGATCGGATTTGTTGTCACTTCAAATTTTATTCATTACTAGCACTTTGCCCGCGACTTCGTCTGCGCGTGTTTCTAATTTCGAACTCAGTAAATTTAATTCCCGCTCACCCTCCTTATAAGAAAATCGAAAAACTCAATACAAACAAACAATCAATCATATTAGGCAAACTGATTTTCCGATTTTCACCCCGTTAGGGGTTGATTTATGAAATATAAACAAAAATACGTATCTTTTATTCGATTGAGAGATAATCCTATCATCCTAATAAGGAATTAAATCCTTCCCTTAAAACTTCATCAACCCTTTTCAAAATTCAGGGGGTAATTTTCGAAAAACCCAAAAATGGAGGGTAGTTTTGAAAAAAAAATAGTGTCCATCTTTTTTATTTACTTATACTCACATTCGTACCAAGTTTCAAGTTTATAAACCCAAAGAATAAGATTTTGCATACAAACGTTTTCACCCCTTTTCACTCCCTTAGAGGTAGATTTTCGCAAAATCCTTTCTTAATGCTTACGTACATTATAAACTGCAACTATAATCCAAAATTCAGGTTTCTAGGTTTAGTGGTTAATATCCTCCCCTTAAAACTTGAATACCCCTTTTCACCAACTTGGGGGGTAATTTTCGAAAAATCCAAAAACACGTGTTTGATTAATTCTTATGTAGTATATAAATACTGATTTTCAAATTCATCAGCTCACGCGTTATGATTTTCCCATACAAACTTTAACCTTTAACTATGGACGTGCGGTCTCACAGACCGCGTGTAGTTTGTGATTCTCGTGCCCCTCTCCTCCCGTGTACCCTACACGTATACACGCCTCAGTAGCTTCGGTTTTAGTTACTAAACGACAGTTAAGAGTGAAGGTTACGTAATCGGCTAAATACTGCGTGAGTAATTTCGCTTTATATTTTGAGTGCGGTCTGTGAGACCGCGCGTCCACATTTGTGTTATACATGGACGCCGACGATGATTTTGTTTGTTTTAAATTTTATAAGCTGAAATGTCAGAAAATGATCAGTCAAGGACTGTAGGCAAACGAACATCGAGTTCGTCTACTTAGATAGCCGGTAAAATATTGCGATTAGATGATCATTCTTTGAAAACGAGAGTCAATGATTGCTTTTAGAATCGGTTCAGTGCGACAGAGATGGGGATGTTGATGATTGTTTGTTTTATGAAGCTGACATTGAAAAAATTCACTCGAGTGAACGATAGATTATTGAAGAGAGTGATATAGTACTACTAGAGCCGACGGTGACATACGATGATCGGATAATCCCACCAAAGGGGGGTAGACGAAACGGACAAGAAATGTTCAATTTATTCGAGCAGTCGCCGAACAAGAAGATGGCCTGGTGGTGATTTCCACAGAGTTCTGGACTTGTGTGGAATAAATGCCTACTCTCTATTCAATCAACACCAAGACAAAAAAATAGAAAGAGGTCAATTTTTGAAAAACAACGAGTTATAATCACTCATTTGCCGTGACATGCTTGAAACGAGTTTTGGGCCCTGCTATGCCGTCCCAAGGGCCACAAAGTGAAGTAAATGTAGTTACTAAACGTAAAACGTATAATCTGTGCCCACCAAATATAAAAACGAAAGTGGACCCACACTTATGTAGGCAATAATCTAAGTCGCTATACAAAGACTGTCAATAATTCTGTCAATAAACATGACCAAGTTGGGACCTTGTCAAATTTTTTATGTTTAGTTTTGAGAAATTTAATTTAATTTTTTTATGTCCTTTGTTCTTTATATTTTATTGTAAAAGAATTTAAACTAACTAAAAAAGTCATTTTTCTCCGGTAATATACCTATAAAGTGATCTCAAGCTAAAAAATCTGAATAGCGCCTTTGATTGTTATATCGTTACATATAGTTTATAATAAATACATTTTTCATTAAAATTACATCTTTAATGTATATTTAAAAACTCTTCTAAGTGATAAAAACAAAAAAATACACAATTATTACGCATCAAGATAGAAATCAGCCCGTAAAGATAGCGGTCTCTGAGACCGCACGTCCAAAGTAGTGTATCAAAAATGGAACGTCCACAGTTAAAGGTTAACAACCCCTAGAATACCAATGGAGGGTAGTTTTAAAAAAATATTGTTGCTAATCTTATTTATTTACTAATGTTCTTATTCGTGGTAAGTTTCAAGTTTATAAACCCAAGGAATAAGATTTTTCATACAAAAGTTTTCACCCCTTTTAGGAGGAGGATTTTCGCAAAATCCCGTCTTATTGCCAATCTACATGGTAGACTGCAAATGCTGTCCAAAATTCAAGTTTCTGCGTTAAGCGGTTTCGGCTGTAGTCGTGCCAAAAGAAAAACCCCTGTTCTTTTATATATATAGATTACGCTAGTTCCCTTCCCACTGCTGGGACATACCTCACCTCCTCTCTGAGAGAGAAGGATGGCTATAATAATCCATCATGCGAGTCAAGCCCATTAATAAAAAAATATCTTCAGCAAAATTTTGTCTTTGTTTGCTAAATAAAATGTTAGTAAGGACTATTACGGTACGCTATAGAAATCCCTCAATGTCGGCGGTACCAACTCACAAATGAAAAATGTAGTTACAAAAAAACATCCAACTAACACATACAATGAAAGTCTGATCAAAAGACTCCAAATATAATTTCACAAAATAATTTCCAAGCTTTCAACGTTACTTGTATCCAGCGGTAAGTAACATTTTTACAAAATACAACTACATAAGGCAGGCGAGACCTAGTTCCCGTGAAAGCATTAATGAACCCATTCAAAAGGTTCGCAACCCCACCCAGTCTTTCCCCCCATTTATATTATGAGAGAAATAACTATTTTTTGGTATGATTATGGTGTTGTGGATAAACTTATTCGTGTCAGGAAACTATATAAGCCGGAGCATTGAAGAAAGGATTCTAAAATGGCGGCTTGTATTTACGTTGACAAATAGTAGGTACAGTCAGTTTATAAGATTTCAACTGAAAGTTTTTTTCAAATAAAAAATAATAAAAACAATACTGGGTCACAATAATTCCTAAAACTTAACCTAACAATAAAACAAAATGAAAACAACAATAATCAACAGGTAACAACATAAAACTATAGTAAATATTCTTAAAAAAAGATCACTGAGCGCATCAAGACAAGACATCAAAAGACAAGACATTTTTTTTTTTTGCTAACGCTACGCGCGGGAGTGAGTATAGATGGCACTTATTTGTGTGCGAGCGAGAGAACACAATAAGCGCTGCCATTTAACTTTTAAGTACCGACGTGTGGTCTGACAGACACTGGGTATCCGATTTGTCTAGTTACCTGTGTTAGCAAAGACATACACCCCCGCGTTTTTGTCTACCTCTCGAGCAGGCGCCTCGCAGCATTTAAGAAGAGTGGTTGTGTTGGCACGTGCGATGAGTGATGCATGAAGTATGTGTGCTTACAATTCAGCAAAGACTGTTTGTAAAATTAGATTGTTTGGAACATTTTGTGCATTGCGGTTTCCAAGAAATCACTTAATTTTTTGTTTCTTATTAAATTTCATTATTTGCTTGGTTATTACACTTTAAGAAAAAAATGTTGTGAAGAAAAAAAAAATGTTCAGTTTATAAATGTTAATAATTACTAAGTATAAAGTTAATTTTTCATCTCAAAAAAGTTGAGACTGACGGATAAATGCGTATAATTAGTACTAAAATGAAAACTTTTACATTTTGTTTTACTCGTACGCTATCTAGAAATGTCAAAAATTTAAACTAAAAGATATTTTTTTATATATCCAGAAACATAAAATTTTTGGTCAGTTAACCGACGGTGGTCTGCCAGACGTCACGTCGGTACTTATGTAACTAGAAGCTCACGTCGGTACTTGAAGGTTAAGAATCCTTTCTTCAATGAACCAGGTTATACATAAATGTATGATTTTCCAGTTACTAGAGTTGCTGGGAACAGCTACCAAGTTGTGTATTACATATTTTGAATGTTGAACCACTAAACCGATATAGATTGCAGAATGAAATACGGATTCAAAGAACAGGCAATTCAATATCGCGGGCATGCAGATGGCTAGAAATGGGTGACTCGCCGTCCGACGTGGACCATGCCACGCGAGCCTCAAAGAGCGGTCAGCAAAACCTGCCGGGGAAGCGGAACTATCTCATCAGGTAATCGTGACCCGGAACGTCAAGGGCTATTAAAGGATCATCGTTGATTTTAGTCAGTACAAGTCTGACAGTCCCTTCCGCCCCGCCCTGGCTAGGAGGACTCATTTGTTGATTTTCCCATGAAAAAAAAATCGGTTGTCTGTAAAGTCGTCTAGTTACGATAGTTGAACGTGACAATGTCATAAGAAAATACTGCACTTACGTTGCTATAAGCAAACAATTGACACGCCGCCGGCGCCGTTGCTATGGAACGCAATAGAGCGAGGTAACGCCGCATGACGTCATCTTTTTTCGTGCGTGCAGCCGGCCATCGAATTATGAGACGTTATGACGTCAAAAAAGACAATTCAATATGGAGATGTCCTGTATCTCCTAAATCTTTTAATTCTTGGTGTATATTATAACAATCTAACAGCGTAACCTTAATAAGGCCTTATCAAAACAAGGTCAAGTAGAATTTTCTTAGAAAATGATAATAATATTATTATTGTTTATATAGGCGGTAAAGTTTTGAGCTCCTTGGAGAACAACTCAAGTTCTTACACGAACATTCAATGATATTGAAAAATATTTTGCCCAAATTAGGTCCTAAAACAACAGAAAAATTCTGAGAATTGTAAATATTAATTTAACCAAAATATTTATTTACAAGAAACAACAAATCATAAAGCAATTTTCTGAACTTTCTGAGTTATGTAATTTTCGAAGAAAAAAAGGAGCAAAAAGAAACGCCCCCGGGTGGGCTCGAACCACCAACCTTTCGGTTAACAGCCGAACGCGCTAGCCAATTGCGCCACGGAGGCGGATGGTGGGGTGAGCAAAATAGTGGTTTGAAATCTGTAGCATGTTTAGAGATAGCTAGAATCATGACGTCATCGCTATAAATCGTGATAATTATCGGTAAACATGATTATGAGTTTAAAAGGTGATTTGAAATCATTGAGCGTATAATTAGTTTCATTGTTTCGGTGTTCAAGTGGAATTTTTGATAAAACTAAAAGATTCATAACGTGTTAGTTACAAAATGTTTCATTGACGTATTTACGACATACCATATTTATTCATATGTATTTGAAGTTTTGAACCCCGTTGATGGTGATGGGCAAAATAAATACTTACCTACTCAAATTAAAAAAAAAAAAGAATTTATACCATCCAAAATTTGTTCAAAACCACCAAATACCGGTGACAGCAGATTTTAACTATGAATTAACTACATACTTACTTAAATTATGAACGGCAGTGTCGCAACTACTAATTAAAAAGTTTTAATGTGGGTAGTAGAATTTAACACCAATGCACGGCTTGCCGAAATATTTGGTTAATTACTATACATTAAAAGAATCATGGCTTTCTATTAATTATCTGACTATTTATTTAGTTATAATATTAGGGCGTCATCACCTATCTCGTCTCCCTTTCAGCATTTTAATTTGTCCATTTTTGTTTTTTTCAGTGAAATTATTTTTTGTATTATCAAGACTTGAAATACCTTGTAGTTGTTTATTAATTTAATTATGCCATTAATTACGTCTATATTCTTAATTTATTTCGGTCTAAATTGAAAGTAGGTACAAATAAGGGTTCCTTGTTGACTACGGAACCCTAAAAAAATGAACACGTATTTTTGTTTTGTCTTTTTAAATCAACGAATTTTGACAGGTAAAATATTTCGAAAATCATTATGCCACTAAAATTAAACGGAACCAGTGATGTTTTGTGATTTTCAGAAGCGTTATATCTTCGACAATTTTGATTTACGTAAGTACTAAGTAGGTATCAAAAGAAAAAATATTGCTTATATATATATTCAACAATTAACTTTGTTCAGTAAAATAACCTAGGTATTGTTGAAACCATGAACTAAGCTTCTGTTAAAAAATGTACTTTATTCTTTTAATTGCTAAGATGTTACATTGTTACCAAGATATTTATCGTTTACTTCCACATCAAACAAACGAACTTTACGAAATTCGCGGAACCACATCAACCATTTTAATCTTAGTTCAGCTTAACTAATAATTAAACAATAAATCTGAACAGTCCTTTTATGAATCATTTAAACTTTTCACTAGATACCTATGTCTCATACATTTTGTATGTTCTTAGGACCATAAACGACCAATGACTGTCCAATTTATTTATTGCTTCGTGAATGAGCCTCTAAATCATCTCTTAGTAAGCACCTTGTAAAAGATTTCGCTTGGATTTTTTGTGTTGGAATAGTCTTTTGTGATTTATATTTTAATACCACATCTTCACGTAAAAAAAAAACACACCACATCTTTAGTACCGTTTTCCGTTCTGAAATGGTTTAGTGATGAATCTCATCTGTAATTAATTGCTACTCATTAAACATCAGACCGAAGATAAGTGTAGTATTCATTATAAATGTTAAATAAAATAAAATGTCGGCTCAAAATCTATACAATAATAATAAATACTGAGTCACGTTTTTAAGTAAATTAATTTCATAAATTAGCAAATGTAAGAATTTAAAACATACAAAGCCTGTCTAAAATTTTGCTGTGCCCGTGATCCATCATTGTTTCTACCGCCATTATATTGACTACCTAAATATGTACAGAAGCTAGCAGGTAAATCTACCCGATTCTGTGTCAAATTTTACCAGTTGAGCATTAACCTTCCTCCATTTTTCTGGATTTTAGTCAGTAAGAGTCTGACAGTCCCTTCCGCCCCACCCAGGGCGGGAGCACATATTTGATGATTTTACCACCTTAAAAAAAAAACCTTCCTCCATTATGATAAGTTTGAAAATCTATTTTTTTATTTCTTTTTATTTTGATGAATTGCTGTTTGATAATTTGAATATAAAGTCAATAATGATTATTATGAGAAAACTACAAAGGTTTAATGTTTAGATTAAAAAAAAAATGTGTTTATTAAATGACATTTTATCCAAACAGCAATATATTAATAATACCTAAACACTTATTTTTTGGACCAACAAGAAATCGCACCATTCCTGGAAAAAACGCGTAACTCGACTTGCGTCATTTTTTTTTTATTAATGCAAAAAATCGGCCGTAATCTAATACACCTTCTCACAAATTTTCATGAAGCTAGCGCCAAAAATAAGGTTACTGTCACAAAAAATGTGTATTTTTACGATAAAAAATAAAATAATTTTCCATTCTTATAAAGATGTATACATACATACATTTCTTTATTTTAAAACTTTCCCTAGGTATAAAGCCGTAAACACACAATACCCATATCTAACACGAAGATTTAAAATAACTTTATAAACGTAAATAAACATAGGCATTTGTTCTTGGATACTATTACGAAGGCGAGTCTTGCAAGTTCACTTACTTACTTAATTCTTCGTGTAAAAACTACGTAAGTGGTACTTACACTTTCGGACTGGCCTAAAATTGGAGCATGAATAATGGAATAACTACACTTAACGCAGCCAATGCGGTACACCAAAGATGGCAACAAAGCAGTATCCATTTTTACACCGGCTTCTTTTGTAACAGTTTCGGGGATTATTTAAGTAACCGTATAATTCAACCATATCTCCCAGTATACATAGCAAAATGAAAAATCGGAAACTCTATCATTTCGCCGCTGCAAAATGCCATCTTTTGCTATTTACAAGGTTTTCGTGGGATTTTTTTTACAATGTTGAACACGTTTTTTTTTACCTCCTGTAAAGTTGTCCGAATTCACTTACCACTTTCTTACAGGAAGGGTGCGAAATATTTAGTATGTACAGTAGTTCTCGGAAGTTTTTTATGGATGATCCCGAACTTCTAATCCACCAGCAACGATTCCAAGTCGTCTCCTTACCTGTGATTTGCGCAAATCATTCTCCGTTGATTTATTTGAGACACCCACGTTGTTGCTCGGTGATTCATATTTTCTGTTTATTCTAGCTCTAAGAACTGACTGGCTAAAATGAGGAATCTTGAAGATGAGAAGGAAGTTTTATTGATGTGTAGTTAAGTTTTATTGAAGGCTCATATTATTTTATATATTTTATTTTATTATATTTCTCCTGTATCGTGCTTCGAATTATCGTGAGTTCGTTTACATACTTTGAAACTCACATAATACAATACAGTTACAATAAAACTAGGTATTTACAAGGTCCAGAACAACTTCTTGCAGATCATACAAAAATATGTATTTGTTCACTTTTGTTCATTTATTTCAATTAGGCCATCGAAAAGCACTTTTGAACGTCGAATATTAAAAGAAAGGCAATGGGATGGGATGGGATTGATTCTACACCCATTCGCAAGGGTACGAACCTATCGTATGGAGAAGAATGGGCAAGCCAATACTTACTCCACCTCCCTATTATAAACCTATTAAAATATTGGTTTGTTTGTTTTGCTCTGGATGTTTGTGTATCAGGAGAAATGTCCCAGTGTGGGGCATTTTTTTTAGATAAACGGTTTGCATTAATATAACACCAACTATTTTTACCAAAGTCTTTATCTAAAAATTTCAAAACCGCTTCACTGACAAAATAAATTTTCAATTTAAAATCGTTTTACTATCTGCTTCGAAATCAAATGATTGTGTCACCCACCCTACGTTAACTTTCACGATTAGTGCTGGATCATTACACGCATTCTTTTTTTAATTTATGTAAATGTTGAAAGTTGCCAGTTATTAACAAAAAATTGCAAAAAAAGGTGAACTGCAAATCGTATTCGCACACCGAGGGTCAGCGTAGTAACTTGTAGATAATAATAATCTATCCATCTATAAAAATCAATTGGTGAACTCGACAACGGCTGGACCGATTTGGGTAATTCTGGTTTTGAATTATTTTCGGAAGTCTAGGGTTAGGTTAGAGTTTAAGGTGATTTTGTGGTACGAAGTTTGCCGGATCAGCTTGTTGTTATTAGTAGATAATATATCATTAGTGTGAAAAATCCCGGGAATACGCGAAAATTCGCCAGAAGACGTTCAACATATTTTTCGGCTTGTTTCTAGTCTGTAAATCACAAAATAACCATAAAGTTCATTATGCTCCGTCAACTTTCGATACGAAAATTTGCATCTACCCCATTCCACAGCAATGAAAATTGACCCTAATAAAATACAGCTTGTATAAAAACCTTCAGAAAAGGTCAAAACCTCTCATAAACTTCATCCCATCAATCAAAACAATTCCGAGGTAAACCGCAAAAATATGTTCAAACAAATATCGCAAATTGAGCAAGAAGGTATGCAATCAAACGGGCTCCAAACTTGGATTGCTCCCAACTTGGCTGAGTTATAGTCAGCTTCCGTTGGTCCCCAATAAAGTAGTTTAAATCCCTCTCAAATCCGTTCACTCCAGACCTCAATGATTTCCCACTTTTTGACGTTCCCATACAAGTTTATGGAGCTCTAACCTGCGTAATGCATGAGTTGAATTTCAATTTGACTTGCAGTTACTTCAAGTTTTGGGCGCTCTAGTTCTGTTTCGATTACCATTTTAGATTTTGTGATGCGACGACGAACCGAATACGACTATTGTTATTTAAAATCTTGATCAACTTAGCGAAGATAATAATTATATAAATGGAATACTCTTTATTATGCACGTCATACGAAATTTACAGGTAGGTCTTTTAAATAGAAATTAAAATTGTAGGTATCTCAATCAAAATCTAGATCCGTTTTCGTCACATGCTTTTGATTCATATTTGTGATTGTCAAATCCGGATGTTGATTTGGTAAAAAACTATGTTCGTGATCCTTATCTATTATGATTATATATGATTATTAATTTCCGAGTTTTAGCCTAAAAAGGTAACATTGTTATTAGCAAAGTGCTGAATGCATGAATTGCAAAAATAAAAATAAATAAAGCTCTTGTTTAAAACACTTTAACAGTTTTGATTGGGGTGCTATGACAGGAAACCTCCACGTGCGTCCGTGGACTGGAGTTCCCTCTTGGATACGTCCAGGGGGAAGACCAATTTTTCGGGCCGGTGCACCCTGGGATGCGGGCAAAAACTCTTCCTTAGGCACTGTGTGCCTAAGTGGTTTCTTTGCCCGTATGCGAATAGCCTGTCGTGTGGATGCTCCAACGCGTGTCCCTCTGATCAGCAGAGGGCACAGCGGCGGAGCGGGCTTGCGGACGGTGAGTGATGGGTAGCTCGCCGTCCGACCAAGGACCAAGCCCGGGTCGGTGGCGCGTCGTGTTTCGCGCCAAATGCCTGCTGGGGTCGCGGGTTTTTTCTTAACCCAGGTTACCGTGGCCCCGGAACATAAAGGGCATAGGAAGGAACACGGGTGGATTTTAGTCAGTAAGAGTCTGACAGTCCCTTCCGCCCCACCCAGGGCGGGAGGACTCATTTGATGATTTTACCACCTACAAAAAAAAAAAAAAAAAAAAAAAAAAAAAAAAAACAGTTTTGATTAATCATCTGTACAAGTTTTTAAATACTTCGGTTGAGTAACTAAACTTGTTCAGTTTGAAAAAGAACGCTTCATATATTATTTTTTTTTACGAAGCAGTTGTTGTAATATTCTTAAGCCAGTCACATGTTCATATTTCACGTAAAATGTTTCAGTGTTACTAGGTTTCAAAAATACATTTACAAATTCATGTATTGCTTTTAAGGATCATTATTTATTTTTATTTCGTTACACAAGGCTTGCTTTTAAATAATGTTTGTATATTTACAAGACATTTCGATTTGAATTTCATCTTAGTATATTATGTTTATTCGATCAGCAGCCAATAATGTAAAAAATAAATCCAATTCAGGTGTTTATGTAATAACAATAAATAAGGATCATTTGAAGCCAATAAGTCGATACAATTCTCGATACTTAACGATTTTTTGGTCCATAAACGCATATTTTATTTACATTTCAGTCGGTCACTACATCCAAAGGTTGTCTAGAACATAAAAGCTATTACTATCAGCTATAAAACATGCGTTGTACCTACAGAATTAACAAACTACCAATTTGTACATCTAAATATTGGGAACTCAGAACAATGAACGATCACGGAATATACGTATCTCGTAAGTGACGGTTTAGATCCTACATACTCGTAATATGAATTTTTCAATAATAAATCTATACCTACATACTGATAGGAAAGTCAAAACTGTATAAACTGTGTCGAGGAGCTTAGCATAGAATAGCATGTAAAGACACGAATATTTTTAAGAAGTCGTGTCAACATTTAAGCTACATATTATCACGCTATCACCTACGGGGAACGAGCAGTGAACCTTTATTTCTTCAACGCATTCAGGCAGACGACGCGGACGTCGCGGGCAGGCTAATGACAAAATAGTGATCCACTTCTTAGATGTTTATCTCGGGCAAAGGGTTACAACACAGGCTACCTGCGCTGATGGCTGAGTGATGTCATTGGTGGTGTTACCAGAGGCCTTACCACAAGCTCTTAGAAGTCGTCTAGCGCCATCTCTTTCCCACACTTACCACATTAGGACAGCCTGGCTCGCCACTACCTCCTGTCCATTAGTGAATTACTTCCAAACGCAACATCTCCTTTTCTTTTTATCTAGCCCACTCCGTCTCACTGCTGGGCAAAAGCCTCCACAACTTTTTCCAATAGTTTCTGTCCCGCCAGTTCTCATTTCCTCAAGGTACTTTTTTCTTCACCTTGTAAACCTATCAAAGAGTCTTTCCACCTAGAGCAGGAAGGGAGGAACTGTCACACTTGACTGACTAAAATCCAGGGTGTCCTTCAATAGCCCTTTAAGACCCGGAACCACGGTTGTCTGACAAGATATTCCCGAGAGACCTCGGCAAGCTTTGGCCCTTGGAACGGGGCCCTGTTATATTGCTGACAGCTCTTTGAGGCGTGTGTCGAACACGATGCGCCGCGACCCTGCATGATTCATGATCAGACGACGAGTCGCCCATTACGCCGTGCGCACACCCGCGCTGCCTCGGCAGGACAAGAAATCTTGAAAAAACTTGAACTCGTTCAAGTCATCTTGCCATCTCTTTCTAGGTCAAAAACAGCCGTGTCTCACAAACCTACATTGAAACGCCATATTGACACTAAACTTCTAAAGAATGCCGCTATGACAACAGGACCACCCTTCACTCGATTAAGGCTATTCTTTCCTCACCCGATAAAATAAATATGTACAATAATAAAAAAGGGGAAACATATTACGGCGCGGTTGAGGCCAATCGCGTTATGACAGGTGACGTGGCCTAAAGCCGAGAAACGGCCAGTCATGGCCAAATGATTATCGGCCTCTTTAGATGTCAGATCACTTTTCGTTATTGGCCGCGATTGAAAAAAGAATTTCTTTTAACTTTTCTTTTTCTTTTTATGGCTTTTGGTGAAGTTGGCGGGATAGTTTGTGATTTTAAGCTGATTCTGAAAGTTATGCGGGAAATATTCCTGTGGAGTTTATCTTAATACGTCTCTAAACCTAGTATGAGCATTGAAAGTTGACCTACAAACAACTTTTATTTATTTTAAATACGTGAAGTAGAATTTTCTTAAAATGAGTAGGTGTTAATTTTTTTCTAACTTATTTAAGTAGGTACATTTAACAAATTTTGATAGTCTTGAAAAATAATAACAAAATTAGTTTCAACGAAATATTCGTAAATCAAAACAAGTTCAGCATAATACAAAGAAGCAAAACAATTTAGTTAATGATCATAACTGATTAAAACAAAATGATCATGCTTAATTAAAATCCGGTAGCCTTTCAAAATTTTCCTTTGTGAGCTCTTATTTACACCTTAAGAAAACGTTATTAAGGCACCTCCCTTGCTGCGATAAAACCTTTGTGGAACCCCCTATTGTACTGCCGACCCCTTAAATCTTTAGAAGCGTAATAGAAAATATTGTTCACAAAATTAAGTTATTTTCAGTTTAAAGGATAATTTTAGAAAGTTTTCGTTGTGTTATTAAAATTAATGATAGTAGGTTATAATTGGGGTTTCCAGATCAGATAAGATCTGGAAACCCTCAATTATAACTCATTCATCATTTCTTGCATTCATCATTTCATTCATTTAATTTTATGTATTGTTCACTTTCAGATTACATCCTAAAACCCCACAGTTGTCAGATATCCATTCAGATTATGAACTGAACTGTCTGAACTGAACTGTAACTGGATGAAATTGATTACCTATCTATCTGCTACTTTTTATCAGGGTATAAGGTTCCGCGGACGAAGCCGCTGGTAGATGGTAGTAGAAATTGAAACAAGATGTCTATGACATTGTTTTATTATAATATTTGGTTGTAAGAATACATTCTTTTAATAATTCATTGCACTGCTTAGAGTCAAATTCTATGACGGAGATGCGTGTATTAGTTATATATTCGTTTCCTTTGACAGCATTCAAATAAAAACATTTAGGATAGTGTATAGCATGTTGCATCCAAGGATCGTCATAAATCTCCCAATCTTCTATAATACCCCCGCATGAGAAACATGCCGCTTTATCATTAATACTATTTCCGCAATAAAAGAATCCAGCGTCAGCCATTTCCATCACTAATCTTTTCTTCGAATTCATCGTCCCCCAGTAGGAACGAAATGAAATTTCACGCATTTTATGTGAGTTATACATATTATATCGAGGTATGTATTCAATAAGAAACATTTTCTATTTATTTATTCTGATTCACTGACACGGATAATTATAAACTTATAATGAGTTAGCCCCGCTATTGTTAGCAATTTATATGTGATTGAAAAGGATTGGGGGGGGATCTAAAATTCTTAGTATTTTACTTATTCTTAATATTTTATCTTAAATAAAATTAAACAAGTAAATAATTATTTTAATAATTTATTTTCAAAGCACCACTTATTTAAACACAATACATTATTTAAGGCACAAACACAGTCATGGTAAATACAATTATATACATCTTCTGAATATTTATATAGATCATACAAACTTATCAAACTAGAACAACCTTTATCTTCTAAATTGAATATTTGACTATTACTATTTTCTAAAATGTGCTTTAACCACAAAACCTTTTCTGAACCTTTGACGTAGATACACATATCTCTTAAAATATTTAGAATCAAAGTCTGATAATTCGAATAGGCCACAAAACCCTCATCCCAATGTATCTTTCTGTTCCGTTCAAGCCAACTAACTTGCTTTTTTTCTGATTTCGTTAATTTTTTAAATGGAAATGGCGGTTTAATTAAAAACACTTGTAGTTTTTTATTATACATTATAGCAATTTCTTTTATTATAAATTCATTTGCTTCTGTTTTAAAGCCCTGAATATCGACAATAGCAATCATGATACCCTTCTCACAATGTTACTGAGAGGTTTGTATTCCACAAGTCGATCGTTTATAATCAAACAATATGCAGTTGTCTTATCTGGTATTGGTGTAGAACATTCAATTTCCAACCTCACGTCTACTGGACCTGTTTTAAGACTGTCGTTTTGTCTTGAGCAGTCTAAGATGAAGAGAGGGGCTTTCTCTTTGAACACCTTTAAGTCAAGCAACGGGTCTACTGGACAGTTGTAATACGACTGACGAAATTTTACAAACATTTCATATAATATACTATATTTGTTTTCAGAAAATTTTAAATTTAAAGGTTCATACGGATAATATAGTGAATTCAAAAAGAGCGTTACGTTAGTTACTTCACAATGATCGAATACTGAACTGTCTTTAGTTTTATTATTTATCCTATTAGTTTGTAAGCAAAAAATTACGTATCTAGGTTTTTCCAATTGTGAAGCAGTTTTAACTGACCAAGAATGCTTCGTGGTTTTAGGCAGTAATGGATACTCATATAAATCCCAATTTCTAAAAGCCATCTGAATAGGTTTATCTCTTTCTAGATGTTTTAAAAGTGTTAGTCGTTCTCGATCTGATACTTTTATATGCGGTACTCTCCATTGAACTCTGTGTATATCTATTTGAAAATGAACAGTATCATCAGTAAGAATAACGCTATTTAAGTTAGTGTTACTTCTATTTAATATAAGTTCATGTTTACAATTTATCACAATTTTATTGTAATCCTCCGCAAACCCTAAAACCTTATTAAGTGGTATTACAGCACTAAAATTACCATCACTTTGAAATCCCTCTAAATTCCATCCCCACAAGGCGGCAACTTTACATTCTGCTTCATTTAATGAAATGTATGATTTTATTGTTGACGTTATTCCTGAGTTTTTTATGCGATCTATTTCAATACCATTTATTTCGTATCTGATGTCTTGAAACAAAGACAAAACAGAGTTATTAGTGAATGTAACAGTTTTCTTGATCGGATTCCCATCTTTACCGAACAGCTTTGCTTGTCCTTCAATATAAATTGAACTGGCCGATGGTAACACGTATATGTCTTGCTGGTGGATGGGAATTCTGATCTCATCGTTTTCTCTAAAGCTGGTATTGTAGGGATTGTATGAATGGACTTCATAACTTTCGATCGAAGTGTCGAAGTGTGGTGATTCAGTTATCTGTAGTATATTCATACTTTAAACCCAAGAGCTTTAAGGAAATCTTTATTTACTTTTGTCAATTTCTTTACGAGTTTCTTACGTCGTTGCACCTTAGCAATCGTTAAAGAACTAAGATGTTTTTCACTGGCTAGGGTGTTTTTATAATGAATTATCATTTTGTTTTTCTTAAATGAAGACGCAGCTGAATATGTTCTTCACCAAAGTTAATACAGTGACCAAATTGATCTACAATCCTAACAGATATCGAAGAAATTATATTTTTGTTCACTGGAAAATAAATAATATTTTGCGGTATTTCTATGCACCGATGACCTGGATGAATATCAGACACAAATTCGTGAATAAAATGAGTTGGTAATCCGTTGCAGTACGATCCGTTCACAAGATCGCATTCGATTCTGATCGCAAACAGACTGCTGTTAATGCTAGAAATATTTGGTCTGGAATTTATTACTGAAAAGTATAGCAAACCACACTCGTATTGATCTGATAAATGCAGTGGTGGATGAAAGTATGAGGTCAACTCCGATTTATTACCCGAGATGGTAACCGTAGTAGACATGCTTCGACACTGAACTTTTTTCTTAGATGCTGCTTATTTTATTCCTTCACTATACCAAAAATTCTTCAAAAATTTTAAACAAAGGTGTCCGCAATTAAAAGGGTGATCACGCTGAATATTGTCATAATTATAGTGTACTTTGGATCCCAAGTATTTTATAAATTCTTTTGGAGGTTTAAGATTTCCGTAACTATCAAAATACTCAATATAATCGTTGTATTTGGCATAGGCTACCCAATGAGAACCAGGATTATTAGAGCTATCTAAATTTATAACTCCACATTCTTTTTTAAAAGGGTTTTTAGGTAGCTTATCTCTCATAAAGACACCTCTGAAATAGGGAATATTATTTCCATACTTCAAAATGTCTAAATTAGTCAAGGCTCGTTTGGGTAGCCGATATCTTAGTTTTTTTCTTTTGATACAAATATTCCGAGCCCATCTTTATGTGGTTTAAGATGTAGTCCTTTTCCGATACAGAGAGCTTCCATCTTTTCATTGTGTCTCTTCGATTCAGTCAATAACTTTTTAGCCATTTTGAATTCATTAATGGTTTTAGCAATACCAGCTGCACCACCTGCTAAAGCTCCTACCGCTGATAATCCCGCAAAAATCGGAATCAAAGGCAATACCCCACCAGTTTTTGGTATAGGAATAACACGAGGAAGTTTAATGGATGAATCATCAGCTAATTCTCTGGCAGCGGCCATAGCTAATTTTATTGCCACTTTCTTGCATTTTGGTTTTAATTTTTTAATATGTCTCTTCGTTTTGCTAATAACATTTTTAAATTTATTTGTTAACCCTTTTCCACTTTTTATTTTAGGAGAACACTTTTTGCTATCCTTTTTTAGACCAAATCCAGTTTTAATTTTTGTTGACATAGCGCTGCTTACTAAGTGCGCTGCTAGTTTTTCCCCAACGCTCGCATCTGAGGCAAGTGCTCGTTCTTTAGCCATATCGAATAAAACTAAATCTGACTTGTGACGATCTTTAAGGTTTGAAGACTTATGATAGGCTATGTCGTGTTGTTTGCAATATTCGTCTAATTTATTAACACCTTTATCTCCACGTGTAAGCCTTTTGATTAATTTAGTGCCAGGTCCACAATAATTGTATCCAGGTAAATGTAATTCAAATGGTAAATGATTTATAATCCAATTGAGAAGACTACTCTCTTCAATACACATCATAAGACTGATACATTTTGAACAGAACACTTAATAAATATTTGATTTATCAATCCAACTGTTTTCAGAAGAAGGCAAACCTAACCATTTTACTAAAACTCTGTCTCCTTTTCTTTTAAGAACTTTCTCAACAAGATATAAATTAGGATTTTTCGTCTTTTGAAGCTCTTGTTCATAAAATGCACCTAGAATGGGTTGACCTCTGATTGTATCTTCTATTAAGTAGGTAATAGGATTTGTATTTTGTATCTTTCGAATTTTAAATATTTCTGTAGACCAGTTGGGAGTGTAACCTTTTTCAAATGTTCCTTTGTACTTACTGATACGCACATAATCACCAATTTTATATTTGCTTCTAATATTATGATTTTTTACCAATCTTGAATATCTCTCTAATATACTATTTTTGTTAATATTATTCACATTAGCGGGAACTTCATCAATTGTCCGATGATAAGTGTGATTGTATTCGTTAATAACATTATTAAGCATGCTGTCTATCCAATTGTAACTGCCTCTTAAACTAAATTCCTTATAGATTTTCGATTTCAATGTCCTGATAAATCGCTCAACTATTGAAGCCTTTTTTGTTGAGAAGGTTGAATAATGATTAATGTGATAAGTTTGCATAAGCTTTTGAAACTGATTATTGTAAAATTCTGTTCCTTTATCCGTTTGTAGATTTTTAGGAACACGCCCTTTATTCAATAATTTCTTAAAAGAGTTACATACATCATCTTTGGTTTTACTTTTTAGAGGAAAAGTCCAAGCATATTTCGAAAATGTGTCAATAATAGCAAGAATAAATCTGTAATTTTTATTTTGCTTTGAAATTGATTGCATATCGATTAAGTCTGCTTGCCACAGGTCATCTATATCTTTCATGATAACACATCTGCGTGGAAAGTTCACCCTCGCATTTTTATGAATTTCGTTTACCACGTCGATTTTACTCATGTTCACAATTCAGTGCATTTGTTTTGAATCCGTATATAACACTGAATGAAAATTTTATGGTAGGTGCGTATTTATTCTTTAATTATGCCAGCTTCTTTCAATTCTTCAACGATCGAAAATATTTCATTATCATGATTTGTGTTGCCAGCGTCTCTGGAAGCAACTAATAGTTTCAATCTCTCAACGAGTTCATGTCATGCCCAATATGCCAGCGTCTCTGGAAGCAACTAATAGTTTCAATCTCTCAACGAGTTCATTAGGGTCATCCCAATATACCAAGTCAGTGTTATTTTTGTATTTCTTTAGAGTTGGTAAGCTTCCTCCAGTGTGAAAATTTTCGTTTAATGATTCGGAAAATAATGGTTTGATTACTTCACGATATTTTATTCCCTTATCGCCTCTTATTTGTCCGCCAGGATTAAAATCTCTCTTGTGAGCATTTGTATAATGCAGCATGTCTTTGTAGACAAGCCTATCTTTGCTCGATATTAATTTTAAATCAGGCTTTCTTCGAAGTAAAAGTTCCTTCAAGCCAGGGGTTAAATTATAGGATTTGTCACCAACTTTAATTAAAATGACACTGTCGTCATTCAAACTATCGATTTTAGAAAATGAGACTACAGAATTACCCATTAGCAATGTTTTGTTTACACTTCTTATTCCAAACGGTATATTTACACCGTCATAAATATCATGGATATCACGACCCTCTAGTGACATTTCTAAATCATCTAATATTTCTTTTGTAGGAGACTTTTTAAGTACTGGTGCAGACTTTAGTTTTGGATCGTAGCAGTCTTCAAACTTTGAAGACGAACTAGTATTAATGTCATCCAATTCAATGTCGTCAGAATTCGAGAGTGGCAAATGTTCTAAATGCTTTATTTTTTCCTTTGACATATTCGAATCGACTAGTGCATTAAGGGGTTCCGTGACGGTTTTTAGCATTTTATCAAGTGACAAGTTCATGGAGTGTTCCTGGTTCTTCATTTGTTTTATTTTATTCTTGATGGATTCCACAGACTTCATTAATTCTATTTTAATATTCTTTTCCATGTCGTATTGTGACAAGTGTATTCAGCCAAAGAAAATATACTACTAAGTTATATTTTTGTCTGTTATTGGTTTATATAATTACACATTATTTGCTCGAAATGTAAAAAAGCTATCTAAATTCTGTCTGTACCTTCCATTGCTTAAAGTCGAGTCTTTGCAAATACTAACAAAGTTATATGGCTCTCTCCAAACTGTATTACAAATCTTCTTGAATTGATTCCAGGACATATCAGAACTAACATGCTCTTCATAAATATGTTTCAAGTTTACATCGTCTTGCTTAAATATTATGAGAAAGTTTGCATTATCACGCAGCAACTGTTTCGGAATTTTAGAGTATGTTTGACATAAATAAAAGCAATCAATACGTTTATGTCTACCCATAGAGAAGTAATTACGAATGTTTATTTGATTTTCACATGCCACATCATCGAAAATAAATACAGAATTAGTTAGTGCTTCATCCGGGGCTATGACTTCTTTATTATCATTAAATTCATGAAACTTAACTTGATGCACTCTCTTTATAACTTCTCGTAAGAAGTTGTATTTTGGTTGAAAGTTAGTTTTCGAGTACAGGTAAAGATTTTGAAATTTTAGACCATTCTCATGTAACAATAAACTGAGCACGACGTTTGTTTTTCCACAATTCGAAGGACCACATATAATACAACGAATCGTATTAGGTAACAGAATGCTATGCCTAATGTGGTTATCAGAGTCACCAAGATTTATATGATTAACATTAAGTGATGTGTGTTGTTTGATCAACTTCATTTTGACTATTAATTCAATTTCACCCAAACATAGATATATAAAGCATAAGTACCTATAATAAAAACAAATTATTTAGATTGGTTTAAAGTTGTCATGTCAAATGTAACAAAGCAACATGTATAACTACTTTAAGTTGATAACCGTTTTATGCTTAATATGTCGGCTGTAAATAATAATAATAAGTTAGTGCGGTATTTATATTCGTTCTCAGTGATCATATAGATTATTAAAATGAAGAAGACTGTAAGGCCATAACAAGAAAAAAAAAACATGCATCAGTTATTAAATATTTTATTTAGATAAGTATAACAAGTTTAAATACAACAATCAACACTATCACTTACTAAATTTACAATGTATGGTATTCTTATACTAATTATAAACAAAAGTTGTAATAATATTACAATTAATTTACATAAACATTTTTGTATTTCTTTATTTTAGCAACAATTAGTAGAAGAAATAACTTTATAATAGAACTTTTGCAATGTAATGTACTGAGTTTAATTCCTGCGATGCAGAGTGTGTATATTATTTTATATAATATAATATATTCACGCCCTATTTCAACGATCCAATCTTTCTAGTATGTAAGTCATCTATTCAATCATTAAGTTATTTTAGTACTCAAACACCGAAAGTTTAAATAGTACTATTACTCAATTATAATTTATTTTTAAAATATGGTTTCACAGTGACCCCATGGTAAAGTTTCTGTTTGGTTCGCAAGTATCTGCCTCTTATCATCATTTTTATTCAATACTACTTTATGAATTTGTTGGGAGTACAGTACATGATTGTTTGATTTAATTATATTCATTTTACATTTAAAACTCGTATCACTTGTTAAAGCTCTGTTGTAATGGCGTAGTTTTAATCGATTAGTTACAGCTTTCGATATTCCTTTTGCTTTTGTTATGCAAGTTTTTAGGCTGTTTATGCAATAAAGCTTAGCTCTCAATCCTACAAATTCACATATGATTTCACCTCCACATTCATCTTTAAATAGCCCTGGAATTTTTGCATTTACTCTCGGTATGTTGTAGCAATTATTAGTCTCAAAATTACTTGTGTCGAATTGTTCAACTTCATTTTTTATGTCCTCATAAAAATCTTCAGTGCTTATAAAATAAAGAAGGCTGTCTGTGTCTGTATAACACAGTCTTGCCTGAGATTTATATTTGTTTTTAATATAATTGTAGTGAAATTTATACAAATGTTGTTTGGCATATTCTAGGACTGAAAACCCGATATAGATAGGTCGGTCTAGAATAATTTTTTCAGGACTCAGTTGAATAGCAACAAAATTTTCAGAAAAAATCTTAATACTTTTAAAATTTGGTTTCGCAATTAACTTTTCCGCACTGAGGTGCTTATTTGTTTTGTTATTATAATCGTCCCAATTGGTCACTAATTTTACATTAACCTGTTTGCGTCGATTTTCAATAGTTTTGCCAAATATAGCATTGTTAAGAAGTTTAAAAAAATCTTTTTCAAATACGGTTGTTGAAGCTTGGCGTAAGCTAGTGTTCAGGTCAATATATTTTTGTAAAAAGTTTTGTTGTCTAAAAGTTAAGATACGGTGAATTTTCTTCAAAATAAGTCCATTCAGCAGGCATTCTTTTAAATGAACGTAGTGTATTACATAGTTGAATTTGTCATATAAATTGGCAATTAATTTAGATGTTTTGCCTCCAGGTGGTTTGAACTTCTCTGCAGCAAACGGTAAATCACTGTGCTTGTTATGTAAATTCTCGGGATAAGCTAAATCTACTTCTAAAATATATCCATATTCGGAATCATCCGAAATTGATAGTACGTTTATAGTATTTATTTCATCGATTGATAAAAAGCGGAATTCAGAAATAGGCATTTTTTTCGTCATCGCATAACCGTATAAATTATTACAGTCAAGATAAATTAAATATGTTGACCTTTGAGAAGCATCGTAACTAGGTAAATATTTATTATTTGCTTTAGCGTAACGAAGAGAACATTGTGCCAAGCCTCCGCGAATTCCCTTCTCCAGGAACTCGTATATTTCCACATCATTAATTAATTCTAATTTAATACCGGTATACAATAACATCGCATCCCAGCTTAAACTAGGTGCAGTAATATAGTAGGCCGGATCAAGTTGATAATGATGCAAACAAGTTTGTCTAAATTTTTCAAAAACGTCAGAAAGTAGTAACACATCGGTTTTTAAATATAAATCTGTATATTCTCCAAGAGATTTTATATTAAATGTTTGCCAAATACATTGAGCGTGATTATACTCATCATCGCTAATATGTGCGCACGTCAAACTATTGTAAAAACAATATTTAGATGGTAGCCGATTCTCATTATATTTTGAGATTGTATCCATGTAATCATAGGGGTATATTCCTTTTCGTTGTAGTAGTTTTAACTTTTTACAATTGACATCTGAAAATTCTTTTGACAAATTAACAAAATCAGATTCAGACAAATTGTTGACTAATGTGTTTAAGCTTGAATTAAGAAATTGAAAGGAGTCTATAAACTTAACTTGAATAGAATTTGAACTGTTCTTTCTGTGGAAAAATTTCGTGATAGACATATACTTTTCTTTGGTTTTAGGTATAATTTTAAAAGCACCATCATATTTTGCTAATTCTTTAATAAATAGGTGAGAATCATAGCCAGCTAGGTTATGTAAAATAACAGGCACAAACGGGCAAACTCTAAACATTAAATTACAATGGGAGTGCGCGGCGCCTCGGTACTGAGATGTTATATGATCATGATCCATTACTTTGTCATCAAAGAGCAGATCATTACAGATGTGACATTTTGTAGCATTTTTGTAATCGTTTTTTTGGTCTGTGGTTAAAGGGGCCACAGGCATTTTACTCGATAAGATGCTGTTAATTTTATCTACATCATTTAGTAAATATTTTATAAATACTTCCACACAGTCCGGCCCTCTATATGTTACGTATTTATTTAGCTCCGAATTATGTGAACAGCAAATATAGTATCCAAAGCATGAAGGTTCGTGAACCTTGTATGTTCGGGTATTTTCAGTTTTATTTTTGTTGCAGTTTAGCAAAATACTCTCGAAATCAGCATAAATAACAAAATTAATTTTTTGTTTTCTTTCAAAGTTTTTAAACTGAAGAATGCTATTTTTTTCAGGTAATACTGTTAATATATTAGGACATGTAGTATGAGCACTATATTTTGCGGCACTCGAGAAAATTTGTAAACACGTCTCACATAGGTACATTTTACCTTTATGTTTACTTATTTGACGTCTGACTAATCTCAACAGATTTTTTATTAAACAATAATGTCCATTGCCTTTTCGTTCAATATATAATAAATTAACATGGTGTGTCTTTCTTAAATTTGTCACATATAAGGGACCAGTGACTGCATTTTTATCATCCAATCCATATACGTTTATACTTATAGTAGGATTTATCTTTTCAAAGTTTTTAATATCATTATACGACGGAGGAAATGATAGACCATTTATATTTAAGACTGATGAAAAGATTGGGTAGGAACTTGTTCTGCAAACATTATATTTTGCGGGATATAATGCTGCAACAACACACCACAAAAAACAATAGTTATCATGGTTTTTAATATTTAAGCAACTTCTCGTTTTTTGTATAACATGCGGCAAATCTATGTAAGTACCGCCTTTTAAAGGAGAATACTTGTTTATATTAATTTCCAGGTGACTTATACAGAAACAAGACCAACCAGATTCACAGTGTTGGAATTCTGAGAGTTTCCTCTCAAATGTGTTTATTGTATTCAAATAAAATTCATGTATATCAGTATTTTTATATATAATTTTAAATTTTGTGTTAAATGACTTAAGCTGTTGCTCACCAGATTTTGGGAGAATAAAGTAAGCATAAAGCTCGAAGTTTAATTTAACACAATTATGTTTAATTAGACAATCATTAATTAGTTTTATGACTTGATGCTGATTATCCATTAGGAATTCCTCAGGTGTAAGGTACTCCATCGATGGATTCAGTTTGTAACTTATTATTCTCATTCTAAAAGCCGTAGCAATAATATCAATATTTTCATATTTGGTTTTCAATATGCAATTAGATTTGTGTAAATTCGTTCTCACATGATAGTGATATTCATTTTTCGGTATTTCAATATGACATTTTTCACAATTCATTATAATATCATTATAATTTGTTATTTTTCCAGGAATTGGTGAAACTGTAAGAAAACAAAACAATAAATTTTTATTTCTTGAATATATTTCTTTAATACATAATAATAATATTATAAACCTAAAAAACATTTAAAAGAATACTAGTACATAAAAATGATTTCGTAATATTGAGATAATGATTAAAATTAAATGTCGTAAATAAGCAAGTAACTCATGGTAAAAAATAGTATTTATAGTAAGAGATATTTATAATGGAATACTAATGTTTTAATAATAGTTGCTAACAAATGTTGGTGGGCACTTTACAAATTCTTTTCTAGTTGCCATAATAAAATTAGTCAGGTGCTGCCATGCATCTGTGTTTTCAGATGTTTGGTTTTTTACAGTAACTATTGCCTGGCGCCATCTGTTGATTGGCTGCACGTTTTTTATTTCATCGCACCGGTACACTTTTAAATCTATATAGTGCGTACCGGGCTTATGCTCATACGTCTGGCGCGAATGACCGCTAGCAAGGCGTCGAGTTAAATACGAGGTTAACTGTATTGGAGCTTTACCGGGAACGGCGACATCTTCTTTCTCGTCATCTTCACTGTCAGTCCCGAAGAGGTCGTAAGCTGTAGCCTTCCTTGGTTGTATTGGCTTGAAGTACGGCTTCTTCGGAGCTGACCGCGACGTACTCGGCGCCGGACTTGCTCTCGATGGTGAATGTGATGCAGTCCGCGCTGCCGCCTCCGACTCCTTCGTATGAGTCGACACCTGCTTCCTCTTCTTAGTCTTTTTCACGACTGGAGGTTGCACCTCGTCGTCAGACGGGAAGAGAGTCTCTGCGTTCTGGAGCGACCTGAAATGATATAAAATTAATTTATTAATTTTGTTATTTTATCAATTCATAAGCAGGATTCGAACCTGGAATCTGGCTTTACGCGATACACTAGAATAGTGTATACTTACAAGAATGAATATTAGAATAATTACATAGAACACATCATTATACCACAATTTACTGGGTATCGAACCCAATTTCTCATGCTCAATAGTCGAGATTACTAGCACTCGTCTAAGGAGTTCCCTGTTATAAGAATAGTTGAACAATAGAATTATTAATATAATTATAAATTAATGCTACTTACATTTTAAATAGTACAGCGAAGTGTTGATGTGCGATGATGCCACTAGCTCTGGAAGAGGTGTTTTGTGGTTGAATTTCAGCAGCGGGAGGCTTAAATAGTGATAAATCTACGTCAAATCATCCCATATTTGGGAAGAGGCACGTGTGTAGAAAATGCTGTGTCAGTTGCATCCAAATGCAGGTTTGTGATGTGATATTGTAATTGTAAACAATAATAGAATATGTATTTGACTTACCTTTCGGTATAGTGGTTAGTGGTCCTGACTGCTATGCTGGAGGTCATGGGTTTGATTCCCATCCGGAACAAATGTTTGTGTGATGAATAGGATCATTTGTCTGGATGTAATTTATCTATAATATATGTATGTATTTAGAAATATATAATAATAATATATGTTTATCAGTTGTCTAGTACTCATAACACAAGCTCTGCTTAGCTTAGAACTAGAAGGCATTGTGTGATAGTTGTGGAATATTATTATTATTATATTATTCTACCAATTCATTTTTATTTTTATCCGAATGCGTTGAAATGTCGTATAGACACGCTTATTGAGTCCTTTGTTATAGGAGGAGGCCCAATAATATAAGTGACGAATAGTTGGTGAAATACACATCTGCCTAACTGGGAATTAAAGGTGTGATGATATATCGATCAACCTTAATTTAGGAACAAATTACAAATAAAAACATTACTTACCATTCTATTTGTGACAAAATTTAAGATACCTACCTTAGCTTTAAAAATATCATAATAATTACAGGCGAAACCAAACGTAGCAATAGTATGTCGATATTGCTATATTGTTTTGATTCGTCTCCTTAAAAAGAATTCAGCTTACGGTGCAACTTTGATATACAATTAACATACCATGAGTTTGCTTGTTTAATCATCTGAATAAAATGTATGAAAAAACGATTACCTAAACATAAGTGCAGTAGTATTATTTTATTGATATATATTTATAATAAATAATAAAATGATAGGCGTCGTAATGTCTTACGTTTCCTATTTCACTATACCATTTTTGGAAAAGATATGACATATCTAACTTAAAAATGTGCGATTTTGAACTCTATCCATAAAATTAAATTAGGGTATATAAATAGAGAGAAAAAATCATTTAAAATCTATTCCAAATCTACACTTGACTAGTACAACTGGCTTGATCGTGTATTATTGGTAAGTTTTAATATTATTCTTCCATATTTTATCTGGTACATATTTTCTATAAAACCCTATTGTTTCATTAGCAATTGTTATTTTGAGATAGAATATCGGTTAAAGAAATACTAATCTAGATTATTATTTTCCAGGTGTTTAGCAAAGTCGGGACATAGAATTAAAAATGTCACACTCACCATCCTACAGTCCTGTTTTAGAAAACATTAACCTACAATATGATGTAAGTATCTAAGTAATCATCGATATTAGCAATTGAATTCATGTATGATGGTATTTAATAGCATAAAATTATTCATTGTTTCAGAATTTGATAGATTGCCCCGATCCAGTTCTTAATCCATTTTACTATGCTCAAGACCAAGAAAGCTGGCATGTCGAAGTGGCGAAAAAAGCACATGAAGAGAGTAAACAGCAAAAAATACAAGAGAAAAAAATAAAGAAGAAGAAGAAAAAATCAAAACCATTTAAAAACACATCTTTTATCAAGCGTAAAGAGCCCGGACATATTCACCGAATTATAAAAATAATTGTACATGATGTGGAAGGCCGTCAGATGAATGAAATAGACAGTGATCCCGATATCGATAGTGCAAGCGTGAATATACAATATTTAGTCCGTAGTGATATTGATGACATAATGAGTGAAACCGAGTATTTAGTTGCTAAAATAGTTAAAAAATTAAGTTCAACTTCATGTACTTAGTTGATGTTTAAAATAGACGTATTATTATTTACAGTTTTATTATTATTTTATTGTTTTTTAAATGGCTAGTATATACTGTAAATATTCATTGTAAATAAAAGCTGTATTTAAAATAAAGTACCTTTTATTTCTACGTCATAACATTTAAACTTAATCGTTGCTACGCTGCTTATATAAGGTAGCGCGATGGACAACGGTTAATTTTCGTTAGTCTGCCGTATCGAACATACATACACCGCCTGTAGCTCCAATTTCAGTGTCATTGAATTGTTGAATGAATGTAATGATAAATTATAATATACATATTTACGAATGTTCAATAAGATAAATGTTTCATATATTTATATTGAATATCTAAACTCATGATATCTATTACATTATAATTATTGAATAATAAAGACCACTCTAGCATCACCTATCGTCTGCGATAAGTTCTCAATTCATCCAGTTACCAAAAACCTCAAGCTAATTTTATGAATTGCAGAAAACATTTTCATATTCATAATCTGAATGGATAACTGACAACTGTGGGTTTTTTAGGATGTAATCTGAAAGTGAATAATACATAAAATTGAATGAATGAAATGATGAATACAAGAAATGATGAATGAGTTATAATTGAGGGTTTCCAGATCTTATCTGATCTGGAAACCCCAATTATAACCTACTAATGATTTTTAGCGTCGCGTTGTAAAGTTAAAAATTGCAGTCAGTTGGAATTGATGGGTTTAAAGTTACACATTTTCTTTTTCTGAAGAAGTTTAAATGAAAATTGGAATTTTTAGTTTTAGTTATTTTTTTTTTTAGAATTGTAACTTAAAATGGTTTTTATGCAAATATTTATTCATTTCAGTTTTATGTTTGAGTTAAAGTTTGGTACTTCATCAAGTCTCCAAGTACCTATTTTTGACTCGAAATTACATTCATTTTTTAATCTCATTTACATGCAACAAACTTTTTAGATATATTTTTTAACTAAATTATGTAAACTCAGTTGGTTTCCAATTGTTTAAGACCTTTTGCTTGGTAATTTATTTATTTACGTAACTTACTTAATATGATTAAATGAAGAACAGAGAACTCGACAAATAATAGTAGGTACTTAACGATTGTTTACCTGCTACTAAAATGTTTTGATAAATAATTACTTAATATGTAGTATTAAATTTAGAAATCAATGTACCTATTATAGAAGACACACCTTCTATACATTGATTTCTAAATTTAAGTGAATAGATCATCTCCATCTTAAAGTGTCTTTTAAGATGGAGATGATCTATTGCACGTCAATAATTTCTTTTTTTTTTCCTTTGTTCCTTTGTTTTTTTTTTTTTTTTTTGGTTTAAAGAAGTCTATCCTCACTAGTAATATCGTTTTTTCGCACTTATTTTATCATTTATTTCAGTGTAAATTAAAGTTGTAAAATGAATTTTAAATGCCGTTAAAAATGTGTTGATTTTAAAAACAAAAAAAACATGTGTTGATTAAAAAAAAATAGAAAACGAACTAGTATAAAAAATTAAGAAATTCCTGAATTTATAAACAATCAGAATACTAAAATAAAGCTAAAAAGATTTTCCTTCAATGAAAATTCAGAAGTAACATTTTGAAGTATGCAAGTGAACTTGGGTCCTCCGTACGATTCCGTTCGGATAGTTCGGATGGTCCTTATTGGAAAACTTTCCGCTTTTCGATGTTATCCGAACGAATCAGATATAATAGTAATCGTTTCTCTTGAGCGTACTTTGATTTCCATTCAATATTGTCTTTAAAAGTTGGTGTTTCTGTTAGAATAGGGAATCTCGTGATTTTCTTTGAGAACTTAGTGAGATTATCATTGTAATTAGGGTATTTAGTAGTTGAGGTTCTCTTTGGATTTTTATCAGATTACTTATTTAATTTTTGGAGCCAAAGTGAAGCTGCGTTAAGTTTCAATTGGGTATGGGCTGCCACAATTGAACCACGGCTGAGCGATTAGGTGGGGTACGATTCTCAATTAAAGGAACAATTTACTGTCAAAAAAGTCAACCCTATTTCTCGGGCTGGTATTAACTCACGCCACGGCCTAATCCTTTGTAGAGTACAGCCTGATATATAATGTTATATTTACATGTAAGTATATCCCTTATTACTTAGATAATAAAATATTCGAGAACATATTATCAGGAATCTACCCATTATAACAACTCTAAATTCTAATATCAATAGATATTGAATAGAACAGGTGCAGTATAAGCTCCAATGTCTGTACCAAACTTGATGATAGAAGATCTAAGAATACGATAAGACTAACGATATCTTTAAAAACAATGGTAGTTGAATGATGTTGCGTTTCTTTGTTGACGCACGACTGTCGTTGAAAAAGTCAAATTATTTTGACTACATTATTCTGTTTTTTTTTGGATCGTTTTGTGATTATTAGTCAGATTATTTGGTGATTCCTATTTGTTTAAAAAAATACAGAATTTTAATAATAGTTGGTTAATTACCTATCAAACAACTTGTTTTAAGTAACATAACGTTACTGTACTTACTGACTAGACGAACGTATTGATGTTTTCTGGAAAAATAATGAACTAAATTTTAACTAAAAACCTTTTTTGGGATGGTTATATCATCAAAAGAGTCCTCCAGACCTAGGTGGGGAGGTAGGGACAGACATACTCTTGCTGACCAAAAATTCATCCTGCACCGTCGGCTCCTCTTTGCGTTCAAGGGTTGTGGTGTCCTTTTAAGACTGTCTCTTGAATTTATATCTACTCTGCTATTCATTTTTTCATGGTCACATTATTAATGTTTTACGTTCCTTAATAATAAATGCAAATAAGCAGGACTACCAACTGCTTCAGTGACGTAATCTGCCCACCCCCACAGCTAAACAGGGTAAAGATAAATGATATTAAAATGATGAAAGTCATTGTCGTGTGACATCTTGATGCCTGGAGACGGGGTGGGTTGACATTTTATTTTAATAGGGTTCCGTATGATTAATTTATTCGCGGACGCGTGGATAAATGAATGTTGGTTTGCGCAGTTTACTGAAACAAAAATATGTTTCAGATAAACATGGAAATATATTTTCTTACCTACTCTTTTTTTAAGTCCATAAAAAGAGTTAAATTGAACAGATAACTAAATAAGTAATTATTTTTTCTCCATCTATTTGAAGGTATTTATGTGTATTATCTGAAACAAAATAAAATGTGTATATTACGAGCTTTGTTGGATTTTTTGACGTAATATGGAACGTTCTACCTAAACACATTTATGGTATTTAAGCGTTTTAATAGGGATTCCAATAAAGTACTTGGTAAATTAAATATCATCGTATATTTAATTTACCAAGTATTCATTTGCATTGCTTGATCTACTTTTCATTGCATTTGCACATCCAATCTTCCTAAAAACATAATCTAAGATTATAAACAAATGAAAAAACGTGCAAATTGCATTCCAGTTTATAAAATAATGCAAAGAAAAACACAACCCCTTTAAACTCATAAAATATTTCCACGTCACATCCTACATGACTTTTTAAACCCTCCAAAATGAGTTGTATTAGATCCCCTATGAGATAACACTGTGATACAGTCACTGATAAGGTCCCATACCCTACTGGACCCACTTAATTGACTCCGTGAGTAATCAAATTCTTTTAACATGGTAGTGACACAGGGTACCTAACGTACAGTATGTCAACTCGGAACAAATTATAAGAAATTAATCAGAATAAGTTTACAGTACACTATTGAGTAGTATACGAAACTGGTGTACGGTACAGGTATTTTAGAAATTGACATTAAAATACATTTAGTGTTATGTAAAATACACACTATAAAATTAAAGATAATATGCAGGATGCGGGGCAGACGTAATTCGATCATGACTGATTAATTTCAATTGTAAAAAAGTTTCTACATGACATGGACACAATAAATAACCCTGTTCTTTCAATAGATTTTCTTTACATTATAACCACTAATCATGTTATAAAGTTGCGTTACATACATAAATTACGACAAAAATTTTATTTAAGAAAAAATTTCTAGTTGATTTACTGTATATTTTTACACTATGGTTAATGACTACTTGATTGAAAGCTATAACATTTGTTTTTTGATTAAAATTATTTGGGTAGGGAGAATAATGTGCCCTTTGTACTTGATAATGGTTATAAAATTCATTTGTTTTAACCAAAGAATCCATTGCTTAAATATAAAAAATTCACGGTTCATAAAGATTGCATAGATTGCATGGTTTTATCGTAACTCTTTTATCACAATGGTTTAAATACTGAAAATACTAAATGTACTTTCCATGTATGTAGTTTCTCAATGGAATATTGTAATTAATGGGCTCCATAAATTCTCATTCTGATATAATTATATAGCTATCTTTTTGTTTTCTCAAAACATTAACAAGAAATTTCGCGTTCGTTGTGGGTGCATTTACAAAATATTTAAATATTTGTCTCGTAAAT
Organism: Agrotis segetum; assembly: GCA_036375495.1. Classification (NCBI taxonomy): domain Eukaryota; kingdom Metazoa; phylum Arthropoda; class Insecta; order Lepidoptera; family Noctuidae; genus Agrotis; species Agrotis segetum. The sequence continues at coordinate 429,838 of JAQSVV010000208.1, forward strand.
CAAACAAACTTTTGTCATCATCATTTCAGCCTATTGCAGTCCACTGCTGGATATAGGCCTCTCCCAGTGAGCGCCGCGTATTTCCCTTTCCGTGTTCAACTGGCGACATCGGTCTCGCGAAATCAACACGCTTTTGTTTTACTACGGAATCCTACGATCCCGTGTTCAATTCGCGTCAACTGAGCACGCCTTTGTGATCAAGTGGCGCTGGGTAAGGTTTAACAAAATCGTGTGCAGTTATCACTGGCGTTATAAATAAAAGTATGCTTATACGATGATATTATACGTAGTTTTATGAGCGAGCGAAGTGAGCTCGGGGCTCGCTGGCACCCCGATTCGGACAATTTAGGTTAGAAGAGGATGGCGGGGTCTGAAAGACCCCGCCATCCTCTTCGTGGTTATTTTTTTTTATACCACCCGGAAGTAGGAGCCCCGCGAAGCGGGGCTCCGTCGACCCGCTACTCTACATTTTATTTATATAGTAACAACTGCACACGATTTTGTTAAGGGGCTCCTACTTCCGGGTGGTTTAAAAAAAAATAAATACGAAGAGGATGGCGGGGTCTGAAAGACCCCGCCATCCTCTTCTAACCTAAATTGTCCGAGTCGGGGTGCCAGCGAGTCCCGAGCTCGCTTCGCTCGCTCATAAAACTACGAAGCACATTAAAAGTGTTCAGTTCAACTGCACACGATTTTTGTTAAACCTTACCCAGCGCCACTTGATCACAAAGGCGTGCTCAGTTGACGCGAATTGAACACGGGATCGTAGGATTCCGTAGTAAAACAAAAGCGTGTGGATTTCGCGAGACCGGTGTCGCCAGTTGAACACGGAAAGCTAAATACGCGTGAGCGCCACAGCGCACGATCTCCATCTTTTTTCATCCAGCCACAGCCAGCCACCTTCTCCAGGTCATCGGTCCATCTTGCCGGGGGGCGTCCCACAAACGATTGTGACGTGGGGCAATTGAACTGTGACACCAAATTATTATTGGCAATTTACTACTTTTCGCAAAAGTAGGAACACAGCCTCATTTTTATTCATGTTAAAATCATCAAATGAGTCCTCCCATTCAGGACAGGACGGGTGGGATTATCAGACTTGTACTGACTAAAATCCATGGTGCCCTCCAATAGCCCTTTACGTTCGAGGCCACGGTATATGACAGTCTCGCGACCCTGGCAGGCTTCGGCCCTCTGAGCCCCCCATGAATCGCAAATTAGTAATTCCGTAGTCTATAAGGTATCAATTTATGATAAAAACCTCTCGAAAATAATACCTCATTACAATTCGATAAGCTCAAGGTATCAACACCATTTCTGAACGACCCTAAAATATCTTCAAATAAAACAAACACAGTGAAGTGGTAAATAAAACGACAACACCATTGTTGCTAGCCAAGCCACAATGTGACTTAGCGCTTGATGCAGCATAATCCCCAATGAAAGCAAGCTCCCCTACTTCCCTCTATAATTTATTTGATACGGATTGCGCTGTAAATGTTGAAGCGATTTATGCTGGATTGCGATTTGACTTTGATTGAAATTTGACAGTTGGAACGAATAAGGTAGATTTTTCATATTTATAGAGGTAGAATTTTGTTGGATTTATTCTAGAATTTATACATAACATGTGTTTCAATAAATATTTGGGAAACTTTTTGAGACAGAGTTATGATGTGTCATTATCCAACCATCCAACTTTAGTTGCTGCCTATCGTTTCATTATTGTCTTAGCTATACCTTTACAACACAATAACTGGTAATTCCTTTACCTCTTAGTAAGACTGGTTTTCAGACTTTAAAGTTTCCGAATTACAGTAAAAAGAATAATTGTCAAAGATTTACACATGACAGCCGGAATCTCGGAAAAAAATCGCGAATTCATGCGAAATCCGAGTCACGGAGGAAACTTTCCATGATAAATGGTCACCCATCCACAGACCAATTCCGGTAAACACGGCTTAACCGTGAAGATCTGACTGTCCGGGTTTTTAGTCACGAGTTTTTTTGTTGTTGAATTCTTCGAATGTCCGTCGTCCCACCCAGGGCAGGATTAGGGACTGTCATACTTGTACAGACTAATTTCCATGGTGTCCTTCAATAGTCCTTTAGGTTCCGGAGCCACGGTACCTTATCGTGCTTAAAACACGACGCTCTGACGACCCGAGCATGGCTCATGATCGGCAGCGAGTCTCTAACTAAGTCACGAGCTCCTTGAAGAGTGATATGTGGGTGTATAGATAATATTATTCTTATCATAATAAATTGTCATTTATTCTTTTTACCAAATCGGTCGGTCGATGTTTTGTTTGAATAATACTTTGAATTATTCATCTGATTTATTTTTTCTGCCAAAAAATAATTGAGGTCTGAATTCCCCGAGGCGTAACAATGTAGGTATTTACAAAATTCCCTCATTTTACCAGTTATGTTTTAGTCCCAATTTCAGGCAACCTAAATGTAGGCTTCGTGCTGATACGAGAAAATTGTACATGTAAAAAATTCTACAACATTTTGTTTGTTGTAATTCAACTACTATCTTCAGGGTTCTGTACACAAAGGGCACAACAAGACCCTATTACTAAGACTCCGATGAACGTTCGTCTGTCTGTATGTTCATATTGTTCATCTATCACCAGACTGCATCTCATAAACCGTGATTGTAAGTCAGTTGACATTTTCACCTATGATGTGTATCTGTTACTTACTTCTAAAAAAACTAAACGTTATTTTTTGCGATTTATAATATATCGCTAATGGTACCAAACCTTTCGTTCGCTCCGACTCGCACTTGGCCAATTTTTTTAACAAAACGACTCATACATTTTTATGAACCATTTTCACCAATAATAATATCACACAACGCTATCTAGGCCCAAGCTAAGCAGAGCTTGTGTTATGGGTACTAGACAACTGATAAACATACTTATATATTTCTAAATAAATACATATTATTTTTTTTTTTTTTTTTTTTTTTAGGTGGTAAAATCATCAAATGAGTCCTCCCGCCCTGGGTGGGGCGGAAGGGACTGTCAGACTCTTACTGACTAAAATCCACCCGTGTTCCTTCCTATGCCCTTTACGTTCCGGGGCCACGGTAACCTGGGTTAAGAAAAAACCCGCGACCCCAGCAGGCATTTGGCGCGAAACACGACGCGCCACCGACCCGGGCTTGGTCCTTGGTCGGACGGCGAGCTACCCATCACTCACCGTCCGCAAGCCCGCTCCGCCGCTGTGCCCTCTGCTGATCAGAGGGACACGCGTTAGAGCATCCACACGACAGGCTATTTGCATACGGGCAAAGAGACTACTTGGGCACACAGTGCCTAAGGAAGAGTTTTTGCCCGCATCCCAGGGTGCACCGGCCCGAAAAACTGGTCTTCCCCCTGGACGTATCCGAGAGGGAACTCCAGTCCACGGGCGCACGTGGAGGTTTCCTGTCATAGCACCCCAAATAAATACATATTATAGATAAATTACACCCAGACACAGAACAAATGATCGTGCTCATCACAAAAACCTGGGTGGGTATCCTACCCACGACCTCCGGCATAGCAGTCAGGGTCACTAACCACTAGACCAACAGGCCTGTGAGTGAAACTAAAGCTGTGTTTATGATTAATGGTGCACAAACACTGCGAATAATCTTTCATTACTGCTTCCCCCGTGACAGAAGGGGTGTGGTGATTGGCGTCTATGAATATTAATATGTGAAGATTATTTCAATCTTGATCGGTGATCTAAGTAGCATAGCGAGGGTGCATGCGTTATCTGCCCTATTCCTTAATCATCCATTATAGAACTGTGGTGCTGTAGTACTAAACCTGAATCCAATTTAAGAATTATTGAGAACAACTTCCGTTGACGGGGGGAGCGCGTCAAAGGGTGACTTGCCGTCCGGGTCGATGCGCGTCGTGTTCTGCGAGCGCCTAGCTCAAAGAGCGTTCAGCATTGTGAAGGTCCCCCCCTTAGAGCCTATAATGCACACCGCGTTTTTTAAAAGCGCCGTTGACGCGTTTCGCGATATTCACGCAAGTCAGACGCAGCCTGTAGACCTTTGCACACCTTTATAATACAAACGCGGGGCACCGGTGCGTTTGTATCGATATAGACGTGTCGATGCAAACAACAACAAACTTCTCGGTTTGATAAAAAAGCGCCGTCGACGCGCGTTTTTTAAACGCGCGTCAACAGTGCGTTTCAAAAACGTGGTATGCATAGGGCCTTAGAATGCCACAGCCAGGACTGTCTTATAAGTAACCGTTAGGCCCGACGCTGCGTTACGCGGATGCACGCGCGGTTCTATACAAAAGTGCTCCGTCGCGGGGCTCCCATTGTGCGGGGACCCGCGCGGAGCCACATAGTGCGGAGACCCGCGCGGACGTGGAGTCGCGGGGGGCACGCGAATTTGCCACGCATTTTTTTTGGGGCCACGCGCGGGGCCACGCGCGGGACCACGCGCGGGGCCACGTGCGGAGCCACGCGCGGGGCTACGCGCGGTTCAGTCAATAAGGGTGCTTATACACGGTGCATGTAACTGGAGCAAACAGAGAGCAAACTTTTTTTTTTATGAAGAAAATCGAAAAATTCCTCCGGTGCTGAAATTTGGAATATGGTGAGAGTAGGTGATCAGATTATACATGCACAATAAGCAATCTTTTTTTTAGCCGAGAAGTTCGGTTTTTTTACCAAAACATGAAAATTGCTTATTTATTTAACTCTCTGCAAAATCCCTCAGTCTCAATATTGCAAAATTTTTTTGTAGTTCGAAGGCTTTTGTCGGTTTAAATGAAATAATAGGAAGAAAAAAAGTTAGAATAGGATTATAAACATCCAACTCGACTTCAGTGTCACTCCAAATCAACTTTTTACATATAGGCGCTTTACACTTCTAGTGAGAATCTAGTCAAAAAATTGCTCTGCCGATTTTTCATGTGATTTCTTATCCTAAAGTTTCTGATTACGTAACAAATCTATGTGTTTAACTTTTTCCTTTTTATACAACATTATTTGATGTCAAATCAGTCAACAAAGACTATACAAGCACACCGTTCAAATGAACTAGCGACACTGCGTAAATCGGTCGCGTTTCACGCGCGTGGCCACGTGCGGGGCCCCGCGCGGGTCCAACGCGCGTGTCTCCGCGCGGCAACCCGGAACCACGCGCAGGGGTTTACGCGCTGGGCCACGCGCGGAGCCACGGACGGGGCCACGCGCGGACAACGGACGTGGCCGCGACGGTTGCCCGTCGCGGGGACCCGTTTAACGCAGCGTCGGGCCTGACTCAGGAGCGTAAAGGGCTATTGAAGTAACGCTGTGGATTTTAGTTCAGTACCCTTAGTACAGCGTCTTTACAGTATTTACAGAGTTTACAGTATTACCAGCGCCTCTGGTGTACGATGAAGGAACTAACTTTTTCTTTGAAAATTGTCAATTTGAAATTGTCAAAGTTCCAGTTAACGTCTGAAATACTGAAAACTCGTGCTAAGGGTACTGTCCTTATAATTACCCCATTTATTTCAAAAGCCGTAGATCAAAAAGCCGGTATTGTACAAGGACTATCAACTGATAGAGCCAGCTCTCCATTGTGCCGAATTGTCCGCGCACTACATAGTTATTGCTCGTCAGAACCCACAATAGTGCTCGTGGAGTGACGGCCTTATTCCGGTCGGGATAAGTACGATGGAATTTATTTGTTGGATGTTTTTTTTTTTTTTATTAGATAAAACTCACATTAATTTTATTATAATATCAGCAAAGTTGATTATGGTGGCATCCGGCTCGAAGGACTACATCATATAAATGAAATATTGCAAATTATCACATTCACATTTTGCTTTTGTTGATAGTAAACTTATTATTTTCAATAACTATTTTTGACTGTTATTTCTTCATTTAGTTTACCTGAGTAAGCGCTGATTTTTCAATAGTCAGATAACTTTTATCTGGGGAATAAAAATAGCGGTTTGATATATTTTCTATAGATAAGCTGTAAACCGCAATTTTTATTACTCAGATAAAAGTTGTCTGACTATTGAAAAATCAGCCCTAAGTGCCTAACTTGTAGCAACATCATTCACATTCAACTTTATAAAAGTTTTTAAAATAATATTATGTCCACTGTAATTATGATCTTCTATTTTTTTCTTTGATTCTTCTGGTTGCAACGTTAGTTTCGATCTCGTTTCAACATTGCACATTTGTCTCACCAATCTCCCAGAATAACCCTCCAGGGTTTCTGTTTAGGATCTGGCCCATGTCCGGCGTGTTAGCCCGAGGCATCGCTTTTGCGGACAACGCCGTGTCGCCGACGCATAACACAATGCAGCTTAAAGGAATTTGTGTTGTCGATAACGATCGATAAAATGGTCCGACGTTAACATCACGTTGTTAGGATTGTTTAGATTTAGTATATTTGATTTATTAGCCGCGGGTCGTATGTATTTTGCATTGATTTGTGGTTCGTTGGGCTTAAAGATGGTCTCAGCTTCGCTTTGTGTTGTGGAGCGTGTGAATGATCATTGGACAAGCTTTTGCTTGGAGGTTAAATACCTTCTTCTTTGGCATTATTGTGACAAAAATTAATATATTTACTTCCGTCTAGATGACTTCGAATGCTTCCATGTGAAAGGTTTTCAACAATCGCCAAATAGTATATTGAATGGCACTACATTTGTATTACACTCCCGATATGAAGGAAGATACCTACGTGATTATATTGACTAAAGCAACCTGCTTCAGTTTCGCAATTCAACCTACGTAGAAACATTTATCTAATTGAGATACAAAAATAACGTTAAAAAGTATGACATTTACCGAATTTTTCAAAATACAACGCAACTACATGCACATAACAAAAATATACTAAAGGTCTTCGCACATTATAACAACTCACCGGCGACTCGACTCTATGCTAGACATTGAAATTTAAGCCCTGTATCATATGTTCAAGGTTCAATTTCAAAAAATGATTATAAAGTAGTGTACAACGAGTGGCCTACGCATCGTACACTAGAGGTCAACCCCGACACGTTTGTCACGCAATGACCATACGTCGTCCACGCAACGACCCACACGTTGTCCACGTAACGACTATGCGTTTGCGACTGACGCGTGACGGGCAACCATTTGCCAGCCCACCCGTCCGCCCCGTGCCTTCCCCCCGCCCGAGCATCATCATCATCATCATCATCGCCAGTTCACTGAATGTAAAGTTCGACATTTCATAAGCAACACGACTTCTTTGGACAAAATTTAACCGAAAACTGAGGTTAGACGAGTTGTCTGTTGAATAACCCACTCGTTGGCACCGCGTTGGCCACTCCTTGACACCGCGTTGTCCACTAGTGACCATTGGGTGGATCAACTAGTTGACTACTCATCGAGAGTGTGAGTAGAGTTGCTGCCGCGTTGGCGTGGAGTTGTTATAATGTGCGAAGACCTTTACCTTACTCGGTCGAGTTGTCTTCAAGTGATGTTTCGTCAATTATAATTAATTGTGTTGATTGTGTGGTTTCGTTTTTATTACTATTTATAAATAAATTAATATCGGCAGCTGGTTACTATCTAAACTTTCCCTTTTCCATCATAATTACAATCAATTAATAAAATTATCAAACATTTTGTTAACAGTTTGTTTTTGTTTAGTTCTTTCCTACCTATCCATATTACGATACCCAAAAACTGATTAACAATCGCTCCGTTATCCATTTGTATCTGTTTATTCCACAATTTACATTTTGACAGGCAGTTAATTTATTTTACATTTCACTCCACAGTTTCGGTGGAAAACAATTATTTCTAACTTCACAGTAACGGAACCATTCATCAAAAACAAAATCCGGAGAAAAGTGTTTCAAACTTGAAAATTGGAGTTACTGCTAAGAAAAAAGGAGAACTCGATAATTTCTCGCTAAACGACTTTGGAGCAACACTGAGATTTTTTGTTTGTTCGTTTGTGTGTACCGGAAAATAGATTAAAATGGCCCCGAGCTGAAAGGAGCTACGTTGTGAAGGCATGCAGATTAAAAACAGAGGAAAAACTTGTATTTTTTTACACTGAACAAAAGTACACAATCTGGTATAGCGCCTTTTAGGTCTGAATCATAGGCTTCGTTTATCCTTTGAAAAGTAAATGAAAATGCAGTTTTCATTATTTCGGCAAAAGAGTTGTATTTGGAGAATTAAAAACGTGGAAATATTACTGCAATGAGATACCCGATTGTGTGTTAACATTTACTCTAGACTGGAGTAAATTTTGTGTAATGAAAACATCAAAAGTGTTCCAACTATAACGGAAAAATAACAGCTTTGCATATTTCTGCTCCTCATTTCCACAAAACACTTGCAGTCACGAACTGTTTTTCGACATCACCATAAAAAGCTATCCAAGAAAAATCATTCAAAAAATTCTAACCCGTCGAGCATCGATTTCACCATCGTCGATGCTACCAAATTGTCCACCGAGGTCAAACAGGCCATCGATTTCGCACCATCGCAGGGTTAACACGGGGTTAACCGAAACGCTACGTGGGAACGGGTTAACCGATCTTATTCTCACGACACTAAGGCAATGCATTCATTTGCATTTGCCTGAACAACAATAATATCGGCTGATCTCCACAGCACACTGTTTTAAGAGTTATTCAAATTAAGCAACGGTTTTGCGCTTGCTCTAAAAGGATTCCTGGATCTGGAGCGAGGGGGTAATGAATTCGTGTCTTGGTTGGTGAAAGGACCATGCAAGCATTTTATACTGCAATATAGATTGGTCATGGCATGCTTACTATACTACTTGTTATACGGCGTGACTCAGTGAGTCATATTGTGGCAGTCAGATCTTTCCTACATTTTAAAATACCTAGTTGAAATCGGTCTCAAACCATGTTTTGTATTCTTCAAGGATGTGTAAACTAGATAGGCATAAGCTAGCCTATCTAGTTTAAAAATCCACATAAACCATAATGTTATGTTTTTATCACTTCTCTACACTCTCTCACTGTAAACTGCTGGAACCTACACCCTATAACATGAGCCATAATCTACCATTCCAGTGTCCGTTACAATGCAGGATATATCGTTTTTTTTTCTAGTTTTTAAATTCTGTAGATACTCAAACAATATCGATCTAGATATTAAAAAGAATATAAAAAACTAGCCAAGCATTAGCATTTCAAACGCAGTATCCAAGTACCAAAAGGTCACAAAAAATCCTAGACTTTCCTTTTCAATGAACTCCTCCATTTACTATCCATTCTTACTGTTAAAAAATCAAACTCCGCGACTGTCATCACCAAGTGAACAGGGTCCGGGCCGACATTTGGTATTCATCCCGCGGGCATGGCCGTGTCACCTTGTCCAATAGCCTGGATACGACAAAGAAAAGATTTATCGAGCACAGTCGTAGATGGGACGGCGATATCATATGAGGCTGTGGGCTTATTCATTTGGGAAAAAATGTTTTATGAATCATAATTTTTGCCTATCTGTGGAAATGTCAGATTAGTTGGAAAGAGATTTATAACGTGTGATAAGAAAATAAAACAATTGTTCATGGCAGTTGCTCTTCATATTGTAAAAGTAACACAAAATGACGGAAGAAAACAGTTAAAACATAATTATCGAATTCAAAACAGATCACGAAATCCTTAAAATCAAGAACAGTTATTCTAAAGATTAGAAATAAAATTGAAACTCGGTCGAAGTTTTTACCCAACGCCACATCTTTCCTTTGTAATCTGTTTTCATCGTGGCTCTCGATAAGTTTGCGCCCTCAGGGCCAGGAAAGCCCTTCTGCGAAGTTCTTACGAAATTATTTCAACAAGACTTCCTATCCGACCTTCTAAAGCGACCAAACTATAACAGACCCCATACAAAACTGGCCCCTAAAGACTTGGAGTTAACGTTTTCCTTTATGATGAATTACTCACGATTGATAAAGACGGTTTTCGCGTGAACAGGATTAAGAATAAAAATAAAATAGTGGATAAAATTGCCAGTGCTTACTTTGACGGTGAAATGTGAGAGACAAATACGAAATATGAAGTTGAGGTTGAAAGTTTTGTTTTTTGTTACGAATATGGTTCTTGTTTCACAAAAATATATATATTACTTTCTTCTTTGTGGATGTATCTAGGATTATTTTTATTTTGTGGAAACAACGAATTCCAAACATTCATGAAACAATGTTATGTACATAATAGGCCAAAGTCATTGTTATTATTTCAGCCCGGGGTCATCTGCTGGGCGTAGGCCTCCCTCTCTTTCTGCCATACTTTTTTCTGTGGGACCCACATCCTCTAGTCTGTTCCCCGCTTTTTTAACGATATCCACAACCCCCGTTCTTTTAGAAAACCCAGGTCTAATAATATCACAGTAATTAATGTCAAAACATACACATTTATCTAAGTATATTTGTAAGCGTAAAATTCTATGCTTTTATGTAACACCAAAAAATATGACGACAATTTCAAATTATTGCACGTACACCTCGTTTATAAAATTCATTTGATTCAAGATTAAAGTGAAGTGAGGGACGATATCATATACATGTACCTCATATTATATTACGTTGGACGTGTTGCTCTGGGAGATTGTCAAACGTGAGCTTTTTTGGGTGCCGACGAGATTAAAATGGGAAATCTTGATAGTGTAGACGTAGTAGCTGGTTATGCTGTTATGTGAAGGTGTTTTGCTAGGAGGACGTAGGTGGAAGGTTTTGATTTTATCGTAGAACTGGTAGCCAGACTCACAATCACGTGGAATTTTCTTGTTAAGAATGCAATGAGAAACTGTTTGATTTATTTTTAACGGTAAGCTAGATAGAGACCTTTTTATCTTTTCTAGATATCGTTCTAATATACACCACACGTGTCTTATTCTTGTCGGTAAAATGTTCGGCTTTTGGGTTACAATACCTGAATAAATTATAACTTCTAGACTCAACAACCACCAAATTCATGAATAACAAAATAGTTAAGCGTAAACAACACTTATTTATACATTACTATTAAAATGTTCAATCTAATCACACAGAAACATTCAATGATCATTGAGGTAAGAAATTCTAATTTCTATACCTCTATTACAACCCAAAAATATATCATAACACCAATTACACACGCCTAAACATGGTTTACTAAATGGCTGATTATCGCCTATCCTTTCGATAACGTTAAGTATAAACAAAAAAGGACAAACACAAAAACCTCAGTAACAAATTCATTACTGGCGCAACACGATACCAATTCCATTCACAGCTGGGCTATAACGAGGCTATTTACGTGCGTATATGTAAAAAGTCCCACCGTACGGTCCGGTGTCCCGCAGGGTTCTCTTCTCGGACCCCTGTTTTTTAATGTGAAAATATGGAGTAATGACACATAATAAAATTCCTTTTAGACCGGACACGAGCTCGTCGGTTTTATAAATTGGTCTAAAATTTTAAGCGTACACTCCATTCTTTTTTATTGTATGTAATTTGTACGTTTTATTCAAGTGTGTTCTTGAATGAGTTGGAATATATTTTTCTTCATTTTGAGAAATGACTGGTAATTAATGCTTTGCGATTTTAAGTCAAGATTCTTTGTGATTTTAGGAATGAGAAATAACTTTGCAATCCATTTTAACCTTAGAAAGCTGGGTCGTAGCAAAGTTAAAATGAAAATATAGATGTTAGCACATTACACACTTCATAATAAAATTAATTGAGAAATGAAAATATTTTATGACAGTATTTTACAAACTAATGAAGCTTATAATAACAGTGATGGTAATTATTAAAATAAATCTATTTTAAACTACAATGGATTGTTTCGGGGAACTAATCACGCAGATAGAGAAATATGAATGATGCCCCTCCTTTGTCGTGTATGCTCCCATGTGGTGTTAATTAGGCGTTAGACATAAAAACACCGGTAGTAATGCGTGTGTATACTGATACTAGGAATATACTATTGCGTGCAAATAATTTAAACTATCGATTTTAATTCCATTATATATTTCATAATATTAAAAACTGGATGTCTCCCGCGGCTTTGCTTGTTCCTCTATATATATATATTTGTATATTTCTTATATTTTTTATCTTTATATATATTGTATTGTGCCAACTGTGTTTTCTTTTGTTCCAAATAAAAAAAACTTTATTTATCTTAGTACCTCATCAAAATCGGTTCAGCCGTATTGACGTAAAAGCGGATTATATTATGGCAAACAAACACCAATTTCGTATTTATTATTATTATATTTTCAGCATGACGTTATCACAGGCCACTGTCAACATGGTTATTTAAAAATATTTCAACATTTTCTTTTGAGTAAATAATGTTAGCAATATTTTATAAAACATGTACCTAACACATAAAACTTTTCTAGCAAAAACATTTTTATATTAGTATCAAAGTCATTGGTGTATTTAGTTCTTGGTAGTATTCGGGAGAAAACATGTCCAAAAGATTTGTCGTACTCACATAATGTAGTTAAATAAAATATTTAAGTAAAAGAAAATGCTAGTAAAATAAACGAAATAAAACTCTTTCGGAGTATGTTTTATAATAAATTAAGTGGCAGACATTTTGGTACAACCTTAAAAATACTCGTGCAATATAATTTATGCAAGAAAGGCTGTTTACAATATAATTTTAAATTTTATGCAAAGAAGTTAAAAGGCTGTTTACGAATAAACTGTTTCTTAGATTTTTAAATTTTATAAAGTTTTCAAAGATATTTTTGTTAATGAACTTTATTTATTTGATACAAATAAAAATAATAAGTGCAAATCTTTTAGATCACGTAACTAAGCAATTATGACAATCAATCAAGACTTCACCGAAAACGTGGCAGGCGGACTACTTACAGTTTTATATGCGCAGGAATTATTCTGGAACCATTCTCATTCTTATCGTCCTTTTACGTGAGTATTTATAATTTTGCAGTCTTATTTATAAGTTTATAATATGCAGTCCATGGAAAAAAATACACTCGTAAATTAACTGCCTTCGTTTCTCGTTTTTTTAAATACCTATTAAATTATTTATGCCTTCACAAAATGTATATAGATGGATGCTATCATGTTAGGATAATTATAGATTCAGAAAAAAAAAACGAAGTTATTACGGAATATGCACGAACTGCGCGAAACACCCATATAATTTGTATTTAACGCGCTAAACATTTTCTTCTAAAGGTGCAGTCCTATTCTATTTAAAAAATTATTTAAAATACAAAATTTATAGATGGATGCTATCATAATTATAGATTTATTAGTTTTTAAACGCGTTAACATTTTTTCTTGTATGGAGTACTTTACATACGGTAGGTATGTAAAGTACTCCATACAAGAAAAAATACTATCTAACATAAAAAAGTTTAACTTAAAAAAAGAAGAAAAAGACTAACAACAGAGGTTGGTAAAACGGTCATTTTTTAGCTACCCACAAACTACAATTTAAAAAGAAAATATTTTCGCTAAACTTACACACTAGTAAACTTTCAACTTCACGAAACATATCTCACGAAAATATCCGAACTCCACAGTTCCCGTAGTGAGCCATACTTGTCAACATCTCAAATTAGATACCGACAAATAGCGGAGATACCCTGTCTTACTAATTAGAGCTGCAGTGTTGATTAACACGAATAATATTTAATGTACACTCTATAGTTTTTGACAAAGGATTTGGGCTCTTTGTCTTTTATTTTATTACGGAGATGGCTCAAATATTTGGACTTTCAGGAAGACTGCGAAATGAGGCGGTCTTGATAAATTAGTACATTAATTATTTTTCAACGATAGGCTCGCGTATCACCACTATCTCCCGTGATGTTAAACGAAGATGACTGTGGTTGATGATGAAGCACGCTTGCTTAGAAGTTACCTATTCAAGACCCTACACGCAGAGAAATTTATACGAGACCTTCAGCACGCGTAGCATGGCGATTCTATCTCTATTCTACCAAGAAAAGACAAAGTTATTTCATCGTTATTTCGACAAAATTCGACTCGTTTTTTACACAAATATGACACCATTCTTACACTACTGAAAAACAGAACATTTATTTTTTACATAAACATGCTTAAAACGCTAAAATTATTTATACGTTCTGTCATTTTGTTTATTCTTGCGTCGACAAAACCCCTTTCTACGGCGCCATGCTACGCCTGCTGGTAGCAACTGTGACAGTAAGACTCACTAGTTTACTAAGTCCTTGTTATGTCTACTACTTACTTGGTATTTATTACTTGAAATGTTGTAAAGTCAACTAGTGAGTCTTGCTGTCACAGTTGCAACCAGAAGTTCTCGTATAGGTAGCTAGACATTTCTCTGAGTGTAGGGATCTAACCGTCAGGAAATAAAGATTCCGGCAGGGAATTCCACTCCCTTGCCGCGCACACAAAAAAAAAGTAAAAAAAAATGGCAAAACGCTTCCATGTACTGATAAGCCATAATTGCTGCTCGTCTTGTAGTCCAATAATGGTACGAGGCAAACAGAATCAAATTATGCAGTTTCCACGCACACACAAAAACCTACAAGCTTAGTTTGAATTAATAAGTTTTTGATTTTATTGGTTTTTGGGGTTAGCTTCTTAGGCCCCTATTACAGGAAGTCTCAAGCGCTACTTAAAATTAATTTCTACCAATCAAATGGCTTGAATGTAGTTTTAAGAGACGACGTTCTGTAATATGGGAGTTAGTAATAAGGGCCGTTTATACCGTGTGAAAATGCGACATGATCAACATTACAAACACCGAACACAACAGTGTCACCAACATCATCAATCATGCGCCCTCAAGCGGACAGAAGTCCAGTCAACGTATTGAGATGTCGCGCACTAAACCCTTTGCCAGCTAATTAAAATGGTTGAGACAGATAACTTGGCTGACAAGCGGTTCCTGCTTGAGACGGCTTTGATTTATTTCGAGTGGGTGCTGGGAGACAAAATCGAAGATAAATAAATCCCTACTATATAATATGTGAATGAGGCTGGCGCAAGACCGTGGAGCTTGGCACAACCAAAGAGAAGCCTATACCCAGCAGTGGGTGAAGACGGGCTGTGGATGATGATGATGATGATGATATAATATGTATTTTGTATGCGAAAGTAACTCGGTCTGATTGGCTGTCTCTTTTCACGCTTAAACTGAACCGATTTGGATAGACAAAGACAGTTTGAGAGCTGGGAATGGACTTGGATAGTTTTATCCCGAAATTCATAAAGGAACGAACTTTCAGAATGAAATAAATGTATAACCTGCCTTCTAAATATAATCCTAATGCAACTTCCTTCTCCACCCAGCGGAACAGAGGGTGTGTCCTCTGAAGGAAGTCACGTGTTGAAAAATTAACTAAGTAACGCCCTGAAATGTTGACAGTACAATGGATGGTCTATATTTGATCGTGAGGAAGATGTGGTTTGAAGTAGAAATCAAGATTTTTTTAGAACACAGATAAAAAATATAATAAAATAGAGTGATTTTGACTGAAACTACGAGTATTTAAGACTACAAATTTTCTTTATCTTAAAAAAACGTTGCCCATACTAGGAATTTCTCCTGTGTCGTGGGTGCGTTTACTCACATGCACAAACACCTAGATCCGGAAAAACTATCTGCAGGCCATAAATATTTACTCCGTGAAGGGATCGAACAAACGACATGCTGCGAGTCGATCACTCAACCACTGCACCAAACGTGCCATCTAACTAACTAGACTGCCTTGTTTGTCTAGTAGTTTACGCATGACTACGGTTAATAAGGTCATGGGTATTGTATTGGGTAAAGTTGTATTCATCATCATCATCATCATCATCTTAGCCATAAGACGTCCAGTGTCTTCCAGCGACCTTTATAAGGTCGTCTGTCCATCTTGCTGGTGGACGTCCTACGCTGCGCTTGCTAGTCAATTGTATCGGGTTCTCCCATTTCATTTTCTCAGTAGCAGCTACGGAGACGTCTGCCTGCTTGATGGCAATAGGCTCTTTGTTATGGTATTTAAACATAACATGGCGAAATGTACGTATTCTAATACCTGACTTCCTTGAAATTCCTTTCCAGGAATTCCATAATGAAGATTCATTATGGAATGTTATGATTAATGATAAAGATTATGATAATACCATTGTGTGTAGTGTGAAATCTGTATAATGTGTGAAAGCAGCTTATTTATTTGTATAAAGCACGTTCTACAATAAAGTAATATTTTCACGCTCCACCTAAACAGCGTTAGTCGCTTCGAGACAAGATGTAAGCAGATGGTGGAATGCAGTAAATACTTAACTACACCCTATAATATTCTCTTCCTTCTAGTTCTAGTTATGATTATTGTTAATTAAATTATTATTATGCCATAACGTAGCTTAAATTCGAACACTAATACGGTCATCAAAATGACAAACAAAACACAGTAATGGAGTACGCGCCACCATGACTCCGCAATAGGCATGAAAACATACAAAACATACCATTACAATCACGATTTTTATGCATTTGAAATTTTATAACATCACGTCTTCTAATTTTGGCCCAAAAATGTACATATTCGGAGTTGGACTTTATCTTTTATAACGACGATCATTATATCTATTGCAAGCAACTGAACCCCAAGAAATTTAAAGTTTCCTTGCCTAAATCCCTATAAATAATAACTAATTACTTCCTTTTATCCCTATCGCCGTTTATCACTAATCGGTAGACAAAATCCAACATTCCTGACATCAGGACGACACGGTCTGCTCCCGGCGCCCCGTTGTGCACCCCGCCTTATTTACGGCACATCACTCTACTGCCAGATGTATATCTGTGAATAAATTAAGCCGCGGACACATCGTCGGGATGACTTTTTAATGTGGAACTGATTGTCTACGGACTGCGTGGAGGGGTTGGATACCCCTTCTTGAGATGAAGATTACTCTTATCTTAAATACTAGCCTTTTGTGGATTTTTAGGAGATTGTGCAAAAATCAAGGAGAGGCGTGGCAAGTGTCAGTCAGATAAAATTGACAATGATTCTTCTCACTGACTGGACAAGTGGACAAGTCCACTCGCAGACCCCTGCATGGTTTTGATTTTAAAAAGTTTTTTTTTTAACGTATAATAGGTTTTGTCGTAACTAATTTGCAAAATAAATAATTATCATTTGTCATTAAAAAGAAATGTATTAATATATCGTTACCTATTTGACTGAATTAGAATTAACATTTATTACGATACGAACTACACCTATTGTTGTAGTTGAAATATGTTTTAGAAGCCGGAAAGTTACTTGTTATGATTCAAATAAAATCAGGAAAAAATAAACAGTCTTGAAAGGTTTTTGTCTCAGTAAAATGTGAGACAGCAATAGTACGCTGTACTAGACTATAGGTTACGTGGTTACAACATCTCTATATCACTACCAGCAGAATCACCCACCATACTTAGTTATACACTATCAATATCGTGTTAACCGAAGAGGTATGATAATACACCACGTATTAACAGACGCTATCATTTGTAACCCGTATTAGTGATACCCAAAAAACTTAATGATAGGAATCGATACAGAAATCGAGTCGAGAATCGAGTTGGATTAATTTTTTGTCCAAGTTCTAATTGATATGGGAAGTATTGGGAAGCAAGGTGCAATGGTAATGTAAAAAAAAAGGATTAATTTTATTGTTTGTTTGTTTGTGATAAATCTAATGGTGGAATGATTTATGTATGTCTCAAGATTAAAATTATGAAATTAGACTGATGTTTTGCTAACAGTATCTATTTATTTAATAACTAGTGTTTGCCCGCGGCTTCGCTTGCGTTATTTTAGAATTTGAGAAACAATAGGGATCGTGTGGCGCCATCTGGAATATGAACGTAATTGTTTTCTCGGCAACAGCTCTCTTCTATTTTAGGGGATGAAAGGTACCCTATATTCCGTGTCTATACTCCTGACAATGTATATACGCAAAATTTTGGGACGATCGATTCAGTAGGTAGTTTGCGTGAAAAGGTAAAAAACAAACATACTTGCATTAATAATATTAGTTTAGATCAATAATGTTATACATAGGTACCTACATAGTTTGCACAGGAAACGTCCTTGTTTGAGCGACATTAATTTCAAAGATCCGTGTTTATCTTAAACATTAGACTATCATTTTTGGTCAATTTACAGTATCGCTGCAATTAGTATTTATTATCGAAACAATAAATTGTGTTTAAAATAATACCCATCTAACTTACCTACAATTTAAATCAGCGCAGATTTATTATTATTTATCCTAGAACTACTGAAGAAGAGAACTACTGAAAAATATTAGAAAAAATTCAAATTGCAATTTAAGTTACATTAAAATAAACGTTAACTTGTTTTTAATTATTTGAAACTCTCACAGGATAAAATAAAATCAACAAAAAGTGAAAAAGAATAATGCAAGATTTGATCTTGAGAGCCATTGCACGAAAGTCAAGCAGGTCACCACCCAGACTGGCTGGTCCGCTGACAGTAGTTTTCAAATAGCGATTCTTATACAAATGTCAAAAATTACTGAAAATCAACATATTATAACATTGCTAATCCCCCAAGGGGAATAGCGTAATCATACATATCCTATTAATTGAAGAGCAGTTTAAGGAATATTTGAGGAAAAATTGAATAAATAATATCCAGTGGTTTAGCTTCCAACTCTCAACAAACATACAAAAACAATATAATTCAAATTTGCTTATCTCCTAGGGAAAATAGCGTAATAAGACACAGCCTACTAACAGAAGCATATTATTAGGAATATTTGAGGAAAATTTGATCGACAACTTAACAGTAGTTTCGGAGATAGAACAAACCAAAAAAACATAAAAAAATTCGAAAAAAAATAAAAGTTGATCTGGCATCAGAATAGATCCCTCATCTCGAAAAAAAATACAAAAAGAAATAAATATTCAATGTACAGGAATGACAGCTCTACGATTTTATTATATGTAAAGATAATATATGCACATACAATGCAATATAAATATAAAAGCACTACATACAGTACAGTCTCATTCAAAAGAAATTTTGCATCTTTACTACCGTATTCACCTGAAATATTAAATAGATTTAACAACAACTTTTTTAGCCCTAGTTTTTGCCAAAGAATATACGCCAACGTAGCTCTGTGCAAAAATTAATAATAATTTATTCAACGACAATACATAAATTTATACTCTGTCATGTGTTAGAAAAGTTCATTAATTAAAAAAAATGCCTACCACTGAGTTTCAACATACTACAAAACAACTTCTCTATACCAGATAGTTGAGAGACACAATATATTTTCCATTTCGTAACTTCCTAACATTACTTCCACACTGCGATTACTATTCTGCATACAATCTAGCACAATACTGACTTCCACATTACAACCACACAACAGACAACAGAATATATTCTACATACTCAGTCGTTACACTTTTTTATTGCTACCATAAAGCTCTAAGAACGGTTTACGCTTTCAAATCGTGGAGTAGATAGAAAACAGAGGTGAACGTTCATAGAATAGCACTACACTATACCATACAAAAACGTATAGTAGATAGCTGAACTAATAGTCACTCACATAACTCGAAACGACAAAATATGCATTGTTAGGTATAGTATAGTTAGCCCATCCCAAAAGTTTCAATTTTTTTTAACCTTTTATAAAACCAGATTCTGTGTCTTGGTTTTGTTTACAAACACATAAACTCACATTTACAAACGCCCAGACCCGCAATAACTACTTAATTGTAGATCATACAAAAATATTTACTCTGTGCGGGAATCTAACTCGCGACACTTTTAGCACAGCAGATCGATCGTTCAGCCTGCGCCAACTTGCCGTCAAATTTACAAGAAAGTCTTTCCAAAATAGTAAAATATTCACAAAAGTCTTCATAAATTCACCATATCGGTCTTTTAAAATCTCTAACACCTAAAAATGTGTCACGTAAAGGCTTAGTGATCAGTAATTTTATACTACAACTATCGCAGCTACAACACATTTTTGCCCCAGAATTTTAAGGTCAACTTTTTTCGCTCACTTCATCAAAGCGTCGCCTCTGTGTCACTATCTACTCAATGCGCTCCGACACAACATTGACGGTAACACTGCGACTTTGTAACCTGTTACACATAAAGTTACATTGTGACCATGTTAATGACTTTACGCTCTTTAAAGATGTTATGAAAAGATTGCTGACGACGCTTTTATTGGGGATTAACGTGTAATAGGATTTTAAGCTCTTTAAGCGTTTTTTTATGGTTGTCTTTCATGTTGACAATGCCAACGATACTGCTGGTGTAGTATGTGTTAAGTTTATGGATAACACATTATAACTGCCGCTTGGGTCAATCTTCAAGGTTAAGAGGCACTTGCCAAAATGTCGGTCCGTGGATAGGTGTACAGTCACGAGCAATAGTATGTATACACTAAGCAGTATTCAAAAGCGATGTTCTACCAACATATTGATTAAACTTTTGTCTTTTCGTTAGTCTTCTATTTTGGAAGCCATACCATTATGAAAAAGTACTTAGCAAAAAGAGGACACCCGCATTTTACGAGTAAATTGCGTTTGAATTTTGTTTAATGTATACATGTTATTGCTCGTGACTGTACTTACGAGTGAATAGGTTACTTCTAGGCAAACGTGCTTCACCGTCGACCAAAACCGGCAAAGATGTTTTGCTAACCAATCAGGCGAGATAGTGGTCAATCGCGAACCTATAATTAAATAAAAAATACCGGGTATACTCCACCATACCACAACCACACCTCGGAAAGCACTTTAAGCCGTTGGTCTCGGGGTCTGTATTAGCTGGTTACCGTGACCCTGGGACGTAAAGGGTTGTTGAAGAAACACGGTTGAAGTTTGACAGTGAAGTCACCAAGGCATGAGATCAACTGCTTTTTGTAGGTGCTAAAATCGTCAAATGTGTTCTGGAGAACACGTACAAAAAGCAGTTGATCTCGGCTGTCATTTTTAGAACTTTAACAGTCGTTACAGGTATTAAATGTTCCAAAAGTCTTATTAGTTTTCAGCATGTCTACCAGTCTCGCACCTATCGTCACCAAATCAAAACTCTAATGCGTAATTGCGTATACACGTAAAATATTTGAAACTTATGACTGCACTGTGTCGTTGCAGAAAACGCTATAAAATTGACTGCCACTCGTGTAGGTCCACTGACATTGCCCATTTTGAGTGCATTTTGTTGTATATTTTTTAATAACTTCTATCGTAATAGGCTAGTTGCCCTAAAAAATGTAATTAATCCGTCTTTTAGATTATTCGAAAATAAGGGACACGTATTTTTTTATTCGTAAATTAGATAAAAAATGACAAAGATATAGCCGATTAAAGTTATGTGTGACGTCACCCCGCGTGGCATTTTTTCGCGCGGGGTGACGTCAAACATGACTTCTAGAATTCAATGGTGTAAATAACTTAAAGTCTGAAACTTTGTTGGTTGCGCCCTTTCGTGATTCAACCGAAGAAATCTCTAATGCGTGTACTCGTAAAATATTTTAAACTTATGACTGCACTGTGTCGTTGCAGAAAACGTTATAAAATTGACTGCCACTCGTCTAGGTCCACTGACATTACCCATTTTGAGTGCATTTAATTGTACATTTTATAACATTTATACATAATATATTAATGATTTCATCAACAACTGATACAAATAAAACAAAGAACCCTATTAACAAAAACCAACATAACATCGCGTGCATCCGATTTAATACACAAACTATATTTGGGTTTAGAACGGTCTCCCGACAAGGGCAGCGCACATTGCGCAAATAGATCCGGCCCCAAGGGAGCCATCCGTCTCGGACGAATGGCGGCGGTTAAGGCCAACGCACACGGGACAACTGCGTCTAATTGAGTCGTTGGCCACGACTTTAGTTATATTGTGTTTTGAATTTATAATGTGGTTGAATGTAGGTAGGGTTTCAATTTGAAGCTATGTTAGTTATTTGGGATTGAAGAGTTAATTTTTTTTTTTTTTGGTGTGGAAAAGTATGTGTGATGTCTTTATGGAGAGGGCTACTTCCCTAATACCCAAAATGCTGCAACACAATGCTGGTTTCAACAGTACTGACCACCAGAAAATAGCCAAGGCTGAGGAACCTCGACGAAGTACCTGAGAATGGCTTTTATTTTTTTGGATCACGCTGTGATATCAAGTAATATCAAAAGGTTAGGTTAGAGCTACCAACAATATTAACAAAAGTCTAGATGAAGTCAATCGATTATAATTGGTATAATACAACATCGCGGCAGTGACTTTCAGAAAACTAGGAAGAGTAGGTAGGGGAAAGGTGTACGAGATGATCCGTTGAGGCAAGATGATCCTTTGATATTGCAAAGAACCCAGTAGCGTTATCTAGTTGTTTTCATTGGTAAAACGTAGTCTCCGATATTCCCCCGCTTCAGTCAAAAGTATTGGTGTCGAGAGTGACAATTAAATTTTTTGAGAAAAAAAACAAATATTCCGTGACTTTGATCTAAGGTAAGGGTGAGTTGAAGTTTATATCTAATTTGTTCTAGGTACTTTCTTACTAGGCTGTGGTATTAGTTAGCTTTGTATATTGCTCTATTTCGTTTTTTTAATAGCATGGTAACAGTTGAAAGCACATAGTTTAAGTTATCGAACATTGAACAAAAAAGTTTATGTTGGGGCAAGATGATTATGTTACCGGTGTACAAGATGATCCCCACAGATCTTCTTGTAAACCGGTAACATACCTACTATTACGGGGACATTTGTATGTTATTATGTTTAAGTTTATATATCTTTTAGACTATGCCTCGTAAAAAAAAACTAAAACGGGTTGTGGTCGGAAGACTCCATGATCAAAGCACGGGATGCTGTTAAAAATGGCATGCCATATAGAATAGCAAGTAAACAGTTTGGGTTGCCTGTATTGTCACTAAAAACGCGGGTAAAGTCAAAAATAAAGTTGGCTGTCAGTAGAATCAAATATAGGTGTAAAAATAAACCCAGGTTATGGTTTTATTTAGGTTATTCTCTTCCTGGATCCTGGGATCATCTTGCCCCTACCGCAAGGATCATCTTGGACACCGGGGTGTACAAGATGATCCTTTGATAACGTTTTAAAAATGTGTTTTTTTAATAGTGAAGCATCTAAAAAATTAAAATTTTGAGTATGCCAACAATAAGATAAATACATTTACTATGTATATACGTGTTTACATTCGCGCTAAGTAAAATATCATTGAATCTACAAGCAATCTCCCTTAAGGGCATCATCTCGTACACCTTTCCCCTATGTACTTACATAATTATATGGTACAACTATATTCAGCCACTTACGAACGAATTCTAACTGAATCAAACAAATAAAGCTGCTTTAGGAATCAAAAGCAAATTGAAATCCACTGAACCGAAAACTTGTAATAACCAAGTAAAACAAACATTTTTTAAACCGGATCTCATCCGAAATAATATCCGGTACAATCAACAAAACACACAATTAAAAGGAACGTAACGACTCAAAATCAATTTAGCAATAATACCATTTATATTCAGCGCACATGCAATTTTTTGTTAAAAATCACATTTGCTGTACAAAATCGAATGCTTTCGACGGATCGAAATACTCCCTTGTTCAAAATCGAAATGGCTTTTCAACCAATTGCTTTATATTTGTCCACGCATTCGATAGTAGTGGAAAAAACTTTCGGATACTGGTAGTTGAGTAAAAATTTAATTGCTATCAAGTGTACTGTGCGAACGGTAACGAATCGGAGCGATACGATACGATGGTATAGTTTGAGGGTAGTTGAAAGCTTTTTGCCTTTTTTAATGGATCAGAATGTTCAGTTTTTTGGAATATAGAATACAGTAAAGTGTATGCTAACATGCAACTAAAGAACGTTTTCCATAGTCAAATGAAACAATAAAATCAAGCATCAGGAAAAATGTTACAAAATCAGAATAACCCATTTGGTTGAAGAACGACGTTAGGATTGATTCGATTTTGGAGAAATCCCAAAAATATGCTTCAATTCGATTGAAATAAAGACCTTGATATAGATTCACTAATTTTTGTTCAAAACAGTTGTAGGTTGTATGTACCTCCTCGTAGTCCTTAGGATGATCAGGTAGGTAATTTAACAAAGCAGTTTGCAATAATTAATTCACCAATCTGCAACAGCTTATCGGCTAACCTCTTTACACATTGTCTCTCTTTCTTTCAAACTCATAGGATGTCTTGTGAAGATCACTTCTAGCGATAAGACCGCCCATTGTGTCACCCTATGTATAAGATAAAATATCTGTAAATACCCATTATCTGTATGATGTGCTTATTAAAGAGTATTCTATCTATATATTCAGTCGACAAAGTAGAATCATGACCCATTTTGACAATAAATCGTTTGAATCCGTCAAATTGACAAAGATCAAAGTCGTTACCAGGGATATGTATGTTTATACGACTGTGTACCTACTTGTATTTGAATGTCCTGTTGGAAAATAATCTTATGGTGGGTCATAATTCAACTTTGTCGATTGTACATCTATCTCCTTAGTTGCAAACGCCACAAACTCCCACGAATCCGTAACCAAAATCCACTTTTACCATAACATCATAACTTGGCTTTCATAGGTTGCTAGGGATTGCTCCCTGGAGTGCTTGTATATTTGCGCAGGGTCGGCTGCCCTCAGCCCTGGCCGTGAGAAAACTGATATAAACACAAATAGTTTGTTGAATTTGTTTAGTTACGATGTAAAGGAGCGTGTGTCGAGTTTTTGGTTATTAAAATTATGGTTTGATAGCCCTATTTACGACAAGTTGCATGATTAAAAAAAAAACAAGCGAGCTTTGCATTAGTCGCTTAAATATTATGTGTAACATCTGATATCTCATCTTGATAATAAGCAACGCGATTTCAACTTTGATATAATAAACTTGTCCACAAACAGTACCCTAGCACGAGTTTTCAGTATTTGAGACGTAAAGTTAACTGGAATTTTGTCAATGTTCAAGGAAAAAATTAGTTCCTTCTTCGCTCACCAGAGGCGCTGTTCCATTAATTCATACAAGAAACGCTGTAAATTCTGGAAAGACGCTGTAAAGTAAAAGAGTGAAAACTCGTTCTAAGGGTACAGATCTCGTCAAGAACTGCTTTACTTTGTCGACCCATCCCAAGGCAGATCTAGCCAGGTTAAGCAACACTAACCTTGTTCATCCATCTAAAGACAGACCTCGGCAAGAGTTTTTGCATTCTACAAACGCGCACGCTATTTGATTTGACCAATCCTGTTTTTCTTCTGTTACATTTCACGTATCAAAAAACTGTGAAAACTACCATAATAATTGTTTGTAATAAATTTAATATTACAAATAGCATTAATTTGATAAATCCCCGACGTAAGCCGGCGTTGCCGTTGTATGCCGATTGTCATTGCATTACCAAACAATTATAGTATGTATGAAATTAATTAATTCTGATATTCGTTACCACTCCGGTCCCGTTTGGACAGTTGATGGGATGGGATTCAGTTTTGTGCCTGTGAATGATGCATTTAATGAGGAGAAGCAATTAAATTGGATATTAATTATTATAATTGATCTGGTGGTCTTTTGGTAATCTGTAGTTTATGATTATAAAAGCTGCGGAAAAAAAAAAAAAAGATACGACATAACAGAGTTGGCGTGGTGCTATCATCGTCTCCACGAAATGGAAATGTAGTAGTACCTAAGTGATTAGGTGTTTTGATTTCTATAGAGAATAGACTCAAAAACTACTGGTCCAATTTCAAAATTCTTTCACCAGTTGAAAGCTGCTTTGGTCCTGAGCGACGTAGGCAAATAGGGGGACGGGGAGGGGGGCGAGCGAAGCCGCTGAGAATAGCTAGTTTTCCATATATGGAAACATTTTTAAATATTTACATAAAACTCTACAGAAATAAAACATTGATTTATATTCAATTTTAAATTATTTCAAAAATTCGTACAATCAATTTTTAATAAAGTTAACTTTTAAGACACCCTTACCACTTCTAGTAGTAATTGTATCCCACGATATACATGAGCATCACACACTTTAATGTCACCCAGAAATAATTACAATTTTATAGCCACAATAATTTACTGTAAATTACTTTCTACGGCAGCACGTAAGTACAGGACTAGGAATATGAGGGAACACTTATCTTGCGAACCACTTTTGAATATTAAATAGACATTTTCGCCTTCTTCCTTCACGACTACATTTTATACTGGTCGTAAGGTGCTCAGAGTTTTATGCTTTGTGTGGTAGAAGTGGCTGGTACGTGGTCATAGTCGACTTTACAAACGTTGCTTTCAAACTTTCGTGTAGTATTGTTTGTATGACCCCTAATACAAACATGACGTGCAAAATATTCAGGGCAATAAATGTTGTACACTGTGATAGACATTGTGTTGTGGAAACCAGTGAATCACAATGATTTAACTGTTGAGATGACTAGCAATAGAGATGCGAATATGGAAGACGAAGGCACGCTGCTCTGAAGCGAATGATGATGATAACATAAAAAATGATGAGTTTTATTGTTTTTTGTTCTACAAAATTATTTGGGACGGCTTCTTTCCGAAATTCATGAATGGAACACAATATTGAGAATTTATTTCGGAATAATTCAAATTAATTATTACGCAGATAATTTAAAAAAGAAGAATTTTCAAAATCGGTCGGAGTCTTTGAGAAATCGGGGAAAATACATAAGAAAAAAGATTACGACGAATTTAGAACCTCCTCCTTTTTTTGAATTTAGTTAAAAATAGTTGACGATAAAAACCTACCTATCCCCAAAAACATACATATAAAAGCTGTAAAAATAAATTTGACAAACGAACAAACAAAAAAAGTTGGTCGACTATTACTCGTAAAGTTAAAGTTAAAGCTAAAAACCCAAATAAACACTTTTGGTACCCTTTCGCATGACTTTATAACAGTCGCCAATTCTTTGTTCCCCTTATAAAAATTGAATACTAATTTAAAAAGCAAACACTGGGGATCTTTTGGAACAATGTGCACCCTATTTCAAAAGGGGTTGGTATTATTTCTGTCGGACAATTTAAATTTTATAGCACCCCTGATTAGGTGGCGTACTTGGCGATGTGTCAGAATTAATTGTCAAGGGAAGCTTTAGGCATAAATTATGATAATGGTTATCGAGAGTTAGCATTGACTGTCTAGGATAAACGTGGTCTTTGACTGCTGGCCTTTAAGAGAGACATAAGTCACTCAACGAGCAATGGAAAGAGCTATGCTCGGAGTTTCTTTGTGGGATAAAATCCGGAACATGGATGTTCGGCGATGAACTAGAGTCACCGACATAGCTCATAAAATTTGCAGGTTGAAGTGGCAATGGGCAGGTCTCATCGCTCAGTAGAATTGACAACCGATGGGGAAGAAAAGTTCTGGAGTGGCGACTACGGACCGGAAGACGCAGCGTAGGCAGGCCTCCCACTCGGTGGACCGACGACACCGTGAGGGTCACGGGCAACCGATGGATACAAGGGGCGAATTTTCGTTCGGCGTGGCGTGGCGGTCTAAGGGGGAGGCCTATGTTCAGCAGTGGACGTCTTCCGGCTGATGATGATGATGGATAACACTACAGACGTTTCAATACAAAGACTAAGCTCCTTCGTACAAAACGCGACTCAAATCTCCGGTACTTTACAACTTTGATATCCATTGACGCGTGCGTCTGTACGAACCTCCATGAATTTGTATTGGGATAGTCGACTAGACTTGCGTCGCGTTGTGTACGAATGGACTAATGCTGTGTTCAGATTGATGAAAGGATACACTCAGCATTAGACACATAAATATAATATTACCTAGATGATGTCATGTCTGGAAAAAATCGTTTAACAATAATTACTTTTAAAAAAATCTGGCTGTTACATTATGCTGCATAATTTTGCCGTGTTGTCCACTGCCTGCAAGGCTAGGTCTAACTATTAGCCTTCAATGTTGATGATCGCAGTTTCGATTTCCAATGATAAACAGATTTCTTTTTAGTGTAGTGAGTTTTTCTTTCCTTTTCAGGCTTTCTCTACAGAGCTCTTATCGCGAGTTTTTACTTACACTATTTTATTTTACAGAGCCTTTGCAGTGTTTTAATCGTTTCTTGTATAGAAAATGGAACAGCGCCTCTGGTGTGAGAATAAGGAAATATTTTTTTCCTTTGAAAATGTCAAAGTTCCAGGTTTCTTTACGTCAGAATAACTGAAAACTCATGTTAAGGCTTTCGGTATCTGCTTAATAGAACCTTCAATTTAACTTCTCTTTAAACTGAAACAGACCCATAATTACATCTCTCTTACATGACAATTCCACTTGAAAAGGTCCAGCGAAGAACACTTCTAAATAGCAACTGAAACAAAGAGTCGGATGAGCAAAAACCATGTAATTGTGCCGCCTCGCCATTGCAATTAAACTTTTTGTCTCTCCCGCTGTGACTATTGTCGCCCATCTTCAGTTGAATGATTAAAAAAGTTTCCAGTGTTGAAGAAAGTGTGGAACACTGTTTATGTTGGTGTTGGTTCTTTTAAAGTGTGGGTGTTGGACTGTTGAAGTTTTTTTAGTTGAGGTGTTAATTTTTTTTTTATTCATGTTCCTAAGGTGTTGTGAAGAAATAATTGTGTTTTGATTACCTACTATTTAACAATAAATACAAACATTATTATTGACAAAGACATTAGTTAAAATGTTATAATGTATTTTCAAAGTTTCGGGTAAAATAATACGAATAATATTATACACTAGCACTCCACAGAATGATATTAGTTCTTCTTGCATCTATTGAAGCATATCATTTCTGTTTGTGAGGACAAAAATAAAACTATTATTTTCTATTGAGTGTAGGTAGTTAAGATTTTATTTTTAATACATCTGCACCTTTATGTACCTACGTTTTTCCATCAGCATCTGCAGTAATTGTATGATATACAACATGTAACATAATCAACGCACATCCTGAAATTAGTTTGTTCAGAATCGTTTACTGAATCGATTTTTATAATTTTTAATATAGGTATTTTTTTTTTTCAAAAATAATTAAAACTACGGAAATTCCCCCTAAACCTCTGTACTGTCAAAACAAACTAAGATAAACCGTAAATCAAGGCAACAAGACTTAAAAGTGCAATTTTTATTTGTATTTATACAATTTCCGTCATTCAATACAAAAAGAAAGAAAAAAACTAATTTTCTGCAAAATAACTAATTTAATTGATAACAAAGCATTTACATGTTAAATTAAAAATTCAATATATGTATTATGATTACAACATAATATTCTAATCGGGGTGTCTGAGGATGTGCTTTAATTACGTTACAACATGTAATATATAGTATATATATATTTTTTATTTCATTTAAAAACGGTACGGTAATCCATTAAAACATACCCATTTAATATTATGGAACAAGAAACGTAATGCCAAAATAAGGTCGTCCATTTTAAGTCTCTTAGCAAAAAGATAGAATCCACGTTGAATACAGAATACTCACTGGAGAGTAAGTGGAGCGAGGTCCTAAGATTGTACCTGGGGTACTACTATCTGACCATGAATCCCGTAGCTTCGGTCGACGTTTCGAGCGTTTCTTCTTTACCACATGCTAACATCGGACTTGTGTGATACGAACTAAAACTTGGTAGCAATATGTTTGGAAAGATGTCCCCGACTTCCGATATGTTATCAAAATTTTTGAATTCAGAACTAATGGGGAGTAGGGTATTTTTTTTCAAGTGGTAAATTCATTGAATGATTCTCCACCTAAAGCGGCACGGGAGGGACTGTCAGACTTGTACTGACTAAAATCCACTCCATCCAATCCATCCATTTCAATAGTTCTTTACGTTCCGGAGTCACGTTTATGTCATGATGTGATAAGAACAGTTCCGCAACCCATATAGAGTAGGGTTCACTAAAATGTATGTCTGTGCCCGTAATTTCGTTGACGGACTAAGAGAGTAGACCCCTTGGACCGAGAGCCGTCACATAAATCAATATTTCAAGTTAATTTAAAATACTGCTAAAGGACTCGCACTGAATCGAAAGCATACCCGTAGCGTTGCCGTAAAAACTGACTTTTGACCGACTTCGAAGAAGACGTTTATATTTTTTTTGTTTTTAATTTGTATTTATGGAGTCCTACTGTCTTGTCTTTTATTGTTTATAAATATTTATGTTACTTTCTTAGTTAAATTATTAATTATTATTACTGAATTGTTCTATTTAAATAAGTATGTACAAATAAAAAAAAATCTTTCGTCTGGTGTTTAGAACTATATTCAGAAAATCAATTTATCAATTGAATGTCTTGCAGACAAAAATTATCAATTGAATACCTTGCAGAATATACGTTTAATAATCTCTCTATTGGCTATCTAATAATATTAACTCAAACCAATGGTTTTAAACTTTTAGTTCATTAGTCGAAGGAATGTACAATTATATAAATCAAACCAATTTATATAATATTTTATCGAAATTATAATCCCAAAGGCTATCAAATGTACATATTTTAAGTCTCTTTTGCTATCTCATTGAACTCATATTTTAACCCTTAAATGCAGACCCAAAAAAAAAACATCAAATAAAGTTCTAAAAAAAAACCGAATCTTCTCCTATCTCTACTTATACACGTGAAGACTCTACGTAATTCAATTTTATCATAGTGATATTAAGTGTCAAGACACCTAGATTTTAACTCTATTCAGAGCACGTCGCCCGTATCTGAAACTTTTCTTTTTAACCATTTGTTAACTAAAAATGTAAGAGGTTTTAGTAAAAAATTAGTAAGCCTTCTAAAACGAATGTGCGTGATACACATAAATTAAGGTTTCTGAAATATAATTCTTAGATCCAGATGTTGCCAGATGGATCACTGTAATTTGTTAGTGTTAAAGAATGTATTGTAAGAACTATAGTTTTAAGGTTTTTCGTACTTTGTTTTATTTACAAGCAAGTTTACACAAATACAACGTTAGAGCTACTCAATCATATACACGTCATGTTTTTCTTTCTTATATTTCAGACTTCATTTTGAGTATTGTATATTATGATGTTAGTATAAGATATGTTCTGTTTGAAGTAAAGAATTAATAAAGAGAAAAAAAAAACAGACACTTAAACAACTTATCTAAAACTTAAAAAAGGAGCAAACATTAACCCCGCTACTGCTGCCTCGCTTTTTAATTTGTACTACGAATGTTAAAACGTAGTTACGTTTTCCCTCGCAAACGATACAAATAAAAAAGTCCGGAGAAGAGCAATATACGACTAGGAGTAATTAAATTAATTAAAGTAGACGTGGCTGACGGACGCACCGTGTGTCCTTTTCTTGTTTTAGAACGTCATTTTATTTAATTGCTGGGGACTTTTTGACCCCCGACCGCAGGGGGTGGGTTTTTGATACGTAATTGGTTGTCAAAGGAAGATTTTTATCTAGTAATGTAATTAGATTTTATGTTTTATATAGGTACGTGTTCGTTTGGGATTTTAGGGATAATATTACGATATTATCAGATTAGCTCAGAATTATGTCTTCCAGATATTACACGTCTCTGAAAAATCATTTTTATTTTAAAACTGACACAAAAGATTTTCTCTTGCTTTTGTAAATTAGGGTTATAGACAAAGACACATACCGTATGACATGTGGTGAACTATTCCTCAAAAATGTCCTTTTGAAAAATAACAATTTAATCACATCAAAAAACATGAACCACGACATTTTTCTCTTATTAACGCAAACCGCAACAGGTTGTCTCCAACCGTCTTATTCCAAAACGCCGACTAAATATAGTACTGGGATTAGTTCTAGGTTTAAACCATGGACTAAGAAAAACCTTATTATAAAATGAAGTTTATCACTAATCCTTGTACTATCTATGGTACTAAAGATAAACCCGCGAGACCCCTAGTTTATCCATGGTCTAATTTTGGTACTACTGTCAAATGTCAATTTCTACAAAAAGTTGAGGGTATCGTGGCTGCAAATTTCTGTGTTTATTGTTTTTATGGCGTTAAAAAATGGATATTAAAATGATTGACTTGATTGTTAAATGTAATAGAAACACATGAAGAAAAAAGATAGTTTTATTTTACGCCACAAACTTCAAAGTTATAAACAAGAGTGTTGCCTAGCAACATAGGAAGTCCATATAGTTTTTACTATGTACTCCGTTTCACGTTCTTTGATAAAAATATAACTTGATAAAAAAAACGCGATATGTGTGTTTGTTGCGCTCGTTCAAGAGGATGGAACTTGGACATGAAATTAAATGGTTTGTTTGTTAGGACTTAGGAATAAAGAGTTATTATACATTTCAAGTATTTAATATCAACATTAGTAAAAACGGAATGTCATATTGAATGAAGCCAGTGTAAAAGAATGAATGATTGTCCTTTTTTCATTTTTTATCTGTGTAAACCATGGATGATCTTTGGACTAACTGATCTTCAGTTGGTCTTAGATTTGTAATATGATCACATTTTAAGCCTGGTACTAACTTTAATACCGTAACAATCCTAGACTATTTAGTCCAGGTTTAAACCAGTACTAACTCAAACTTTTGTAATAAGACGGCAAGAGTTTATAAAGCAATTTAGTAAAATAAAACAGTCTTGCAACAAAATGTACAAAGGCCCATAATAATTTACCATTTCTACTGTCCCCCTTATAATATTTCACGCTTCTCGAACAGGGTACAATTTGCGGTTTTAAATCATTCGTAACCGAACAGATGCGTTTGCGCACCTGTTGCAGTGAGAGGGTTGAATCGAATGGCAGATGACTGTGTTTAGCTTTGTACGAATGTACTTTGGAGATCTTGAATAAATAATTTTAATGTTCTGATTTGCACAATACATGGTTCAGAATCAGTTTGAAAGTTCACAAATAAATCGAATTGTAAGCATGGCAATATTATCTTTTAAAAAGTCATGAAAGTATGTGTTATGTTTATGAATTGAAGATACCTATACCTAATATACTGTTAGGGTGTTTTGTTACATACTATTTTTATTGTTTATTGGAATTTTGTTTGGAAAAATCACAAGGGCGTGCGTGCGTTCTCAAATGACGTTTGTTAGCAACTAACTTCACAGTGCTTCACATGCGTGAAGGAAACGCCGTAACAATTCCTTTAGAAGTTTTCATTCATTAATTTCTCTCACAATTAAGATTTGGTTTGTAGAAGAATAGGGGACGAGCTGGGTTGAATTAGGGGGGCCCAAGGCCAACATTGAGAAAGAGTAATTTTCAAACGAAAATGTACTACCACCTTAACTTGAAGCGCCAACCATCTGTCCTTGCGCAAAAAAAACGTCACTAACCGCTTTTCGTTTCACCGTCTAATTTGCATGAATATCGGCCGTTCTTCTTTATAATCGGGTCTCTTTGAATGAGTTATTTTCGGTTTTTATGGACAAAATTATATTTTCTGTGGTTGTCTGTAATCTGTTTTGTTTTGAATGTTAAATGTGGGGGTTTGGCTTTTATAGTGAATGTTATTTTTATATCATACTAGCTGTTGCCAGCGGCTTCACCCGCTACAACTCGAAAATTATCCCACAGGAACATAAAATCGGGATAAAAGCTATCCTATGTGTTAATCCAGGTTATAAACTATCTGTGTACCAAATTTTAGCCAAATCCGTTCAGTGGTTTTTGCGTGAAAGAGTAACAAACATCCATACTTACAAACTTTCGCCTTTATAATAGTAGTAGGATCGTGTCTTTTTATTTCATTCAAACGTATGGAATGGAAATTATTCAGAACTAATAATTATGTAGAACTTAATAATGACATATTTCGCTGATAAACATAAGATTGGTAACAATTTTCTATGAAAATATCGTTTGTTATATATTTTAGAAAGTTTTCTTATCTCAATAATTATAATTTCAATTAATGAGATTCTTTACCAAGAGATGTTCGTCAAAAACCAAATTCATACAACAACAGGTTTTGGCAGCGTAACGAATAAAATTACTTATTTTGAAACAATTTAATATTAAGACGTATAGTTTCATACTTCTTTTTTGTTCATAAATCTTAGACTAAGAAAAAAAAAATTATAAAGTGCGTGTCGGGCCACGCATAGTGTAGGGTTCCGTAGTTGCCCATCAAAATACTTAGGCAAACTGATTCGCTGAATTTTTTTCAAAAGAAAATTTTATCGGTCCAGGAGTCTTTGAAAATCGGGGAAATACATTAAAAAAAAGATTACGACGAATTTATACCTCCTCCTTTTTTTGAATTTAGTCAAAAATAGACGATCACCTACCTATAAAGACATACCTTAAAAGCTGTAAAAATAAAGTTGACACTTACATTTGCAGTTTCTCTACATTTTGTTTAAGAAAAATGATATCGTTTTTATAAGTTGGTCGACGATTACTCGTAAAGTTGAGCCTACTTGTCATGATAATTTCTTTTAAACTTCGTTATATATACTACTATTTTGAATTTTTTCACACCCCCAAACATAACCGATAGCTTAGAGGGGGGGGACACCAAATCGAGATTTAGCACTTTAAAGCTTAATACACAAACGAATTTTTTTATAAAAAATTGTTAATGGTTATTTTTTAAAGGCCTATTTAAAGATACCCCACAGTAAGGGTACGCGAGAAAAAAAAAATCCTCACTTTATGTAAGTACTGGAGGTACCCTAAAAAAAAATATTTTACTAGATTTTAGTTTACCACTTTTTCGGCACAACAAATCTGTATATTTACACCAAATTACAGCTCTCTAGTACTGTGCGTCTCTGAGCTAAACTGCGGACGGACGGACGGACGGACGGACATGGCGAAACTATAAGGGTTCCTTGTTGACTACGGAACCCTAAAAATTGTAAAATCATAGTACTGTACCTTTTAATGTATTTTAAACCTTTTTTTCACCAAAAATATATCTCCAAAAATAACGTAACCATCCCAAATACCTCACTGCGGTGTGACAGCGATCACCTACTTAAAGAATACCCTTGCTTCCACAAAATCACATTTTATTCACTACACTAACGGTTCTCTGGAGTTCGATAATGTACGCCTAAGGTTGGGACGACTCTCTCAGGACTTTGGATGACCATAAACTAGTACTGGTTGTTTGGGATTTGAAGCCGAGCTATTTATTGCTACTGAGGATAAAAAGTGTGTCAGTGTTCTTTGTGTTCTAGGTAAAAGTATGTAGATCAATGCAGTGCAGTATTACTTTTATTTAGATATAGTTTTCTTAACATAGAAGCTCATTGCTAATGTATAACGTCATGGCTGAAATGTTGTGGCGATATAATATAATAACGTGGCTAAATAATAACTGCTGCACAAGCTAGATCTCCAGGTTTGCCTTTCTTGGTTTGTGGATGGCCATCTAGCATAGCTAGTTTCCTTAGAATAAATCTTTGACGGTCGGAAGACGTCCACTGCTGAACATAGGCCTCCCCCTTAGACCGCCACGCAGAACGACAATTCGCCACTTTCATGCATCGGTTGCCCGACCCTCACGATGTCGTCGGTCCACCTAGTGGGAGGCCTGACAGTCGTAACTGTTAGTAAGAAACTCGAAAGTTTGACAAACAATCTTATCGGGGGATGATAAAGCGGGATTTGACGTAATCATCGTTAAATCAGCTTTAATAATAATTGGAAAATCAGTCTTAAATTCTAATGCATTTTATTCTGATTGTCCCGACTTGTCCCGAAATGAACCTCTATTAATAGCCCAAAAGTCTTTCAAAGCCCTAAAATTTAACAAAGCTTTTATAGCTCAAACGTTTAGTGTTGCAGTAAAAGTTATTTATTGTTTAATGATTATATTGCCCAGATTTGTGGTGTTTATATGCTCTAATCGATTTTTATTACTTACTTTTACGACTTGATTTGAAACTATGTATCGTTTTATTTGAAAGGGTGGAGACAATACATATTCGTTGATTTAGTTTCTTGTTTCTGTTTTATGGTATTAACAACCCCTATGGTGGAACAGCTGTCTTATTGGAATTGTGGTTACAGAGCATTCTTCTTAGCAAAAGGTTTTGGGTTAAATTTTTGATAAATTATTGAATCAGGCGTTACTTTGCGGAAATCCATGACATTAAATGTTATGAAAAAGATATTAAATTTCTGAGTCAGTCAACATTTTTTTTCGGAATTCTCAATTTCTCAATAGCAGACGGGTAAGCTGTAAAATTACTGACACCTTCAAGAATGATTCTTGCATGATGGTTACATAATTTGCAGAAAAAAGTCGACATCATTTACCCAAAATAAGCCATTTAATTCATCGCTAGAATGTCATAACATTTAAAGAATATCAATCAAACCTCTTAGAAATTATTTACACGTAATTTTAAAATTGTTGCGTTGCGTAGTGGCGCGTAGTCGACACGCCTATGGGAATTAGCTCTTGAGGATCACTACGGGATTTAAGAGGGAGTATACTGAAATTCATTAGATTTTATTCTAAGGTTATTTTTGTTGAATAGCTTATTTTTTAGGTAAACAACGATAAATACTTTCCGCATGTACTACCTTTACTATTTTTATTTATTAAAATTATGCGAAAACAGATCCGCGATCAGTCCGCTTAATTTACATGAAAAATATCGATTGTTTTTGCACTATTGCAAGAGGCGCTTGATGTGTTATTTATTTATTTGATTAGCAATAAGGATGGAAGAATTACAGTTAAAATAAAGAGAATAAAATTATTTAGTTATTTTGCCTTAGTTGCGGATATCCTCATTCTATGTCGTTGTGTTCATTTCTGAGAACTAACAATCACACAACAGTATTATTTAAAAGTCCTGTTTCAAGTTCCAATATTAGGTGGCACTTTCTACAACATTAGGTGACACATTTACATAATTCATCCAACGTAGTCAACTCATTACACAAAATATTTTGAATCTCAGACTCCCCCTTAAAACACAACACTTTGTTCCACAATCAACCTTCAGTAACTGTCTATTTATGGCACATGAATTAGGGTAATTACACCAATAATTGTCCCTTAGTCCAGTGGGAGACCGACCGCGGTTGACGAGGCTCTTTTTTTTTTTTTTTTTGCTACATTCTCCACGATAATTTCCAATAATTGAGATGGGACTGTAATTATACAGATACCCTTAGAAGTAATTGGTAAAATGATACGTTAGAAAATTGTTGCAATTTATTGTTTTTGCTTACTTTCTGCTTTTTACTGAGAATCGGAGTTCCCAAGAGAAAAATATAATTGTGTTTCAATTTAAATAGAGCAATTATGTGGTTTTTTACCTAACGTTTTTGTTTAAGTTTTGCATAATAAAAATCACGATTTTTGGGAGGAAACTCCTAAGTTCCAAAAACAGATTTTCTTTATATTTTGCACGCTAGCTTGGAAAACGTTACTGCTAATTCAACCAAAATGTTTAAAAAAACTTTTTCCAAAAAAATGTGACCGCCTTCAAAAACAACCACAAAAAAGTGTAAAATAACCTAAAAAACTTTTCTTTCGGAAGTCGGTGACTTTTTTTATTAATTTAATTGTCTCATTTGCCACCGACTTCCGAAAGAAAAGTTTTTTAGGTTATTTTACACTTTTTTGTGGTTGTTTTTGAAGGCGGTCACATTTTTTTGGAAAAAGTTTTTATTTTACTCTTTTTAGTTTAAATATTCAACCAAAATTGTTGTCAAATACATCATTTTCTTACATGAGCACTAGAATTTTGTAGCACCGGTAATAACATCGTTAACATCTCTTTCATTCCCTATCTCAAAAACTACTGAACCGAATTTGATGAAACTTGCAGTATTCCCTAAGTTGAACGATACCTAGTACAACAAAAAAAGAATTACTTAAATCGGACTTGTAGTTCCGGAGATATGCGAACACGAACATAATTTTCTTACTTGAGGAGTTGTACCTTCCATCATCAGCTCAGCTACATGAGATGATGATTTCCATACGCAAGTACTTGAATTACTTCATAAGATTTGCGAAAAACTATGTGTCAGCTAATAAAATTTGAGGGTTGCCCTCGATTTCTCCAAGATCCAATCATCAGATCTTGAAATGGTGACAATGGGACCACACGGGAAGCACCAGCTTTCGAATGAAAAAAGAATCATGAAAATCGGTTCACCCAGTCGCAAGTTATGAGGTAACAAACGTAAAAAAAAAAAAAAAAAAAATACAGTCGAATTGATAACCTCCTCCTTTTTTGAAGTCGGTTAAAAAAGACTTTTTTTTCAATCCGTAATAACTTATGTCGAACTCTTAATAATTAAAACCTCATTACTATACTACTACCACAGCTACTACTACCACGAGACAGCTATAAATTTAGTTCTGAAAATTTCGGAACAGATATCAAAAACGATAAAACGACGATAAACAAACTATTTATCTCTAAACTAGACCAACCATAGACCACACACAATCACAATCGATCATCCGAATGAAAAACCGCACCCGCAAAGACGAATCGCCGTTCATAATTCCAATTTCGAACGCTGATAAACACAAAATGGCGGCTCACAACCGGCATTTATTAACCCTTTCGAGGGGCCTACCACCGTTTCTCATGATTATTAAAAGTCATAGGACAGAGATAGAGAATGTGGGACATAAACTATGCTGCTATACAGTATCAAACTGAAAAAACCTGTGCTGGTGCGATTTTGTGACTGCATGCACGTTTTTCTTACACCTGTAAGCTCTAAAATGAAATAAAATAACATTAACACAAAGTATTTTTTTGATACACTTAGTTTTAATGTGACAGTTGACAGATGAACGGCATTGGCGTTCCTGTTCATAGCCTAGTAACCATTATTTCGTCACTGAAGTTGAATGTAGGTACTCCAGAAAAGAATCGTCCATAAAACTTCACCAAAGAATGTTTTCTTTGTCATAGGCTGAGAGGACTGAAGGTTACATTATAAGGCAACCAGAATTGTGGTAGACCCCCAAATCTCGTGTCCAGGGTGATAAATACGGGGTGCTTCCCTTAACTTTTCCCCGTGACTCATTATGGCATTTAAATAATTCGTGCCGGAGTTGGTTATGATTTATGATACGGCTCCATGACACGGGTTTAATCTGTGCGTTCAACTTGTATGACAGTTGTGTGCGTGAGTTTATCTTGATCGCAAATGCTCATGAAGGGTTGGTTTTTGTCGCGTGTCGTGTGTAGGTAAGGGTATTTGGTAAATAATGTTTTTCGAAAAAAATAAAGTTCAGATGGTATAGCGTTTATAAATAAAAAAGGCGTGTTTTTTAGCCCGCTCTGTTCCACTCCGGAGCATTTCCTTCCGAAAAAGGGTGGGACAACGTTTAAAAAAAAACAATACTTTATTAGTCGCGCGTTTGACTACTTTCTCGCCTGTACCTAATAATGATGTATGTAATGATGACCAGGTCGATGGTTGATGTTGATGATGATTTTCTAATAGAATCAAATAACTGCAGAGCTCTGTAAACGCATGGATAAAAGCATTACAAACGTTCCATTCGCAGACTCTCCTGCCCATGGTAAAACTGGTTAGGTATAGCTTCTGACGACTATCAAAGATTTACAAATGACAGCCTAGCCCAACGGCTTTACATGCTTTCCGAGGCATGGAGGAAACTTGCTATGACAGATGATCACCAATCTACAGACCAACCTCGGCAAGTGCGGCTGTAATTATTGTAGCCACGAGCTCCTCGACAAGTTTTCCTTTGGACTCGTTAAAATTTCAATAACCCAAAGCTGCAAATGCACAACCTCATAAACATCAAAGCACGGAACCTCCAAAACTCTTCAAAATTCACCTCTCTTCTCTTATCCATAAGAGCTCCGTAACCCATACACCTGTGTCCTTTGCGACGGTACTTAAGCACCCACCTCACGTTCCAAAAGATGTGTGGTGTAGCGCACCTAGTCCGCGACACTATTTTTATCTAACAGTTGGTAGTACATCGGTATGTCCTGAATCTATTCGCTTCGGAGATACGATCGTGCGCTTTGGATTGCGAAAGGGGTGGAGTGGATGTGGTATGTTAAGATTTTATTTGTTTTGCATAATACAGATCAGTGGTGGCCCAGTGGTATTGGTCCCGACTTACAAGTTTAGACGCATTACTTTGTGTAATTTATTTCATTACCACTGCTCTCAAAACGGTGAAGGAAAACATCGTGAGGAAACCGACATGTCCTAGGACCAAAAATTTAAAGACATGTGACATCCACCAGTCCGCACTGGGCCGGCGTGGTGGATTATGGCCCACTCCCTCTCATAGAGAGGAGGCCTGTATCCCAGCAGTGGGAACATTATAGGCTGATGATGAATACAGATCTGTGCTGAGTAAAGGGCTATCTAAGGCTTGAATTCCTGTTACGCTGGTGGCGATCGCGTAGCTACGTCGGTCGCAAGTACTACAATACATTGTGTAAAATAATAGTTCCATAAGTACTGCGGTGCTGACGTCGACGTCGCGTACTATTGTTACTGTTACTGATACGCGACCAACCGTACGCAACAGGGGTCTAATTTCTAAATCTATGAACGAAGACACTAGTACGGATAGGGATGTACGAAAGTAACTAATGTCAAAATCTGCGGACGGGTTATCGCCGCGACTGAAGTTCTTTTGACGCGGCGCTAGTGGCACAATAAACTGCATTAAAAATGTAGTACCACGAATTTTCCGCAGGTGAGTGAATCTGTCAAATTGTAATATCATTCATTCTTAGTTAGTTTGGACTCGATGACACCGGGCGTAGAAAACGTTCGCAACCCTGATGACGCTGATGTCAGCGTAATAGAAATTCAAGCCTAAGACATTGACAAAAATGTGAATGTACAATTATTTTCTACCAAACAAATACTGTGAAAACAAGTTAGCTAGATTGCCAATAAGTAAAATTGTCGTCAATCCAGCCAGGTATCACCCGTTGCTAACATTTAAGGATCACCTTTCATTTTCTGCCACTGCACTGATTATTAATGTCCCCTGATTTTCCTGATATCGTCATTCCAAAGCGATGATCATCGTTGTTTTCGACCAATCCGAACCAAAACAGCGAATAAATCTTCGAACATCTGTGAACAACACATTGTCACCTCCACAGTTTCGGGCGCGCACTCGGGTTGCACTGCAAAGGACTGCGGGTAGACGTGACCGCCATGTCTATTGCACTTATTTACTCGATACTTCTCGATTCCGCTTCTCGATTATCGATGTTTGGGGAAAGTGGGCGTGGTGCAGCACTAGAGGTCATTTTGGAGGTTATGTTTTTTTTTTTTTTTTACCTAATTAAAAAAAAAATACATATTTATTTCAGGAAAAAGACCTCGGAGGTTTTTACGAAATTAAAAATTAAATTACAATAAAGATAAAATAAAAGTGTATAGGGCGGATAATTCAGTTTCGGTGGTCTCTAAAACTAGGAAAATGTTTTTTTTTTCAGGAGTTTTCAATGTAAAAAAAATAAAATAGGGAAAAAAATACAGCATAATAAACATGTGAGATGAATGAACCTAATTAAAAATAAATAAATAATATTTTCAAGGCATTTCTTTTTTTTATTATTATAACTCCAATAAAATGCTCACGGGGGTGTAAATAGCCTCATTAACTTCATGAGTTATAAAATCGTGCTGTATTAAACAGTTTTACTACCTATCATTTTACTGGCACTTTTAATTCTCTAATGAATATCGGGGCTGCCAACCCTGCAATATTAACAATAAAAATTACATTAAATAGCTTTAAGAGATGCTATTGTCTCTTTATTAATCGCAACTGTAAGAGTAATATTCAATAGATTTTATTTCCATAGTGCGTAATTCAAAAAACTTTTCCACATAAAAGCAAGGTGGCACCGGAATAATGCACGAACTTTCTGTGTTTAAAAAAAATTGGTTCACAAGCTGTGAACAGATAAATTTGCCTGACACACACAAGAGTTTGTGGGGAGCATTTAAAATTTTATTCCACCATAAAGTTTATACCTTACCTCCTAACCAAACAGACGAAATAAATTTATAAATCAAACACCGAACAATCAAACGTTCGGGTTTTAAAAAAAGAAATCCTTAGAAAAAATATTCGTGAAGCGGTTCGAACCGGTTTGTAACCCTCAAACGCTGGGCTTATTGAGATATCAAATAAAAATCAGCAGTCTCGGGTGGCTAACAAGACCCCCTTCAACAATGCTCCTTGATTTAGCTCAAGTTTATTGTGCAACTTTATTTATACGTCTGTGTTCCCTACTAGACGCTATCCGATATTACCCTTCCTACTTCCTTACAACCCAAACATATTTGCAACCAAACAAAATCCAACCCTACTTTCCCAGCAACACAGTCCACATTTCTTTTAGTACGCATCATGACTTTAGTCAAAATATCCTGTCAACAAAATTTACCAACGCATTTTATTAAGAATCGTGAATGTGTATGTCGGTTTGTGTGCGGTTTGATTGGAAATATGCTTATGGTTGTTTCGGTCGGCCATTGGATTACGTCTGCAGTAGCTGATTGCAGTTGAGCATCGCTTAAGGAGTCTCTTTGAGGAACGAGGAACCTTTGAGGGGTTACGATGTGGGTAGTACGATTGCTTGATTATTTTGTTTGTTTTATTTTATCTACTTATCAATATTTTTCATCTGATTATCCGGGGATGTTGGGAGGGTTATTGCTGGAGTAATGTTAAGTGAATTTGCAGAGGTTATATTTGAGATTGTTTAACCGAAACGAATTTTCTGTTTTGCTGCTTTTAATTTTATTAACTACGTGTACTGGTAACAATGAGTATGGTTTTATTATTAATTGTGACTTCTATTTCTTGCATGATTTCACTGATGAATTAACTATACAACGAGTAACGTTAAAAAATTGGTTTTTCATACAAAATGAGAAATTGATCGGGCCCATTAGTATGAAAAACCATTTTTTTTTTGCGAATTTCCAAAAGTCTTAAAACAAAAATTGTTCAGTAACATGGGCTGAGTTACCCCAAGAGAGGTTTTGCCCATTTAACGTTACACGTTGTATATTTATGTCTATTGAGGTCCACTGCAGAATGTGGACCTCTCTCAAGGTGAAATGCAACAGATTTTTTTTCCTCTTTACGTATTCATTTTTCTTGCACCATCATCATCATTAGTAATCTTGGTTCACTGATGAATCATTTTTTTTAATTTAAATATAAGTTCGCGT
This sequence comes from Agrotis segetum, assembly GCA_036375495.1. Classification (NCBI taxonomy): domain Eukaryota; kingdom Metazoa; phylum Arthropoda; class Insecta; order Lepidoptera; family Noctuidae; genus Agrotis; species Agrotis segetum. The sequence continues at coordinate 473,067 of JAQSVV010000208.1, forward strand.
TTGACCACTATATCGCCTGAATCATCTTGGATTTTCCTCGCTTTAGTTTAACATTACCCTGATGTGTCCGTCTCGTTCGCACCACAGCACCCAAAATTAGTACACTACTTACATTCTTCACTCACTTCACTCTTCATTCATTCTGTTTAAAAAGATCACAATCATCAATAATATTTTTTGTTTTATAATAATAACATAATATTTCACAACTACTCGTATCACACAACGCCATCTAGTCCCAAGCTAAGCAGAGGTTGTGTTATGGGTACTAGATAACTGATAAACATACTTATATATTTCTAAATACATACATAAGTATTATTATTGATAAATAACAGCCAGACACAGAACAATAATGATCGTGCTCATCACACAAACATTTGTCCTAGGTGGTAATCGAACACACGACCTCCAGCATAGCAGTCAGGGTCACTAACCACTAGACCAACATGCCAGTCAGGCCAGGAATATGATTATATATTTTTTAATAAATTTATATTTGATTGAGGAATGTCTGGGTCCCGTATCACCATTAATGAATGATTTCCTTCAATCAAAGTGAAACAGTGGACGGCAGAGCGAAATCAAATTAACCGCTTTTATGGCATTTAAAAGCAGCGGCACGGTAAGGGTTAACACATCAAAGTTTTTATACTGTTATTTTTTTTTTATCATAGTGGATTTCAAGAGAAACTTACTTATTTGGATTCCTTGAATCTATTTTGCCAAAAGTACTATAAAAATAGATTACTTTTGGTACTATTGTTGAAATTCTAAAACTTTTAAACTTTATGATACTCATAGTACGATTAGTTTTTTGGAAATTGATGTTCATAAAATGTATTCCTGTTTATACCACAAATCTCACCTCTCATTCTAACTTTTTATAAATAGTTAATTTTAAGTTAAGTTTTTTTTAACACTTTTGTAGCAGTTAAATTCAACGATTTCATCTAATTTTTTTTCGATCTACGAATTTCTGTATTGGACCAGCCCTAAGCTGTAGAACTTTTTGCAAACAAAACTGGTTGTATCTGTACTCTATACTGTCACTAACAAAAGTGCTCACCGGCTCTGTGTCTATTATTAATTAAAAACCAAAAACGTTCCAGTTAAGCCCGCGAGTGCACCAAAATCGAATCAAAGGAGTAATTCGAATGGAATCGCTGAATGAATTGATCGAATCGGACGGTAGTGCAACACTGTTTACACCCAACCAATTTTAAACCCTATCTATCTTGTTTTAAAGTTTAATTTTGATATGTTGTTTTGTAAAACGAATTTGGGAGTTGTTGTGAAGAATTTTGAACTTTATGTGGGAAAGATACAGTATAGATTAAATTTGTTTATGTGGTTGTAAATTTTGATGTAGCAAACGCAGTTACGTGTGTAAAAGAGTCGTGTTTGCAGGATTGTCGTTCGATATAATTCGGTTAAGAGATGTTTTAGAGATGTCGATGTATTTTTTGATTGCCGAATATCCGTTCTGTTGCATTTTTTCTTGCTCTGTTTTTCATCTTTGTTATTTTCAAGAAATATTGGATACGTCAACATCATCATCGATCTATTGGGCGTTTTTCCATTAGCCGCCAAAAATGTATGGGCAGGACTCAACGCCGGGCCGGCGCCGGTGCCGGTTAGTACAAAAGCGAGCCATACATTTTCATACACTTTGTTTCGTATATAATGAAGGATCGCTGTAGATTTTAGTCAGTACCTACGACTACGACTAGTCCCGACCCGCCCTGGGCTCAGGACACATCATCAACAACAAACAATTGACACTGTGTTAATTGTTGCTATGGAACACTACAGACTGAGGTTACGCCGCATGACGTCATCTTTTTTCGTGCGTGCAGCCGGCCATCGAATTATAAGAAGTTATCACGTCAAAAATAGAATAAACTTTTTAATTTTCTTGTAACTTATCAAGAAAACAATACAGAGATATCTCTATCCACAGACATAGTCTATCAATCTAGAACAAATGCTCACCTTCTCCAAAAAATTTCTTGTTGTTTTTATTTTTCGAACCCTGCGATATCGTGGTATGCGTTGAGTTCCATTGGTATTCATGAACAGCAAATCTGTGGAGATACGTTCAGAATCTTATTTCGGCTTCGGATTTTTGTATAAAAATCCGCGAGATCCGACAAAATATTATGCGCATCTCTATAGTTTTGTCCTTTTATTGTTTTCGGGGAGATTGGTGTTGCTCCGAAAATGGATATACTCTAGTGTAAATGTGATAAAATGTTGTGGGAAAGAAATTGTGTTGTAGTAACGTGAAGGCAGAGGTGGAAAGGTATGAAAATTTCGACCTTGTCGAACATCACTATGATGGCTTAGTTGGTAAGGCGTGTAGTGTATTCAATCAGAAGGTTGCAGATTCAAGTCCTGCTCGCAATCAAATTTTCTTAAGGTTTAAATCATTCATAATTCTCAATAAAGACAGAAAAGTCACTTACAGACCCTGGAACGAAAAGGGCTATTGAAAGATCACCGTGGATTTTAGTCAGTACAAGTCTAACAGTCAAGCCTATCCCGTCATGGGATCCCAGGACTCCTTTGATGTTTAAACCACGATAAAAAAAGATATAAAAGTGTTTAAATATTAAAAAGAAACACCAGAAAATGTCACTGTTTCTTTTAATAAGTGTAGACATATTTTTTTCAGTCCAATACGAATTAATATCGTTGAACACTAAAGCTATTGTCAAACAAATAGGCGTGGCGAACGCGAAGCGAATCGTTTTTGTAATTAGGAAGAATTGTTTGAAGCCAGTCACATAGACTATCGGATCGCTTTCACTTTTCTATGTGACTGGATTCAAACAATTCCATACATTACAAAAACGCTTCGGATCGCATTTGCTTCGCATGTCAGTTTGACAATACCTTAAATGATTTCCAAAATGAGTTCAAATATGACGATATAAACTCTAGAAACACAAAACTCTACAAACCAAATACCAGATAATTCAAACAGCTACGGAGTAGAAAATTTGCACTACACAGCGTGGTCTTACGATTAACATGGATCGCATTCTGAAACTAAGTTGCTTATCGCTAGCACAAGTTTATACAAGTTGTCAGCAACATCCCAGTTGAAACTTGTTTCAGTACCCACTCCGTACAATTAACAGTTAACAGATTAATTATATTGGATGGGAAACTATTTATTTATATACGGTATTATATGCTTTAGTTTCTACACTAACATAACCATGATCAAGCCTTTGTGATGTTCTGTAGGTATTGCTAAATAAAAATTACAGAATGCTAAAAGAAGGCCTCAGCTCAGCATAATGCTAGGTGGCAGAACAAAGTTTGCCACCTGATGCTGATTTTCAGCTACCTACGAGTATACCATGTTACTCTAATTCAAATCGATTTCCATTGTAACCTTATCCAAATCTGAATAATCAGTTTTATAGGTAGAGACTGTCCTTTTTACGTGCCTGCTTTGTTCAAAGACTGGTTGTTAGACTTTGGGGTCTCTGACAACTCATAAAGCAGTCAAAGATATATAAAGGAAAGCCGATATCGACAGCTTAACTTGATATATTCAACAACGAGAGGTGTCGGCAAAAGTTAGTCAGCCTCTTTAAGGAAAAACCATCTACCATTTTCCTCATCATTACTATCATAGTTAAGTCGTGACTCCCACAAAAGTGTTTCTAAATTCCGGCCTACCTAATCCTTGCTCGCTAAAACTCGGGGTGGTCTGCCATCCATTTTTTCCGGAACATATTTGGGCTATACAACGTTAGTTGGATGTATGAATAGCGTGAAGATGTATTTCATGGAGCAGGAAACGAGGCATGTTCCTGCCACATCGCGCCGCCCACAGGACTTGGTGTGTTCTGCTTGGGACGGAAGGTGGAGAAGTTACAAACAGCTCTACATTGTTCTAGAGGTTGATGTCTGTGATCCACTACCACCACATCAGCCTAGGACGAATTATTGGTTCAAGAACATCTCGGTTTCTTCAATATGATGTCCTTTAGTGTGCATTTACAGTGGCGAGAGTCGGACTGCGGGAGCGTGTGGCGGCAACGAAATAGACTAGATTTCCGCTCACCCGCCCCGCCCGCACTTGGTGCACCTTAGTCAAAAACTATGTGTTTGCGTTACCCACCAGCGGATTCCGCTGTCCGCCCCGCTGCCACTGTAATTGCACACTAACAGCCTTCCTACAAAAACTTGATAGCCGTTGAACACTATTATCTAAAAAAAGTGTCACTGCAAAACGAACCTTATATCAAAGTGAAATACCGATTTGACATTGACAGTTTGTTTAAACAAGTAAAATAAAAATAAAAAATTTATACGGTACGGTACGGTATCTGTTTTGAGAGTAGTAGTGATGATATATGTCACAAAGTAATGTGCCTCGCTGATTTCGAACCTAGCACCTACAATTCGTTCGTCCGGGCCGTCACTGCGCGGCAAACTTTACTTTAAAGCTCTAGGTTGACCTAAATATCCATGTAATACTGTGTAGACAACCAAACAAATTTTCCAAAACAAAAATAAATTACCAGGTGCAAATCACCGCGCCCCAAATGAACGACACCAAAGAATCTTGGTGCGGCAAGCTTTTAAATATTTCCCCGTCCTTGATTTATCGCTCGCCTTATAAAAGCCTCCCGCAGGGCGATATAGCCTTCCACGGCGAGCTTTTCGGCATTTTTTGCTTTAATAAAAATCGCGTCTTCAGTCTGCTACAGGAGAATTTTAATTTTTCTGTCTAATATTCGTGTTAGAACATTTTCATTTGGAATCGTCCAGTGTGAAATTAAGGAGGGAAGACTATGACGGTTGTAAGTGGAAGATATCATTTTTCTAAGTGATTTATTAAATTCGTATAATATAATAAAAATAAAACGTCAATCGTTGATCGTTCGTGTTCTGATTTTAAGCACGACTACTGAATATCTTGGTGGCTCGTGCCTCAGATCGATCACGTTATGAGACATTGAATTTATCAATGGAATCCATAGCTGAATATTAAATGTAACCCCAACTAAATGATTTTTCTTATTAATTTTCCACTCTTTAAAATTTGGTTTTAAAGGTACAAAGGTTTCGAAGTGCCTAAAACACTTTTTTGAAACCGAAAAATTGCATCTTTAAATATACATCTAGCTACGTTCAAAACCACTTTCTCTCAGCGAGGTCTGTGTTTAGGGATAATTATTGAAGAAGTATTGAGCAAGTTTTCAGAGTGCCTCTAGAACTTTCGCAAAAATTTGCGGAACTCCTAGCTAACCCTATTCCAAAGGAAAAGGAAACTTTATTATAAGCAGCAAAATGTGGGAGAACTATCAAACATTAAGGCTTTGTATTTAACAAAAAAATAATCTGATTATTATTCAGCTTAGAATAACTAAAAAGAACATGTTCAAAATCTCGCTCCATTTTGCAGTACCCACTACTTCCACCCTACATTAATGAGTATCATTAAAATAGACTGCAAGAGAGCAGAGACAAAGAGTTGTCGCAATATAGCTGTCGGCTGAACGACCCTCGTCTTATGCTGCACTATTAATCACAGTCAGTATTAGGATTGACGGGAGTTCCGAAGTATTGGATGTGGTAGATTTTACTTTTGTGCAGTGACGTATACACGTCATACGATCAGATTAGATAATACGATCTAGTGCTTTACTGAGATGGATCTTCGTATACAAGACTTCAGAATATTGGAAAACCTACAAAAAACTTTTCGAACAGTGTTAATTTTAGTACCTAGGCAGTAAAACAAAGATCACAGGGATTACACAAGTGGCGCTTTTGTATTTTTTTTTAAACTGGCAAATGAATAATTATCTCTTTTTGTTTGTTTCAGTGCGTCTACTATGTCCTGACAATGAGCACATTGTGAAGTAAGTACTTTTAAGCATTCAGAGAAATTATGTTTTTTTTTTTACATTTGTTATCCTACACGTCACATCCCAGAAGTAAGAACATTTGTTATTAAGACGTGCACATGATGTAAGAAAGAAAAATTTTTTTGTTCGTTTCTATCAATTCCATTCAATTATGGACTATATTATCCACAAATCAAATGTATAATGCCATTGGAATTGGAGCTGAACGGAAATAATTGTTTTATCTAAAAGTCTTAACGCATCCACGCTTCAGTTTCTTTAGTGACTCCATGTTTAATACAAACTTAAGGGCACTTATTTAACTTACTTAACACGCTGTGAATCGAAATGTTTGTGACTTTCCTAATCCTATTTTGGTTTACGGCTAAATAATCGCGTTTCAAGTCGGTTGTGTGAAGTGTGTATAAATTTGTAGCTTTAAATGGTACTCGTACCAAGGGAGTTACTATTTATAATAATATTTATTCTAACTCATTATTTACCTGAAATCTCTTTATTATCCCCAAAAAAAAACGGTTAAAACATTCTACTTGACATTTCATTTATTTCATTAATACATATTTAAGGGTCGCTTAATTAAAATGAAAATATGCACGTCTGACAAAATGCTTAAAACATTTTTTATCCTAGCAAATAAGAATCAAGGAATCTTGAGGAATGCGAAGAAAAACGGCAAAAATAAATTATAAAATGATACCTAATTATTTTCTACACACAAGCAACACTGATTTGTCAGATAATATCACCTGACTGATTTCCTTTAAAAATGTTTTCTTAAAGAATGAGATTAGATACATCGAAAATGGGTAAGTTTATTTTCTAGTTTATTACTTAATATTGATAATTATAAAAACCATTTGTACTTTGTAGATCGTGTGTTCAAACCGAGACAATTGCATTACTATGTGCTATTTGTTTCATCACTAATGCTTTTAAAACAGTGAAAGAAAACATCGCGAGGAAACCGGCATGTCCTAGAGCCAAAAAATTTGAAGACTTGTGAAATCTACCAACAGCACCGGGCCCGCGTAATGCCTTACAGCCCGCTCCTTCTCATACAGAGGAGCCTTGAATCCCAGCATTGGGGACATTTTAAGTTGATTATGCTTACGCTATATTTTGTAAGAATTCGTCACAAAAATTCACTTCCATTCTATTCCGCGGCAATGAAAATTGAACCTAAGTAAAAGCTTTTCCATATAGTGACGTGTTTTATTCCTCATTCTATGTGCTAATCGTATTCAGGCTTCTATTCCAATCCATTGTTTCAAGCCTGTTTCACACGTGCCACAACCACACAACGCAGCGACAAAATGTGGTCAAGCACCGCGCATTACATATGAATACACACATCAAATAAGTTTGTGATCACTTTGAAAAATCTAAATTTTTTTATGCCGCAGATTATAAAATAAAAAAAAAGTTTTTTTTTTTTAATAACAAACAGAAACATACACCAGACAAATTAACTTAATAAAGTTCAATAAAAAGAAATTATCAGCTTTTTGCTGGTTAGATGTTTATAGGTAGTGTTTCTGCTACTTTTTGCAGTAATGTGGTACATACCAAAATCGTCGGTCGAATCACGAAAGGGCAATCTGAGTATCTGAGTTTTACCAAATTTTTCAGGAGTGCCCTTTTTTTCGATGTGGCCGGCCGTTACTTCGCGCTTTCTTGTTGCATTGTGGTTTCGGTGTAATCAGTACGACCCACGCAGTCCATAATGATGGAAAATGTTATATTTTTAATACCAAATAAATGTACCCGCCCGTGTCCAATTGCCCATACAACAAATTCAATTCTAAATGTGTTGTTTTGTAGTTTTGATGTTTGATGTGTAGATTTGGTGTGTTTCAAAGTGGCAGTGGCCCTGCTGCGTAGCTGTGGCAAGACTGCTGTATGATTATGACTGCGTTGTGGTACGTCTGAAACAACCCTACATCTGTTTATGGCTAGACTTTCCCGCCATATACATAAACCTAAGTAAATACTATCTGAGTACATACATGTATTATGTGGAAGGACTGCAAATAAAGTACCTTATTTTGTATCGGTGGTACATAAATCTTGTGAAACGGATTGGAATAAATTCTGAGATGTTCGCAGACCTGAAAATAGTGTATGGTACGGTTTTCGATCTGACCTTACTTGTTTATGAAATGCAGCTTTTCTCTCACAGCCTGGAGGCCTGGCAGTGGAACACCATAATAGGCTTTGAGTTTTTAACCAACTTCAAAAAAAGGATGAGGTTCTCAATTCGACTGTTTTTTTTTTAATGTTTGTTACCTCGTAACTTGCGACGTAGATGTTTTTTTTTCATAGGACCAAATGCAAATATGTAATGTTCTGTCATTTGTACTTATGAAATTACTACATATTATTTCAGATTGGTTAAGTACAGTAGGTACGGTAGGTACCTACTTTTCATTTTATGAGCGTTTCTTATTGTGTACTTGGAAGATGTTACTACCATACCGGTAGTACGGATAACGAATAATTGAACTAAAAGGATAAAATTAAAAAAAAAAAACCGTTTAGAAAAAAAATATAACCGCCTTCAAAACCACCACAAAAAAGAACTGTAAAATTACTTATCTTCCGGAAATCGGTAGCTTTATTTTTTAAATTCATTTGCCACCTACTTCCGAAAGACAAGTTGTGATACACATTTTTTATGAAAATGTTATTGGATGTTTAATAACTTAAAAATTTAAACAATGTGTCAAAACAAAATCTTGAGAAAAATATCAGGAGAGAGATTTGTTTTTCTTCCCTTTTCTGCAACGTTATTACGATCACTAGGAAAAGATTTGCCACCTCACCTCCCTCACCTCGATTTTGCAAAGAGTCAACAGAATGGATAATCTAAAATCAAATCATGACTAATTCCCGACAAGAAACATCTATCAGAACAAACAACTGTTATTCAGTCTGTAATTAATACAGGATAATACCTATTGCTCCAGTGTCCTGTTTTCAGGCTACAGTGAGCAGTACAGCGTCCTACACCAAATAACCTACAACGTCTGATCCTGTTTACGGCATTGTTAAGGCAGGCCATTCACTGTGCGACCGGCGTGTCTTGCGGTCTAAGATCAACCGCATAATGGCGCCAGCAGCAACCATGTACAGGCTTGTACAATTAGATAATCTGAGACAACAGTGTATTATGTAAGTAGGTATTTGTGGGTTAGGAAATCAGGGTATTAATGGAGTATTAAGTGTTATGTGCAGAGACTGTTGAAGACTTGCTGATATAATAATCAAATATTATTTAACTTTTATTAATGCGAAAGTTTGGACGGATGGATTGAAATGTTCAAAGAATTACCGGTAATACTCGTACGTATGTCGGTTTTATTTCCTCGTAGGAAAATTTTCGAGTTACACGCGGCAACACTGCCGTGCAGGCCCTAAAGTGCAGCATGAGGAAAAAAGCGGTTTCGAGAAAACAGCGAAAAACTTTTCAACACTGTTTTTTATAATGTTATTAATGTGTATGGTGCATATTTTTATTGCTACGAGGACTAAGTGACAACAGAGATGGTATTTACGAAAACAAATATTAATTAAGTTTATTAGATTTTAATTAAAATCAGATTTTCTAAAATCATAGCAGTTACTGCACGCAAAGTTACTCATTATGCAGATTAAAATGCGGTAAAAATACTCGATACCACAAAATTTTAGATTTTTTTGCTACTTTGCAGACTAATTTGCAGCATAAGACTTTTTTTTACTGCATTTTAATTTGAATCTTGAACAAATTGCACATGCAGTATTAGTATATACAACTTACGAGTATGATTTAGGTAGGAAAGGTGGTGTATTTTTTTATTTGTATTCCTTAAGTATATGATATTCATGAAAAGTTTAAGTTTTCGATATCGAGGAGTGTCTGCGTTAGCCACCATCTTGGATAGAAGGGGTCCAAATTCGTTTTTTTTCACATATTGCTTCAACAGTTGACTTTATGACTAAAATATCTAAAGAGAAGTTTAAAGTCAATAACATTCCACAACAAATAGTATTTATAGATAAGATACGTATATTTCGTTTGTTTAGACTCGTGAAACTTGTTTTACCGAATGCGTATTAGACGTTAAGATGTCTGAAATAAAAGACAACTGATAAAATAAGTTGCGTTTTTGATGCAATCAAGTTCTTTCCACTCAATTCAGTGTAATTGTCAATTATTAATCCCCCTAAATTAAGAAAAAGAAAATGTTCAATATGACAATGTATTTTATTCATTAGAACCACAGAAAACAAATATCCGCAATAAATTAAAAAAATCCCTGTATAAAACAAAAAAACCATCTGGCTGACTGACTGATGTATCAACGCCCAGCCGAAACCGCTAGGTGTAGAAGCATGAAATTTTGCACAGGCATTCCATAAATGACGTATCTAGGGCGGATTTTTGAAAATTCATCCCCTAAGAGGTTTAAAAATGGGATTAAAGTTTGTATGAAAATAATTTAATCTTACTCGATTTACTTGAAACTTTCCAATGTACAATCGACCTAGTGGAATTATGACCCACCATAAGGTTATTTTCCTACAGACATTCAAATACAATTAGGTCCACATTCGCGTAAACATACATATCCATGGTAACGACTTTGATCTTTGTCAATTTGACGGATTCAAACGATTTGTTGTCAAAATGGGTCATAATTCCACTTTGTCGATTGTACAATAAAATTATTATCAACAAAATCGATTAAATAAGTGTCAAGAGGCTTTTTGATAATTCTTTACATAAATTCTATACATAAATCGTTAGAAATATAGTTAGGTACTCGTCAAAAGTGTAGATTTCTTATCAATGTTGAGTGTTCTTCCTTAACTTTGTTTCTATGTTACGTACAGAATACGTACAAATAAAGTTGTTGTGGAATTTTTCTTTAAACTTTTTTTACATTTTTGTCATAAAGTTAACTGTTGAAGCATTAAGAGCAAACAAGTCAACATTTTTTCCATAGAAACTTCGTTGGGGTTTTACTCCATTAATTGACAAAGTACATCCAAAATTAAACATGGTATCGTTTTGTCTCATTATTGATTTTGTCTGTACGGAAGCAGAATTGTAAAATATGAAGCTATTAAAAAGTTACGAGCTTCTAAAGATTCGTTTTTTTGCTAATTTTAACACAACTTTAGGTGTAAATTAGAAGCTAAAGAAGCATCAAATTTCCGAAACGAAGTCCGTACCGACACAGCAAATTTATCGAAGAATTTAATAAATTTTATTTGAAATTAATTGGTGCAGTGGTTTTTTCATAAAACCCCAACAGCCAAAGGCTTTTTCGTATTTTTTTACGCGCGCCTTTTACTCTGAATGATCGTGCATCTCACTGAATAAGTTTTCCCCTGTTTTCTCCACGGGGGGATGACGCTCGCGCACACATGAACAATATGGCTCGATTTCCGGTGAAATATCATGGTTTTTGACCATGCCTGCCAGTGAGTTCGAGCTCGCGACTAGCGACGCCTTAAGCGAAAAAAACAAATTTGGACCCCTTCAATCTAAGATGGCGGCTATGTATTAGCAAAACTTATATTTTTCATGAATAGCTTAGACTTAAGCAATACAAATAAAAATATGGTAAGTAGGTATACTTGAAGCTTTTTGGTTCCGAAGAAACATGAGATTTTTCAATTAAATGGCATATTAATTACTTATAGTGTTTGGTTTCTGACTATAGATAATTTAAGGGGAAATTATAGAATGATTTTTACAAAAATGCTTATAAAAAAACCTACCAAAACACTTCGCGAATGGTGGCCATTTTTTTTTAACAGAAAATGTACATTTTCAGTAGTACATGCAGGCAGTGGAATAGAACACCAATAAAATGCAAATATTATTGCTAAGGTAAACGTTGAGGCTTCTGAAAATAATAATAATATAATATAATTGTTATTATTTTCAGTTCAAAAATTGTACACAAAATTACTAAGCTCGAAAAGTACCCCTGATTTTTGCTTAGGTTTTCGTGGTAAATTAGAAGAATTCGACTGATTGAGAGAGAGAGTTAGCGACAAATTCTGACTAGAACGCAGTAAAATATGACCTGTGACTGCAGTAAAATTAGTAATATCGTTCAAGTTACCAATTATAATGCAGTAACAGAGTATCATATTGCGTTTTAATTAGCAATTAAGTTATTTTAATCTTTTGAAAATACTGATTAAATAATGACCATACTGCTCTTTAGCTCGTTTTCACGATATAAAGTTACTTCAATAACACTAAATAAAATACCACTTTTTAGTACTTTGCTGCATTTTAATCTGTAGTTCGTTGTGAAATAAACTAGTGTTCAACCATGCAGTATTAACACTCTTGGTACAAAAACTATTTACTGCGTTTTATTTTATATTCCTCAATATTTTTTTGTGTGTGGAATACAGATTTTTTGTGGTAATATCGATATTTACTGCGTTTAACTTGGTAAAGTGACGGACCGTGGTAGACGTAACTGCTATTACTGTATTTTAGTCGGTATTGTAATGTATTTAGACATGAAAAATTAAGCTACTGCTTTCTTAAATTTGATTTTTTAACCGTTTAGAGTATCCTATCAAATACCTGATTAGATCTACATGTTCCTTATAATGTGTACATTTAGGTTCAATATTCAACAAAAAAATGACAAAAAGCCTGTTACTGCGTTTTAGGGCCTGCTCAGCAGAACAGCTACTATCATGATATGAACGACACAAGCAAGCGGTCCTTCAAAAGCCTTGGCCTCGATCGGGCGGCGAGCTACACATAATATGAAACCGTCCGCAAGCCTTGACTAAAAAAGTATTAATTTCATCATCATTATCTAGACACACACACGGTAGCGTGTCAAGCCAAGTTCTCAAGTATACGAGTAACAGAACTGGCGAGCAGCACCGTGTGTAATTATTACACGAATCATTTGGAGCCACTTTTGTCCCAATTTAACTGGTATTGCCACTGCATGTCTCTTTCTTCCATATATCGATTTCTCTGTTTTTTTTTAACCTTTTTTTTTGTCTCACACAGTCAGAAAGAAGACTTAATCGAAAAGGAAACGCATTTCCTCAAATCTTATCGCATCACGAATAGGTTTTCAAACTGAATATTACATAAACCTTTGAATTTGTAAAGGGAAACTTTGATAGTTGCTTTGTATTTATGAAGGGTATTATTAGGCTTTCATTAAAATTTCGTTCGCATGGAAGTTTGTGCGTAATGGAGATTTCGAGTGATGTTAGTGCCAGCATGTGACTTTGTTTGTGCATATTTGATGCTAATGTTCATTTTCACACTGCTGGTTCGCTTTCCCCTTTTGAGAGGGATCCCAATTATGGTGGTAATGACTTTGAATTTGGTATGAAATGTGTGTGAGTATCCTTGTTTGTAATAGAGACTACGAGATTTATAATGATTTTCAGGCAAAACTTTTAACTTGTGCACTATGAGCACCTATGTGCTTCCTTATTTTAAACCGAATTCTAAAAAAGAAGAGATCGAGTCCTTGGTCGTCTTAAAAGGAGACGAAGCAACAACCATCAAATTGTTGTTAGTTAATCAGACCTTGCATTGATACGGATGAACAAAATTCCTGATAGTAATACCCTGACCCCCTTAATAATAAAAGTGGACTAAAGTTACGCCAAGGTTAATCCTTAAAAAAATGTATGGTTAATCCGAAGATTTTCCTGGTTGTAACTTTAGTCCACGTTTATTAATAAGGGGGTAATAGAATAGTCTAAAACCTTATTTTAGTATTGTGGTAATACTTTTGAGTATTATTAATCTGCCTATTGGCCGACCTGTTTCGTAAATTATTAATACTAATGGATTGTTTACAAAATCACTACCCAAAAATATAACAAAACACAACATTAATACTCACCATAAAAATCCATTACCACCCAAATGACGTCACAACTAATTTTCGGAAGTCTCAACCGAAACAATTAAAACGGATATTGGATCATAAATAACGAATTTTAAAGTCTATAATAAAATGAACGGCCATAAAATTGTTTGAAGAAGTCGTGAAAAATTTAAATTGAATGATGTATGGCTTAATTAGTGGGAGGGGTTAATTTATGTTCTTCTTTGAAGAACCGAGGACGTCGGTAGTCGGCTAAATGTCGGACAAAAGATAGATGTTTAAACTATGGCTGTGGTGCTCAAAGTTTTGTGGTTTTCACCCCTTGTAGTGTTGTTTTGTTTGGAGTTGAGTGGGGTCTGTGTTCTGTGTAGAAGTTATGGATGCTTTTTTCAAGCTTCCGCCAATTTAAACGGTTTATTCCACTTTGTTCACCTGGGTGATATCACCTGGGTGAACAAAGTGGACACATTGGTGTCCTCAATTCACCTCGGAAAAATATCACCTGAGTGATATCACCCAGGTGAATTGCGGACACCAAAGTTGTCCACTTTGTTCACCTCGGAAAAATATCACCCAGGTGAACAAAGGCGACTTTTCTTATGCGACGTAGTGGACTTTTATCACCTATGTAAAAAGCAACGGACAACTTAATATTTAAATTGTACTAGGAGAACAGGATTATGAAAAAGGTGTTAGTGCCAGAATTCAATATGAATTTGAACAAAAGTACTAGGAGAACAGGATCATGAAGAAGTTTTTGTCTCGCATTGTCTGCAATGGAATAGATTAACTTTTATTTTTTTGTTTTTGTTATGCTTGACGTGGGTGATAAATGGCGTCACACACGGCAAAGATACTATAATTATTATTTTATCTTAAAATGATATTGTATAAGGCCACAGACGACGACGCATTTTGTATCTTAAAATATTAAGGTAAGATATTTTATATCTTAAGATGTTATCTTACGATAAATTCTCAAAACGCTCTCTATCTTAAGATACGAAAATATGAGATATTTTTTTTATATTTGTCGTGTGTCCATTGAATTGTATGGCGAGCGATATGGTATCGTAAGATAAAATGTTATAGTATCTTAACAGTGTGTAGCGCGCTTTAAAGCCCACAACTTCGTAGAAGAAAAGATGACTGAAAAAAAAAGAACAATAGTGTCTTCAGACAATTTTTTTTACTAGAAGACAACAATATTACATAGGTGATAAAAGTCCACTACATCGCATAAGAAAAGTCGCCTTTGTTCACCTGGGTGATATCACTCAGGTGATATTTTTCCGAGGTGAATTGAGGACACCAATGTTGTCCACTTTGTTCACCCAGGTGATATCACCCAGGTGAACAAAGTGGAATAAACCATTTAAACATAGAAATTTCGTCATTTATGAAATAATTTAAAGGTAAGATAGTGTTTTATATTATGTATAAAATTGTCCCTATTGAAATTGAATATAAAACAAAATTACGGTATAGCATATTATATTTTATGTATAGCATGAGTAAACAAATAATTGTACACAATCATAACATTTGGCGATCACTTTGATACATCATTTTTTTTTTTTGTAACGGTAGATTATAATATGGGTTGTTGTGTTGTGCTTAATGATTTCTTTATTTAAAAAAATACAGTTACAACAGGCGGACCCTATTCTTCCCAAAAACAAATTTTAATATGCCCAGTGCCAAACTCCGGGGTGCTGTAGAAAAATCATCATGATTACCACCACATTTTTTCCAAAAAACACCTATTTTAATACCACAACCCCACTAGACATGGATAAATCAACGTCAAAACTCTATGACAGAGAGAGACAGAAGATAGCGTTGTCTCTATGTTTATCGGTACTGACACGACGTAGATTAGGCCTAAGGCTGACATGAGCGGCTTAAATTAGATCACGTTCTATGTTGTATGTAAAAGGGGTATGTAACGATAAAATATTACTTATTATTTTTTGTTATATTTCGGTATTCGGGAAGAATAGGGTTATGAGGTTGTGAAATGTTTACGTGTGAAATAAAGTGTTTATTTTTTCATGGTTTGAGGGAGGACGTTGATACGCGCTTTATTTTCGTTAAGGCTGTATCTAAGATAATATTTATCTTCTTAATCTTTTTTTTGTTAATAATTTCGTATCGGTCAGATGTGAAAGTTACGGTTTGCGTGTATATTTCATGATTTTTATTTTTAAAACAAAACGTTGCTACTAAGAATTTCGTCTGTATCGTGGGTGCGTTTACAAATATTCACATTCACATAAACACACCCAGACTTATATATTACATAATGTCTGCAAGTACTTAGGTATAGATTATACAAATATTTATTCCGTAGATATGGGAATCGAACCCAAGAAAATATTGCAGCAGCCAATTGCTCAGTCACTTTTCCAACCGACGTACGGACGTTTAGATTTTGATGCTGTTTCCAACATTATCGGCAAAAGATATAAGAACGAAAATCTCAGCGCAGTGGGCGTCAATCGTGCCTTCAAACTGGGGGGGTCCAATCTCTAAGCAAGTAACCCGTTGTTTCGGCTTTAGTTACAGGCGTTTTGACAGGTTCTCTATTGTGTGACCTAACTTTTTTATACATAATCTAATGTGACATATTTTTTTTTGTCCTAATCATCATTTGTCCGAATGATAACTTGCCCGAACTTAATACCACATAATTTCAAATGACATAACATTGAAATTCCTAAATACTGTATGTCCTAAATTTGTTTGTCATAAACAATCTATAATATACAAAATACATAAAACCAATTGCCATAAAATACATAAGTCCGAAAGTTTGTTTTGTTACTGATTACCACCCAATAGGGAATATCGACGGAGCCCCGCTTCGCGGGGCTCCTATTTCTGCGTGCAAGGTTTAAAGTAACCTAACCTAACCTGTCCGTGTCGTGGTGCCCACAAGTCCCGAGCTCGTTTCGCTCGCTCTTGGATCCCAAGATCTTCGGTTTATAAGCAATTTAATGAAATATCAGTTTTACTACACCTAATTGAACATTCGGAATAATACACATTATGTAATACAATGATTAGGACATAAGACTTTATTTCATACAAAATTAGGAGATTCAATTATTATCCAAGAGCGAGCGAAGCGAGCTCGGGACTCGTGGGCACCCCGACACGGACAGGTTAGGTTCGAAGGGGATGGCGGGGTCTGAAAGACCCCGCTATCCCCTTCGTGTTAGGTTACTTTAAATCTTGCACGCAGAAAAAGGAGCCCCGCCAAGCGGGGCTCCGTCGATTTTCCTTGTTGGGTGGTAATCAGTAATAAAACAAACTTTAGGACTTATGTATTTTATGGCAATCGGTTTTATGTATTTTGTATATTATTGATTGTTTTATGACAAACGAATTTAGGGCATACAGTATTTAGGAGTTTCAATGTTATGGCATTTGAAATTATATGGTATTAAGTTCGGGCAAGTTATCATTCGGCCAATGATGATTAGGACAAAAAAAATTATGTCACATAAGATTATGTATAAAAAAGTTAGGTAACACAATAGAGAACCGACAAAGACACTAGCGCCGTGTCAAAAGGACTTCAGGGTATTATCACAGATTACGTATTATCCGTTCGTAAATTATATTTTTTAACGTTACTTACGTTTGTACATTTCCGTACCCTATATCTTCGTAAACGGACTTACACGTAGAAAATAGACTCCCTGGTCCGATTCTATATCAGATAAGAGAGAGATGCATCTTAATTCCCACCATGTATCGGCTTCCAGTCTTAGACGTCTAGAACATCAATATTTTACTCAAGCCCACACAATTCAATTCAGTGCGAAAACCACTATGTAACGGTTAGACGGGTCGTTAGACTTTCAGGCTCCTGAGAGCCTTTAACTACTGTTATAGATATTCGTGCCCAGGAACATTGATTTAACGTGCTCTTTGAGATACGGAGCCGATGTACGAGGAATATTTTTCGGACTAGCTGTCGGACGGATATGTACCAATATTTCAGTTGAGCAATACTGTTGGCAAAACTGATACAGTATTTCCAATTTTTCTGGACTGCCTAAATATTTAGCAGTATTTCTACGATAGGTCTATGTTTCCTGTTTACTGCATATCCAATAGAAATACAGCTAAAGCTATTTATGTGGCTAAGTGGACCCGCCAGTCCACCAGCGCATCATTCAATCTCAGATCCATTGTTTTTATCTTTGGATCTATGTGAATTTCTACTCCCAGCCATTATTTTATGCGTTTTTTTTTTGGAAAATCTAAATAAATAACCAACAATTTGAGACGTCTAGCAATTGTAGTAACGGTTCTTTTTGTGGATTAACTACGAAAAAAAACCCCTTAGGGATTAAATTTAGCAAGATCTCGCCTTAGTGAGCACCTACATCCTTAAAGAAATCCCATGGAAAATTTCAAACTCTTAGCACTTGTAGTTTACTTCTTACTTAGTGACCTTTCGCTTTTAGTATAATAGAAGATAAACAGGTTGATTTTTAAGTCTGCATTCCACCATAAATATGACATTATTAATAGATCCAACAACAAGTACTACTACTAATATCGGCCTTCGCAAGTCACGTACGTGGGTTCGATTCCCGTATCGCGGACAAATTGATGAGACATTGCTAGGATTACAATTGAGAGATTAAATAAACTTGTCTCCCCCTTTGCGCTTTAAAGTTTTCTCACTTCACCCTCGTTTTGCCGTGGGGACGTGAGCAGAAGTCTAAGTGGTAACAATGTCAAGTACTGGTAGACTTCTAACGGTAAGGCGTGGCAGACTGGACTGGTTTGTAGGATATTGTTACTGCTAAAGAAGTAGTGGTAGGAAGAAGTGGACAACTATATACAGGGTGGAATTTTGTAATGCCACCTGGAGGGAAAGTACTCTTAATACTGCAGATAGAAAATTTTACACAAAGGAAACATTCCTATATTTTTGAATAGAAAGAAAACTGTATTCAAAGATTGGCATTACAAAAGTTCACTCTGTATACTAATATATACAGGATGGACTTTTGTAATGCCAAAATCTCAAACGTGAAATCAAAAACGTGTGGTTTAACACGTTTAACAAAAAAAGAATAAAATAAAATTCAAAAGACGGCAAAATCTAAAAATAAATATAAAAAAACAGATTGTTGAAAGTTCGTCACAAAAATAATTCCCCACGAAAAAAAGTTTTGATCCTGTTCTCCAAGAACTTTCTGTTAAGACTCCACATTGTGTCCTCGTTCGTAGTTTTGTGCTGAATTTTATTATTTAATTGTCCTGCTATCCGTATGGAAATAAAATGAGGCGAATTTACAATAATCATTAAAAAAAACCTTTGGCTAATTTACACATAGTTTTTTGGTGGGGAATTAATTTTGTGGCGGATAAGATGTTATGAGCAGTAGTATAGGCCCCGACTTGTCGAGTTTTAGGTCGTGGGTTCGAATCCAGGCAGGCGCATTACTTTGTGTAATTTATTTCATCATCACTGCTCTCAAAACGGTGAAGGAAAACATCGTGAGGAAACCGGCATGTCCTAGAACCAAAAATTAGAAGACATGTCACATCCACCAATCCGCATTGGGCCCGCGTGGTGGTTTATGGCCCACTCCCTCTTACAGAGAGGAGGCCTGTGTCAAGCAGTGGGAACATTAATAGGCTGATGAAGAAGAAGAAGATTTTGTACCTACATTCAAGTTTCAAAATGTTGATAGTAGATCTATCATACCTTCTTCATGCTGAAATCCGACATTACTCTTAGCTTAGCTTGAACTAATCTCAGCGACTGCTGTTGACAACAGCTTCATTTTTCGCTAGAATCATGCTAATACTGCAGGTGAGGGAGACGTCTGAGGAAGCTGCACTATTCCTCCATTTTCATCTTAATTATAGCAGCTATCTGTCTTATTAAATGAGTAGATTTTCTTCGCGTCTCTGTTTACGTAGAGTGGAAATTATACTACAGTACCCTTAGCACGAATTTTCAGTATTTCACACGTAAAGTAAACTGGAACTTTGACAATTTCAAATTGTCAATTTTCAAGAAAAAAAAAGTTCTTTTGCACACCAGAGGCGCTGTTCAATTTTTTCAAACAAAAACGCTGTAAATACTGTAAAGACGCTGTAAAGTAAAAGAGTGAAAATTCGTGCTAAGGCTACTCGAACTTAGGTACTACCGGTATGGGATAATAAAGTGTCCGATGTCTAAATTCAGGCTATAGTCTACCTGTGAGTAAATTTTATCTAAATACATTCAGCCTTTAAGGATTTGAGGTATCTCAGTCAAACTTATTTTCACATCTATCCTACTACTATTTATTATAAAGGCGAAAGTTTGTAAGTATGGATGTATGGATGTTTGTTACTCTTTCACGCAAAAACCACTGAACGGATTTGGCTTAAATTTGGTACACAGATAATTTATAACCTGGATTAACACATAGGATAGCTTTTATCCCGATTTTATGTTCCCGTGGGATAATTTTCGAGTTGTAGCGGGTGAAGCCGCTGGCAACAGCTAGTCTATAATAATTTTATCATCTTCACACGTCTCTGGAACGATTCAACAGTTTAACAATATGTACGGATGTGTGGATTAAGATACGAGTAGGTACATAATGCGGACAGCACCGGGGGTATATGCGAGTTTATTATAAAAATCATTTGTCACATATTTTGATTGAGCATGATTTGAGGACAAGACTAGATTTGGCTTTATAAAAAGGTTTTTTTTTTTCATTTTTCATTATTAAATTAAGAACACTAGCACAAAGCCTGAGAGGTTCTCCAGAGTTTGATTATATTAGTTACGATCCTCAAGATGGCTACTTAGAAAAATAAATCTGTCATAAATTAATGACGCCATTTTAGCCTTGTAGCTCTATTCCCGCGTTGCCTTATCTCAGCCCCGGGCATTTTGAGCTACTATTAAATTATGATATTTTACGACGCTTCGTGTTTTACAGCACTTGTGTTTTTACTAGGTAGTTATCTAATTTTGTTTAAATTCCATGGTTGACGTTAGAAAATTATCTTTTTTTCTACGTTTAGCTCGATTTATGTTAGAAGACATCGGTCCATCTCATCCAATCAAAGCGTGTCTTTCAAGAAGTTCAGTTACATACAGATTTTTTTAAATTATACATTGTTTACGTACAAATTATTTTAATACCTTTATTTTATAGTAAAGGTAAAACATCAAAAAAGCATAACTTATTTTATGCGTTAAAAGGAAGTCGGCGAACGCGAGGTGATCTCCGAATTGAAAATCATCAAAGGCGTCTTCCATCCCAGAGTTGAGCGAAAAAGACTGAAGGAAATCAAATTCAAAAAATCAATCAAAATAAAAGTATTAATTTCAAATAAGCCAGTTACAGGCACTTTTGAATTGTCAAAGATAAATAAAATATTATTATGAACACTACAAAATTAAGGTGCTACAGTCCCAGTCACACGACATAAAGAGTTGTTGCTATTTGCGTTCCAAAACCGAAGTTGTCAGTCCCACGAAACATCGTGTCCCACACTACGAATTTTTCCTGCAATGTGGATGCGTTTACAAATATAGAAACTCACATAAAAACCCGTAACAACTACTTGCATTATCATACAATTATTTGTTTCGTGTGGACATCGAATTCGCGATACACTACTCAACGGTCGATTGCTCAGCCACTGCCCCAAACGTGCCGTCAAATTCGGAATAAAGGCTTTTTTATTTGTCTAAAAATAGTTTTAGACAAATAACACCTGTTTTCCACGAAAGGGGTGAGTCAGTTTCCCTTTCGTGGAAAACAGGTGGCCTACCATGAGCTCTTAAAGCGTGAATCTTAAGGCTGTGGGAAAGAGATGGCGCTAGACGACTTGTATAGCTCTGTCTCTTTTTCTCAGCTGCAACTGGATCGCGATATGAGGTCGTGGTAAGGCCTCAGGTCTGTTTTCAAGTAAATACGACCTATCACAACACCATTATCAACACATACCTTCCAGGCAAACTCCCAGCAAGTAGCTCGTATCTCAACCATAATGCTTGGCATTTTACTCATTCTGACAGATGACAGATTGGGAAGACAACCCCGCAGGCCACCTCACTGTCGACTGTCAGATGTTTTGCCGGGTTGAAGATATCGCGCGCTGTGATATGTAGGATGAATTTCTCTGTTTGTTTGTGAAACGTTTATAGGGTTAAAATGTAGCGGTTTGTAAATGTTGTTCAAAACACAGGCCCTAGCATAAAATCTACGTATTTGTAAACCTACCGTATTGTAATATATCAACGTGAATTGTACAGAAAGTTGGAAGTCTACAATCGAAAAAATAATTTAAACCAATTAACGTTAAAGTTTGATGTAGTTTACGTCATAAAACATGAAAACTCGTGATAAGGCTTCAGTACCCTTAGCACGAATTTTGACTCTTTTATTTTACACTTTACAGTATTTACAGCGTTTCTTGTATGAAAAAATGGAACAGCGCCTTTGGTGTGAGAAGAAGGAACAATTTTTTTCAAAATTGGCAATTTCAAATTGTCAAAGTTCCAGTTTACTTTACGTTTCAAATACTGAAAATTCGTGCTAAGGGCTGAACTTTTTGTTGTGAGTTGTAAAGTATCAAACTATGTCTTCAATTGTGTTTGGTTCATACAGGCGCCAGTATATCAAGCTACCACAATCTATATTTTTTCCCAATCGTGAATGAACCTTTTTGCTTTTGGGATATACCGTAAAACCGGCCAACATTGCCCTTGGCGGATATCTTTGCCCAAACACGAAAAATAACTAAAATCTTGAATTGTAAACAGATTTAAATAGCTGACAACATTATTTAATCTTTAGGGTAAACTAGACTATTTTCTTGACAAAACTAAGTATTACTTACTTCGCTAAGTTCACTCAGTTGTCGGCGAGACATGTTTAAAGTAGGACTAGTCTGAGGTGGTGCAAAAATCTTGTTTTACGTTTTTACACACTGGCAGCGTACGACATCTCTCAGGTAAGTTATTTCAATATTCCAGTAATAAAAAGAACCAAGCTTCATTTCTATGCTAGCTTGAGACCAATAAAACGTAAAATCTTCGAGATGATGCAGTGGGCAATGATTCCCGAGATTGCGTGAACATAGGAGTGACAACATTGCCCACAGCAAAAAACGTGTTAGGGATGGCACCCATTATATCTAGTAAGAGTTAACTCAGTTTTATCAACCAAAATGTTTTTATAATTCCTATGTTAAAACTCTTTTTAAAAGTAAATACTATATTTTTACGTTACAACGTCTGCCTGGCATGCCTTGCAATTACTATTTTTCCTTGTAATCTTTGTTATTCCATTTTTTTTTAAATTTCTTTGTAAGATTTGTTTTAGAATCTTTTATATTAACCTGAATTATAATAATACATGCAATTTATAACTATTGTACCTGACTGATTTCTTACTTATAAAAGATTTTATTTAAAAGCAGATTATTATTTATTACATTAGTGTGTGGCAACCCTAGCCCACCGTTTTAGTTTGTATGAAAAAGCAGCTGGTGTGTAGAGTAACATTGCCCACCTCAGTAAAATTAAAAATATAACGTTTTTGATATATTGATCACGAAGGATGGCAACTTTGCATGATTCACTAAAACATATCTTATTTTCAAAGCTCTAGAGCTGATAGTTTTAGAGAAATTAAGGGTGGGCAATGTTGGACGGTCGTGCGTATAATTTTGCCCGGCTCTTTAATTGCCTTTTTCTCGGATTCTGTTAAAGCTAGAAGCTCCAGATTTCGTGATTTGAAGCCTATAATAGTAATTGTTACTATGGTGTACTTGATTACGAGCTCTGATCAATATTTTTTTCGTAATCTCAAAAATAAGAAAAAAAGCGGGCAATGTTGGCCGGTTTTACGGTAGTTGAAAATCAATCAAATATGACATAATTATTGGAGTAGGTTGATGTGCTGGTTCCTGTACAAAAGATTTAAGAACATTATTTATTTATAATGAATACAATGCGTGGTTCATAAGCTCGTGTTTTTTTTTAAACCGAAGAGCACTAATTGATAAAATTCTTACAATTTTTTTACTGTAATCATCAACTATTAACAGATAATTATAGGTACAGAAATAACAGTATACGAGTTCGCAAAAGTAGTTCTTTCTTTTCTGATTATTCTGAAAACTGTTTATAGGCCATACTACTCGTATTACATCAAATCAAAACACACATCACATAGAACCTATTTGAAGAAACCACAATTTCCTTCACCATCAATTTTTATCCCTAAATAATACGTGAACCAATACAGCGTCTCCTTATTTATTTCGTATCATTTTTCGTCACAGACGCAATGGACAGAAAATGTATGAAATATCGCTTCTGCTCCATACAATATCTTATTCACATTCGTGTGTCATACAGGCTATTTCTCCATGACACGTCTTACATAGATTTATGTGTTTTCCTACGTGTAGACGTCGTAGTTTTGAGTGTATTTTGTTTCAGAATGTGTTTATGAATTGGGTTTTTTTTGTTCAGTATCCTATATTGTATTATTTGAGAAGCCTAAGAATAATCTGCCAATAATGTACCGATTGATGAAATACAGGCCTACTTTCTGTGCCTCTGCCTGTGCTACCTGATCAGGTAACCGTGGCCCGGAACATAAAAGGCTATAGAAGGACACCGGGGATTTTAGTTAGTACAAGGGTTTTGTTTAAAAAAAATAAGAACGATGGTTTCTTTGACCATGAAAAATCGACGTGTCTACAACTCGTATATCTAGGTAAAGGCTAAAGAATGTTGAGGCGCATTCACATTATGTGGAACTACACGCCTTATCGACTATATACGTAAACATCGCCTAAAATGACTTCTGCATAACCACTAATGAATCGTAACAATAGCGAAACAGTAGGCCCATAAAAGGTGTATATTATTAGGAACAAAAAAAGGTAAGCAAAAATAAAAACTTTTTTTTTAGCAAAGTAAAATCATCAAATTTTAATGAGTCCTCCCACTCCGGGCAGGGTGGGAGATCCACGGTGTCCTTCAATTGCCCTATATGATCCGGTAATGAGATAAGTCCCGCGATCCCGGAACAACGTAAACTTAGGAAAAAAAAACATCCAAAACTAACTCAAAAGCCAAATTGGTTATCAGTCATACGTAAGTATTTCTTTAATTAAGATATTTACCTTGTCCTCCTAATAATATTTATATAAATAAATTACAGACCCATAAATAACACTATTCACCAACCAGCAAAGATCTCAAAAAATGTATTAAAAGTAGACTTTCAAGCTAGTACTGGGATTTCCTCGGGCGTGCCTGTGCAAGCCGCACCAAATTTTGTAGCAGCCACCAAGGGATGGGTTATAAGGCTCGGATCTCAAGACATATGAGACATGTCTCTGAAGAATTTAATATCTAACGTTGGCCGTACATACCGAGTATCGATTCTGTGAAATTTCGAGCTGTACTTAGATTTTTGTGAGTGTTTCAAACAGTTGCTGGGTTTGGGAGGAAAAAACTTTTAGGTATTTCTGTACTTGTTAATTTTTATAAAGTTTATATCGTGAATATACTCTGTCGGATATACATACATATATCCGACAGAGAATATTCACGATTGTTGTTGTTTTGTTTGATTTTATTGCATCTATTCTGTATCTCTCTTAATATGAAGTCTGGCGGTATAAAGGTTAAATGAGTTTGCTTACTGTTAATACGTTTTGAGAATTAATACAAGTGTTTTTTTTTTTGCAGTTGCAAATACTAGGAATTCATCGTGATTACCTATCTAAAGATTTAAAGTCCCATACACGAATAACTAGACCCAGAATATCGTGGATTTGAGTCAGTACCTACTAGTCTGGCAGTCCCTCCCGCTCTGCCCTGGGTAGACTCATTTAATGATTTTACCAAGCTAAAAAAAACAACAACGGCCCGGAACAATAACTCAACAACTTGTAGATCACACTTAGTGTTTAAGTACGCGATTTATTCCCGTTGGATCCCACTTTTACTATTGCATAATATAAAAGTTCATGCAATAGTAAAAGTTGGATTCAAAAGTGGGATCCAACGGTAATAAATCGAATCCGCGACCCACACTGCAGCATTCAACAGCTCAACCACTACGCTAACCGTTCCCCCCATAACCAAATCACCAAAAAGCCTACCACATTCCCTCCCAAATACCACCATTTCCCTTATTACTTTTTTCCTAACAATTATTTTCAAAATCTAAACCACTTCAGACATGCAAATCCCCTTGTACAATACAAATTGCTGGTTGTATTTTATTCAAGACCGTGGTCGTAAATTTGGCCGACCCTGATTGGAAGCAGGCAGTATTAGGATAAGACACACCACACATCTGTTAGCCATCGACAAGGAGGACTGATTAGAATCACCTGTTTTGTGGGTTTGTGGTCGTGTGATAAAAGTAGGTTGAAAAGCGAAGGTGGTCGTAAACGAGGTTTCGTAAACTGGGGTTTTGTCAATTCTTGAAGTGGGTACCGTCGTAGACAAAACGGTCTTGTTTTTATACTACACTTCTTTTTTTATTGTTTCGTAAGAGTAAACGGGACCCTATTACTAAGATTCTACTTACTATGATTTTGATTTTTTTCTACGGTCTGTCTGTATGTCCGTTTGTCACCTAGGCTATCTAATGAGCCGTGATAGTGAGACAGTTGAAAGAAGAAGATGATGTATTTCTAAAAACAGAGTAAAATAAATATTTAAGGGGGATTTCCATTTTAAAAGTATTTTTTTTTGTTGACATTTTTATAGATAATTGTAAGAAACATTTCGTGGGCGCGCGAGTGTGTCTCGCACTTGAACGTTTTTTTTTATTTATTTTAGACGATCAACTTTTTACAGACAAACTTCCTTCTTAAAACATTGAGCTGATCCTCAAAATCACCAAATATAAATAACCAATAACACCCCATTAAAATTCAATCGAACTACCCTCTATTAACTAGACCAAGTGCGAACCCAACCTGATATTCATCAGTTGGCAAAACTTTTTTCGGCGCCATTCCTCACGGGTCTTTTTTTCTTTCTTTCATTCTTTCTTTCTTTTGAACGGCTGGTGACAGGCCACTAATGGAACGATACTGCGGATCCTTTCCGTACTTACGTTCAGAAATGAAATAGTGGGAACTCTTTTGTTTAGTCTTTTTTTTGTACCGCTTTGAAAGTAGTTTTTGTTTGTGTAATACGATATTTTAGTTGGATCTTTATTTAGTGGGTAATTAAATGGCAAGATATATGTATTTTATTGAGTTGTAAATCGATTAATCTTTCTCTTTTTGACCACTTGACATCAAGCCCGAGCTAATTAAGCCACCTCTGGGTGGCTCTCCCCATTCCATGGTCTTTGACATGGTTGTAGACTTATATTGATAATACAACTAAAACATTTTACGTATTCAGATCACAATGACATAGTTGGTGAGTTTTTTAAAATATCATCAAAAGGTAACATGAAAAAATGTTTTGCTAATATACTCATACGTATCCAAAATCTCTAAAATGGGAGAAACATGTCTTATTTTTCCATAATTTAACATCAAAGCCAACAAAAACAAGTAATAAGCTTGCCTCTGAACAACCAACACGTATCAAACATGCATTATAACTAGTTCATTCACTACAAACATTTGCTTCAAATAAACCGCACTCAAACCGAACTTTACCGGACATAACCGGTTGAAACCAGTAACAACTTTACCTGCAACTGCAAGGTAGACGAAAAAAACAATCACTTTAGCACTTTTCATTTCTGCAATTTGCAGTTGCAAGACTGTGATGCCAGTCCATGCCCGCCCGCCCTACAGTGCGCACGTTGGGCGGGAACTTAGTTACCGTAACGTGTAACGTAAAGGTTTACGTTTCGATCACAGTTTCGTATTTCAGTGTTGTGCTGTGAATGGACTGATTGTGAGAAGATTTTGAATGTATGTACCTTGTAACTACTTTTTTAAAGTAGATATTTGGTTGTTTTGTTATTTTTTTTCATGAGTTTAAGGAAATGCTGGAATGATTTAAATGTTTTGGTCAATGTTCAACCCACTTTTCGCCCAAAAAAAGTGATGCGGTAATCATTGATCATCATTGAGTTGACAATAAAGATTTGAAAAAGTATATTTACAGAATTTAAAGTAAATTTTACAGGTATCCGGGAATCATAATTTTAGAAAAATACATGGTAGTTATTTACTTGTAGTTTAAGTAAACAACAAATATAATATTCCTACTTGGACAGTTAGTAAAGTTCTAAGATGTTGAATTTATAGACAAGAAAGAAGGTAATTGGCAATAAATGATATTAGAAATGATTAAACATATTAAATACAGTAAAATACGATGGTAAAGTTTTTCTAATATTATAACCGACACGAGCGCCTCGAGAGTTCGCAATCACTTTCAAAATGTTTAAGATTTTGGACTTACATTTTGGAATATTACAAATATCATAAATTCATTTTTTACAGCGACACTTCTTATGACATAACTGATATATTGGAACTTTTATTTAGATCTTGTGATATTTAAAATAAATAAATTAAACTTCTGCTTGATAATGTTCTGGATGATATACACAATTACACAACTTTTTCAGTGTATTTTATAATTGACGTAATAGTATTTGAAATTATTATAATGTGTTTACAACCTGTCTACTGTGAAGCTACCTTTCATAAAATAAATATCAAACAGGTATTCATTTTGTTTTACCACTGTTATTATTTTAATAATCCTATTTCCAACTAAGGCAGGATGAAAACTGTCTGTTTTCAGTGTATTCGTGGTTGTATTAGTCATAGTCTGTGATGTAATGTACCCTGAATAGCCTTCATCATCTGCCTAGCCTTTTCCCAACTATATTGGGATCGGCTTCTAATCGAACCAGATGAAGCTGGATATCAGTATTTTACTTAAAGCGACTGCCTATCGGACCTCCACAACCCAGTAACTGGGCAATACGATACCCCATGGGAAGCCTGGTTGTCAGACTTTACACCTTCTGACTAACAGCCATAAAAAAAACCATCTGTTAAGCACGAAAATATTTTTTAATTTCGTACTTTTTATCCTGAGATTAGCACGTTCAACCAAATAAAGAAATTCTTCATCTTTGTCATTTTGAACTACAACTTCATTATTCTACAGCGATTCCTTCCCTCGCAAGGATGTCAATGACCTTGTGGAAATGGCTGTGCAACAAATTAACTTATCTTGTAGAACTTTTGTTTTTTTTATAGTAAGCTTAAAATAGTTCCAACTGTTTTAAGTTTTTTCTTAAGCGTGGGTTCTAAGTTCTAGCTATAAATTTAAATAACTTGCAAATATTTTATGTAGATTTTTATTGCGATGGGAATATGACGACATGATTGGGTAGATCTCGGGGGATCCTTTCCAATTTTTTTATCATTTTATAATCAACAAATGAGTCATTCGGGTAGGGCGAGAAGAACTGTCAGACTCGTGCTGACTAAAATCCACGTTATCCTTCAATAGCTCTTTACGTTCCGGGGTCACGGTAATTCGTAAGTCCCGCGACCCCGGCAGGCTCATTCATGTTGACACTCATTAAGGGAAGGTTGCGTGGAACACAACAGTCGAGATAATTTCCGACGTAGAATAAAATATATTTGTATGACCTATATACAGTAGTTGTTCCGGGTGTTTGAGTGTGTGTTCTAAATAATCTTTGTAAACGTAGCCACTATTCAAGATATACTCCTAGTGTGGAACAGTGTTAAAAAAATAAATCATAAATTTTCTGAGTTTTAAAGTGTCTCTGAATGACCCAATTGAATCACAGTAGTTTGATTTCGACTAACATTCCGTTAATTTAGTCAAATCATTGTAAAAGATAAACCATCTAGACAAAACCTCTAAACTATTGATGTCGAACTTCTGCTTTTATATTTAGCTCCTTCTTATATAAAAACGTTTTAATAAAATTCTTGTTAATTTAAAGATGAAAATCTCACTAAAAGTCCTTCATATTATTATTTGTCTTAAAATCTCTTGAAATATTTTAGATACTTAGGTAGAACTGTGGAGTATCCTTGAACTAAATTTATTCTAACTACAGATGAATGCGTAAAATATTCTTTAGGTATTTTAATACCTATATTGTTTGTAAGTTTACCTCAAAGGTTTTTATTTCCACACTACGAAACCATTATCCCAAATTATTCATAAGACGTTTCTTAAAAAGTTTTTTGAATAATTCAAAAGAATCCGCCGATCAGTGCGCTGTTAAAAGTTTTGAATAATTTTGTGTTCGAAAAAGAAATGTTTGGGAGAAAATAAATTATAATAACACTTAACATTATGCCTGTGTACCTCGAAGTATTGGGTAGAATTGTACTCACCCAACGGTACTTCTACTAATTTTTAGTTTTTTTAATGACCCAAATTACAGGGTGTGCCCGCCAACCAACATTTTGCATCAAAATAATTATGCACATTTTTTGGTCTTTTTAATTTTGTTTTATTAATTTATTTATTCCAGTTTTTACAATAATCCATAAAAAAAGAAAGAATAATAGATAAATCCATAATATAATTTAAGTGAAATACAATATTAGTGACACTAAAATCTTATAAAGTCTATGCATTTGCCATGCGTCCCTCAGCCATATACTCCTAGCGATTTTGACAATATCTCCAACTCTTTGGACGACTTTCCTTTTGAAACGAATACTGGTTAAGATTCAGCAGCATTCGGTAAAAAAATTCAGCATCTGTACAAAGATAGTTCACAAAAACAAAGGGGCCGGAAAAGCAATAAAATTATAATAACACATCAAAATTGGTACTCGAATCGAAATTAAAACGGGAACCGTTTGATGTTCAACGAACTTGAATGTATACTAATCAAAATTTCATTGTTGTTGATTACTTACTAATTGAGAGTTTTGCAAAATTTATCACTAGATGGCAGAGCCAATCAATGATGGTATTTAATTAATTTATATGTTATTAAATTTTTCCGTAATTGGATTGGGAGACTTGGACTTTTATCGTTATGTTGAACTGTTTGTTATTGAAAAATATTTTTTTAACATTTGGTGTTGGTTCGACTTTTTCTTAACATTTAATAATTATATTCAATTCAATTCAATACAAATGATTTATTGCAATCCATAATGTACATAATTATAACAACAAACACAGTCAAGGTCAAGACAAAACGGCGTCGTGCGGTCCATGGCCCTCTACGGGGCCCCTGTGTGGGCCCTGAGCATCCGGACGCGACCACTAAAGTTGGTCGCATGCCAGAGGGTCATGGCTATCCGGATGATCCGGCGATTGCCGGCGAATCGGCCAACCTCCTTGCCGGATTACTGCCCTGGGATCTGGAGGCGACTGCCATCCAGCGCGTCTATGAGTGGCGCGTGGAGGCGCAGCGCCGGGGCGTGACCCCGCTGCCCCGTGAAGTCGAGGCGCGGCGGGAAAAGCTCCGCCGCGATCTCAGGGCAGTATGGAGGGGACGACTGTCGCGACCGAAGGCCGGGCACGCCGCAATTGCGGCGGTAAGACCCCCCCTCTTTAAGGAGTGGCTGGAGAGACGTCACGGCGTCCTGACCTATCGGATGACGCAGGTCCTCACCGAACACGGAAGTTTCGGGAGGTAACTGTGCCTGATGGGGAAGGAGGAAACGCCCGGGTGCCACCACTGCGAAGATCGCCCGGAGGACACACAGGCGATAGGCGGAGATCTCTCGCGCCCGGCATTGGTTGCGGCCATGCTGCGGGGCGAGACGGAGTGGGAAGCGGTCAGCTCCTTCTGCGAGGCAGTAATGCTCGTGAAGGAGGAGGCGGGCCGCGAGCGAGAGAGGACAGCGTCCTCCCTCCGCCCCAACCGCAGTGGTAGGCGCCCGCGGCGTCGGACGTCAGCAGACGATCTCCGGCCACCGTAGTCGCGAGCATGCGGGCAGCGAGTAAAGGGCAACTCGTTGCCCGACCAAGGACCATGCCCGGGTCGGCGCGTTGTGCGCCTCAAAGAGCGTCAGCATAATGACGGGGCCCCCTCTCAGAGGGCCAAAGCCTGCCGGGGTCGTGGGATTATTTCCTTACCGCGACCCCGGAACAAAACAGGCTATGAAGGACACCGTGGATTTCTATTCTTTTTCTATATCAGTCAGAAGAAGTCTGATAGTCCCTCCCACCCTGCCCGGGGTTGGAGAACTCATTTGATGATTTTACGACGCTAAAAAAAAAAACGGTCAAGACAAAAAACAAAATTTTTGTATTGTTATCGTCAATTTATAAATTCCTCCTACTCTGAGTGTTGAAGAAGAGAATGAAAACTCTAATTATCTACCTTGCTCTTTGAATTCCATCGCCACGGTATCTTTTTAAGACAGGCCCGCGAACTTAAACCTGACATTAACATTTTGACAATTCAACACTGAATTACAATTAACACATTTAAAATATTTAAAAAAAATATCGCATAGACAAGCTTTCTTAAACTCCAAAGCACCTCCTTCTCTGTTCATCTTTCAAGAATAGCAACCTATAAGTTACAGCAAGTTTTAAAGATGTTCTGACCTACATAACATAGTACGTGATACACCAGTAGATAAAGTAGGGTGAGATAATCCCAGCCGAGTCAGGGTAACCTAATTAGATGAAGCCATTAAAATACCGCTAATTAAGAATAATTAGAGGAAAGTTACTACTGTGGCCTTGGATTGGAGGGAACTATGTTATTATGACGTTTTTTAATCGTTGCTCTTGATTAGATAGCAATTTCTCTTGTATCGTAGTTGCGTTTAAAAACATTTAAAGTCTTATGAAATACATATAATTATGTGTTCCATGTGGTAGTAAAACCCGCAAGACCCAGAACAATAGTTGATCGTTCGGCCACTGCGCCAACCATGTCGTATTAATCTGCTTGAGTGGTGCGGAAGAGACTGTGAGACTCTTGCTGACTAAAGTGTTCCAGGGCCACGGTATTCTTTTAAGACAGTCCCAGAGAGTCTCCTTGAGCTTCTAGAGGCCCACATGGAACACAACACGCCGTCAACCCGGGCCTGTACCTTGATCGGACAGCGAGCTACCTTACTGGCCGTACGTAAGGCCAGTTAAGTACCCTTAGTACGAATTTTCACTCTTTTACTTTACAGCGTTTCTTGTATGAAAAAACCGAACAGCGCCTCTGCTATGCAAAGAAGGAACTATTTTTTTTCTCGAAAATAAATTGTCAATTTGAAATTGTCAAAGTTCCAGTTTACTTTACGTCTTATATACTAAAAACTCGTGCTAAGGGTACAGATTTTAAAAAAAAATTAGTAAATATAAGTAAGTAAGCAGTACGTTAAAGTTCACAATCCCGCGAGATAGATTATAACCTATCGTTATTTACAATTTGACGGTGACATAGTATTATAACCTACTATCATACTTATTAAAACAAAGTTGATACGAAAAATCAGGACAAGTTAACAGCAAGGTTTATCAGATAGCCTGCATGTCTGTCTGTCTTGTAACTCAATTACCAGCGCAATGTCCAATGATTGGCCCCCGGAGTCTCGTTCGCACTTCCACTGGCCATCTGAATAATATCTGAACGGGGAAATGTTATGAGATTTTCATGGAAATTTTAACCTATATCCGGTATTAAATATTTTATTTTTGTAGTTGATTGTTATATTTTATTTTGTAGCTAAAGTTATATACAGGGTGATTTTTTTCAACAGGGCGTGGATGGCCATAACCGAAACTATGAGGAATACTTATACGTTTTGTGGGCAATTTTGACCAAAACTTAAACTGCATTATTGGATTTTAGAAAATTCAATAATCCTGGCCAGCATTTGACACAACAATAAATGATCTGCAAGTCGTTGTCCCAGGTCTGGGTTTTTGTGTATGTGAGTTTCTCATGTTTTTAAACGCACCCACTATACAGGAGAAATTTCTAGTGGGAACATGCTAAACATTACGTTTATATTTCTCTACTGGTCAGGCAGAGGTGTACCTATTACGGCCTGATTTAACCAGTTATGTTTTCCAGTCTAATCTAACAGAGAGTGACCCTACTCGTATTGCCATCAACTAGACACAAATGTAGACTTCTGACTGCCACTGAGAAGTTCCTGACGGAAAACCCAATAACACACTACCCGACCTGGGTATCGAACCTAGGATCTCCTTGTTATATTGGAAGAAATATTTTTATGTTAGGACCCTTTGCATCAAGGTTATTATGTTGTGTATGTTTATTTTAGTTGAAATTATGAAATAAGTTGTTTCAACTTACCTGCTTATTTCGGCTCATTTAACTATATCAGTTATTTCGTGCGACCGGTTAAGTCAATTCTTTGCGAATTAGTAACCCGAAATAGAAAATCTCAGTGGAAACATCTAAGAACATTTTTTTTTCTTTTTTCAGAGTGTTGTTGGAGCAACAAAGATCAAATTGGATAACGGTAAGTGTTATTTTTAAATGAAAAAACACATCTTTCCCATATACGCATACAAAGGATATGTACATAATATTTTTTTAGATTTATAAAAAAATCTTATTATGTATTTACTTTATGATTACGAATCTGGGCTTTCTTTACCACAAAAATAATTTAAGTAATGCAGGTTTTAATTCAACGGTATTTCAGACTTTTCCCTATTATGGTAAAAAAAATTATGGTAGAAAATAAAATATTTACTTTAACGACATAATTAATTTTGGGCTACATGTTTGAAACTCATTAAATTAAACAACATTATTTCTAAAACGACAGAGGAGGCCACCATTGTTAAAAAAAAAAGAAAAACATATTGAATTTCGTCATTATGTTAATAAATAAAAATTATTTCCTTATTGACTTAATTGGAAGTTTCTTGTTATTGATAATGTTGCCGAAATTCTATTTTGGTACCGTTTGAGGGTAAAATTTCAAGTGAAAAAGCTTATAAGGTAATTTTAAAGTCGCCGTTTCACAATTTATGAGAAAAAAAAAATGAGATTGTATTCAAAACTGTTACGAATTAAAACACGAATAGAAAAAAAAATACCGAACGAATTGAGAACATCCTCCTTTTTTTGTAGTCGGTTAAAAAGTGAAATCGAAACATGTGATTGCCTTGCAAAACCCATAAAAATTTCCCCCAATTTGAAAGAAACAAACCGCAGCACTCAGTACCACGTCACCGGGTCTATGCACCAGTTGTTGTCATGTCCCGCCGAATTGGCACGCCGTGTCACACGTCAAACGTGATGTACGAGCCGAATAAAATATAGGCAGGGGGCGTGACGGAAAAGGTGACGTCATTCGTCAATGAACTGTCACTTTTTTGTGGCCGATACCCTAGCTGTTCCATTTTCGAAATTGTTTTTTAAACTGAATTCTTTTTCGTTCCATTTTCGAACAGTGTTCGCTCATGAATGTTATTGGTGTTTTGTTATTTTTTGGTAAAAATGTAATTGATCAGTTTGACGTTGTCATATTTTTGATATTATATTTATTTTTTATGCAAAATCGGTAGTTAATCACAAATAATTAACAACAAACCCAACTTTTTGATTTTTGGTGAAAATAGTTTCCTATCTTAGATTTGTATAGTATCAACTTTTCCAAAGATTTTAAATGATTATTTCAGACGCACATATCCAAATATAATTTCCCTTTATTTTTGACATTAGTTTTCCCTTAACCCTTTCCTGCTGCAGGGGATATAAATAACCCCAAACCATAATAAAACGCTAAGCCGACGACTTTAATCACGGTGATAAAATTTTTACAGATCCTATTTAAGGCCATACTTTAACAACGCGGGCCATAGTCAAAATGGCCGTATGAAAAATTATTGTTCCTCATTAATAATTAGGGGAGCAATTTTTACATGTAATTATGAGCACTTGTAATATGGTAAGGGGTTGTTAACTTGGTTACTGGTAAATGCCTTCCTACTAAGCCTTTATTCAATGATGTTAATTAGGAATTAATTTTGCACGTTTGACTGCTGAGCGATCGACTGCTGCACATCGTATTTATGTTCGTAACCACACTTATCATCATCATCATCATCAGCCAAAAGACGTCCACTGCTGAATATGTTCAGCAGTGGACGTGGCCTCCCCCTTAGACCACCACGCCGAACGACAATTATTCGCCACTTGCATCCATCGGTTGCACGCGACCCTCACGATGTCGTCGGGCCACATAGTTGGAGGCCTGCCTACGCTGCGTTTTCCGGTCCGTGGTCGCTTTTCTTCCCCATCGGTTATCAGTGTTCTACAAACTCACGATACAGGAAAACATTCTATTGAGGGAACATTAATTTCTTTAAAAAAACCTGGACAAGAAAACCCTTGAATTCTATCACAAAAGCTGCCTTAGCCAGACATTACTTAAGACGCAGCCTCGTAATAGACAAACATACAGTCATTCGTAATAGAGTCCCATTATCCACCCTTTGGGGTAAAGACCCCTAAAAACTAAATTAAACTGTAGCAAAAACACGCGAAACAGAGCAAGAAATGACAGAGTTTCCCAACATCCCCAGACCCCCCCTATAACCCGATACTACCCGAGTACTGCAAGGGTTAATTTTATTACATTGCCCTAACTATAACTCTGTTCCCGTGTTAGTTAAACTTAATTCAATGTTTGTAATTGCTTTATCCCGTATTGGCGTGTATTTGTGTGTACATTATGTATCGATCCCATAATAATAACATTATTACAAACTTTGTGGGAAGAAAGGTAAAGATTCTGGTTTTTTTCTTTGTCTACAAACAGAAAACAAATACAGGAAATAATAAACATTGTATAATGGGAAACGTAGGTACTGCTAGTAACTGTTGTTTCAAATTATTATTTGTAGTCCGGTACATAATATTGGCCTTTTCGCTGCCTATTTATATTATAAAATCTTAAGTAAAAACTCATGCATTATTAATATTTATTCTTGTAAATGTTCAGAAAAACATAGCATAACGTCTGTAATCCATATCTTCTCTCCGGTTAGCTTCGGTGGGCATCTGATTGGTACTTCGAACACATCTCCTCTCCTGAGACGATTTGGTGGATACCGGGCCTAAAGTTTATTCTATCTCAATCTGATGGATGACAGAGAATTTAACAAACCAACCTGTCCTTTTAAACCATTTTGCTACTGAAACCAGCATCCAACTCGAGAAAAAAACATGTTAATCGAAAGCTTAGCTTAAAATCATTACGTAGCCATAAAGCTCTGCTAACACAATCATTATCTTCGCACAGATTAGCAGTATAAATGCTAATAGGACAAATAAAACCATCAATGATCGAATTACAGAAACGTAGTCCAAAGCGTACACGAATAATTATTGTATTAGCCAATGGAATATTTGTTAATACAGGGTTTAGCGTTTAATCTGCCGTTATTTGGTAATAATTCAACGAATTGTATCGTTTTAACTAATCTAATGTTAGGCTTAAGGGGATAGGTCAGTAAAAATACGGTTTTTATTTTTTACTTTTCTTCGTACATATCTGGACTACAGATCTTACAACTTGGAATATAGTTATTGACTATATGATCTAAATTCTCACAAAGTTGAAAACACGATTCAATTAAATTTTCTCGATACAAAAAAAATGCAAAGTTCGGTCTATCTAATTAATTTTTTGGACTTTATGGAATAACTACTATGAGTTTTTGAAAGGATGTTGTTTTAAATTGTATAAAATACTAGTATCTAAATTCTGTAAAGACATTTTTTCAATTAATAAAAATTTTAATTCATAAAAAGACGTCAATATGTTTGGGCACATACGCCGTTTTATTCTGAGCACACATTCACTATCGTCCTCTCATCTTTTGCCTTTTAAAAGTAGTGTCATCACTTTCGTTCCATGACGAATCAGTCAGCCAGCGTGGCTCTTACAGGCTAGACCTGCGACACTTTTTTTCAGATCGCGGCTGTCAGATTTTCGTAATAATAAAATTGGAATGGATAAAAAGATCGAGAAAATAAAAACGAATGATACGTAGGCTTATAGATTATTGAAAACTATGTTCCGCTGTGTTACATGGGACGTGATTAAACGGACATGACTGTAAATAAGTCACGTAAACTTTCTATTTTAAATAACACATTATTTTGATGAATAAATAAAGAATAAAATAAACCAAACTCACTGAAAATCATCGCAGGAAATTCCTGACGACCCCTACTGAGCAAACAAGGGAAATGTTAGAATACGTATGATTCTATACATTACGAATTGTTCCTATCATCAATTATAATAAATTACTCACAGTGATATTATATCAATGCCATCGTGATGTCGTACTATTGTTGTCGGATGGATCCTCTGTGTCCATCCTCCTCCCATCTAATCTTTATGCATCTAAATACCATTTCACATAAACTAATGATAAATGCAGATTTGCAGTCAACATTTTGAGATAATATGTAACTGAAAACAACTTCTAATCGTATCAAATTGCGATATAGGATAAGAAGCACTTCACTTTTATTATTATTTATTTAGTTTCGTCACAGATTTATAACAATTTCTAAGAAACAGGATTAAAATAAATTAAATGAAAACTGCTGTTGTCATTTTGAATACTTCAAAATTACTTGTCAACTACAAATAAGGCATAGCACCCATCACCCGGTTAAATATCGTCTATGATGAGAAAAATCGGTGGTCATTGCTGTCTCACCGCGTGTTCGGTACAAGTTGCTTCTCGCTCTATTTATTGCTTTGGAGTAAAAAAAGATCAGTACTGGGTTCATTTTGGAGTGGCTGGAGAGAACTCATGGAGTCCTGACCTACCGCTTGATGCAGGTCCTCACCGGACACGGAAGTTTCGGGTGGTACCTTTGATGCGAAAGGAGGAAACGCCTGGGTGTCACCACTGCGAAGATCGCCCGGAGGAAGGAGGAGGCGGGCCGCGAGCGAGAGAGGACAGTGTCCTCCCTCCGCCCCACCCGCGGTGGTGAAGCCCACGGCGACGGACGTCGCTAGACGATCTCCGGCCACCGTAGGCGCGGGCATGCGGGCAGCGAGTAAAGGGCAACTCGCTGCCCGACCATGGACCATGCCCGGGTCGACGGTGCGTTGTGTCCCAAGCGCGCCTCAAAGAGCGTCAGCATACTGACGGGGCCCCCCTCTCAGAGGGCCAAAGCCTACCGGGGTCGCGTGATTATTTCCTTACCGTGACCCCGGAACAGAAAGGGCTATTGAGGGACACCGTCGATTTATCAGAAAAGTGATTATTACAACCTTGTCCCAAAAAAAAATACTGTGGATAAGATATTATAGAATGTAGATTTAATTATAAAGAGGTTACTGACATTAAATTGTTCTAGTGTCCGTCATTACATCAAAATGCATCAAAAATTAGTACCAACACCAGATGGTGGAGGACAGGGTGTCAAGCACCCGTAGCTTTCCACTCTCGAACATATTAAGATATCACACAACCAGCTTTGTGAACGCACGTTAATAAAAGGAGCGTGTGTTTGGGGCTTTTTTTAGCGTGCTAAAATAATTTACCAGCCCTACCCAGGGCAGGGCGGGAGGGACTGTCAGACTCGGAATCCTTACTAAAATTTACGATGTCTTTCAATAGCCCTTTACGTTCTGGGGTCATGGTATTCGTTAGCCCGCGACCCAGGTAGGCCCTCTATAAGAGAGCCCCGTCATTGCCATTGTGCTGACACTCTTTCAGGCGCGCGTGGAACACAAAGCACATGCCCTTGCCCGTGCGCGCGTGTGTTTGGGGCTTAACGATAATAGGTTTTGTCACTTTCGTAAGGTATGCCAATTGTCATTCATTTTCTACCAAATAGGTAGTAGTTATTTTCGTTATCTCGGGACGTCAAAATCTGTGTCAAAGTGCTAAAAAATAAATTTAAGACTTTGAATGATAAAAATATTACAAAATATTTATCCACATCAATAAGTATTTCTATCATTTTGTTTTAGTAAATGTTTCGATATCCTTATATCAAAATATTTCTACTAGAGTAATACATGTATTTTGGGTAAAGGGAACACTTTATGAAATGTCGAAGTTGACGAAATGAAATACATAAAACTTTGGATTGCGTTAATTTTGCGATACTGGCGCCTACTGGTGGCGGTGCGTAGCAACTTTTCCGACTCATCAAACGACGCTTTCGCTTGACCATACGCCGTTAACATCTGCCTACGAGTCGAGCTAAATGTGCTGATTTTACTCTGCATAAAACCGGTTTTCCGACAGAAGAACAGACCAAAAGGCTGAAAAAATAAAGATTTTTACCGTTTTAAGCATGACTATGTTAAAGGCACTCCTTTACCGCGAACATTTACCTGTAATGTAACATAAAAGTGCGCAATTTGATGCTCTATTGACTTCGAATGTTCGAATTTGTAACGTTACATTACAGGTGAATGCTCGCGGTGAAGCGCCCTAACGTTACAGATTCAAACATTCGAATGTTTGAATCTAGATACAATAGAATAGAGCATCAAATTGCGCACTTTTATGTTACATTACAGGTGAATGCTCGCGGTGAGGAAGCGCCTAAAGATGCAAGATAGTGGTCAAACACGAGCCTATCGCTAAATGAAATTTAAACAAAAAAAATCTGCGTCTTTAGCTAAACGAAAATTAGCTAAAATCATTTAATAAGTTGTAGACGTTGTAGTGCAATGAAAAGTTTACCAACACTATCATTGTTAAATGAATACTTTTCCTTTATTCAGGCATCACTATTTTGTACCATATCAAGAGTTGAAAACTTCATCACAACGAAGTTCCTATTCTGTAGCGGTATTCCATCGCCCGAGGCACCGAGAGGTATCCCTACACTCACAGCTGAACTGTACAGAACCCAGAACAAGTTTAAAATAAATGAAGGATCGGTTCGGTACACGGGAGTAGGCTACACTAACTGTTGCTAGCGGCTTCGCCCGTGTGTATGTTAAAAGTTGTTTTACAGGATCGTAATATCGGGATGAAAGGTATTCGATGTGTTATTCCTGACTATAGACTGTCTCTGTACCTAATTTCATTCGCATCCATTCAGTCGTTTTTACGTGATTGAGTTTTGAAGGCATGGTTGGCGCAGTGGCTGAGTCATCGACTGATGTGCTGCGTGTCATTGGTTCGATCTTTGTAAGGTCGCTCCCTCACTTCAAGCATTCACCTGTAATGTAACGTTAAAGCGCTCCCTCAACGCGAGCTTTCACCTGTAAAGTAACATAAAATGCACAATTTGATGCTCTATTGTCTTCGAATGTTCGAATCTGTAACGTTACATTACAGGTGCATGCTCGCGGTGAGGGAGCGCCTTCACAGATTCGAAGACAATAGAGTATCAAATTGCGCACTTTTATGTTACATTACAGGTGAATGCTCACTCTGAGGGAGCCCCTTAAGTTTCAATGATTGTAAACTCACCGACGATAAAGGACAAATTCCTAGTATGAGGAAAAGAAACAAAATATATCCATCCATCCATTCATTCAAACATTCTCATTAGTAAGGATTGAAAACCCGACTACCCCTAGTATTCAATTATCGCATTGTCGACTCCGTGTTAACATGCAAATTCGTCCGTTTCAAAATTTTGCGGCCCAATCCCTCTTCTAATAGGAAATAGCCGTTTTCCGTTATCATTCACGTAAGGACCTTTGTTTTCTATCTAATGTAGATTTTCATGAAATTATTCGGTTACTGGACCCTGTAAAACGTGAAGTTGGAGGTCCATGAGGTCCGTTAAAGTGGGCCTCTTTTGTTTCCGTTGCTCTTTGTAAATAATGTTGGGTAATAGAAGGATTGAATTTGAAATTAACCCGGTAAAGGTTTAAGTTCATTATGCTTGTTTAGCAAAGTAGGTAATTGGAGTGTTGGTAGAAATATTACCAGTGATGTATTGAAGTATTGGACAAGGTATCATCATCTTCCTGCCCTTATCCTATTTTACTTGGGGTCGGCGCAACACGTTTTTTTCTTCCATTCTCCCCTATCACACGTCATAGTATCATCTACTCCTTTTTCTTTCATATCATTCCTTAGACAATCCATCCATCTCTTCTTTGGCCTTCCTCTTCCTCTCCATCCATCAACATTCATACTCATCACTCTCTTAGTCACATGACTGTCGTCCCTCCTCGTCACATGTCCATACCAAGATAGACGATTCCCTTTCATTTTTTCTGTAACAGGCGCCACTTTCAAACTGCCCCTTATAAACTCATTCCTTACTTTATCCATTCTAGTTACTCCACACATCCATCTTAACATCCTCATCTCCGCTACATGCAATCGTTTCTCATCCATCTTTTTCACAGCCCAGCATTCCGATCCGTACAATACGACAGGTCTAATCACGGATTTGTATATTTTCCCCTTTAACTTGAGGGGCATCCGTGGGTCGCAGGTTGTTCCAGTGACCTGTCGCCATTTCATCCATCCCGAGTTGATCCGGTGTGTTATGTCCCGGTCTACATCGCCATCGCCAATATTGGACAAGGTATCAAGTACAGTATTTAGCACCGACTTAGTGTAAGTGAAAATATCCAAATTTTACGTACAAGTGAAGCAGTTTTCTACAGTAATTTCACAAGTAATTATGTTTTGTGTCAGAGACTGTAGCATGGCTTTAATGTTTTTTTTGACAATTCAAAAGTAACCTACCTGTAAAGGTCTTGTTGAAATAAATGGTTTGGTAGAGTTTGGCATACCCTTATTATTAGTCCTTGCACCTACTTAATTACTATCCAGTTCTTTTTTGAAGCAAACCTCCTGAAACTATGCAAAATTAATGAAAAATATTAATCAAGTAGTAATAATATATGGGCGAACAACACACCTGAAAAATTAAATTATTAATTAACACTGCAACCGCCTCCTCATATTATGAAAACATCGCCTCTCAACTAATTAATAAAAAAATCCAATCAAAATTTTCGTTCATTTTTAAAAATAAATGGGGAACGTTACCATTGCAACCCCACCGGCGTCAATTTGAAACTAAAGTGACTCATTACTTACCCCTT
Source organism: Agrotis segetum (assembly GCA_036375495.1). Taxonomy (NCBI): domain Eukaryota; kingdom Metazoa; phylum Arthropoda; class Insecta; order Lepidoptera; family Noctuidae; genus Agrotis; species Agrotis segetum. Next base: position 515,872 of record JAQSVV010000208.1, read on the forward strand.
TTTACAAATAAACACGTACACAACATTAGTCCTTATAACGTAACAAATTGAGTCGATATTAGAGTGTGTGTTTTTTAACCCTGCGAATGCTAGACCGGTAATTGAAGCGTGCTTTCATAACGGATTAATAGAGTTATTTTAAGTTTTTTTTTTTATTAATTAGACGAGTTGATTAACATGCCTATGTAAACTGGTGTTCGGATTAACTTTGGGTATTAAGTTATTCTGCTTTATTCAAGCATCGTGTTAATGTTTGTTCTGTTGCAATGGCTTTCATAATAGACGATAATGGTAACAACATGACAATAAAATCCCGTCCTGGCTCGCTCATTTTCTCTTGAAAATGTTAGGAAACAAACCCACCTACGATGTAAAAGTCCTTTCGATTGGACGAATGAAAAAGGTTTAAATGAATCTCTTTGTTAAAAAATATTTGTACTTTCTTGTCCCAATTATAGAGAGCCCAATTATGGTCGACATAGATGATAGGATAAACCTATTTCCGTTCAATAAACACAGATTTCACCTGCTTATTCCATAAATTTTTCGCTTTTTCTAACCCCCGGCATAGTTCTTGAAAACCACATATAAATAATACACGAACGATACGCCCTGGCTTTGCACAAGTGCGTTGACTATGGAAGAATTTTTAGAATTGACCAGAAACCAGAGATTACTTTCTCACAACTCACAAACTTTACCTCTTATTTTATTATTATAGAAATAAGTAAAACTAAGCAACCTAATACATCGAAAAACCTGAGAAGCAAACTTAAGATCCATAACACATTCACGCTTGCAATCACTTGAACATAGTCTAATGCTGAAAAAGTACCTTAATGTACGATTTTTCTCCAAGAAAAACTTTCACAAAAATAACGTTTTCATAATAATCTGCCATAATCAAAGTGAAAACACGTAAACTCAAAATATACTTCTCTAAGTTTGGACGTGTCGAGGCATGTTCTCAAGCTGCGCCCTGATTTATTGGCGTTCGCAGTCTTTGAGGGGGGGGGGGGTGGACCCTGAGGGGAGGGATTGTAACTGGAATTCATTATAAGAAAATATTTAGACCACCCCGATGTGTTTGAATGGTGACTCTCTAAGCTGGACATGGTAAAATACTATCCCTGTCTTCTGTAAGTACCCCTTTCGCTATGAAAAATAGTCTAAGAAAGTAAGAAAATTGTGATGTTGAAAAAAAATAAAACTAATTGAAACTAATCAAAAATAATAATAAATAAAATATACTCTCACTGTATTGAAACTGGTGGAAAATTGGGAATCGATATCGATAATAATCGGGAAATGTTCGTCACGGTAATGTTGAACTTTTTTGTAAATGATTACCAGCCCAAGTGTCTTGTAAAACTCCTCCCAAAGTCCTGCCAGTTACATGCAGATACAGTGGAACCAGATGCAGCTGAATATCAGTATTTTACATGGAGCAACTGCCTATCGGACCTTCACAACCCAGTAACTGGGTAATAAGATACTCCATGCTAAGACTGGTTGCCAAACTTTTAGAGCTTCTGATTAATAGTAACGACTGTCAAAGATCTACAAATGACAGCCGTGACCAACGGCTTTACGGGCTTTCCGAGGCGTGGAGGAAACTCGCTATGACAGATGGTCGCCCATCGACAGATCAACCTCGGTAAGCGCGGCTTAACCCGAAAGATCGGCTTGTGCGGATGTAATTATTTAGCTACGTGCTCTTCACATAAAGAAAATAACGTGACATAATAATGCATCAGCTTTCCTGAACTTCACTGTAACAAACTTACAGTTTATATGAAAAGAAGAACTGTAACTAACATGCTTGTTAAAACTTTACAGTATTCTCAATACTTTATTAAACATTTCGTAGTGTTTACAAATATGAATGTATTCTTAATGCTTGAACTAACATTTACTCGGCTGTGGCTCCTTGAATTTAAAAATTTGACTTGTTAACTTTTATACCTACATCAGTTGTAACTTGTAGAAGAAAAATACAATGTTTTATTTTAGTTGAAAAACTTTTTTCAGCTTTTGCATCTGTCTCTTAAATTCTGAAATGTTCATAAATAAGAAGTTTTTAGACAACTGGCATACCACAAAAGATAACGTTTCTCATTTGCCTTTAAAAAAAACGAACCACACTACGATATTTGCGTATTAAAACATTACAACATGACTCTAACCTACTTTACATACAAATTTTTGTTCCGTGCGGGAATCAAACCCTTGAACACGCAGAACAATAGTCCATTACCCAGCCACTGCAGACAAAAAAATAAGCCATTACTGAAACGTTTCCACTTCGCTTTTATACGTAGGTTGATGAACTACTTAACCAACTTACATTCAGCCACAAAACAAACAAATAATAAATAAACATCACTCCGCATTCATATCGACTTAGTAAAGTGTATTCAAATGTTTCCCAACAAACAAAGTATACGGCCAGTAAGGGTGCCTTTCCACCAGAGATGTGCTACGTATGTAAAAGCTGAGCTACAAAACTATGTGACCGTTTTCACTGATGTTAAGCTATGAAGCGATGCGAGTAAGATGTGCTGTGAAGATCGTTGCCGCGAAGTAGCTGCTCGAGGAGGTTGCGCAGCTCGAGCGATTTGTCAATGGCAGGGAAGACGACCTATAGAAAGAGAAAGAACGAAAGAAAATAAGTTTATTTGGCACGCATTTGGCACACAGTTTTAACAAACACAAAAAGTACCGTGTGCCTCACGGCTGTGCCAAATAGGCTCAGTTCAGCATAAAGCCAGGCCACAAGGTGCCTGACGCTGGTTTTCAACTGAGCCTTGTGAGACATTACAGATGTAAATCAGCTTTATAGTGTGTAATAAAACACACAATCATCCATAGCACGAATCTATAGCGCGCATCCATATCACGCATCCATAGCACACAATCATCCATAGCACGCATCCTTCCATATAAAAAATATTTCTTAGTTTAATCTGTTTCCACCAGTGCTATGCTATGTGCACCATAGAATTTGATTGGTGGATATCAAACACATCCATAGTAACGTAGCGTAGCACATGCCTGGTGGAAAAGCAGCCTAATTCCCAGTAAATATAGTGTTCGCGAGTAATTCCCAGTAAACAGTGTTCGCCTGTATTTATTTCACTGTCGCAATAGTGATGAAAAGTATTCGCGACCGCGTCTAGAAGATTTGTTTTGTAGCTATTGTACTTAGGGACGTGTTTCCTTTAACTGGGTACTGGTGTAATGTATTGGTCGTGAGAGTTTTTCTTTGAAATTTTACTTTACAAACTATAGAATTTTCTTCTGTACGAACTATACAAGTAGAAATTGTCTGTTTGTTAACATTTTAAACATAATGGAAGGAAAGTAGGTATGTTATATTAAAAAAATATTATAATTATGCTATTTCTAACATATTATGGTATTTTTATTAGCTTTATGTTTGGAGTCCGATTACTGGATCGATTATGAAGAGACTTTTTCTTTTGGGACAAAGCCACCATACTATTTCCAAACCACAGCAACTCCGGAAAGTCAGAATCAACAGTCAAAATCAAAATCTAATATTTTAATTTCACATGGGCACAGGCCCATGAAGGCACTTATAAAACGTCGACAATAGGTGCTCGGTTCGGGTTGGTCGATTCCATGGAGAAGACTAGGCAAGAAACTCCATGGTTACTCTTAAAATGTGGTATGGTTTTACAAACTTATTGTAACAATTTTGAATAGGTATTATGAAGAGACTCTTATCACCTCCTAATTACTTATTACATACCGCATTACCTTCTCACCAAGAACATTACGCTATCGCCTGAAAAAAATAATATATCCCGATATTAGTATGTTTTCAATCAATAATAATTGAATTTATAAAAACACAAGAATAAGCACAGCATGATAAGTCCATAACGTCCCCACTGCTGGGTTGCACGCCTCCCCTCTATGGTAAGAAAAAAACCACAACCATTTTCTTTTATCATAAAACATTTAACTAGCCCTATCTATGGTCTCTAACAAATCGTAGAGCAATATCTCCACATACATAAACTAGATAGAGGTGCGAAATCCTCGCACGTCCCTCTACCTGCTCTATGGTATAGTATAAAAGTCAGTATGTAGAGGTCGACGCGCATAATTCTCTCTGGAAGACAAACTACCCTCGTTTAAGGGGAAGTGTCTTGGTTTGGTTATGGGAAATGTTTTGAATTGTTATGGGAAAATTGTTTTATTTCTTGAGGAGTGAAAATAAAGATATTTTCTGGACTAAGTATTTTGTTTGTTTTGTAAAGTTCTTCATTGATTAATATTATTTACACAATTATTGTAACACACTTTTACAACTATATAAGTCATCAGAAGAAAATACCGTGTTTTTTTAATGTTTATTTTCGGAAGTGTAATCTATTATCAACATTGTTAAAAGTAATTTAACAATGTCAGCTATTTGCGGAGTAAAGTGCATAGAACGATATACATAATAACGTTAACACATAACTAAAAAGTATAAATCACTAACATTATGGTTAAAAAATATTCACGTATTCTTTTTTATTAACATTTACTGTCCCACTGTTTGGCAAAGACTTTACTTTATTTCTTGCAGGAGTTTTTGTTTTGTGTGTCTTTCTTTTTCTCTTGTTGTATTGTTATAGTTTTAAGTTTTAGCACAAGTGCCAATAAACGCAATTTTCTTTCTTTTCTTTCTTTCTTTCTTGTCCACCAGACACCAGCAGCGGAGCCCTCCTGGTATATACCCTGGTTATCTTGTTTCTTTCTTTCTTTATACCACACTAACGGCCCGGTACGTGCTTCGCTTCTAAAAGTGATTCGCTACTAAGAATGATGATGATGATGGAATTCATTTGTTACAAATAATGTGATAAATGAATAACCGTTCAACCAATTTTGTCCAAACTTCATAAACCATCTACTAAATATTCCGAAGCCTAAACATTTGGTTTGGATAGGTGAGCCCGTTCTTGAGTTATAAAATTACAACAAAAAGTGGCATTGATTTTTATACATATTTGCCTAAAAGATACAAAAAAATGTGTCGTTTTTTGGTTGGTAAAATTATCAAAATTAAGTAAATATTCCAGCCCTGGGTGGTGAGAAACGTACTGTCAAATTCAAAACCACCCTGTTGCTTCAGTTGTTCCTTGTGTACCATAACTTTTTAGTGATTAAATTATGTTTATTTGTCTATGACAATTCAAAAGTGCATGTAACTGGCCTACTTGAAATAAATGCTTTGATTTTGATTTATATTGCAAGGGCCACAATACCCTGATTAAACCAGTCCTACGACCCCAGGGAAGCTTGCCCTTAAGTGAAGAATTTTACCACTTCTAAACTATTCCTTGATAAGGGACTGTGTAGGCTGATTAATTTCATTACACACACTCCGGAGCTGTCAACAGATGGCTCCTTGTAATATTAATTGAAGTTCTCCGAGATTCTCCAACCTTCTCTTGAATTTTCTAGAGTTCCCAGTAATTTGTTTAGAAGAAAATAATTATGTTTTTCTTCTAAGCTCGTTAAATAGATTTGCAATAAGCCGTGTTGTTTTTGAAAAAATTCCATGAGTTTTGTGATCAAATTGCGTACCGTAAAATGGGGCTAATTGGGACACATTTGATATAATTTAGCAAATATCTTGTTTATATCAAATAGATAGCTATATATGGTAAAAAAATTATATTGGTCTTGGAGAACTCATTACTTATGCAGATATACGTTTGAAGTAACGACTTACAACAGGAACTGAAAAAATAAATAAAGATGTGATGATCCCAAATATCGCATATTTGGGGCTATTATTGACAGCAATAGAAAAGGGCTGAAAAAAACTTAAAACAAAAATATCGATATTTGGGACTAATACCTACCATATAAAATAATCCTATTTTTTTGGGAAATATTTCGATATTAAAGAAAGATTTTTTTTTACAAATACGTTTGTTTATTGTAAGCGTAAACTATTAAAGTGTTCCTAGAGTTTGTAAAATAAATTCGACCTTAAACCAACCGACAATTTTATTATCGATGTTTTTGTTAGACAGAGCTCGTTCCAAATACCCTCAAAAATCCAAATAGCCCCGTTTTACTGTATTTAGTTAGCGAAATAGTCGTTCGTCATCGTCATCGCAATAGAACGTTTTGTTTACGTGCAGAAAGAGGGTTTTGCGCAAATTGCGCATCACAGTCGCGACTGCTGTTGAGGTCCTCTTTCATGTTTCTAAGTCATGAAGGGTTTGCATGACTGGTTGTTTCAATGTCGTCTGAGTCAAGAAGCAAGCAGTAACAGTACAACAAACAGTACCCTTAGTACAAGGTTTCACTCTTTACAGCGACTTTCCAGTATTTACAGCGTTTCTTGTCTATGAAATAATGGAACAACGCCTCTGGTGTGCGAAGAAGGAATTAATTTGTTCCTTGAAAATTGTCAAAGTTCCAGTTTACTTTACGTCTCAAATACTGAAAACTCGTGTTAAGGGTACAGACACAGACAACAGTAGCCTTATTTCAAATTACATGGAATTTAAACACAGACGCAAGTAGCCTTATCAGTTTTCTTAAGTTGATTTAAAACAGCCGGTTAATGTAGTAAAAGTTAAGTAGTTCTCAACACAAAACGGATTTTCCTGTCAACCTGTAATGTGCCATTACGCATTTTTGGAAAAGGTCTCTTCATGGGGTATGACTCTATTGCATTTTCAAGCGACAATTTTCCAAAAACTTTCCCATAAAATGCTTACTCGTTGCCAGTGCGTAGTGTTTTGCAAGAAAAAAAGAAGTGGGGAAGATTAATATCTTAAACAACAATTACATCTACAACGATATTATTCGGCTTTCTTCGTTTCGTATTCGGCGACCGTCGGCTCTCATTCACTCGCCTCCCGAGAGAGTATTACATCACTGCAAACCCAGCGGAACCCGCCACTCATTAACATTTAAATTAATTAATTTCATTTTAATATCAACGTTGTTCCCAAGTTAGATATTGCTGAATAGAATATTTTATTTTATTAATTATGCAACTTTGTATAGAGCAACGAGAGCGGCTGAACGATCGACTGCTGTATAGCGTGTCGTGGGTTCGATCCCCGAACGGAACAAATATTTGTATGATCTAGAGGTAGTTGTTCCGGGTCTGGATTTTTCAAATGTATGTGAATTTGAAAGCCTTGCATTAGAAATGCCTAGAAAGTCTACATTAAAATAAATTCTCCAGTACTAATAAGAACATTCCAGTCACCAATATATCCAAAGAATCTCTTTGTCACCCCATCATCATCATCATCTCCCATCTTAAGACGAACATTGGTCATAACTTTGGAATCGTAAAAAGCAGCGTTTCTCAGAGGTAAAAAGATTGGAAATTAACTGTACCACGCTGTGATCAAATCTCAGGCCATAACGCGGTAAGATAGACCCCAGAGGTCTGATTGTGTGGTTTGTTTAAGTGTAAAGAACTTTAAGGTGGTTACTTATAAATAAACTAGCACTTCGCCCGTGACTTCGTCCGCGCTTAAACAAAGCCTATGTTACTCGCAGATATTGTAGCTTTCTAATGGTGAATGAATTTTTTAAATCGGTTTAGTAGTTTTTGAGTTTATCCATTACAAACAAACACATTTTTCCTCTTTATAATATAGAGTAGATAATGCCCCTCTTCAATTTGATTATAGTTCCATAGAAACCCTCTATAAAACTACGGGTACAGCAGCAGGCTTTCAACACTGATTTTCTCTGCCTCAGAACGGAATCCAATTTACCATCAACTCGCAAATCTGACCTTATCTTAATAAAAATATACTTACACACGCAGAGACCGAAACCTGAAAAATATTGGGAAAAATAATAAGTTTATCTCATATAATTTGAGGGCTAATGCTTATTCAGAGGAAGATTCACCAAAACTTTGGCGAATAAAATGAATGAAATATAATTGTTTTAGGTTCTTTTGCTAGTAAATAATGAAAAAAGTAGATGGGACTTCGCTATAGGTACTTTTTATGGTATATTTTGTAAAAGGAACATTGCAGGGTGAACGGAACACTATTACTAAGACTCCGCTATCCGTCTGCCTGTTTGTCTGTTTTTCTGTTAATAGGCTGTATCTTATGAACCGTGATGGTTAGACAGTTGAATAAAGGATGTAGGGTGAAGGGAGGTTATTTTGTGAGACAGGCAACTCAGTGATAGAGTTTCGTATTATTCGTCTCTCTTTCTCTTTTCTTTTGTTTCTCCATTTCTTTTTTTTTTTTTTTTTTATAGAGCCTGTTCTGTGTCCCACTCCTGGGCAAAGGCCTCCCTCCACGTAAAGGAGGAGGCAGGCCGCGAGCGAGAGAGGACAGCGTCCTCCCTCCGCCCCAGCCGCAGTGGTAGGCGCCCACGGCGACGGACGTCGCAAGATGATCTCCGGCCACCGTAGGCGCGGGCATGCGGGCAGCGAGTAAAGGGCAACTCGCTGCCCGACCAAGGACCATGCCCGGGTCGACGGCGCGTTGTGTCCCACGCGCGCCTCAAAGAGCGTCAGCATAATGACGGGGCCCCCCTCTCAGAGGGCCAAAGCCTGCCGGGGTCGCGGGATTATTCCCTAACCGTAACCCCGGAACTTAACAGGCTATGAAGGACACCGTGGATTTTAGTCAGTAGAAGTCTGACAGTCCCTCCCGCCCTGCCCGGGGTTGGAGGACTCATTTGATGATTTTACCACGCTAAAAAAAAAAAAAAAAAAAAAAAAGGCCTCCCTCCACTCCTTCCACCTTTCACGATACTGGGCGTCCTCCTTCCAGTTCGGACGGAACCTGTCCAGTTCGTCCCGCCATCTCCTACGTGGCCTGCCACGACCTCGTCTCACTGTCTCAGGGCACCAGATCTGAGTTATTTTGGCCCACAGTGTGTCGGGCATGCGGCAGACATGTCCTGCCCAGTCCCATTTCAGTTGGGCAGCCTTCTGAGCCACGTCAGCTATATATGTTTTGGAGCGCAGTATTGTGTTTCGTACTCGGTCTGTTAATTTAACACTCAGTATACTGCGCTCCATTGCTCGCTGGCAAACCTCGAGTTTGGACTTCTGGATGTTAGTTTCTCCATAATTATAAAATATTAAACGACTTCAAGGTAGTTAAAAAATGTGCTGATTATGACTAACTTGACTTGACTAAGCAGCTCAAAGATATCAGAAAAGATGATTAATCTTCGACCAAGATAACGAGGCTGTAGATAATCTTTTACCAAATATTAATATAGCAGCTGACAGTAACTGAGATATAGTGTGTGACAGTGAAATATTAAGAGCTTAGCGCCTCGGAAGTCATGTAGATGAAAGTATTAAAGATTACTTCTTGTAAGTCCTTTGGACTAGTTGAAGTAGATTATTACTGATGGCAACGTTTTTGGAAATATCTATTTGGTTTTACCGAACAGTAAACCAGTAAATGGACTGGTATGAGCGTTTCTTTTCAACCATTTAGGCAAAGTTTTCCGGGGTTGCGGGATGGTAAGAAAGTGTGGCTGCAGGAACGCAAAACGTAATTGAATAAACAGGGTATTTTTTAGACAGTATGATTTTGACACTTCCTAGTCCACTCCTCTTAGGTTGGGAGAAGTCATTTCATGGTTTTGCAACAGACCAAAATAAGGTTCGGCTTAAAGACAATTATTTCTCAAAGAACAAATTACAGCCTGCCGGGATCGCGGGATTATTTCCTTACCGTGACCCCGGAACAGAAAGGGCTATTGAAGGACACCGTGAATTTTAGTCAGTAAAAGTTTGACAGTCCCTCCCGCCCTGCCCGGGGTTGGAGGACTCGTTTAATGATTTTACCATGCTAAAAAAAAAAGGAACAAATTACAGTTCATTTAAAGATACTTACAGCCTTACCACAAAAATTTAAACATTTGTCAGTTGAACACTTGTGTAAAAAAAGTGTGACTGCAAAACGGACCTTATTTCAACGTCATAATCTGACATTTTTTAGACAAGTGTTCAACAGACGACGTTTAAATTTTTTTGTAGTACGGTTAAAGATTATATTTTTTTCAAAAATACAATACTAGTGCTGACTTTTGTAATATAAATGGTGTGGTTTAATTTATAGTACATCGATGGACTATCACTGACTGAAGAAGGATAGATAATAAGGATAGTGCATTTTTATACAGTTAACATTTATTATCTTATGAAACTTAAAAAATATTGGCACTACAAAGTCCTTAGAAGGCACTAAAAATACAGTATCTCTCAAAAAATACATCTTCTTAAAACAAGGCGTAAGACTAAAATTGTTACTTTCAGTATGGCAATATTAGATCAATGAAATAGGCAGATAGAGCGCTCAAAACACGCGAGTGGGTCCAACAAAGTTAATACAAAATCAAAATCGAATACAAAGTCGTGACAGTACCAAGCTACGCGTCGTACCAAGCTGCGCATCGTTGTTATTTTTTGCCAAAATATGCCGTCTTGTGTCTTTAACCATCGTAAAAGTTGTTCTCAAAAACAAAGAAAACATTATGGAATGTAATTCGATTTGATTTTGTATTAACTTTGGTGGAGACACTCGCGTGTTCAAAGCGTTCTATCTGCCTGTTTCTTTGATCTGAGATGGCGTAAGGACGAAGAGGACGTAAGGCTAAAACCATTGATTCAGTAAAAACTTAAAGTTTGAAACACAATGCACTTGTCGAATAGACACAAAGCCAGTTAATTAGATCTCCGAAGCACCTATTATAAAACGCGTTGAATCACAAACAGGGATCTAATAAGACTGGTGCCAACGACTTTAAGATACCATCGCCTTTAGAATATGCAAACAATAAGCACTTGAACCCATTCGATAAAGTGAAACCTCTCCAGTTTAGAATACATTGCTGATTATACTGGATCGCTTAAATTGTGCTTATAATAAAACCGGCAATGTATTTTGAACTGGGTTGAATGAATGAACGAGATAATGATCAGTGATTGTTTGTGGTGGAGGGTGCAGTTCAGTCTCTGTAAGTCAAGTAACGGTAACTCAAGAAATATTTAAAATGAAATGATAAATATTTTTAATTTCAGAACCTACTTAAACTTTGTTCCGAAATAGAAAAAACATAAGATAACTTTGACAACTTACTATATTTTTAAATACTTAAATAGAATATTTTTATGTCCAAATAAAAAGCCTATCAAACACAAAATATTTTCTTGGTTGAACTAGCTTAGCTCAATGTTTTGTTTTGGAGGTCATTTTTGATAAAGGGATCACACTCGTTTGAGAGGAAATGTTGTGGCTGTATGTTTAGAGAAAACATTTTTTTTATTCGTTTTTGAATATTCTACTTAAAGACGGATAATGTAGTGAATTCTTTTGTAGCAAACATTTGACGTAAAATAAAACAAATTTTTATTTTCTTCAAGTTACAGCTGTTTTGCCTATGAGATCAGAATTGTAAATTTTAAATAATTGGACAATAGTGTGAAATGGCGTGTCGTGGCCACTAAAGGAAATCACGCAGTGATTTTATTACGGCCGAAGTATTATTTGGACCATCTAGTTTTGTATAATGTGATAGTTTGAATGGTTAGCTAAATAGTGGAGGCACGAAAGGAGGTGGCATAAATGCTAATTTTCTTTGCATTAAAATGAACATTGAGTTTTATTGTTATTTTTATTGCGGTTTAAATGCCAGCTAATTGTGACGGATATTTTGTAAATGTAGCGAAAAGCAAGGTCTGACTTTTTGAGCTTTTCAAGTGAGTCATTTTACTTTTTTAAAACAATCCATAATACATTTACCTAGGTAAGTGGTGATAAAAAGTGTATCCTATTAGTTGTTTATATCTTTTTATTTTGCTCGGTTGCTTCATCTAAAATTTAACAGCATTCGGTAAAACTGAAAGCTATCGAGATGGGAAAATACGAGTAATCTATTTTTCTTGTTTAGTTTGATTAATTAGATAAATTATGCGGATTCACTTAAAATTCGCCGATTTTGTTAGTGGCACAACTACCAAAGGAGGTGAGATTTTTCTGAAGCGAAACTGAACTGAACTGAACTGTAGAAAGAGCTATTGAAAAAAACAGGATGGTTTTAATCTTCCAGCGAAAGCGGGAGAACTTACTTTGATAGTTTAAAAAAAATATACATGTCGAATTGAGAACCTCCTCCTTTTTTTTCGTCCGTTAAAAATTATGGTATTTGTACATATACAACGTGTAACGCCAAAAGCGCAAAACCTCTCGTGGGGTAACTCAGCACATGTTACTGAACAATTTTTGTTCTAAGACTTTTGGAAATTCGCAAAAAAATAATGGTTTTTCATACAGATGTGCCCGACCAATTTCTCATTTTGAATAGAATACAATAGAATAGAATTAAAGAAAACCATTTTTTTTTTTTTGTGAATTTCGTTGTATATACCTACATGAAATGAATTTTATTATCCAAATCTCTCATCAGAATGTTACATCAATTTTTCAATAATAAAACTGTTTTAAAGGTTATCAAATTGTTGCCCACATTTCATCTTCGTGATCAAGAGATTCAATTCAATCCAGCAAACAATTCGACTGCGATGTGTTACATACACTTTTGGCTTTACAATAGGTTTAGATGACTTTCTCTGATAGATTTAACAAATGCGGTATTTTTTTTTTTTGTGGGAAGAGTATTAGACTTTAACCGAACCATGAGGAGCACGTGGCTAAATAATAACAGCCGCACACTGCACAGGCCGATCTTTCGGGTTAAGTCGCGCTTGCCGAGGTTGGTCTGTGGATGGGTAACCATCTGTCATAACAAGTTTCCTCCGTACCTCGGAAAGCACGTAAAGCCGTTGGTCCAGGCTGTCATTTGACAGTCGTTACTGTTAGTCAGAAGTTACTAGGTTGTGGAGGTCCAATATGCAGTCGCTCCTTGTAAAATACTGATATTCATCTGCATCTGGTTCTACTGGAAACCGACTCCAATATAGTTGGGAAAAGACTAGGCAGATGAGTAATAGACGTCAACTTACAAGGTGAACAGAAGATCACCAACATCTGGTTCTGTTGGAAATCTATGGGGGCCCGTGTTCAGTAGTGACGTCTAACGGCTGATATGATGATGATGGTGTACTCAACACCATCAGTAGACTTTGGAGACACAAAAAATCACATATATCTTGTTCAACGTTTATAACACCTTAATTCACATACACAAACAGCTAGACTTGTAGGCTATAGAAATGTTTGGTCTGTTCGGGAATCCAGCCGACAGTCAAGCTAGCAATAACGCAAACCATGCCATTAATAGAACACATGCATCCTAAGAAAACCTAATCGGAGGCATGTAGGTTTTTGCCAGATCCCCATAGAGGACCAAAAGCCTGCTGGAGTCGCTAGTCCATAATCGGTAACCGTGACCATATTACGTGAAAGTCTATTGAAGGAACATCGTGGATTTTAGTCAGTACGAGTCTGACTGTCCTTTCCGCTCTAGCCAGGGTTTTAGGACTCGTTTACCACGATTAAAGTAAGGTTTCTAGGGGTTTTTTTCTTGGCGTGGTAAAATCATCATAATTTGATGATTTTACCACGCCATCCCACCCATCCTACCACCCAGGGCAGGGCAGGAGGGACTGTCAGACTTGTACTGACGAAAATCCATGGTGTCCTACAATAGCCCTTTACGTTCCGAGGTCACGGTAGCTCATGCGTTCCGCGATCCCGTAGAGTTTGCAGAGGTCGCTGAGTTAATTCTGACATCAGACAGTCTTTGTTTACATCTTCAGTCGAAAGAGAAGAAAGTCTCTTTTATTTCCACAAGAATAGAAAATATACCATCGTTCCACTTGACGCAAGTACTCGGTACATCAATTTTCCTATATCGCAATTCCATGAGGAGCCTATAATTTGCTAGGGCGTAACACAAAGCCAATTGACCCACTTCTGAAAGTGCTACAAGGTACTTGCTGTATGTAATATTTCACGTTTTTACATGCAAGTGGGACGTGAGTCGTATGGTGAGTACCTACTTGTTTCTTTTTTTTTAGGAAAGGAATAATGAAATTGTGAGTAGGCGCAATAATTCACTCATTAATGCGTTCAATTCTTTACAAACTGCTGTAGGGAGAAAGCCTTGGATTCGTTCTCATAAAGAGTAGTGTTAATGAGTTTTTTCATACAAAATTTTCTCTTTATCAGTGTAGATTTGAGCCTTGTTAATGGCCAAAATATTTCAAAACTTAATGAAAAATAGCTGCTTTTAATTCCGCGAAAATATCCACGCTTGGATGCAGGATTCAGTCCCACCCTGCCGCTCTCATGCATATGTACATGCAGGAAAGATAATGATGCATACACACACAAAAACATGCAAAAAAGGCGCTGTTGTGACACATGTCGAGTATAGGTTTGATTCACATCCGAAATCCGTTTAGGTTTTCAAGCAGTCAACATAACAAGCAAATATTCCCACTGCTAGTACATTCACACCTTTCTGTGAATGGAGGTCCACCAGTTAAAGGTGTCTTTAGATAGTATTTTATTTTCTTTTTTATGCACACCATCTAAATACTTATAGGGTGGCATAATGATCTTATCCTTTCAAGACAAACTTTGGATGGATTATGAGGAATAATAATATTAATGCAGGCACCTGTATTATTACCTAGATATATAGAACCCAAACCGTACCATCTAACCATATCCAATACCTCAACAGACGTCCGTCCTCGGCCACGTCTCGTGACGCACTAAACCCGACCGCTGACATTAATGACCATTGAGCCTACCAGCCATGTCTTCTCAGCTGACGGCTGACGCGCACTGACAGCTGCATCGGAAACCAGCTGCCGGATAGTCTGGGGAGTTCGGCCGTAAGGGCCATAATTGTGTGAGGTGAGTGACTCGTTGTCGATAGGTTTGATTTGATTGGTTAGAGTCGAGGTTTGAAATAAGAATGCGTTGATAGATTTTGTTAGCCTAATCCCAGGATAATCGAGTTTATCATTTTGTTACGCATGCACTCCTAAATCACTGAACCGAACTTAATGAATTTTAGTACACAGATAACTGAATATGTGAAGACGTACGCAAGATCATAGGATACGTCTTTTTGTATAAAACTTGATGGACGGAGTAACGTTTTAAAATTATGTATACCTTTTACCCACGCAGATAGTTTATTTATAACACATATTATATTTTTGAATTATTCCCAATAGCAAGGTTATATACAGCTATAACCTTGGGGTCTTCAAGTCAAGAGTGAACAGGTTACTTCTAGGCAAGCGTGCTTCACTGTCGACCACATCTTGGCTTACCATCAGGCGAGATAGTGGTCAAACGCGAACCTATCTATAATAAAAAAAAAATTGTCCCCTGTAGCCATGTCCTTCGGGGTGACATCTGGGAATTGTCCAATACAATTTGCACCGACTATTCCCATTAAAAACTAACAAGAGGGGACAAATGGGAAGTCTGTTTCTCTTTGTGCTAAAATCATTAAATGATTCCGGAGGGCAGTCAAACAGTCAGAATCGTGCTGACCATGTCAGAATCGTGCTGACCATATTGCTGACTAAAATCCACGGTGTTCTTGAATAGCCCTTTACGTTCCAGGGTCACGGCAATCACGAATTACCGTGACCCCGGCAGGCTGTGGCTCTCTAAAGAAGGGCTTCGTCATTATACTGATACTCTAAAGTTATTGTCAAACAGACAGACGAAGCGAATGCGATTCGAAGCGTTTTTATTTGTAACTAGCTGTGCCCGCGACTTCGTACCTACGCGTGGATGTCGGAACATAACAATGTATTTTTTTTTTATAAAATTGACAAAGTTTCATACAAAATTTCATCCCTTATTTTATCCCCTTGGGGGTAGAATTGATCAAAATCCTTTCATATCGGATGCCTACGTCATAACATCTACTTGCATGCCAAATTTCAGCCCGATCCGTCCAGTGGTTTGGGCTACACATAGCATTATTTTCAGTAAGATAATTTTCAACTAACACACGGGCGACGTCGCGAATGAGTTTTTAATGTTGCTACTGGACCATAAGTCTCCTTCGGACCACACAAGTACATATTACTGAACATTCTAGGACATATCGACATCAAAAATGCTTGTCTATTGGCGGTAAGGCAACTAAAATTGCACAAAATAACCCCCTACAGATACAAAATCTCCTCAACCATGTCACTGAGCCATTCTTCGTATTACAGTAATTTTCTAAAGTCAAATATTTCGATAACAACACTATAGCCCGTAGCTATCGTGAAAGCTTGCCCAGTCTTGCCCGTAGATCAAACAGACATCGTGTAATCATTGCCCGTTGTAAATTATAGGTGCGGGTTCGAACCGGGTGCGCAATTTATTTCTGTGGGCTATTGTTGTGGTTTTTTTTTTATGTTATGTGTTATATGAAGCAGGAGGATGGAGGATTGGTATTGAGGAGCTCGTGGCTTAATAACTACAGCCGCATAGACCGATCTTCCGGGTTAAGCCGTGCTTGCCGAGGGTGGTCTGTGGATGGGTATCCATCTGTCATACCGACTTTCTTCCGTACCTCGTAAAGCGCGTAAAGCCGTTGGTCCCGGCTGTCATTTGTAGATCTTTGACAGTCTTTACTCTCAGTCAGAAGCTGTAAAATCTGGCAACCATGGGGTATCGTGTTGCTCAGTTACTGGGTTGTTGAGGCTCAACAGGCAGTCGCTTCATGTAAAATACTGATATCCAGCTGCATCTGGTTCGATGGGAAGCCGACCCCAATATAGTTGGGAAAAGGCTAGGCAGATGATGATGCTATATGAAGCAGAATTACGTCTAGAAGTTGATATTTGTAGGTGTGTTAAGGGATGTGACGACTAATTTTTTATTGAAACAGGGTGTAATTAAAAAATTTATTTTGGGACCAACAAAAGATTATCATATAAGTACAATAAAACTCAAGTAAAGAGAACTTTTATGCTGCTTGGCTCCTTTTGTTCTAAGTGGTATTGTAGTCCGGGGTCGCGGGACTTAGGTATTCCTTTACCGTGACCCTGGCACATAAAGAGCTATTGAAGAATACCGTGGATTTTAGTCAGTACAAGTCTGACAGTCTCTCCCGCCCTGCCCGGGGTGGGAGGGAGGACTCATTTGATGATTTTACCACGCAAAAAATGTGGTGTTGGTTAGTCCATCTATAATGGACTAACCAACACAATATATTTTTTTTTTAATTTGAACTAGTAGTTCCTGAGATAAGCCTGTCCATACTAACTCTTCAGCTTTATTATACCCACGGCATTAAGTCCGCCGTTTGTACATTATTGTGCATAAAGTTTAATAAATAAATAATATTACAAGCTGTAATGTTGCCAAGGGTTTCACTCACTACAACTCGAAAATACTCCCACGGAAACATAAAATTGGGATAGCTACTATTCTGTGTTAATCTAGGTTATAAACTATTTGTGTACCAAATTACATCCAAATCCATTCAGCAGTTTTTGCGTGAAAGCGTAACAAACATCCATCCAAACAAATTTTCAAGTTTGTAACATTATTAGGAAGTAGGATAGGAAGAATAGATGTAAACATTTTCTTAGCACATTTCTCCGTCTTTTTAGCAACATTGTACTTGTGAGACATAGCACCGACAATACAAGTGGAAGTCACTGGCCAGAGCGCCTGTGTGGTCCAAGTTAACCTTCCTATACCCGCGCCAATTTTTGTGACACCTATACCCGCGTACGGTCTCACAGACCGAAAGATTGTAACCCCGTTTCTCATGAATTTCCTAAGAAAACCTATGTAAATCAGGTTTGACCTAAAAAGTAAAGAATATAATGAAACAAAATATATCGTGCAACCACTTTATTTTTAATTATTTAACAGACTTTCAAAACATTACAAAACAGCCTTCAAAGTACAGAGTTTTTTCTCAGGTACCACAAAAACAGAACTAAAATTATTTTTTTTCTTCTAATCAACATAAGTTATCTTTTACATTTTAAAGAAGGCTTAACATACTAATAAAAAACACAGGTTGACATAGTTTTTAGTTTCACCATAACAATCAGGACATACCTAAATCTCTGGATCTTCCTCACAGCCAAAATTTCGATCTCGTCTTCTTCATCGTCTTTTTGCCCTGTGTGATACGTTTCTCCTTGTGTCTCAATCGCGTCTTCCACCTCACTGTCATTTTTGTCTTCGTCATCAGTGTCAGAACTGTCTTCTTCCAACAGTGGTCGGATTCTAGGATTCGCTCTTTATCCATTCTAGCGCAGCATACAATCGGTAAAATAATAAATTGATACCAAAATATATACACAATTACATGCACAATTAGCCAGTACAAAAAAAAAATTAGGAAAACACTATAAATAATAATTTTATACTTACACAAAAAATTACACATATACCCGCGTCGGTCTCACGGACCGATTGGCGACAAATACGCGTACATGGACGTTCTCCACAAACGTGTGGCTAGCACTGGCATGAAGTTGACTACAAATCCGGCAGCTAGCAAGAGATTCGACTCGCTAGAGAAATAATTTCGAATAATAAATTCGAAAAATCATTCCGTCGGTCTCACAGACCAACGCGCGGGTATAGGAAGGTTAATAGAATGGAGCGAATAAGGCATTATCTGGATTCATAAAGACCTACTTTTTTATAATTTGGTGTCCTAAGAGTTTTCCCTGTTTTACGGTTACAAAAATGAAACCAACATTCACAGTGATCACTTTTTTTCTCTTTCTTATGGAAGTATCTGTATCGAAACAACGAAAAATGCATAGTTCAAGACTAGCCCTAGAAACAATGCCTAGGTGTAATAATCTATTATTTTAAATTCCAACAATATTCATTACGGATACCTAGAGGTTTGATGCTCGTTTCATACACGAACAATTAATCGCATTTTATTGAACATTTGAATATACGTACCATGGATAGGATACGTTTTATCCTGATACGAAATTCCCGTGATATAATTTTCCAATTCCAATACGGTGGCATAGCGAAAAGGCTAGTTTAAAAAAATACAAGAATGACCATGACAGCCCAAAAACTTAAAAAAAAGTAGGTGTGTTATTATTTTATCTTTGAAATTGGATACAGTCATGTTCATAACAAGAAGACTTGGTGTTCGGTAAACACTATCTGGAGAAAAACTAAGAATAGGTAACAAAGTGTAGTACATCCATAGTTTATGTAGTACAGAGGAAGGCGAGCTGCATGCCATGAATCGACAATAGAAGCGGAAAGTAGCCGGCCAGAGGTGAATGCCGTTGAGGTACAAGTTACTAACTTATAGCGAGTGACATGTTCACTTTTTCTTATTTTTTCTGAACACAGAAAAAAAAGAAGTTTATTGAGTAGGGCAACCACTCAATTAATTTGTCTGTGTTGAATTTTAAATTGATATAGTCAAACTTGAAGAGGAGACATAGAGACGTGCTGAAAAAACTATTTAGAAAAAAAAGTAAACTGCGAAAACAAATGTAGTGAACTGAATTATACAGATATTCATGTATTTATTCTGAGTTTGGCTGTTTTTTTTCTTAGAATTTAAATGTTTCAAATACAAAAGAAATTCCTAGTTTATAAGTTACTGCAATAAAAACTGCGAAACGCACAACTAAACTTCAAGATGGACGATGCAAAGGGCGGATATTACCGCGTAAAAAAGGAGGCACCGTGGTTTGGCACCGTGGTTTAAGCAGAGGCCTTTGTTCAGCAGTGGTCGTCCTTGGGCTGATGATGATGTTGATAATGTATGTAAGATCCAAGAATTCCCAAATATTTTTTCTCTTGCGCCTTACACCAAATGCCCAAGTAGCCTCCGGACTCCAAGATAACCATTTAGCAGTTGCAACAAACCTGCCTATTTCGCCCCTAGACCCTCCATTGTTTTCTCGCTAAAATAATAACCCGGTAAAAATTGTTCGCGTATGCTCCGAGCTTAAAAAAAGAGAACTTTTAAAAACGAATTATGAATTAAGAGAATGTTCACTTGAAATTGAAATGATACATTTATTTGAATGTTGGTGTTTCTGTTTCTGAATATTTATTTGGACATAATAATGTATTAGGTGAAGGAAAACATCGTGAGAAAACCGGCATGTCCTAGAACCAAAAATTCGAAAACGTGTGACATCCACCAATCCGCCTTGGGCCCGCGTGGTGGATTATGGCCTACTCCCTCTCACAGAGAGGAGGCCTGTGTCCCAGTAGTGGGATGGGAACATTAATAGGCTGATGATGATGATCAATATTGTATCTAGTTTTGTAAGTGTTTGGTTATGTTGTTTTTATATTTAAATGTTATTATTTTGGCCTCTATTTATTTCTTTTTCATTATGGTTCAGCTAATCACCAAATAAGGAAAATTCGATGATATAATTCGTTTTATGTTGAGTATGTGCAATCTCGTTGAATAATTTCAAACAAAACAGACTTACCTACTTCAGTATCTATCACGGTCCGGTGTCCACAGCCATGTCCACAAACCATAATCGGAAATCGCAATTACCACTATGACAGAAATTGAAAAAAAAACTTCTAATTCTATGAAAAAAGAATTTGGGATAAATGTGGCATATGCAGGCAACAAAACATGCAATCAAATCAACACACGACAGGTGTTGTGCCTCTATTCGGGGCATCTTCCGTAAAGAAATAACTCGACGATCGCTCAGGCGGCAATGAGCCCAAATACTGCATATTTATCGCAAAGTAAAACCTAATTCCACAACATATCTAAAAAACAATACGTTAACCGCAGAATAAGCTCAACACCTCACAATGGACTTCGCAAAGCCTCGCATAATTCTAAACGGAGCCATCGCAACGCGAGGCACAATTGAAGTCGATAACTCCGGCTGCAACTCGGTAACTCTGGAACTCCGGACAACTATCTCTAACTCCGGGCTCACAAAGCCAGCATCGGATATAGAACAAGCATTCTGTGTTCTAGTTCCTGAAACGATTTATTAGACTAAGTATTCGTGATACTTTCGGTTTTCTTACTTCTGATGGTTGGTTGGAAGCCGAGGTTCTAGCATTAATTCTACGTATTTAGGTAAGGGGAGAAGGTAATCAGGGGGGTAAAGGGAGAAGGTAATCAACATCAATACCATCCCAAATGTCAACCACACCTGCACGAACCGGTTTTGGCGGCGGAAGACAATAGGCTACCGTGGTGCTCCCAGCTGGATAACGAACGAGGCACTGGCGACCGAGTAAGTGGCGGTGTAACCACTCACCTACGTGAAGTAGATGAGGCTACAGCAGCTTTGAGATTCAAATAATCTCTAAAAGTACTGGAGCAGAAGGCAACGGGAAACCACTGCTACTATTTGAATCTGAATCTCGGGACATCCTTTGACCCGGCATTCATACGGTCAACATACGTGTTCGTTTGCTCTGTGTTTAAAAATCTTAATTTGTACTCAAATCCGAAACAATTTTAAAATATACTACATAGGAGTGATAAATAATACATAAGTGAAGTGAATCTACTAAAACCTATAAGAAATAAGTGCAAAAACTCAAGTTATTTCGTGTCAACAGATACAAGTTTTAAATTACAACCGATCAGCTGGTGAGTGAATGACTTTGCAAATAACGCGCAGTGCACACCATTCTCACGGCTCGGTAACGCGCAGAAGAGACAGTATCGCTTGGATCTCCGCACGGTGACTCATACGACGACACGCGCCAAAGAGTAAGCGACGTAGATTGGACAACGTTTTATGCCTTCATTGTTTTGACTCTGAGAGGAAGACTATTTAACAAGATTTTTAGTACATAGGGAAAAGTATGGACAATTCAGAAATGGATAATATTACGTTCCGGAAAACACCAAGGTCGAATTCATTGGACAGTATATTTAATGACAACTTAAGCACAGATTCTACGCAACTTGATACAACAATGCTCAGTTTACCTAACACATCCATAAATGAATGCGATACCATATTAAATCTTAAAGAGACAATTAATAAGTTAACAATGGAGTTGAAAAGTGCACACCTTGAGATCGACAATTTAAATAGTGAAAACTTCCGCCTTAAAATGGATATAGGCCAATACCAGAAAGTAATTGAAAGCTATAAGAAAGTAAATATATTAGAAACAAGGATATTCTCACCGAAATCTGCACGCAAAAGAAATAATCTAAGAACAAGCAGCTTTTCTACCCCGACAAAATTAACTCTGCCTTCCAATACGAATCATCATCACCATGACAACGACATAGCAGTACAGACACCAACAAGTGAGGTAGGTGACATCTCGTTCAACACAGCTGGATCAATATGTGATCCTGATGAAATACAACAAAGAAAGTGTTCACCAAAAACCATAACACCAAATGTTAACACCCAAAAAAAACCAAGCAATCACGAGTCTCGCAGAAAACAGTCTTCGGAACGCCAGGAAACTATCAATAATACTAAGGAACAATACAAGCAACATAAATTGTGCATTTTAAGTACCAATAAACATAACAAGGTACTCGATATAGCGGAAGAGACGATTGACAAGAAATTCAACCTTTGTCATTACGTAATACCTGGAGGAGCCTTAACCAATCTCATGGAGGGGATAAACACAAAACTAGCTGACTACACGAAGAATGACTTCTGCGTGATTTTTATCGGTGAAGAGGACTTTAAAGTTAGTAATAATTACTCTAAACTTATATTAGGTGTAAGAAACACCCTCAGTAGCATGACACATACCAACATTATACTATGTTTACCAACGTATAAATATAATATTAATGCTAATATGTATAACTGGCGTGTCATGAATTTCAATCAATCATTGTATTAAGATATTAGAAATCACAAATATGCTTATGTTTTAGATACGAATGCAAATATAGAATATGACTTCAATACCTTCTTTAAGCACTCTGGTCAAATAAATAATTTTGGACTGCGGACTGTTTTCGATAGTCTTATAACATTAATCACAGACATACAATGTTTTAACACTCAAAATCAAAGGAGCCATTTGGTAACGTTAACGAAGCACGAACCCACCCATGTACTAGAAACGGAAAGACAGTTTTTTCGTTAATAATAGCATATATGTGATGCATCAGAACATTGCAGGTCTGCTAAATAAGACAGCAGCGCTGACCGTTTGTTTACAAGAATTAGAAGATAAAAAAACTAACATTGATGCACTGTGTATAACAGAACATTTTATGATGTCAGGTTACGAGAATCACCTACAAATCCCAAATTTCAGTTTGGCGTCATTTTTCTGTAGGAAGGATAGCAAGCGTGGAGGAACATGCATACTGATTAGAAACGGACATCAATGGAAAGATGTGCCACAGGTAGCAAATGCATCAATAACTGGTGTAGTTGAGTGTTGTGGTGTAGAACTCATACAGTATAAAACTATTATTTTGTGTGTTTATAGGGTGCCGAAACTAAATAACTTAAATACATTTTTTGATGTTATAGGAAAAATGTTACAAGACCTAGTTAAAAAGAAATATGAGCATATTATAATGGCAGGAGACTTTAACATTGATATTATGAAGAGAAATAATACTGTATTGGAATTTGAATGTTTGTTACTTAATTTCAATCTCAAATTAGCCTTAAAACAGCCAACCAGATTACACAGCCAAACGTGCATAGACAATATCGCACATAACTTCAAAGCCAAATGTGAGACTGAGGTAATTAAATTTGCGCTTTCAGATCACACAGCGCAAATAATTAAGTGCCCGGTGAAAAAAACCAGTATCTTAAAATACTGGTGTATAAAAAGGCGTGACTACAGTGCAGAGAACCTTTTAAAATTTAAAGAATGTTTAGGACAATTGACTTTCTCAGAAATGTATGAAACTAGTAACCCTAATGACGCGTTTGACATTTTCATTGACATTTTTAAACTATTTTATGACCTCTGTTTTCCTCACAAATGGATAAAAATAAACATGATAAAAAAACCTAAATGGATTTCACGCGGTATACAATTATGCAGCAAAAATAAACGGAAATTATTATGGCGCTACAGACTTAAACCAAACTTATCAAACAAGACAACTTTCATAACTTACAATAAAAGGTTTAAAAAAATTATAAGTTTAATCCGACGAGCTCAAAACAATTACTCTATAAAAACATCATCAAACAAATCAAAAACCACATGGAATATTATAAATAAATCAAAAACTTGTTTCCCTAAACAGTCTGTTTCTCAAATTAACGTAGATGGTAAAATAATAAATGACCCCCAAGAAATAGTAAACGCATTTAATAATTTTTTCATAGACAAAATTGAACCCATTCAAGACTCAGGAAGTAATGTGAAATCAAGGATTATACCGTGTCAAGAGTCTATTTATGTTCCCCCCAGCTTACCAGGAGACATAAAAAACATTATAATGTCACTAAAGTCCACAAATAGTACAGGATATGACGGAATTTCTACAAAGGTAATCAAATATGTATCTGACATTATCTGTTCGCACCTAAGCTATCTAATAAATCTAAGTATCTGTGCAGGTATATATCCAAATGCCCTTAAAGTATCCATAATAAAACCGTTATTTAAAAAGAACGATCATGAAAATCTGGCTAACTACAGACCAATTGCTCTCATTCCGATCATATCTAAAATATTTGAAAAATATATTTATAAACAACTGTATTCGTTTCTTGAAAAGAAATGCATATTAGTAGATGAGCAGAAAGGATTCAGAAGAAACCGGACAACAAATATGGCCATCTATGATTTCTTGCATCAAGTAATAAGAAGTATGGACAAGAGAATTCCGGTTTGCTCTATTTACTGCGATATGACGCAAGCTTTCGACTACGTGGACCATAAACTTCTTTTAAAGAAGCTAGAGATATGTGGCATTAGGGGAAATATACTCAATCTTATACATTCCTACCTAACTGGCAGAAAACAGTACACGGAAATGGCTAAAATTAATATAAAGACAAGAAAAGAGGAAATCTTTATATCTGACCAACGAACGCCAGTCTATGGAGTCCCACAAGGAAGCGTACTGGGAACTCCACTTTTTATAGTCTACATTAATGACTTGCCTAGTGTGACCAGACACCCCATGACCCTTTTTGCAGATGACAGTACAGTGACTATAATAGGTAATAATAAGGACATGTATAAATTTGACATTAATGAATCTTTAACATCCATAATATCATGGCTAAATCAGAATAATCTTAAAATTAACTTAGATAAAACTACTATTATGCATTTCTATCAACGGATGCAGATTGATAACGCAATTGAAGTCGCCCACAATGGCTCAGTTCTAAAGACAGTTGACAATGCCAAATTTCTAGGGATAATTATTGACGCGAATCTGAATTGGAAAGCCCACATTGAACTCGTGACTAAAAAGCTGAGCTCATCCGCGTATGCACTTTTCAAACTATCCTCAGAACTTAACCCGGATGCCCTGGTGACTGCTTATCATGGGTTGGTTGCATCAGTGTTGCGCTACGGCATAATTTTCTGGGGAAACTCGACGGACAAAGAAATTGCATTCAAAGCCCAAAAAAGATGTTTACGCGCTATGTTCAACCTAAAGTCGACAGAAAGCTGCAAACCGATATTTAAAAAATACAAATTATTAACTTTGCCGTCTCTTTACATTTTTGAAGTAGCCTCTTTTGTAAAAAGTAACCCCCATCTATTTCCACGACTATCGGACACGTTTCCACGCAACAGGCGCGACAATAGCCAACTTTGCTCGCACTCAACAAAAACTGCTCTAATGTCAAAAAGCTGTTTTTGTATGGCACCTAAGATCTATAACAAAATACCTCAGTCTTACAAGGCGCTGAATATAATTTTATTTAAAAACAAGATTCGGAATTTACTGACAGATAAATGTTACTATAATGTGAATGACTTCTTAGTGGATACCATTTGACATCAATTTTACCCATGACATATTTCTTTTAGCCTTATGACATTACTTTTGACATTTGTTTACCTTTTGACATAATAATTTGTAGTTCCATTATTGAAACATATTTCTGTTAGCCTATGGGCATTACTTTTGACATTAGTTTACCTTTTGACATAATAATTATACTGTAGTACCATTAGTGAAATTCAACATTAATCATTATTTATGCAATTTAATTCATTCTATAATTATCCATTATTGCTTTTGAACATTATGTATCCTTGATTTATCTAATTTCTTATTATTATTATTAATTATTTCACAAAAAATAAGCTTCCGATACTTCTGAATATGCCACGTAAAATAATAGACAAACCTGTAATTTATCTAATAAATTGTAAAAAAGCTAAATTTGTGAACCTCACCAGGTAAAACATGTACGGACAAACTAAATTATAAGAACTTGCATGCTTAATTTGTGTGTAAACGCATGTTTTGAACAAATAAAATATCTTTATCTTATCTTATCTTATCTTTATCTTTATTTTCCCATGAGAGTTATGGAACCGTCTAAAAAGTATTTCAGGAAGCCGAGCGATCCGTGTAGCATACGGTGCCATGATCTTTCCGGGGATCAGGGTGTGAAATGTGCTACCGGCCAGGACGATGTAGGCGACCAGGCACCTCCTGGAAAGTATGTTACTGGAAAGAAAACCATACAACTACGCAATAAGATCCGCATCGGTACATGGAATGTTCGTGGTCTCCTCAAGGACGGCCAACTGAAAGTGTTGGAAAGCGAGTTGGAGAGATGTAACTCCATCATAACTGGCATTAGTGAGACTCACTGGAAGGATAGCGGCCATTTTGACACAGGGAAATACCATTTATTACTCCGGAAATGAAAATAACAGCGTCGCTGGAGTCGCGTTTGCAATTCTACGTAGCGTACTTGAAGTACATTTTACATAAAATGAAAGGTATACCACTGGTGTACGAATGCAGGAACAAATATTTGTATGGCCTACAAGAAATTGTTCCTGGTCTTAGTGTATGTGAGCTTTTATGCTAGGAAAAATCGGATCGGATAAGGATCGGATATAGATTTAAACTAACAATGTACCAAAAATTGTAATTAGTAATATTGAATAATTGTAATTAGTAATTTTGAATAATTTTATTGTAATTATTAATTTTGAATAATTGTAATTAGTAATTTTGAATAATTGTAATTAGCAATTTTGAATAATTATAATTAGTAATTTTGAATAATTGTAATTAGTAATTTTGAATAATTGTAATTAGTAATTTTGAATAATTGTAATTAGTAGTTTTGAATAATTTTAATTAGTAATTTTGAATAATTATTGTAATTAGTAATTTTATTAACATTTTATTTTATTCTTATTTTCAGAGAGATTTCATCCTTATAATTGACCCTGACGATCGATGCAATAAAAGTACAGGGTATAATTTTTTCAGATTTTTGCCGGTTCGATTCCCGGGCGTGGGAGAAGACAATTTTCGAAAATCTTTAAATGCAGTTTGCTTTCTATTTAAAAATAAAGGAATGTTTCCTTTGAGTAAAATTTTCTATCTGCAGTATTAAGAGTACTTTCCCTCTAGGTGGCATTACAAAATTCCTCCCTGTATACGGACACCAAAATAACATTTTTTACAATTTTTGTCAGTCTGTCTGTTAGTTACGGCTAATCTCTGAAATAGCTGGGCCGATTTTGACGGGACTTCTATTGGCAGGTAGCTGATGTAATACGGAGTTTCTAAGTCTACTTTTATTTTACAAAAAAAGGTTTATTTTTATAAAAAAAGACATTGTTTAGTTCCGACATCCACGCGAATGAAGTCGCGGGCACAATATTATTTAATACAATATTATTTGTACTCAAACTTAACCTGTTCTTCCATCCATACTTCCACTAAGTGCTCTTGTCTCCCAACAATATATTACCGTTGGCATCTCTTGAGCACTTGTTTAGAGATCTATGTTCCAAGTTAGGCTAACCTCAGGAATATATCGAAGTTTCTAGCACCTATCGGACACGGTCCATGAGTTTCCAGTGAGGAGTGGTTGGATGAAGACTTCGATACAATAGAATGGACTGGATTGTTCTAATATATTCGAGTTCTCTTGAGAATAAAGTGGCTTATTTAAGAGGATCTCGTAGTGTCATAATTACTGTCACACAGGCCGATCTCAATAGAGCAGTGGTAGCCCAGCGGTATCGGTACTGATTTACGGAGTTTGTAGGTTATGGGTTTGAATAAAGTCAGGCGCATTATTTTGTGTTAATTATCTCGTCACCACTGCTCTCAAAACTGTGAAGGAAAACATCGTGCTGAAACCAAAAAATCGAAGATGTGACACCTACTAACCCGCACTGGGGCCGTCGTGTGGTGAATCATGACCCATTCCCTCTCTCAGAGAGGAGGCTGTGACACACCCAGCAGTGGCATTATAGGCTGATGTCGATGTTGAGGCCTATCTTTCAAGTTAAGTCGCATTTGCCGACGTAGGTCTGTGGATGGATGACCATCTATCATAATGAATTTCCTTTAAGTCTTTAAAAATACGTAACGAAATGGGTCCCGGCTGCCATTTGAAAATCTTTGACAGTCGTAGCTGTTTATCGAAAGCTGGAAAGTGTGTCAACCAGTCTTGCCTAATATTTAGTCTAATTTAGCTGTACTTGACACTTTTTTTGAAAATATTACTTTAGTAACCATGTTTATTATTTACTAGTTTTTTCAAAATATTTATTTATCTCTCGCCAGTTTTAAGCCCTATAAAACTCTCTGCTTTACAAAGAACAACCGTAAAATCTTCATCTATTATTCCAAACAACCTAATTATCCCAGCGATTCAAAATCTCAATCGTGAATTCTGTATGGAACCTAGACACAGGTCCAAAGACATTCGTCTAACATCGTCCGCTGCTTTTGAAAGCGGTTGGAGAACCCTGTATTTAGTTATTTAAACTTAAAGCAGTTTGGAGTTTGCCTCTCTTTGCTTTATCCATAGATATAGCTTTGTTCTATTCATCCTAGAGTCGTTGTGGTTCAGTTGTAACGAGTTGTAATGTCGTGGATTCATACCCATGCACAATACTTTTTAACCGACTTCAAAAAAAGGAGGAGGTTATCAATTCGACTGTATTTTTTTTTTTTATGTTTACCTCATAACTTGCGACTGGGTGAACCGATTTTCATGATTCTTTTTTTATTCGAAAGCTGGTGCTTCCCGTGTGGTCCCATTGTCACCATTTCAGGATCTGATGATTGGATCTTGGAGAAATCGAGGGCAACCCTCAAATTTTATTAGCTGACACATAGTTTTTCGCAAATCTTATGAAGTAATTCGAGTACTTGCGTATGGAAATCATCATCTCATGTAGCTGAGTTGATGATGGAAGGTTCAACTCCTCAAGTAAGAAAATTATGTTTGAGTTCGCATATCTCCGGAACTATAAGTCCGATTTAAGTATTTTTTTTTTTGTTGTACTAGGTATCGTTCGATTTAGAAGTACTCTACAGGAATACTGCAAATTTCATCAAAATCGGTTCAGCAGTTTTTGAGATAGGGAATGAATAAAAGAGATGTTAACGATGTTATTACCGGTGCTACGGATTACAAAATTCTAGTGCACATGTAAGAAAATGATGTATTTGACAAGAATTTTGGTTGAATATTTAAACTAAAAAGAGTAAAATAAAAACTTTTTAAAAAAAAAGGTTGCACTCCAGGAGTGCCGGTAGAAGTGAAAACTTTTTTGTTACTATGTTTTATTTTTAATTTGAATGACGTCTTACTCATTTTCGATCAGGGTCACGTGACCCTGACGCGAGTTTTAAATTTTTTACCCATTACAGAAAAAGTGTACAACGCCGCTAAAGAAGTTTTCACTTCAAAAAATATGACCGCCTTCAAAAACAACCACAAAAAAGAGTAAAATAACCTACAAAACTTTTCTGTCGGAAGTCGGTGGCAAAAGAGACAATGAAATTAATAAAAAAGTCACCGACTTCCGACAGAAAAGTTTTGGAATTATTCCCGTTGGATCCCACTTTTGGATCCCATTTTTTAGGTAGTCCCGATGAATCCCATTTTTAATTCCCGTTTAATCCCACTTTTTGACAACATGTGTACATATCATAAGAAAACTGCTACCGTTATTTTACTGATGTATTCTGAGTAACTAATTTATGAATTTTACTAAAAAAAAAAAAATCCACAAGATCCGGCCACCCAAAAGTACTAGGCTAGTATAAGATCAAGGTATGTTTTGCAGTCTGGTGCTACGTGACACGCAGCGCGGGGTAAGGTAACTCTAAATGGCCTGCCAAAGTACTAGGCTAGCATAATCTTAAGGTGGTAAACGGCAATTTATGATAGTAATTTTGTCGTTGAAAGTACTCGCATTCAGATTTTTTAAAGCATGTGAGATCCAACGGGAATTGTTTTTGGGATTCAACGGGAATAAAACGTTTTTCTTTTGTTATGGGATTCAACGGGAATTACTTTTAATTTTTTTGGGATCCAACGAGAAAAATATTCAAGTGGGATTCAAAAGTGGGATCCATCGGGAATAATTCAAGTTTTGTAGGTTATTTTACTCTTTTTTGTGGTTGTTTTTGAAGGCGGTCACATTTTTTTTTTAAAGTTTTTTCTTATCGTGGTGAAATCATTAAATGAGTCCTCCTCACCCAAGGCAGGGCGGGAGGGACTGTCAGACTCGTACTGACTAAAATCTGCGCTGTGTCCTTCAATAGCCCTTTACGTCCCAGGGTCACGGTGATTCGATAAGTCTTGCGACCAGGAGCAATTATGTACAATCAACAAAGTTGAATCATGACCCATTTTGACTAAAAATCCTTTGAATCCGTCAAATTGATAAAGATCAAAGTCGTTACCATGGAAATGTATGTTTACGCGATTGTGGACCTAATTGTATTTGAAAGTCTGTTAGAAAATAAGCTTATGGTGGGTCATGATTCAACTTTGACGATCGTGCTTTGCTTTTGTATCACCACTGCTTCAAAACGCTAAAGAAAAACATTGTACGGACACTGGCCTGTTCTAGAACCATTAATTCGAAGACAATAAATGTGTTATCAATTTCTTTTTGTTTTAGTTAGGTAGTTTTTTTTTAAGTTTCCATCTTCTCAATCATTTGTAGGTATATGTACATTAACATCCAAACTAATTAGTATGTTCAAGACGAAGTGTGCAAAATTAAATTGGAATCCAAGTCAGCGGCCAAGTTCTCTCTAATGTACGTTTACATTCTTAATAATCGCTACACTTGTTCAAATATTAACGTTTCGTTCTTGTTTTTTGAACATTTTCCTCATTCTTTCCTTAAAATTAAACAATATGGCTTATTTTATTCCGTTTTGTTGTTGTTTTACATTGTCCCATTTCAAATCTTTATTCCATTTTTAGTTTTTTTTTTCGTCCTATTAAGACCTACACTGACCTTCTTATTGGTGAAGTGCTTCTGAAAGGCCGGGTGCGGATACTTACAGTCGGCATGCGTGTATGACCAGGCCCTATAGCAAAATGGCAAGCGACATTCGCTAACGTTCAGCAGTCGCTAATACCGACGGTCCCTACGTACAAACGGACATGTCGAAAATGTCATTTTTTTTTTATTGCACATTTCGCTTTAGATTTTTAAGACGCACATATCTGTATATTTATTTTTTTCTTATGTTACGTATTTAACGAGATTTACCAATCGTATATGAGGACAAGTATTATATTTACAACGAATAAGTAACGTAGATGCGGACATCTACACATAACGCTTTGTACGGTGTTTTAAATTGCGCGCAAACGCGGTCATGTCTGACATAACGTCATTTACGGCGGGGGTTTCTCAATAGGGCGTGTACATGTCCTTATTGTATGTTTAGATGCTAAGAAGAATGTTAATTAACAATAAAAAATTTCGCTTCGGTGACCTATTTGGGAATTTGTCTTTGCAATTGTACGATGTTATGACGAATAACTACCGAAAATAAACGTTTGACATAATATGTCATACATGCCACCGTCCGAGAAAATCGATCCGACACAGTCATTATCTCCAGGTGTTCTTGTCTGACTAATTCAAATTCAATTTCATTTATTTCAATCAATTTCAGATCACACACCAATATCAAAATTCAATTAATGGAGAATATTTGCATAGACACAACCTCGTTTCCAGGATTATCCACCAGCAACTTGCTTTCAAGTACAACCTTGTGATATCAGAAGTGCCGTAATATAAGTATGCGCCTGACCCTGTCGGTCGCGGCACTAACGAGCTACCGTGACCCCGGAACGCAAAAGGCTTTTGAAGAACACCGTGGATTTTAGTCAGTACAAGTCTGACAGTTCCTTCTGCCCTGCCCTGGGTGGGAGGACTCGTTTGATGATTCTACTATGTTAAAAAAAATGTATGCACCTGACTCAATTCGCGAAGATGGCAATTTCGTTGTATTGGGATCGACCTGTCATCACTGACAGAACTATTGTTGCCAAAAATCATGACATTGTGGTGATAGATCGATCGGAACGTCCGTTACGCAATGTTTTGTTGTTTATATATCGTATCCGTGTGACTAGAACCTCGTGAAGGCAGAAAAAGATAAATATTCAAGTATCTTGATCTGGCTCGCGAGGTTGTTGGCATATGCAAAGTGAACAGCAGTCATTGTGCCGATAGTCGTGTCGGCTAATGGCTTAGTTGGCTAAAGCCTTGACCAACATCTAAGGAGGCCCTCGCTTGGCCAAGCGTCTGATTCAGAAGGCAGTACTTCTGGACACGGCGCGCATCTTTAGGAAGTTCGTCTCTCAAGAGCCCTGACCACCGGTAGCCCGAACCTTATTCCCGGTGCTTGTGGACTACTATCTTTGAGGAGTGACTGAAGACGCGCCACGGCGGCATCGTCCGCCTGACGCCTGACGCCTTGTGCGGAACGCCCGGAGAACACGATCGAGCATACGGTGGATCTGCCCCGCTTAGGCAGAGACCGCCGTGTCTTCACGAAGCTGATAGGTGGCGGCAACCTCTCGCACCCGGCATTCAACCTGACAATCCCAGCCGCCGCGGGAGACGCCAATGGCAACAGTTATCACAAGGCGATTTCCGGCCACTGTAGACACGGGCGGATGGCGAGTAATGGGTGACTCGCCGTTCGATGATGGGCCATGCCTGGATCGACGGAGCGTCGTGTTCCATGCGCGCCTCAAAGAGCTATCAGTAATCTGACGGGACCCCCATAGAGGACCATAGCCTGCCGGGATCGTGGGACTATTTTATGAGGTAACCATGACCCTGGAACGTTAAGGGCCATTGAAAGAACACCGTGGATTTTACTCAGTATAAGTCTGTCAATCCCTTTCGCTCCACCCAGTGGGTGGGAGGACTCATTTGAAGAATATACCACGTTTAAAAAATTGACATGTCTTTATTTACATTGCAAGAACTATAGACACTTCGAATGAATGAAACCGCGTATAAAGCGATATGTCTTCTTCGATGTATATTTTATAACCAACGGTGGTGATTTTAAGATGTTTAACTTATCCGTTTGAAAACTATAACATTGTTCGACGTTTTCATAAAACGTCTTATTTAAATTCTATGTTATAAACTGATTTCTTCTTTCCTACGTATAAAAAGTTATCTAAGACATGTCCGACATTCTTTTATTTTAATATCAGCGTAGAAACAGTCATCTATCAGTTTTTCTAAGAAAATGAAAAAAAAGAAAACATGTATAAATACCATTATAAAGTTCCTAAAGCTAATAAAACATTATAGAAAAAATAAATTCAAAATTGTACATAGAATTATTTCTAGAGCGATTTGAACATTAAAATCGCTCTCCTGAAAACCTCGGTTTTTGACATGTCCGTTTGTACGTAGGGACCGTCGATACATTTTCAACTTTATGCCCCATTGCATAAAGTTGAAAATCTATCAAAGATTACAGATCATTTTCGTTTGTTTCGTTCGCTATCGCTCAGCAGTCTTTACTAGATTTTCAACTTTATGCGATGGGGTATAAAGTTGAACATGTATTAGCGACTGCTGAACGTTAACGATTGTCGCTTGAAGTTTGGCTACAGGCTCAGATAAATATGAATGTGGATGAGGCTTCGTATCGTAGAAGTCTTTCGGCACGTGTGTTATATTGTGTGCACAAACCAGTTTGTGTTATAAGAAGCATAGATATAAATATACCTATATGACTGGCCTGTTGGTCTAGTGGTTAGAAACCCTGACTGCTATGCCGGAGGTCGTGGGTTCGATTCCCACCGAGGACAAATGTTTGTGTGATGGGCACGATCATTATTTGTTCTGTGTCAGGGTGTAATTTATCTATAATATGTATGTTGTATGTATTTAGAAATATATGTATAAATGTTTAGTGTCTAGTACCCGTAACACAAGCTCTGTTTAGCTTAGGACTAGATGGCGTTGTGTGATAGTTGTGAATTATTATTATTGTTATTATTACCTAAATTGTACGCATGGAAGCGAAGCGACACAGGCGTTAACATGAGGGATGACGGTAGCTGTGCCGTATTTCATACTGTCTCGATTTATGGCCTGTCAAGTGACGTATATGGTTCTTGAAGCGTATGCTCCGAGGGTAGGTAGAGTTGCAAGGGCTTTTTTTTTCTTTTTTTTAGCGTGGTAAAATCATGAAATGAGTCCTCCAACCCCGGGCAGGGCGGGAGGGACTGTCAGACTTCTACTGACTAAAATCCGACCCCAGCAGGCATTTGGCGCGAAACACAACGCGCCACCGACCCGGGCTTGGACCTTGGTCGGACGGCGAGCTACCTATCACTCACCGTCCGCAAGCCCGCTCCGCCGCTGTGCCCTCTGCTGATCAGAGGGACACGCGTTGGAGCATCCACACGACAGGCTATTCGCATACGGGCAAAGACCCCGTAGGCACACAGTGCCTAAGGAAGAGTTTTGCCCGCATCCCAGGGTGCACCGGCCCGAAAAACTGGTCTTGCCCCCGGACGTATCCGAGAGGGAACTCGAGTCCACGGGCGCACGTGGAGGTTTCCTGTCTTAGCACCCCGAGATCACGATAGTTGGATAAAAGGTATTTCAAACTATGATCTATCTATACATATAGTCTACTTACGCGAATTCAGCAGTGGCGGCGGCGTCTAGTGGCGTGTTTCAAACATTTACAGCCTTACTACTAAAACTTAAACATTGTTGAACACTTGTCTAAAAAAAAGTGTAGTTGCGAAACGGACCTTATTTCAACGTCATAATTTGTAATTTTTTTAGACAAGACGTGTTCAACAAAATGTGAATAAATGTGAAATGCGAAAAAATGTTTATTAAATGTGTTTGTGGTACCACCGTTAC
This sequence comes from Agrotis segetum, assembly GCA_036375495.1. Taxonomy (NCBI): domain Eukaryota; kingdom Metazoa; phylum Arthropoda; class Insecta; order Lepidoptera; family Noctuidae; genus Agrotis; species Agrotis segetum. The sequence continues at coordinate 551,178 of JAQSVV010000208.1, forward strand.
ATTTTAAACGGGGAAAGGTGTGTTGTAAACCTATGACTGTAATGTTTTATTATAGACGGGGTACTCACGTCAGTAACATTCCGAATACATGTGAGACCGCAGGCCGCGTACCTATGCGCGACCTGTCACCTCCAGCTTGACAATATTGTAACCTCAACTTTAAATAAGACTTTAATAAAAAATAACACTTTTCGTACAAAACTAAGTCTTTATTCCTCTTTTTTTTTATCGTGGCAAAATCATCAAATGAGTCTTCCCGCCCAGGGCGGGACAGGACGGACTGTCTGACTTGTACTGACTATTTAATAGCCCTTTATGTACCAGGGTCACGGTTATCGAGTGAGATAATCCCGCGACCCCGGAAGTCCTTATTCCTCTAACGCTGTTTTGGCACTTCCGAAAATACATTGTGTTCAATTTAGCACCATACTGCGACTTTGACGTAGACGTACTTTTGGGTAACCGTAGCCTCGGAACGTAAAGGACTATTAATTGAAAGACACTATGGGTTTTATCACCAATCTTACAGTCTGTTCCGTCTTGCCCTGGGTTGGAGGACTCTGTCCACCAAGCTCACGAACGGCTAGCGTTCGTTGCCGAATCTCTGGACAGTTTTTTCAGGTTCTTATTAGTGGAATTAAATAATATTCAGGATTTCAGTGAATAAAACATGCCTTTAATTCGAGTGTGACATTTTTATTATTCCTTTTTTAAAATCAACCTGACAACTGACGTTTCGTTTACAATAAAACCTCAACAGACTCATTTGATAACTTTAAAACAAAACAAAAAAAATCGGCGTCCGTGTTGTTATTTCTCACTAAAATACGCCATCGACGACCGTATGAATTAACCCGCCTAAGCACAACATTTCCGTATTTTACCTGGATCATACTTGAAGTATTAGGGACGTTTATTATGTGAAAACTGTAGGTACAAACGAGGAATCATTTTTTCCCATCAAATTAATCTCAAAGATCCCGTTTACGTTAAAAAACGTGAAAAGTTGTGCTAGGGCCTCATCATCATCAGCCTGTATTCGTCATCTGGACATAGGCTTCACCCAATGTCCGCCACTAAGCCCTGTCTTGAGTTTTCCTCATCCAGTGCTAGGGCATCAGGAACTTTGCTTTCTTGTCGTTAATGTTACCGGCTGGCAATTCAACTATTCCTAATACTATCCATTTCCTTTTTAATTATTAATTTTTGACACCTATTGTAGTGGGTACGACGAGACAGCTACTGAAGCGTATACTAACCCTGTTGCAGACGACGAACTCTTAGAAACACTAAGTTAAAATTAGCATAGAATCATGTAATTATTGTTAATCGTCAGTAAATTATGTATGTCAATCAATAAAAACATGTTAGGCCCGCACAAGGCGGGAAAAGTAACAAACATTCGTATAATACCATTTTGTTACCATATAAGGAAGCGAAAATGTCGTCTTCATGTTTTGACAAGGTCATGACCAAATAAGGTCACGAAAGCACCTCATCGCTCGTTGTGGGCGGGGCCTCCGACAGGTCGAAACCTGTCCGCCTGACGCATGATAAAGATAAGTGAAATACAGGCCTATGATTGGCTAGAGGGCCACTTGTATAAACAGGTCCCTCCACGGCCTGCGATGTGGTGTTTTAACATAAATATAACCAGGAAGAGAATTCGGGTGGTGTTCAGTGTTGTCTACAATTTTCTACAAGTTTTTACATTTTAGTCTTTATTTTCTCTTATGTTTTCAATGTTTTAGATTTTAGGTATACTGTGAGTCCCATGTGCCCTAAGTCGTTGTTATTATTGTGTGTCTAGTGTATAAAGTTAGTTTTATGTGGAAACCAGTGTAATAAAGTGTTAAAATCGTCGAAGTGTTTTGATTCCGAGTAAACCCTTGAAGTAAAGTCAAACTGAGCTATCGAAGAAGGGAAATAAATAGAATAATACAGTCCACACCCTACAGTCTGGTCCTACTACGCCGGATAAAGTACCAGACCTACAGTCTGGTCCTACTACGCCGGATAAAGTACCAGACCTACAGTCTGGTCCTACTACGCCGGATAAAGTGAGAATAAAGTAATCATCGGAACCGCATTAAGTGATAAGTGCCGGTATAATACATAAACGCGTAAATAAGTGTTGTGAACGGATACATAAAACTGTAAGTACTGAACAATAATAACTGAACTAAGTGTATGTATAACTGTATCGTGTACATAAGTGAATAAAGTGTCGATGCTAGGGCAAAGTGTGTTCTCAAGTGTCGAATATCGCGATTATAGTGCGCGTTAAAGTGACCGGCAGAACCGTGGGACTCACAGTAAAATAATAAGTGAAAATAAGACTCTGTGCGCGTTATAATTATGTACTATGTACATATCGTTGTACGAACGTCGGGAGTGACCGCGTAGCGAAATATAGTGAGTTCGCGTCTCGTTTAAACGAAGTGACCGTCGCGTAATAATAAAAGTAAATACGCGTCGTACATAAGCGCGCGCTGTAATATAGTGCGCGCCGCGTCGTCCGTCGGAAGTATATAGTGCCGTCGCGGTAAATAGGGCTAGTCGTGAATATAGTAAAGTATCGAAAGTGCGCGTAAAGTGTAACGTCGTAGTGTACGGATCTGGACAAGTCCAAACCGGGTACGAACTGTCGTGTGTGGTGTGTTGTGCTCCCCGCTTAAAGTCAGTGCAGTTTACCATCAGTGAGGAAGATGGTCATCACCCGTAGCCAAGGTGATGCTGCAGAGGCAGAGGACCAGAGGCGGGCCCTACAGAAGAGGGCAGAGGAGCAAAGGGAAGCAGCTCGCCAGGAAGCGGAACGGATTCGAAGGGAAAGACTACGGAGGATTTCACTGGACCCGCCAGCGTCACCAGCTATCACAGGTGACCAAAGTACTATTAATTCACGACTAATTACCGCGCCTCCTACGACGGTGGACACGGCCACAGCGGGACCATCATCAGGTCTTCTACTGAGTGAGGACCATGGACAAAGGAGGAGGTCACCCGCAAGGTCAGAAAGGTCACAGAGGTCACAAAGGTCAACGAATAGCATGATAACGCGCATAAGGCTAGCAGAGTTGGAGGCCGCAGAAAAGCTAGCAGCCTTACAGAAGAAGTCTCTTGATCTAGAAGCAGACCTAGTCAAGAAGAGGCTAGCCGCCGAAGTGTCCGTTATACAGGACGAACAGGAGAGCCTGCGGGACGAGCCCCTCGCTCCGCAGGAGGAAGGCCACCACAGCAGAGTGGACGAATGGCTTCAAACGAATCCCCTCAGAGCACGGGGGGAGGGGGGCACGGGAGCCCCCCAGGAGGACCCAAGACACATCAAATTCGACATGCCACGGGGGAGGTCGCCGACACCGACGAAGCACAGGAACAGCATCGACAACTTAGCAGCGACCTTAGAAAGGATGGCAAGACCCCGACTACGGCATACGGATCTACCGGTGTTCTCCGGTGGTGTCAACGAGTGGCTACCATTTAATGCGGCCGTACGGGACACCACGAACATGTACAACATTTCGCCTGCTGAGAACATACAGCGACTAAGGAGCTGCCTCAAGGGAGAAGCAAGAGAAGCGGTGTCAGCTCTACTACACACCGCTACCGATCCGGAGGTCATCATGAAGACACTCGAACAGTGTTTCGGCCGACCAGAGGTGCTCATCGACCGCGCCATCGACGAGCTGAAGAGGATGGCGAAGCCCACTGCATCAGCCGCGGACCTGAACACTTTCGCGATCAAGGTGCAGAACACGGTGAGCGTAATCAAGACAGTCGACCGAAGAGGATACTTATACAACCCGCTGCTGACACGTGAGGTACTGGAGAAATTGAGCCCGCACATACGAGCAAGATGGTGCGACTTTGCCTACGACAACGACGACACAACGGAGCCGGAGATAGTCATGCTGTCTCGCTTTCTGATGCGGGAAGCGGACCGGGCGTTGCGATACACGTACGCCCCGCCCACCAGCGCCGCACCCGCCAGCCAGAAGAAGGAGACCAGGCAGCCAGTGACTACAAAGAAGAAGGCCAGCCCCGTCTACACAGCTGTCGAAAACCAAGAGGAAAAAGGTCAGTGCCCTAATTGTAATTTAGATCACGTGCTACCAAAGTGTCCCAAGTACAAGAATATGAGTGTCGACCAGCGGTGGGAGTACCTGAAGACCAACGGCATATGCTTCCGGTGCGCCGAGAGGAAACACAGGCGATTGAACTGTAAGGCCAGGTTGTGCGGCGTGAACCAATGCCGCCGACCTCATCACGCCTCCCTCCACCAGGAGAGGGCGGCGAGCAAGGAAGAGACGACGACCGCGAAATCTACCGCAGAATCCAGCAAGGAGGAGGCAGTACTGTCGGTGGCAACCAAGTCCGCCGCCGGCCCGCAGGAAGTACTGTTGAAGATGTGCCCCATCATAGTCACCGGGTCACGGGGGGAGGTAAGGACGTACGCGTTGTTCGACGAAGGAGCAACCGTCACCCTCATCGATGAAGACCTGGCGACCAGCATCGGAGCGGAGGGTACGTCACGCCCGCTGCGTATACGCGGCGTGAACATGGCGTCAGAAGAGCAGGAGAGCAAAGCGGTACGGGTGCAAGTCAGAGGCATCCAGGAAGACGGCCAGTCGCACGAGCTTCAAGCGAGGACCATTAAAAACTTGAAGCTCCATCAGCAGTCCATCCCAGAGACCCTGCTGGATCACAAACACCTGCGAGACCTGCCGAGAGAAGAGGTTTGTTACGGGCAGGCCCGCCCCGGACTCCTGGTGGGGACAGACCACTGGGAGTGTATCGTGACCAGGGAACTTCGAGTCGGCGGCCCCAATCAGCCAGCTGCCTCAAGGACGACGTTGGGATGGGTGGTGCACGGAACGGCGCCACGAACTATCGTTGCTGACGAAGAGAACGTGCTGCACGTCATCGAGTCCAGAAAAGGAGACGAGCAACTTCATGACCTAGTTGAAGCACACTTCAGAATAGAAGCATTGGGAGTAGCCAGAAAGCCCCGGGTAAGTGAAGCAAACCAAAGGGCGGAAAATATTGTGAAGAGCACAATCAAGAAAATAGATGGAGGCTACGAAGTGGGGCTACCGTGGCGCACGGACAACGTGACCATGCCACCTAGTTATGGAGCAGCGCTCAGGAGGCTCAAGAAAATCGAGCAGAAGATGGACGCGTCGCCGGACTTCGCAGCGCAGTACACCACGCAAGTGAACAACCTACTAGAAAAAGGATACGCCGTGCCATGCGACGGGACAGAGTCAGAAAGTAACGTCTGCTGGTACTTACCTCATTTCGCCGTGCAGAATCCGAACAAGCCTGGGAAACATCGACTGGTCTTCGACGCAGCGGCATCGAGTCATGGAAGATGTCTGAATGATGAACTGCTGGAAGGTCCGGACCTGCTGCTGTCCCTACCGGGAATAGTCTTCCGATTCAGAGAGCGGGCGCGGTAGCGGTCACCGCGGATATACAAGAAATGTTCCTGCGGGTGAAGATACGACGGGAAGACCAACCGGCTCAGCAGTTCCTGTGGAGAGGACAAGACAGGACGTCGCCTCCGCGCCACTACAAAATGACCAGCATGATATTCGGAGCGGCAAGTTCCCCATACATGGCTCACTACGTCAGGGACTACAATGCGGAATTACACGGCAGTAAGTATCCCAGGGCCCTGGAGGCCATAACCAAGGGTCACTATATGGACGATCTGGTGGTGAGTTACAGCGATCCAGAGGAGGCGTGGAAGGCAGTAGAAGAGACAAGGAAGGTGCACGCGGCCGCCGGCTTCACGCTGCGAGGTTGGAGCTCCAGCGACGCGACGGTCTTGCGCGACGTGCCCCAGACGCTCCACGCCACCGCCCCGACGCAGCTGGGAGGGGAGCAGCCGGAGAGCAAGATCCTCGGGCTGTACTGGAACGCCGAACGAGACGAACTCGGATTTAACACGTCCATGAACCGAGTGCCATATGAGGTGAGAGAAAGAATCCGTGCGCCCACAAAGAGGGAGGCACTGAGCGCCGTAATGTCGATTTACGACCCGCTGGGTCTTTTGAGCAATTTTACAGTGCGAGCGAAGATAATACTCCAAAGCCTGTGGCGTTTGCAAACCACGTGGGACGCGCCCATCCCGGAGGAGGAGAACGAACTCTTCGCGGCCTGGCTGGGTCAACTACGGGAGGTGGACAGACTGCGGCTGCCCAGGTGCTACCTCAGAGGGAAGACGAAGCGCATGGAACTGCACGTGCTGTGCGACGCCAGCGAACAGGCGTACGCAACGGTGGCCTATTGGAGGACGGTGAACGAAGATGACAGCGTCGACGTCGTGCTGGTCGCGGCCAAAGCGAAGGTGGCACCGCGGCGAACTCAAACTATACCGCGATTGGAGCTGCAGGCAGCGGTAATAGGGGCCCGACTCGCCGACACCATCAAAAGGGAGCACCGCCTCGAGATCGACAGGACAGTCTACTGGACAGACTCCTCGACGGTGGTTCACTGGATCCATCACGATATGAAGAGGTACACACCGTTCGTCGCGCATCGCCTGGGAGAGATCGCCGAGCTCACCAGCAAGGAAGAATGGCGCTGGCTACCGACGGAGCACAACGTGGCGGATGACGCCACCCGACTCACCGACGCGCCGATCAGCGCGACCGACCGCTGGTTCCGTGGGCCGAGTTTCCTGTGCCTACCGGAGGAAGACTGGCCCGGGAAACCGGCAACAGAAGACACGCAAGAAGAGGTCCTGCACATCGCGCCGGGCCCTGAACGAGACAGCTGGCTTCCCGATCCTGCCCGCTTCTCGAAGTACGAGACGCTGGTGCGCGCAGCTGCGCGCGTACTGGCCTTTACAGACGCGTGCCGCCGCGTCTCGACTCGACTTGAACATCGGCACATCGAACGCGCCGAGAAGGAGCTCCTGCTGAAAACCCAGCGGGACAGCTTCGCCGAAGAAATAGACAAGATTCGGTCTGCTCGCCCCATCAGCCGGGGAGTCGCCTGTACAGACTGGACCCAGTACTGGAAGACGGCCTATTGCGCGTGCGAGGACGAATTGAAGCCTCAAACGCGCCAGTGGAGGCCAAGCGACCTATCATCCTGGATGGTCGACATCACGTAAGTAGATTAATAGTAATGCGCGAGCATTGCGCCGCTGGTCATGCCAACAGGGAACGAGTGACGAACGACCTGCGACAGCGCTACTGGATCATCCACCTGCGGCCCACGGTGCGGGCCATCGAGAAGGCCTGCGCGTACTGCCGCAAGCTGCGAGCGACGCCACAGCCGCCGGCTACGGGAGACCTGCCGCGCGCCCGCCTGGACCCCTTCCACCGCCCGTTCACCAACTGTGGCGTGGACTACTTCGGGCCCATGATGGTGAAGGTGGGCCGGCGCCGCGAAAAGCGATGGGGCGCACTGTTCACGTGCCTCACCTCCCGCGCCGTGCACCTCGAGCTCGTCGCATCACTGTCTACGGACTCAGCAATCATGGCGCTGAGAAGGATGGCTGCGCGCCGCGGTTGGCCGCGGCTCATGTATTCAGACAACGGGACCAACTTCAGGGGAGCCGACCAAGAGCTGCGAGCGGCGTATGAAGAATGGGCGCCGGCGCTCCGAGAAGAGGGGCTGCTGCACAGGATGGAGTGGCGCTTCATCCCACCTGGCGCGCCCAACCAAGGCGGTGCGTGGGAGCGGCTGGTGCGCTCCGTAAAGACTGCCCTCGCTGCAACTCTGCGCGAACGGGCACCTGCAGAGGAGGTGCTGCGGACTCTGCTCGCTGAGGCGGAGTTCGCCATCAACGCGCGCCCCTTAACTCACGTTAGCGTGAGCCCTACGGATTCAGAGGCCCTCACCCCCAACCATTTCCTGTTGGGGTCCTCCACGGGCCTACCCTCAACCGAGCCTTGTGACGAGGCCGACCGACGTGCTTGGCGGGCCAGTCAGGCCCTCGCCGACCACTTCTGGTGACGCTGGCTGCGGGAGTACCTTCCTACCCTGGTACCCCGCGGCGAGCCACAGAGCAGCCGACGTCCGCCGAGGATCGGCGACGTCGTAATCGTCGTCGACAGCACACTGCCACGGAACGTGTGGCCACTAGGAGTCATCGAGAAGACCTACCCGGGACCTGACGGCGGCATCAGGGTGGTCGACGTGCGCACGAGGACCGGCATCTTCAAGCGTCCCGTCAGCAAGCTCGTCGTGCTGCATCGTGAAGAGGAGGCTGCGCAAGTGCGCAGGCTACGCCGGGGGGAGAGATGTTGCAGACGACGAACTCTTAGAAACACTAAGTTAAAATTAGCATAGAATCATGTAATTATTGTTAATCGTCAGTAAATTATGTATGTCAATCAATAAAAACATGTTAGGCCCGCACAAGGCGGGAAAAGTAACAAACATTCGTATAATACCATTTTGTTACCATATAAGGAAGCGAAAATGTCGTCTTCATGTTTTGACAAGGTCATGACCAAATAAGGTCACGAAAGCACCTCATCGCTCGTTGTGGGCGGGGCCTCCGACAGGTCGAAACCTGTCCGCCTGACGCATGATAAAGATAAGTGAAATACAGGCCTATGATTGGCTAGAGGGCCACTTGTATAAACAGGTCCCTCCACGGCCTGCGATGTGGTGTTTTAACATAAATATAACCAGGAAGAGAATTCGGGTGGTGTTCAGTGTTATCTACAATTTTCTACAAGTTTTTACATTTTAGTCTTTATTTTCTCTTATGTTTTCAATGTTTTAGGTTTTAGGTATACTGTGAGTCCCATGTGCCCTAAGTCGTTGTTATTATTGTGTGTCTAGTGTATAAAGTTAGTTTTATGTGGAAACCAGTGTAATAAAGTGTTAAAATCGTCGAAGTGTTTTGATTCCGAGTAAACCCTTGAAGTAAAGTCAAACTGAGCTATCGAAGAAGGGAAATAAATAGAATAATACAGTCCACACCCTACAAACCCTAAGGGTTTATACGCACTATGCGGGTAGCCGCATTGCGGCTAGTCATCCGGCTGACCGCAAGCACAATTATGTACGTAATATTCATTTCTATAATGCGCACTGCGATGCGGCTACCCGCAGACCGCTCCGGTCGCTCGGAGGGCTGCGGCCCGAGTGACGGCCAGCCGAACGGTTGCTATACGAACTGTGCGGTTCAGTCCGCGGCTGCCCGCCATTGAGTGAGTGTGTGCACGTGGTACGTCTGGTAAAATGGAATTCGATACCGAAAAATTTATCATCGAAATCCAGAGTCGGCTAGCAAATTAGGAACACCAAATTACCAGAGTATTAATGTAGTAAATAGCTGCAACTTCGTCTACATCCATCTTTGAAATGGATCAATATGACCGCGAATCGCAACGGTTCTTCAACCGCACGTTGCGGTTGCGAATACGGCTGCCCGTGATCCGGCCAGCCGCATTCGCAACCGCATCCTGCGGTCAGCCGGACGGCTAGCCGAATTGCGGGTAACCGCACAGTGCGAATGAGGCCTAAGGATTCATACGCACTATGCGGTTACCCGCAATGCGGCTAGCCTTTCGGCTGGCCGCAGGATGCGGTTGAAGAACCGTTGCGAATTGCGGTCATACCGATCCATTTCAAAGATGGACGTAGACGAAGTTGCAACTATTTACTACATTAATACTCTAGTAATTTGGTATTCCAAATTGCTGGCCGACTCTGGATTTCGTTAATACATTTTTCGGTATCGGTTACGTTATGGATCGATTTGACCGCAAATCGCAACGACTCTTCAACCGCATCCTGCGGTCAGCCGGACGGGTAGCCGCATTGCGGGTAACCACATAGTGCGTATGAATGCTAAAGGTATTATTTGACTAGAGGCTAACAATTTGGTATAATCGTTCGGAAGTTATGCGGTTTTGTTTAATTAGTTTAAAGAAAATAAAGCAGAGTAAAACATAAATATATTTCAATTATAGAAAAAATAAATCGTCAGTATTATTCTTCGACTTGAGATTCTTCGGTAGCAGCTTCTTCTTCGGTAGATTCTTCGTTAGATTCTTCGGCAGTAGATTCTTCTGTATCAGATGTAACATTACTTTCACTGTCTGTTTCGGAAGTATCTGTATCAATATTTTCGGACGTAGTATCCTCAGTAGTGTCTGTACTATAATCGTCAGTGTCTGTTGTATTCGTATCAGCCTGCGTTTCATTGGCCGAAGTAGTATTCTGTGATGCAGTGGTAGTGTTACTAAAGTCGTCATCTATCCTTTCTGTGTTCTCTTCTGCTTCTTCTCCTTCGTTAATTTTGTGCCAATCCTGTTCCTGAGATCGCACTGCAAATATACAGGTAGTGACACATTCATATTCGTCTTTGAACATGTTTATGTTCGGGAGACAGCCACGCCAAATGCCTACTTCACATCTTGATCCTGGTTTCCAATAATACATGACTGGTGTAGGAGTTTTACCGCAGTCATCGGATCTGAAGTTAGCGAAGCATTGCGAAGGTGGAACTGGAGAAAATATTTAAAACAAGACATTGTTAAAATTATAATTCTGGTTGATTCATCAAAGTCCTTGGAAATTATACTCAAAGGGAAAAAATAACCTTTGCAAAATCACTTTGTTGTACGTCTGCCCGTGTGTCACGTCCGTTTTGAGTTCGTTGAGGAATCAAGCTGAAGTTAGTATCAAACTCTGAAATCTACAATCCCTTGAAGTCGAGTAAAAATCAAACTTCTAATTTCAGGCAATTAAAAGAGACGCTCTTTTTGTCCCTGTTTCCCCTTGCAATTTGAAGCTCGCGATATAATCAAAACCTATTGATCACTTCTCGATAATCTAGCATCATGAAAGATAGATTAAAGTCTGGAATAACATAAGATACCCTTTATTCCAGTATTTAGATCCCACGGGATTACTTTCGGCCATCGTGAGGGCGAAGCTCTAATAGACAGTGGTGCAACTTACTTGGGTGAACCAGTCGTACATAAGCAGCTATGCTTATGATTATCAGCAACGCCGCCATCTCCACGTTTCGGTACAAAATGAGTACATTTTTGATTAAATAACACTTCGTTAAGATAAAGCGTTAATTGCTTTGCGCTTGAGTGACAAGTAATGGACATAATTTATATGCTGCAATTTCCTATTGCGTCATGCTTTTCTGTCATTATATTTTGGTACAGGCGCAAATATTTCAATATACTCCGATCTGTCAAATTTTCTCAATCGAACTGAGAAATGAGTCTTCTGCTATAGTGATCGAGTTGAAAGTCTATTCAATATTTTTGACACAAAGGGGTAATGTGCGGGCGTCTGTACTTTTTACGACTCGGACAGACGGTCATGTTGTCGTTATGGTAGAGACGATTGATATGAATTTATTGAAAACTAGCACTTGGCCCGCGACTTCGTCCGCGCGTATTCAAACATAGCCTGTCACTCGCAGATAACAGCTTTCTAATGGTGACAGAATTTTTGAAATCGGTCCAGTAGTTTTTGAGTTTATCCATTACAAACAAACAATTTTTCCTCTTTATAATATTAGTATAGATAACAGAATAGAAGCACAACAACAACAATCACAAAGTTACAAAAAACAGAGCCAGATTATAATTATGAGAAAAACAGAACTTTACATAAACATCGATGTATTAGAAAATCAATATTGCTCTCGTCTCGGGCCACATGTCCACTTGTAGGTAAATATTTCTTCTTCTTCTTCTTCATCAGCCTATAATGTTCCCACTGCTGGGACACAGGCCTCCTTTCTGTGAGAGGGAGTGGGCCATAATCCACCACGCGTGCGCAGTACGGATTGGTGGATAGTACGGATAAATGGTAAATACTTATTTACTTTTACGTAAAAAACTATTTGACCCACACTATAAATTGGTCCTGGTTCGTGGGTACAAATATTGAAACCCGGAACCACTACGTGTAGGCCATAGTCATACATTAAATATTTCTTACGTGTCGGAGAGATCGAACCCGCTTCATTCTGCGCAGCGGTCGATTGCTCAGCTACTGCGGCAAGATCCTTTCTTTTTTTTTTACTGCGGTACTATCATCAAATGAGTCCTCCCACCCCATACTGTTAGACTTGTACTGACTAAAATCCACGGTGTCCTTCAGTAGCCTGTTATGTTCCGGGGTCACGGTAAGGAAATAATCCCGGGACCCCTGCAGGCTTTGGCTGACGCTCTTTGAGGCGCGCGTGGGACTCAACGCGCGCGTCGACCCGGGTGGTATGGTCCATGGTCGGGCAGCGAGTAGCCCTTTACTCGCTGCCCGCATGCCCGCGCCTACGGTGGCCGGAGATCGTCCCGCGACGTCCGTCACCGTGGACGTCCACCACTGCGGGTGGGGCGAAGGGAGGACAGTCCTCTCTCGCACGTGGCCCGCCTCCTCGTTCGCGGCGGCAAGATCCTTACTATCAAGATCGGAACACCTTTAGTACTCCTTTTGTTTTACTTATATGACATGACTTCTCTTTTGCATCAGTGTTATTTATACATCCATTTCTTAGACAGGAAGATTAAAATTTCCATGTATATTGTTTCATAAGAAAAACTGCACCATCTGTCTATTGACGAGGGTTCACTGACAGGAGCGCTTACGTATGCTGTTGTCCTATTTTTGTATTATGTAAATTGTATATCAAATCCCTTCTCAATGTTCCATATTGGTCATATTTTTCATTTGAGTAAAATGTAGGAACATTTTATGGACATAGTTTTGAGCTGTCAGAAGATTATGAGCAATTTGCTCTTGCGTCAAATTATTTGCACGTTTTTTGGTGACACTAATGTCATAGATACAGCCCCAAGCGCGCAGACTGAAATTATTAGAAATTTCTGTCTGAGATGGGGCTGTCTCTTAACGCGAACCAGTTTAGGCTGTGGGAAAGAGATGGCGCTAGACTACTTGTATACATAGCTCTGTCTCCTTTCCACAGGCTAAACTGGATCACGTTAAGAACTCGTGGTAAGGCCTCTGAGCTATCAAACATGTACAAATAGCTACTTGTACATGTTTGACAGCTCATAACTGCATGTTTGAGAAATGATTGAAAAAAAAATTACGGATGGCACCTATATAGTACAAAAGGGTCAAAGCCGTTTCTAAGCCGCGCACCAAGGGGTGCTAAGACAGGAAACCTCCACGTGCACCCGTGGATTGGAGTTCTATCTCGGATACGTCCGGGGGGAAGACCAGTTTTTCGGGCCGGTGCACCCTGGGATGCGGGCAAAAACTCTTCCTTAGACACTGTGTGCTTAAGGGGTTTCTTTGCCCGTATGCGAATAGCCTGTCGTGTGGACGCTCCAACGCGTGTCCCTCTGAATAGCAGAGGACACAGCAGTGGTGCGGGCCTGCAGACGGTGAGTGATGGGTAGCTCGCCGTCCGACCAAGGACCAAGCCCGGGTCGGTGGCGCGTCGTGTTTCGCGCCAAATGCTGGGGTCGCGGGTTTCTTCTTAACCCAGGATACCGTGGCCCCGGAACGTAAAGGGCATAGGAAGGAACACGAGTGGATTTTAGTCAGTAAGAGTCTGACATTCAGTTCCGCCCACCCAGGGCGGGAGGACTCATTTGATGATTTTACCACCTAAAAAAAAAAGCCGCTCACCAAGGACAATAGATCTCTTTTAAAAATAAAGTACATGATACGTCCAATAAGCTCATGAACATCGACTTATGTCATAAATATTACATGGAACTATCTCTTCGGTTACAAAGAGGTCCCGCGGGCTCCAGACACAAAGTTACAAGTTATAAATAATGTTGTGCGATAGACATAGACATCTCGAGAACAAACGCTGTCGATACCTGTACCTATAGTCCAGTCATTAAAGCCTAAACCCGAAAATAATTAGTAACACGCTGAATTTTTTAGGGGTTTTTAAGGAAGGTAAAATAACATACCGGGTGATTTTGCAGCGTTCTGGGGTGTACGGAAAGGGTTGAAAAGGGGTGAAAAGGGGTGAAAATGGTTTTTCGTTAATAACATTGCCAAGAAAATTAGTAACACGCTGCAAATTTGGAATTAGGTTGTTCTTACCGTTTTTTAACGTGTATTAAATTTGCAGCGTTTTGCGACATACGGAACATTGTTTTTTTTTTTAAAACAGTGATTGCACTGTTTTTGTTGTAAAAACAGGGGTAAGAAAATTAGTAACACGCTGCAAATTTGGAATTAAGTTGTTCTTACCGGTTTGTAACGTGTATCAAGTTTGCAGCGTTTTGCAACATACGGAACATTGTCTATTATTAAAAAAACAATGAAATTATTTAATCACACAGGTGAAAGAAATTTGTAACTCGCTGTAAATTTGTAATTAAGTTGTTTTTACCGTTTCGTACCGTATATCAAATTTGCAGCGTTTTACAACAAATTGAACATTGTTTATTATTAAAAAAAACAGTGCGATTTGTTAGTAACAAGGGTAAAAAGTAGGAACACGCTGCAATTTTAGAATTAGGTTGTTCTTACCGGTTTGTAACGTTTTGCAAAAAACTGAACTTTTTTCATTCATTACCATAAAAACAAATATTTCAGTTAGTAACAATAGTGAAAAAGTTAATGAAGAGTTGCAATCTGGAGAAAATGTTGTCAAAACCTTTTTGAAACATTTTTCAAAGGACATCATTTTTTTTTGGGCCATTTCTGAAAGTGCCAACGAAAAAAATTGGTACCTTTTGTATTATTGGTTGGTATAGGTAGTACTAGTCATTTGGAGCAATAGTTACTATGGCACAAAAGTTGTAGGATTGCTCTCGGCCAAGTTATACAAGTTCGAAGATTCGTAATTTTCATACATTTTTTAATTTTTGAAAGTGCCGATATTCACCAAATAATGATAAGAATTGCTAGAACTAGCGACCTCAAGTAATTTAACATAACGCCTGTAATCCCTGAGGGGTTGGGCAGAGGAGTACCGAATAAAAATGAATAATAATCTGTTTCTTTTTGTGAAAAGTAACAAAAACATTTTAAAATATACAAATCTGCTGGTAGGACCAGCATCGGGAACAGTATCGGGGTTGCCTGTGGTTAGGGGTCTTGGGAGAGGAATCTCCTAACAATACGAAACGTGATCAGCACTGCTGCTTGAATCAGCCCTTTTTAGGGGGAAATAAAATCATCAAATGAGTTATCTCGCTCTGGGCTGATCTCTAGAGTCTGTCAGACTCCTAGACGCCCTTTGCGTTCCAGATACTAAGATAGTCGACGAGCTGGTACCTACATTTCATTCATACATTTGTTGTTTTCTCAAAGAGCCTCATAGCTTTGGAACACGATACTTGTATGTTAGCGGTGAGACGGGTTTGCCTCACCGCCCGCCCAATCAACGAGACTCGACTGAAACTCATCCTTGGCATCCCGTGGAACTTCAAGGAGCAAACGGAACATTGTCTACTATTAAAAAAATAATGAAATTATTTATTCACACGGGTGAAAAAAATTTGTAACTCGCTGTAAATTTGTAATTAATTTGTTTTACCGTTTCGTAACGTATATCAAATTTGCAGCGTTTTACAACAAATTGAACATTGTTTATTATTAAAAAAAAACTTTTTAAAAAAAAGTACCGACTTCAAAATAAATACAAAAAAGTTTAAAATAACCTTTTTAATATTTCATTGACTATTGCCACCGACTTCCGTAAGAAAGGTTATTTTAAACTTTTTTGTATTTATTTTGAAGTCGGTACTTTTTTTTAAGTTTTTATTTTACCCTTTTTAGTTTATTTATTAAATATTCAACCCAAATTCTTGTAAAATACAAAGTTTTCTTACATGATGTGCACTAATCTTGTAATCCGTCACAACGAAAACAATCCATATCTCTAAAACTACTGAACCGATTTTGATGAAACTTACAGTGTACCCTAAGTTGAACAATACCTAGTAAAACAAAAAAATAATTACTTAAATCAAACTTGTAGTTCCGGAGATATGCGTGCACAAACATAAAAAAACATACATACATACATACATACATACACTTATGAAATTTGGTACATTTGTTCAGACGCTGATATAGACTAACATATGCAAAAACTGGACAGTTTTGATAATATTACATACATACGGGTCGAATTGATAACCTCCTTTTTTTTGAAGTCGGTAAAAACAGTGCGATTTGTTAGTAACAAGAGTAAAAAAAGTAGGAACACGCTGCAATTTTAGAATTAGGTGGTTCTTACCGGTTTGTAACGTTTTAAAAAAAAACTGAACTTTTTTCATTCATTACCATAATTATAAACAAATATTTCAGTTAGTAACAATGGTGAAAAAGTTAGTGAATAGTTGCAATCTGGTGAAAATGTTGTCAACACCTTTTTGAAACATTTTTCAAAGGAGAACATTCACGCTCCATACATTTTGACTGGCCTGTTGGTCTAGTGGTTAGTGACCCTGACTGCTATGCCGGGGGTCGTGGGTTCGATTCCCACCCAGGACAAATGTTTGTGTGAAGAGCACGTTCATTTGTTCTGTGTCTGGGTGTAATTTGTCTATTATATTTTGATGTATGTATTTAGAAATATATAAGTATGCTTATCAGTTGTCTAGTACCCCTATCACAAGCTCTGCTTAGCTTGGCTTGGGACTAGATGGCGTTGTGTGATAGTTGTGGAATAATATTTTTTTTTTTGGGCCTTTTCTGAAAGGAACGAAAAAAATTGTCACCTATGGGTAGTACTAGTCATTGGGAGAAATAGTTACTATAGCACAACAGTTGTAGGATTGCTCTCGCGGCCAAGTTATACAAGATCGAAGATTCGTAATTTACATACATTTTTTAATTTCTGAAAGTACCAATAAGCAAATAATGATAAAAACTAGCGACTTCAAGCAATTTAACATAAAATATCATTACACCTGTTATTCCAGAAGGGTTGGGTAGAGGTGTACCCAATAAAAATGAATAATAATTAATCACATTATTTTTGTGTTTTTTTTTTTTAAATATATAAATCTACTGGTGGGGCCAGAATCGAGAACAGAATCGAAGTTGTCTGTATTAGGGGTTCTGGGAGAGCGACCTCCTAAGAGTACGAATCGTGACCAAAAATATTGCTTTTTGAATCAACCCGTTTTTTGGGTAATAAAATCGTCAAGTCAGACTCCTGCTGACTAACAGTCCACCTCCTTCATTAGGTTGCAATATGCGTTCCAGATCTAAGATAGTCGACGACCCGATACATTTCATTCATACATTTGTTGTTTTCTGAAAGAGTCTCATAGCCTTCAGTACGCGGAACTGTCAGATCCCAATTATCGGTGGGACGGGTTTGCATCGCCGTCGAATCAACGAAGCTCGACTGATACTCGTCCTTGAAATCCCGTGGAACTTCAAGAAGCAGTCCCGGGGCTGACTTCAAGCTAGTTACCCAATATTGCAAGGCAACCGCCTCTTTTTGGAGACTCTACGTGGAAGTGGTGCGGTTAAAGTCCATCTATGGGAACTCTGTGTCCGTTGTCTCCATAAGAAAGAGACCGGATAAGCTGATCGCACCAGGGAATCATGGCTTTTTGGGTGATCCACTCATATATGCTTGGGGGGCTTCTGTATCCAGATCACACCGTGGCAATCCGGTAAGGAGGCAGCCGCTTCTTCTGCAGTAGCAATGACAGCGAAGTAGGAAACAGAACACGTGAAGGAGAGGACGCCCTCGAAATCTCAATCCAGCTGCATACGGCGAGTAATGAGGAGCTAGTCGTCTTATGCCTGCCAGGTCGCAGGACTATCTTAGCAGGATACCGTAGCACAATTTTGATGATTTTATTAGCCAAACAAACGTGGTTGATTCAGAAAGCAGTTCTGTTGGTCAGGATTTAAATTGTTAAGAGATTTCTTTCCCAAGATCCCTACCACAGGCACAGCGGATTTATATATTATTTTAACATGTTTTAACTTCTTTTCACAAAAAATAAATAGATTTTCATTCATTTTAATTGGGTACACCTCTACCTAACCCTTTTTTTTTAACTAGGTAAAATCATCAAATGAGTCCTCCGACCCCGGGCAGGGCAGGAGGGACTGTCAGACTTTTACTGACTAAAATCCACGGTGTCCTTCAATAGCCCTTTCTGTTCCGGGGTCACGGTAAGGAAATAATCCTTTGGCCCTCTGAGAGGGGGCCCCGTCAGTGTGCTGACGCTCTTTGAGGCGCGCGTGGGACTCAACGAGCCGTCGACCCGGGCATGGTCCATGGTCGGGCAGCGAGTTGCCCTTTACTCGCTGCCCGCATGGCCGCGCCTACGGTGGCCGGAGATCATCTGCTGACGTCCGACGCCGCGGGCGCCTACCACTGCGGTTGGGGTGGAGGGAGGACGCTGTCCTCTCTCTCTCTCGGCCCACCTCCTCCTTCGCGAGCATGACTGCTTCGCAGAAGGAGGCGACCGCTTCCCACTCCGTCTCGCCTCGCTGCATGGCCGCGACCAATGCCGGGCGCGAGAGGTCTCCGCCTATTGCCGCCGTGAGGTCACGGCGGTTTTCCGCCCAAGCAGGGCAGTCCTGCACCGTATGCTCCACCGTGTCCTCCGGGCGGCCACAGCAGCCATGTCCGCTAAGGACCTGTGTCATGCGATAGCTGAGGACGCCGTGGGAACTATCCAGCCACTCCTCAAAAAGGGGTCTGACAGCCGCGATTGCGGTTAGCCCGTGCCTCGGTTGCGACAGTCGTTCTCTCCAAACTGCCATGAGATCGCGCCGGAGCTCTTCTCGCTGCGCCTCGACTTCTCGAGGCAGCGGGGATACACCCCGACGCTGCGCCTCTACGCGCCACTCATAGACGCGCCGGAGGGCAGTCACCCCCAGATCCCAGGGCAGCGATCCGGCAAGAACGTTGGCCGATTCGCAGCAATCGTGCGGTATCCTCAGATCATTCTGATATCCATGACCCTCTGGCATGCGACCAGCTTTGCCGGCCGCGTTCGAATGCTCAAGGCACACACGGGGGCCCCGTAGAGGGCCATGGAGCGCACGACAGTGCGCGTGCAACCTCCTGCAGGTGGCGTTTGGCCCGCCGATATTGAGGAGCCGCCTGAGGGCGGCTGATGCTCGGTTCAGCCTTGGGGCCAAGCGCAGGAATCATCATCATCGACCGTGCTACGGTACCTTTCCCGCTGAAATGGTCCCGCAAGCCGGTAGGCGTTTGGGTTCTTTAGACGAGGGTGGAACACGATATGCTGTCATCCTGGGCCTGATCCTTGATAAGACACCTAGCTCCGCATTACTTGCCGTACGCGACTGGATTGAGATTTCGAGGGCGTCCTTTCGCGTGTTCTGCCTCTTCCTTCGCTGTCATTACTGCTGCTGAAGTAGTGGCAACCTCCTTTCCGGATTGCCAACGTGTGATCTGGAAGCAGATCCTCCAGCATCTTTGTGTATGAGTGGATCGCCATGATCCCCTGGTGCGATTGTCTTGTGTGTTTGCTTCCGTATGGAAACGACAGACACAGGGTTCCCGTAGAGGGGCTTTAACAGTACCACTTCCTCGTAGAGCCTTCAGAAAGCGGCGTTTGCTTACAAGGTTGGGTAACAGCTTGATGGCAGCCCCGGCTCGATCCTGTTTTTGATCCAAACGTCGGAAATGCTCCTTAAAGTTCCACGGGATTCCAAGGACGAGTTTCAGTCGAGTCTCGTTGATTGGGCGGGCGGTGAGGCAAACCCGTCTCACCGCTAACATACAAGTATCGTGTTCCAAAGCTATGAGGCTCTTTAAGAAAACAACAAATGTATGAATGAAATGTAGGTACCAGCTCGTAGACTATCTTAGTATCTGGAACGCAAAGGGCGTCTAGGAGTCTGACAGACTCTAGAGATCAGCCCAGAGCGAGATAACTCATTTGATGATTTTATTTCCCCCTAAAAAGGGCTGATTCAAGCAGCAGTGCTGATCACGTTTCGTATTGTTAGGAGATTCCTCTCCCAAGACCCCTAACCACAGGCAACCCCGATACTGTTCCCGATGCTGGTCCTACCAGCAGATTTGTATATTTTAAAATGTTTTTGTTACTTTTCAAAAAGAAACAGATTATTATTCATTTTTATTCGGTACTCCTCTGCCCAACCCCTCAGGGATTACAGGCGTTATGTTAAATTACTTGAGGTCGCTAGTTCTAGCAATTCTTATCATTATTTGGTGAATATCGGCACTTTCAAAAATTGAAAAATGTATGAAAATTACGAATCTTCGAACTTGTATAACTTGGCCGAGAGCAATCCTACAACTTTTGTGCCATAGTAACTATTGCTCCAAATGACTAGTACTACCTATACCAACCAATAATACAAAAGGTACCAATTTTTTTCGTTGGCACTTTCAGAAATGGCCCAAAAAAAATGATGTCCTTTGAAAAATGTTTCAAAAAGGTTTTGACAACATTTTCTCCAGATTGCAACTCTTCATTAACTTTTTCACTATTGTTACTAACTGAAATATTTGTTTTTATGGTAATGAATGAAAAAAGTTCAGTTTTTTGCAAAACGTTACAAACCGGTAAGAACAACCTAATTCTAAAATTGCAGCGTGTTCCTACTTTTTTACCCTTGTTACTAACAAATCGCACTGTTTTTTTAATAATAAACAATGTTCAATTTGTTGTAAAACGCTGCAAATTTGATATACGTTACGAAACGGTAAAAACAACTTAATTACAAATTTACAGCGAGTTACAAATTTCTTTCACCTGTGTGATTAAATAATTTCATTGTTTTTTTAATAATAGACAATGTTCCGTATGTTGCAAAACGCTGCAAACTTGATACACGTTACAAACCGGTAAGAACAACCTAATTCCAAATTTGCAGCGTGTTACTAATTTTCTTACCCCTGTTTTTACAATAAAAACAGTGCAATCACTGTTTTGTAAAATAAAACAATGTTCCGTATGTCGCAAAGCGCTGCAAATTTAATACACGTTAAAAAACGGTAAGAACAACCTAATTCCAAATTTGCAGCGTGTTACTAATTTTCTTGGCAATGTTATTAACGAAAAACCATTTTCACCCCTTTTCACCCCTTTTCAACCCTTTCCGTACACCCCAGAACGCTGCAAAATCACCCGGTATGTTATTTTACCTTCCTTAAGAACCCCTAAAAATTTCAGCGTGTTACTAATTATTTTCGGGTTTAGGCTTTAGTGACTGGACTACTAAGTATGTAAGTTTAGTGTCTACGCTATCTTGTCGATTGGTTTGGTGAGAAGAATTTAAATCTGAAACGTATGCACTTTCAAATTAAACATGAATTTTCTAAATTGGCTATATACACGCTGTTTTTTTGCATTTTCGTCAAACTTCAGGTGGTTGCCACAAAAGTCATAAATAATCAATTGATAGTACAGTACCGGGCAAAACTAATAAGGGCTGCTTTTTTTTTGTTGTTGAAATTTTACAGTATTTCAGAATTAAACCCTTAATTCAATACAAATGAAAGAGAATCACCCGACTACGCAGTCCGCGCGTACGCACACAGCGATGAGCAGCTGGTGTGCGTGAATTGAATCTACTACTCTTGAAGAAACTAGTTCACACTTACGGATTTCAGAAAAAGGAAAAAATAAAATAAAAAAATACCTACCTATTTTATTGTTGATTTGGGTCGAGAATCATGAGTATAATCACGTCCTTGAATTTGACTAGGTTGCAGATCAACACATTGTATAATATGCTTAAGCAGTAGTGGCCGAGTGGTATCGGCCCCCAACTGCCGAGTTGTTGGTCGTGGATTCGAACCCAGCCCGGTGCATTACTTTGTGTAATTTATTTAATCACCACTGCTCTCAAAACGGTGTAGGAAAACATCGCGAGGAAACCGGCATGTCCTAGAACCAAAAATTCAAAGACATGTGACATTCACCAACCCGCACTGGGCCCGCGTAGTGGATTATGGCCCACTCCCTCTCACAGAGAGGAGGCCTGTGTCCCAGCAGTGGGAACATTAATAGGCTGATGGTGATGATGAATTATTGTATTGTTATAAATATAACGAAAAAATATTATGACCACTAACAAAAGCGGTAAACAAAAATTATTTTCAAAAGGACTTATGAAAACTAATTCTTAAATTGTTTTTCATTCGCATAAATCAACTAAAATACAAACTTGATTGGGAAATTACTCATCTATCTTTTCAACAATTTCTTGGCATTTTTCGGCTTCCTTACCTCTTATTTACGATCATGAAATATTAGCATTTTACCGATATTTATGACCTTTAAAAAAGATATCGAAGGAAAGGTGACTCAGTTAATATAAAACTAACCACTAGTTAGCATTTAGTCATAAATCTTTAGCACTCTGATAACGGCTATAAGATGTTTTATTTTTTCCAAAGAATTATTGGCGCCTGAGTCACTGCATCCACATTAAACACACTTTTTTTTCGTGTTATGTTTTCTCTCAGAAGTAGCCGAGAGTTTTTCGCGAAATAAATGTTTTGACTTTGACTTGTCAATTTATTAAGTGTCACTGTCAATTCTTGAACTGACTCAAATAACACTAAAATACCAGCCCCCTAGCCAAGTCACAAGTTGCAAACGATAATCGTAAACGCTCGGTACATCCCAATAGATTTTCAACTTTATAGTGTAGAGCCTAAAGTTGAAAATCGTTTTATGATTTCGAGCGTTAGCAACAGGAAAAATCGAAAGCGATAAGCAATCTTCGCTAGATCTTCAACGTTATAACCTAGCACATAAAGTTGAATATTATTAAAGCTTACTCAGCGTTTGCGTTTATCGTTTGTAACATGACTACAGGGCCAGTTCACAAAGGTTAGTTACAATCGTCAGTTCACAAAATTTTAAAAATCTCTAATGAATGCTGCAAAGGTTTTATAACAAAGAATTGTGAAGAATAACACACGTAATAAGGATCAATTATTAATAAAATGCCACATAACATGAAGTCAAACACAATGGTATTAAATTTTCATAAAAGTACCGCTTATTTCCCACTGCACAGTGAACCAAAGTTTCTTCGAAATGGAAAAAGTAAAATAGAAAATTATGGTTTGTCAAATGGAAACGCCTCGAGCCCTATAATTACAGTTTGATGTCTGTTTTACCGTATCACAGGTTGAAATGTCCCTGTTTTATTGTAATGCTTGTATTTCCGGTTTTAAGGTAGGGTTTCACTGAAGGAAAAGTGGAGTGTATTTTATAGTGATGTTTTTCCGTAGCCTTCGACTGCGTAAAACTCGATTTACCCACGGGAAGTATCCTTTGTGTTATTCTAAATTATAACCCATCTCTGAGCCTTTCATTTCAAGATAGTACGTTCAGACTTTTTATTTTTCTAAAGTGACAGTAACAAACATCTTTTTTATTTATTAATACTGTACAGGTTAAAATATTACGGTCTGTCGTCGATTTTTTCTTAAATTAATATAAACCAACCGTCAAGAATCATTTAATTTTGACGAATTTTCAATGACCCGTACAGTTCCATTTAAATGTCATTATAAATTACCAACAGATGGCTTATCAAGTGACTAAAGGTGCAAAAACATTAAACATTGAGAAAATACTCTTTACCCTCTTACACTGTGGCTCAACCCTTTTTGACTCAAAGTCGACTGACTTTGTGATTAAGTTGTCCTGCCCGACAGATCAGTTTATCACATGTATGTACAATTGAAGCGACTTTTAATTTGAAATTACACTTACTTATTGCTGAAAAGGTAATAACTATTATAAGAAATAAGACAATATTTGCTGGATTGAAATTTAAGAAATTAATTAAAGACCTTTTTGAATACTGTATACATGATTTAATGCTTCTGCGAAGCAGTCATGAGGTGACCGCTTCCAATTCCGACTTGCCCTGCAGCATGGCTGCGACCAATGTCGGACGCGAGATGTCGCCGCGACGCTCTGCCCATGGGAGGGCAGATCTCAGGCGTATGTTACACTGCGTCTTCCGAATGATCCGGTGGTTACAGCCAGACCCCCAGGCGTTTCTTCCTGCCAAATCCGGTACAGGAAACTCTCGAAACATCCGTGTCCGTTTAGGGCCTGTGTCTGGCGGAAGATGAGAACACCTTGGCGCATCTTCAGCGACTCCTTAAGGATAGGTCTCACCGCCGCGATTGTAAGGTTTCTTTTTACTTTGGTATGGCCATTAAAATGAGTCCCAGTTCTGTACCTATACAGAAAAAGTCTTAATTTTTTATTTAAGTATTCATACAATCTTCTTATTATAAACCTTATTCACTTTCTTAGTAGCGTTATATTTGATAGTGATATAGTCGAATTATTCGCAAAACTAAGTAACAACAAAACAATGGCTGAAGAGATTATCTGCTCCCCCAACTCTTCCGAGAGCCACACTTTTACAGGTATCTCTGAAAACTTCAGTGGCTTCCTTTTGTTATAATTCGTGTAGTATTGCAATAGTTTGGATATTTTAACGGTCATTTCTGGTGCAACTTTGTCGGCATTCTTTTGTTCTAAGCAGGAGATATCTTGGACAAATAGTTCGGATATTTGCATAGATTTTTGTTTGCATTTTTTCACTGCTGTTTGGAATTCCGTTTTCGGTAAAAGGGTGAAACGTTTAAACTTAAAATCTACTTTTTATTTCGTGCTGGATTGCTACGGAAAGTGCAAAGTTATGTTAAAAATTAAATGAATGCCATAAACGTTGAATTCTCTTCGGGGTAAATAAAGTTCAAATTCGCAGTTAGAGGTAAGTATGTCATAGTCGTTAATTTATTGCAGTTAAAAAGGGTAATTTAAGTAACCTGAATCTAATTTGAAAATTAAAGTTAAAAATATAGATAGGGTGCGTTAGTTCGTGGTCGAATTTTGGGATTTAATGAACCAAAAATTTTCAAATAACAGTTTTTTGAATGAATTCAAAGAAAAACATTGTTCTATTGTCACTATTGACACTATTGTCTTAAAAAATAACAGTGGTACCACAAAAACTTTTATTAAACGTCTGTTGAGCACTTGTCTAAAAAAATGTCAGATTATGACGTTGAAATAAGGTCCGTTTTGCAGTCACACTCTTTTTTTAGACAAGTGTTTAACAGATGTTTAAGTTTTTGTAGAAAAGTTTAATAAGAATATACTGAACTTTAATTAAACAGATTCTGATTTATCAAAAACGTTCACGTCGACATCACAATTTTACTTCATAACAACAAGAACAATATTTGAATACACATCGCCCCACATTTCAGCTACTGTTATCTTTTTCGAATAAAACAAAACAACAAAAACAAAGCTAAAACAACGTATTCCCAAAAAATGGCGAACAAGCAAAACGTTTCTGTAAAAGCATATTGTTGTTTTTTAACTAAACCGATTCCAATCGGTTTAACGTGCACAGATTTTTACGATAGCGAATGCTTTGTCAATAATATAGGTGAAAACATTTTTGATGACATTGTTTTTTGGTTATTTTGGATTTATTACTAGACTTAATTTTGGATAGGACTTCGCGAATTAATAATTATGGATTTTGTCAAACAATTAAAAATAATTTTCTGCAAGATTTTGAAGCAAGTATGACGACAACGTTAAAAGAGTCATCCAAATTTTTTTTCGATTACAATATTTTGTAGTTTTAATTAATAGATTATTCAGTTTGTTTTAAATACATTTGTCAACATACTTACAGGAATAAAATAAATAACCACTATAAAATAAATTAAAAACAAGCAATCAACAGAATTAATCGAAACATTAAAAAACGCAATGACTTAAAAAACGCAAACGTTTCCTCTTTGAGATTTCAGTAATTGTCATTTAATTACCTAGTGAGGGGTGAGAAAGGGGGGTATAAAAAATAAAGCTTAAAGTCGTAATGGCCACCAATTTTCCGGTCTGTGGTCTCGAAACCATTTCATCCTGAAACATTGTTTTAGCGAGCATTCGTTAAAATAAAAATATTTTCTTTAGCCACGTGTGAAATATTTGCGACCACTGTGCTTTGAAAATAAATCTAAAAACGTGTTATTTTTGTATTTTGTTAAAACACAACAGGGCCAAAGTATATGTAGCAATGGGTGCGTGAAGATGGTCGACGCACATTGGCTGGTTCAAAGTGGGGCACCAAAACAGTGTTTTTTTTACGTGGTAAAAAGGACCGTTGAGCAGAACGGTGCCTTCGTCAGACTGTGTACTTAAATAAGTATGATTGTGAATATTGTGTCGGGACATTACAATGTGAATACCTGTGGTGAATACTGTGAATCCTTGTTTCTCTTGCTGAACATTCTACAACACGCCCACGTTATGGCGCCACCAAAGGTGCCTCAAGTGTCCTGACGCCATAATTGTATAATTTATTTACAGACCACGTAGTCTGTCAGTCTTAGGTAGCAAGGATCTCATTTTTCTCTTGTGGTTCAGAACTCTTGAAAAACACGAATAATTCCTATCTACCTATTTAACCCTAAGTCTGCATCTGATGGGTTGAAACACAAAATAATAAGTTGGAAATGTAAATCGGTGAACAGATGTTTGTGACAGTTGCGGGTTCATTTTTAAGCTTTTAACTTAGAGAGAATTGTTATTTCTGTCGTAATTGTGACATTGTCTGGAAAATTAATTGCTTTGATTGCTGACTTTGCAGACTGTATAAATATTAAAATGAAGACATTTTCTTGAATGAAACATAACTGAAAATAAAATCAAAATGAATCAAATATTCATTCAAGTAAGCCAGTTACATGCATTTTAAATTATTAAAAGACAAGAAAGTAAAATAGTTTAAAAATATCGTTCGATTCCCATTCCAAAACCTGGATCTCTGTGGAAAAGAGCGGGCAAGAAATAGATGCAAAAATTTTAAATTAAACATTTTCAATTAATACTCATTATTGTGCACCAGTAATCACCTGTCTGGCTTTTTCCCAACTGTATAGGGGTTGGCTTCCAGTCGAACCAGATGCAGCTGAATATCAGTATTTTAAATGGAGCGCCTGCCTATCGGACCCCCACAACTCTTACTGGAAAAAACGATACCCCATGGTTGATTGTTGTCTACAAATGACAGCCGGGACCAACGACTTTACGTGTTTTCCGAGGCACGAAAGAAACTCGCTATGATAGATGGTCACCCATCCACAGACCAACCCTGAAGATCGGCCAGTGCGGCTGCTTCTAATTTTCAAATTATTGTGCACCCCTGAAAACTATAATAAAACTTTAAAAGACAACATGTATACTACTACTTACGTGTATTGTCTGAACAACGTTTGTGTAGAGAAACACAGAAAACGTACCTACATCAAGTACCTACGCGTACACTGGTTACTAAACACGTAAGTATGTACATAAAGATTCGTACGCGAACGTGTGAAACAACGTGGCGCCCTCTCTGACGTCTGACACGAGTGCTTGAGCTAATGAGGGGTAAGCAGACAAAGCAGTGTAACACAAAACTACGCGACTGTTTACAAATGAGACACTTGTACTGTGTATTTTTTAGAAGAAAATAAGGATATGCTGGTTTTATGAAGTACTTAGACACGGTGTTTATCTGATACCGTTTGTTTTTTTTTTTCAATAAAACTGTCTTTGTAAATGTTCTAAAAATGAAACAACAAGAATCTGAATAATGATTATGTTTAATTTTTCTGTATTACTAAACTTCTTTTTGTAGGTATTGATTTCTTGCTTGCTGTTGGTCTAGTGGCTGCAATAGCCCGTACTGTGGTTGAGGTTCTGGATTCGATTTCTAAGTCGTATACATCGAGCAACAGCCACGTAGTTTGGATTTGTGCCAAGTTGTTGACATAACACTCGTCACTTTTATCAAGGGACGAACAATAACTGGGAAATGTGGGTGTCTTTCGAGACATTCATCCATCCACAGATCGACCTCAGCAAACGCAGCTTAACCTGGAAGATTTATGCAGCTGTTGTTTTTGGCTACGAGCTCCCACAACAAGAAAACATTCCATCATAAAGTGAACGAATTTCTGTTGCATACATCGCTTCCTTATTCCTCATTGCAAGGGGGTTGGCCAGGGAGCTATGAATTTGCCATATGGATCTGATAAATCCAGCTCACAATGTAAGGCGTCCGTGACCAACTGGAAACGATAGGATTAACAATATGCAATAAACTGTACGAGGAATTGATTCAAATTATAGATTGTGGCATCTGTTTTGCTGCGGATTTTGTACGTGGTAGGATTAAGGTAATAGTAGTTAGGTTAAGAAGGGAGAATTCACTACACGGACAATAAACATGCCCGGGGGCAGTTTGTGCGGGCATGTCTGTCGTTACAATTCACAGACTCATCAATATATTGTATGTACATGTGCCCATCTACATCATGCGGACATCTACGGTACTTTCACAGTTTTTATGTCTTGTGACTGGGACTGTATCACCATAACTTTGTAGTGTTTAATTATATTTTTTATGTCTTTGACAATTCAAAAGTTCCTGTAACTGGTCTACATGAATTCAATGCTTTAGATTTGATTTTCCCGCGAAGTTAAAATGAGACGAGCGCCCGATGAATAGCGGGCAAGTCTGACAGGTTGACTGCGACGGTTCTACGGTAGCAAAGATGGCACAGACCTATAGTTGCGAGGTCCGGCGGGCAATGGGCATATCAGCAGACTTGCCCGCGGCATGTCGAAGCAGTGAATTCCCCTCTTAAGTCTCTATGTTTTTGTACTGCTAAGTCACTATGCAATTTAACTTCGTACTATAAACAACTTCAGAGCAATGAGAAGCAAGAGCAGTGGTAACGGTCTCTTACTTACGGGTTGTATGTACGTCAGGTTCTAACACACCAATTATGCATCATCACTATCATCATTTATTAGCCGAGGGTGTCCACTGCTGTCTCATTTTCGACATGACCGACCGTCGGAGGTGATTATAATATCCAGCAAAGCGCATGACTTTGTGTAATATACTTCATCATCACTGCTCTCAAAAAGGTGAAGGATAACATTGTGAGAAATCAGCATATCCTAGAACAAAGAACTTTGAATACATTTATGATTATCTACATGGCCCCAACCCATGGGAACGTTATAGGCTTTGAGGCTCTATGCATGATTTGTATGTGACCATATCGTCTCAATAAATTTTAACAGCTATTAAGACACCTTACTTGAGGTGCCAAAAAAATTAACCGACTTCAAAAACAACTCTTTGCTCTTTTTTCTTTTTTTTTTAGTTCAAGAATTGAACTGAAATTCTTGTCATATACTTAACCGACATATCAATTATTGCCAGTTGCCAAGGCCAGGATGTTGCCGCAGTAATTATGGCAATATCCTCTCCTATGTAATGCGAATTGATTAGCTGATAGCCACATTAGTGCTCGTCTCATTCCCGACAAGGAAAAAATATGTATCTATTAAGCAATCCATTCACGACGCGATTTGAGTTAAAACAATCTATCGTCGGCAATCAACTGAGATGCAAATGCGTCACTACTTCACAACCAACCAATTCGCAGCTGCAAAAATTTACTAACGCTCTTACTGTTTTAGAAATAAGGTTGTAAACTCGATAGAAGTCTAATTGACTAACTGTAGCTATAATTTGGTTTTAGAATAATCAAAAAACAAATGAAATGTTACTCAGATAAAATCCTGCGTTCTTATTACAAACTGCATACGGACTAAATTCATATGTTTAGTACTTTGGCAAATGTCAGTAAGTGTTTGTATGTCCGTTTGTCCCTAGGGCGAATTAATAGTCGAGTGTTCATAGTGCATGCTTTGAAATAAGACTATCTGGATAGAAAATGTAAATTTCCGTAAGTTTATGCACCGCTGCGTAGGAACTGCCTAGGGCGAACGCTAGCTTGATTACGCCGTGAATTTTCTGAAGGCATCAAGTATTTTATAGAAACTAAATTACTTAGTATTCTTGATAATATTGTGGTGAAGCATGCACAGCACATTGTAAAAAATGGTAGTAAAAAGGCAAGTTATGATCTTAGAAATATCTACGTTACATTTTGAAGTCGAGTGAATCATAACCATACCTATATCATCAAATTTTGGTCTAATTTGAGGTATTTTTGATCTACAACTTACAAAAATATTGTTGATAAATCTTCAGTGAACTAAAACACCTGTGGAATAAACCTTTCCAAGATAACACGAATCATTTTATGTTATGAAGATTCGAAGTAGAACCAAAACAAATATTTTTTCTATGTTTTTTTCAATATTATGATTATAAAACTAGTACATCTTTATCACAGTACCGCAAAGCACAAAGTGGATCTACAAGTCCTGCCTCCGCCGGAAACAAGAGATATCTCCATATCCTCCATTTAAACATGATACGTCCCGTCTCTAAGAAACTTGTTACTCCTACCACTACTT
Source organism: Agrotis segetum (assembly GCA_036375495.1). Lineage (NCBI taxonomy): Eukaryota > Metazoa > Arthropoda > Insecta > Lepidoptera > Noctuidae > Agrotis > Agrotis segetum. The sequence continues at coordinate 581,486 of JAQSVV010000208.1, forward strand.
GCACCCGTATGTGCCTGAGGGTACAACTGTATACGGATACAGAGTGGGCAAGGGATAAAACTTTCACGACGACTTTGAAATAGATTATAACATATTATTCAGTCGGCAAAAAAAAATCATTTCGTCACAGTCTCAAACACTGTGAACATTTTGTAAGATCTACAACGCACATGCGATACCTCTAGTATTGCAGGCTACGATGACCACTTTCCACCAGGCGAGCTGTATGCTTGTTTGTAACCTTTATGGTATAATTATAATAAAAGACTATTTTGTCATACACTCAATTTAAGATTACGCATATATCAAAAATCACATAATCATTCGCCCCAAATAAAATTTTATCATTCAGCTGCATCCAATTAGACTGGAAGCCAGCCTCAACAATGTTATACAGTCTAGACGTATACAACATTTAGATACCTAGATAAAAAAGTCTGTAAAATAGGTCTCCAATCTACACATTTTGTCTCCAGCTTCTCGAACTAGAACAGAAAACTCAAGAGTTTCTCTTCTAAACCTTCCAAATTCATGCAGTCGCGTACATCGACCTATAGACAATAGACATACTGTACAAGTTTTATTCTAACTATAAAATTCACTGAGAAAACGGTAGCCCGAGCGACGGGAAGAAAAAAGTCTTACTATTGTAAAAATAAATGAGTGAGAATGACGTGAGAATTTTTGAAAATTCTGAGAAAAAATTTGAGAAGGGACTTTCCAATTATTGGTATTGACAATGACCTTATGAGAATTTTGTGAATGAAAAAGAGTGAATGATTTGACCTATCAGTGAGAATGACGAAAAAAACCGTGTTGCGCCGACCCTAAATAGTATGAGATCGTTAGCATCTCTTCTTTGATTAATCTCTATTAGTTATTAGTTTACCTCTTCAAACAAGCCATGCCTAGTTGGGCACACTACAGCTAATGCAATGACTATAATTTTTGTTTTAACATTTCTGTCCCTGAAACCTGCTATGTTCTAAAAAAAACAATTTCCAAGCTATTTAGATACAATTTTTTTATCGTGATAAAATCTTCAAATGAGTCCTCACTGGGGACGGGAAGGACTGTCAGACTTGTACGTCTACCGACTAAAATCCACGGTGATCCTTCAAAAGCCCTTTACGGTCCAGGGTCACGGTAACTCGATGAGACAGTCACGCGACCCCGGCAGGCTTTGGCCCTCTAAGACCTTCTATCAGTGGCTGAGTAAAAACCAAACTGTAGTTTCGACGAAACAGCACACAAGACTGTATTTTTTTAAATGACACAATCTTCGAGAGTTCGATGAGTTTGAAATGACATAAACCCGTAGTAACGCTTCAGCAATACGTTAGAAATATCATCATTTTGCCTATAAACTAGCTGTTAAGAGCTTCACACACCTGTAATACCGTCTCTCCGGAGAATAGCACTAGTAGAAGTAAATTTATGAACTTCTGTCTTGAACGAAACGGTATATTTTTGAACAGTAATAAGTACTGCATTGACAACTAGTTTAGACTCGCGACTTGGCCCACATAGCTTAGTGTTAGGTGACTGTCCTACGGTATAAAAACTTTTGAAAAAAAGAGAACCGACTTCAAAACCAAACACAAAAAATTGTAAAATATGGTTCTCTTTTTTTAATTTTTTTTTTATTTTACCCTTTTTAGTTTAGATATTCAACAAAAAATTTCATATAATCGGCGTCTTTGAAAATCTACAACCTTTGTAATCAACAAAAACGGATCTATGCGGGCAACTTCACAATTTATCCATTATTGTTATATATTAAAACCTTCTCCAAAATGTAACGACCAGTTTTCTGAAAACCGCATCAAAATCGGTTCAGCCAAACGCGAGATAATCGCGGTAAAACATGCAATCGTCTCCTCCGTTTATACTCCGATTTAATTACCGGTATATTGTCCTTAATTGTAAGAAAAAAATAAAATTAAAAATTTCTGCCCATAATTTTATTTAACGCCATCATGTGACAAGTTTAAAAATCAAATGCAGGTTTGTTGGCACATTTTTTAATTTTATTTTTTTCTTACAATTAAGGACAATATACCGGTAATTAAATCGGAGTATAAATGAGTACAAAATATTAGGCATGTTCCCGTGTCTTCAATTTCAATGCCAACTGGAATTTTAGCTTGGTCGTGCTGGGAAGCAATCTTCCTAGCACGACCTGCTTATCTACGGTAATTGAGAGGTACAAAATTGCTAATTAGTGGTATAAAATAGTACAAAATAAGAGGAATTTATTACCATCAAAAGTTAAGAATATGTTCATGGTCGTGCTAGGAAGTACAACACAAAAAAAATACTTTAAACAGCCAACATCGACAATAACATACCAATTCCAGCAGCTAACGTACACTGCCAAGTTTCAAATACGCACAAAAAGTGTAATTTGCGACCTGCCAAACCACAGTTACCATCGCGGGCAGCTGCCGCTTTGCCAATTCTTTTGTGCGAATGTACCAGTGTATTAAACTTCTGTATTAAGTTTTGTACAACTTTCTCGAGTAATCGAGACGAGAAATGTAGTGAGGGGTTCGTATCGATGAAATAAATGGAGTAAAGTCGGTTTTGGAATAGTGATGTGTATTGTGTTTTAATAAGGACTAAATTGCTCGTTTGTGCTGATGTCAATCGCTTTTTTCTTACTAAAATTTCTACCTAAACCGGTAGCTAACAACAGAATGAATTGATATAGGTACACTGCATTGCATACTCGTAATTAAAAACGATCACGAACGTCCCATTCAAATGTCACTATTTGTAAGCAAGATCTGTCTAACCTAAATTCGAATCCGAAAATATACCAATATCGCAAAGTATATAATTATTATATACACGTGTCGAAAATAATGACGTATCCTAATTAAATACGCTGCTTTGATATCAATTTGCAATTATGTTATAGATACGGATATTACTCATATTTGAATACATATTTTAATGATTATAATAATTATTTCATGAATGTTACCAATGCATTAATTTAGGGTAATTACCGGACTAGTTTCGAAAATTAAATTACTGGTTATAGGAAGAAGTATTGCATTGACCGAGTTTTGAACCCGTGAATGGGACATCAACTTCAGTACTGCTGCTATTCATGTATTAATAAAAAGATTTTTTAACCTTATTAAAAAGTGATATCATTTTATTTCAGTTAGACCATTTAAAGTAAATTAAAAGACACTCGATAACTTCTATCTTTGAAAAAATAAATGAAATAAAATTGTTTCTACACTCATTCACAAGAAGAAGAATCTTGTTTCCCCATTAAAATTAACACACAATATTTAAACGAATTACCCTTAGCGCGAATTTTCAGTATTTGAGACGTAAAGTAAACTGGAACTGACAATTTTCAAGGAAAAAATTTTATTAGTTCCTTCTTCGCACACCAGAGGCGCTGTTCCATTTCTTCATACAAGAAACGCTGTAAATACTGGAGAGACGCTGTAAATTATAAGAGTGAAAACTCGTGCTAAGGGGTCTGAAGGGGAACAATATTTAAAAGAACTACAATTAATAACAGAATTACACTATCATTGTTAATCTGTTGAGAATATGAACAGAAACAGATACCTACTCGTATATCACAAGTTTAGTTCATCATATTTTTTTTGTAAAAAAATAAATCCGCATAAAGGTTTCTTTCTACAAGTTCAAAATCTACAACCCAACAACTGCTTCACAAAATACGAGTACCATTGAAGTAAAAAAAAAACATTAAAACCGGCAAACCGTTTTCCTTTGCCACTTGTCTTAAACAAAATGGTCGTTGTTTCTCAAAGTGATGCCCCAGGTAAATCGGTAGTGGTATTAAATCCTGGGTCTTGAAATCCGCTTAGCCAAGCATTCGCTACCGTGCCGCTCTGGCCAGTCATTAAACACTAAATTCCTTTCCAACTGTTGTGGCCATCCTTTTGGGGGTTACGAAGACGTTTTGAAGACAGTAGGGGAAACTCTTCAGAAAATAGTCTTCAGTCTAGAACTTCTTGTGCTGGGTGCACAGGAAGTTCTGACTATTTTCTGAAGACAAAGTTATGAGAAATGTTAGCTATTACATTAAATTTAAAAAAAGATAGGTTTGTTTAATGTTATATTGCAACACGTTAGATACAATTAACAAAATAGCTTGTCGCAGGTTTCATTAAAAAATATAATATTTTAGTGATCTACAAGTACCTACTTGTTCCGGGTTAGTGTTTTCGTGTATGCGAGCTCAAAAATGTGTAAACGTGTCCGATATAGGAAAAAAAAAAATTCTCCTGTATACGCGCGTAAGTACCCTGGTCAAACGTTTTTTTAGTTTCTTGAGGAAATTATAATGTTCCTACGTTTTGTTTTTTTTGGAGTACTGTTTTCAATAGTTTCATTACAGGATTAGTGTTCAGTCTATTGACTAGTCTATAAATCTAATAGCATATTATTATCTAGTTTTCTTGAACTGCATAGATTTATTGCAATCAGTCACATTACCCAAGTATTTTGACATGCACATTAAAAAAAACAGACAATTTTAGAAAATTCATCACACAGTCCTGTTTTCGAATTTGTCCCCTAAATCCACAACTGGGGGCCCCTGTACGCAGGCCTCCCTGCCACAGAGAGGCCCTTTGAGCCGGTCTCTCGGATGCACTGAATGCCCACCCCACCTTGAGACTCCTTAAAAAGCTCTTATAGCAAGCACTAAGTAATAAACTTTGAGTAAAAGGCATTTCTGTATCGCTATGTTTTGGGAGCGGCAAAGTTTCAGCTGCTAAAATTTTATTGAAGTTACAGCCTTTTTGAGTATTAAGAAACAATCGTATGTTTGAATTTGTTTTTAGAGTGAGCAAAGTTTTGAGGGATTTTTATTGCTTTTTTGTTTCGTTTCGTTTAGTTTGTTATGATTAAACTGGCTTTAAAACATTTCGGTGAAACTTTTTTTTAACTTTTTTTTAGTTATAATTATTTTGTTTGATTTATTTTTACGTTACAGGTTCTTTAAGAGATCAAACAGGCTTCCCGGTGAATGTTCTTAGGTTTCTCAAATCTTCTTTTTTTCTCTCAAAGTGCACTTTCTCACAGCGGTTATATCGAACCTTTAAATGTAACCGTACCTACTTTAGAAAAAGCGAAAAATATTAAAAATTAAAAATATACATATTTTGTGGGAAAAACTTTAACCGAACTTCTAGTTATTGTTGATTTTAGCTTTAGTTGCGGTGTTTACAGTGGAAGTAGGATATATGAATCCAACTTTTGCCTGCAACTTTCTTATTTAAGCTTTTTTTTTTTGATTAATCAAGTTCTAATATATTTTGTTTTGGTACAAAAATATAAAGAAAGGTTTAGATAAGAGCACCTTTCAAAGCCTGAACAGTAATAAATTTAAATACAAAAGTAATGAAGTTGCATTCAAAACAAAAGTCACAAAGATAAAGCGTATATAGCAGCGACATTCAAGAACTGCCGTAAATAACTTAGCAGGCTCGTGAAACTTTTGAAAATAAATGCAAACAGCACTCACTACGCAAGTAGGGATGCCAACATTTTGATATTTTGCGGACAAATATCTAATCTATAAAAAAATTTAGTTACAAAATTCATAAATCGTTATTGCCACTCACAGACAAATTACAAAAAGCATAGCAGATGCTTAGCTTTCCCGAAAAAAATCCCGAAATATCTCTTGTTCATAACCTTATGTTATTGTTAGAGCTTGTGGTGTGTTATACGAGGAAACTGAGTATTACTGGTTACTTTACTGTAATTAATAAAAGACACTCGTCTAGCACTATCTTGTAATCCAGAATACAGGAACGATTTGAGGCAAAAAATAGGTATGTTGGTAGTACTCACTTCGCTAGACGTACTATTCTGGCAGGCCTCCCACTAGGTGGACCGACGACATCGTGAGAGTCGCGGGCAATCGATGGATGCAAGTAGCGAATTGACGTTGGGCGTGGTGGTCTAAAGGGGAGGCCTATGTTCAGCAGTGGACGTCTTCCAGCTGATGATGATGATGACTACTCGGGACATTTTGGCAAGTCTTGAAAAAAACATGGTCAACCTATCACGACCTCATCTTAAAGACAAAAAGGACTCAGATAAAGTTGTTAATTTATAGCTAAGAAACATGGGAATGAAAAAAAACTTGCTACAATGGACTGACGTTTGTCCGTTGTAAAGCATTTATAAAAAATACAAGCAATCCACCCGGTTCGCGATCACATCCGAGTCTGTGTGGTTCATTATTTTGTCAAAACCCAAAACCTTTAATTGATGGAAATCGGTTCGGTAGTTTTTGAGTTAATCGCGTTCTAAATGACAGACGCGGCGAGGCTTTTGCTTTATAATAATACTAGCTGTTGCCAGCGGTTTCACCTCACGGAACATAAAATCGGGATAAAAACTATAGGTACATATATTGTGTTAATCCAGGTTATAAAGTATCTGTGTAACAATTTATTTTTTCAGATTTCAGTGGTTTATGCTTGAAATAGTAACAAACAAACCTACATACACATAGATACATCTTCACAATCTTTCGCATTTATGATATTAGTAGGCTGTAGTAAAAAAATTACAAGATAGACCTGCCGTGGTCGCGAGACCCTGGAAAGTAAATGGCTATTGAAGGACACTGGATTTAAGTTAGTACAACTCTGAAAGTCCCTCCTGCTCTACCCAGGGTGGGTGGGAGGATTCGTTTGATGATTTTACCACGCTAAAAATAAAGTGAAAATAAAGAACAATGTTATTTTGCTGTAAAATTACAATATAGTTATGAACCCATAAAAACAAAATAAACAACAACGTCCAGTATCAAATCATTTCGAATATCGTCGGGCAACCGATGGAAGTGACGAATTGTTGTTCAGCGTGGCGCGTCTATGGGGGAGCCTATGTTCAGCAGTGGACGTCTTCCGGCTGTTGATGATGATGATCAACATCTATACTTAAATGTTATGATTTTTTGTCGTCTATGTTTTACCCTGATCCAATACAACATCTAAAGTAAACATGCCACCAACATTAAAATAACAAAAAAACACAAATAAAATTCAAGTCTTTATCGCCATATTTATCTACGTCCGATAAAAAATGCGTATCTCTCTAAACTGAACAAAACAAAAATGTGTGTTTTTTGTGGAGCCACCCTTACGACCCCGTGCCAGGTAACGGTCGACCGATTTTGAATTAAAACGCGCTAATTTGTTTTACATTTGGTTACGGAAGGTTTTTTTTACCTACGAACTGTTTGAAGGTAGGTCCATATTAGGGATGCTAATTACTGTTATTATACGTGACTGATGTTTAAATTGGATGCTTTAAGGACCCCTTTTTTATGGCAGAAAATCATCAAAGTCCGAGGTCTGGGTGTAGCGGAAGGAACTGTCAGACTTGACTGACTAAAAACCGTCTTGGAGGGTTATTACAACGTCTTAAAAACAGGCTTGTTCCAGTGAGTGAAGGAGATGACGCTAGACTACTTGTATAGCTTAGCTCTGTCACTTACACTTGCCGGAATAAGCCTGATTTTAAGACGTTGTAATACCCCTCCTGTTCCCTCAAATTGTAATAACTGCAAATAAATGTGTTGCAAATTAATGCCCAAAATTAATATTCTATCTGAATCCACAAATAGTTGATTATAAGCAAAATTGGTCGTTGATTAGTTACAGACGAAGATCGGGATTTAGACAACAATAGAGATATAGGTTATTCATTAATAGCGTACCTAAATAAATCATTAGTGTATTTTTGTGTAAAGTTGGATTGTTGCTATTGACTTATTTTATTTATTCCTATCGATATAATAATTCTAATTCGAAAAGGATGTCCTCGATTAATCTAAAGGTAATATTATTATAAGCAGAATATAACTTAATAATATAATACCTACGGTACTTTCACGGTTATTATATCTTGTGACTGGGCCAGGTGCACCGCAATTATTTTTTACTATGTATATTTTTTGTCTTTTGACTATACAAAAGCGCTTGAAATAAATAATTGATGTGATGATTTTATTTTGAAAATTATTTTATAGTACCTAGGTATATGTATATTCTTAAAATAATTGAAAAAGTCTTGCATTTCTGTAACGGTGAGTTTCTCAGGTGTGTGTTATACGTCGTCTTTCTACAAAATACCTGTAAGAGCCGGGCTATGAGAGGCGCGACTTCACAAATACATAGAAAAGTAGAATATGCTTTATTTTGGAAGTAAATTTCAGACCCATCTGCATCACCACTATAATTTAAGTAGAGAAGTCTCCAAGGTTAGAGACTTGCCGAGCTGCTTCGCGCGACAAATACTTTGCGAGGCTGCTCGCTCTATTTTTACGCGCCTATTCAATTGCTTTATTTGATTAGTGGTAGTTAGCCCCAGTCACTAGGTGACAAATTTCCCAGTAGTTGGACCGAAGACATCGTGAAAGTCGCTGGCAACCGATGGATACAATTGTCGCATTGCCGTTTGGCGTATCTAAGGGGGAGGCCTTTGTTTAGTGGTGAATGTCGGCGTCGTCCGGCTTATGATGATGATGGTGAGCTCAGACACAAACAAAGTCTTTGGTTTTATTTCCAAATAGCAGCTTTCACAAATATTTCAATAGTAAAGTTTTCAATGACAGTACCTACAGAGCCTGGGTCGACGGCGCGTCGTGTTCCAAGTGCCAAGGATCCCCCTTAAAGGGCAATGGTTGCCGGGTTCGCGGAACTGTCTCATTAGGTAACCGTGACCCTGGAACGTAAAGAGCTATTGAAAGATCGCTGTGGATTTTATTCAGTACGAGTCTGACAATCCCTCCCGTCTCGCCCTGGGTGGTAGAACTCAGTAATTGATGATTTTATCACAATAAAAAAAGAAACAGTAACTATAGGGGCTGTCAAAATCAATAGACTCTATGCAGAGATTTTAACATAACTGGCACAATGTGAGACTACTGCACAACTCTGCCTTCCCCTTTGAGGAATTCAAGCGTGTTATTTAACTTCCACATAAATTACGAATAACATTTTTCGACAATAACATGCTGCACGTTATGGCTCCAACCGAAAAGTGTGTCACTCACAGACGCAGAGCCTTTCTGCAAGATTACTTTCAGCGATATCAAGATACTGCGTACAAACAGCTAGGCTGTAGGGCTGGCACTTCTACGCAGCACTTTAAAATACGTACCTTCTAAAAATAAAAAAACAGGATTAATTCTGCCTCTCCAACTTTTTGGGTCCACTCAATAAAAATTGCTATACACTTAGAAGAAGCGAACATTGTAGAACTACGGAATGTAGTATCTTAGAACAGTTTCATCATCATCGTCATCATCATCAGCCTATTAATAATGTTCCTACTACTGGGACACAGGCCTTCTCTCTGAGAGAGGGAACGGTTACTATATGAGAAAAAGAGGAAATGATTAAACTAAGTAGAAAATAATTTTTATGGAACCATAAAATTACTTTTCTACATCGGAAGAAACGGCCGATTGGAGCAAAACGGGGAGAAACTCACCAATCACATGGCTTGAAATCCACATCTCTTCTCCACTCAAGCCATGTTATTGGTGAATCGCTTTCCGCTGTGCTCCGTTCCGCCTCAGTAGAACCGCAGCCTAAAAGATCACTTTCGTCGTCAATACCTACACACAGAGTACTCTGTGACATAACAGACGGCTGATAAGACCGTTATTCTGGGGAACGCTAGGAAGTATTAAACTGAAATTAATAAAAAAAAAAAACTCAGGTCTCTACGAAAAGGATTGTAGTGGAGGAGAGAAAAAATCAAATGATTAAGTCAACACAATTAAAAACATGATGTCCCGGGGCTCAACATATTTTTTGCAAAGTTGGCAGCCCTACGTCTAAGGCATATGATGAGTTGCCTATAAGCAACCTAAGGAAAAAAATGTAAGCGCCGCAGCTATAAAGATTTTAGTGATATAAGACAAAACGGAGGCAAACGTTTTTTACCTGATTGAAGACGATTCGCTGACGAGTTACAGGGTCCTAAAATTATGGATGACAGAATTTATTTTGATTCCGGTTTAGTTTTCTGGAACTGAATAAAACCTGCTTCCTATCACATAAACACGTAACATAGTGCACATTCCCAGAAAAAAAAAACGAAAATAGAAAATAAAAATATATTTTGACCATAGTATTTTTTCTTTTTGATGTCAGTAATTGAAGATAATAATTTTTATACCATTCCCACTTTAAAAAGTTACTTTTTCTCACTGAAAACAGTGAGTAAAAAGCTCTTTTTCTCACTGTTTTGGTGTTTGAATTTAGAACACATTGCTGCGGTCCACCCCCGTCAGCCCCGTGATGTTAGGAACATGTTACTATTAATTTAAAACATTGTTCCGAGTTTAATGTCAATTTGTTGGCTTTGTGACCGAGCGATTGAAAATAAGCTTTTACTGTAAATATTTATTTCTAGTTTCAATTCCCGTTAATAAATATTTTGAATAATAAAATATGGGTGCTATTTCCGAACACGCCTTAATTTAAAAATAAAAGAGTGGGAATAAAATTTCATGGCTGTAGAGTTGAATAAGTTAAAAAAAAGAATGCGTAAAACGCGACGAGAACAGTTCTTATTTTAACATAACCATTTAAAACAACAAATTATTAATGCGAATTAAATTCCTACTCTAACTAAATATCTGAAACCATTATTTGTCTTCAATGAATGGTCTTAACAAATGGGCGCAAGTCGGAGACGGTGTTGTATCGTGATTTTTTAGATTTATCACAGACGAGACGAATCTACAATGCGGAGTATTTACTTTGAAAGCTACTTTGAAAAAAAAGTTTTTTAATCTATTCTATTATTATTTTATCTCCTAAAGTGTTCTCGCTGCTGAAGTGAAAAGTTATGTGTGTTTGCATCTCGTGCCTTTGAATCTCTCGCCACAATTCAACTTTAGAATCACTCGCTACGCTCGTGATTCAATCCTTGAATCCTTCGCTTGCTCAAGATTCAAAATCAGCACTCGCAGCAAAAAACGACTTTGCTCTCTTGTTGCACAAATAACTATTATACCATTCCCACTTTAAAAAGTTACTTTTTCTCACTGAAAACAGTGAGTAAAAAGCTCTTTTTCTCACTGTTTTGGTGTTTGAATTTAGAACACATTGCTGCGGTCCACCCCCGTCAGCCCCGTGATGTTAGGAACATGTTACTATTAATTTAAAACATTGTTCCGAGTTTAATGTCAATTTGTTGGCTTTGTGACCGAGCGATTGGACTACTTCGTCGCGTGCAGTGGGTTCGATTCCCGGACGGAGCAAATTTTCGTATGATCTACAGTTATTTGTTTCGGATCTGGGTGTTTGTGTATGTGAATTTAGATGTTTGTAAACGCAAGGTGCGTTTTTTTTGTCTTTTTTTTCTTCGTTAAATACCTATCTGTTATCGCTTAATTATTATTTTTCTTGTGGTCATGGTATAAAGTATCGTATGCAACTCGTGAATAAAACGGATTTAAATCGAGGGCCTGAATCACTCGCGTCGCTCAGGATTTTGAATCACTCCCTGCGGTCGTGATTCAGTCATTAAAATCCTTCGCTAGCTCTTGATTCATATTTAAGGCCCTCGCTTTAAATCCGCTCTTTATTCACTAGTTGCATAATGTACTATTATACCATTCCCACTTTAAAAAGTTACTTTTTCTCACTGAAAACAGTGAGTAAAAAGCTCTTTTTCTCACTGTTTTGGTGTTTGAATTTAGAACACATTGCTGCGGTCCACCCCCGTCAGCCCCCGTGTTGTTAGGTACATGTTACTCTTAATTTAAAACATTGTTCCGAGTTTAATGTCAATTATTGGCTTAGTGACCGAGCTATTGGACTACTTCGTCGCGTGCAGTGGGTTCGATTCCCGCACGGAGCAAATTTTTGTATGATCTACAGTTATTTATTTCGGATCAGGGTGTTTGTGTATGTGAATTTAGATGTTTGTAAACGCACCTTTGTCTTTTTTTTCTTCGCTAAATACCTATCTATTATCGCTTTATTATTATTTTGCTTGTGGTCATGGTATAAAGTATCGTATGTAACTCGTGAATAAAACGGATTTAAATCGAGTAGCCTGAATCACTCGCGTCGCTCAGGATTTAAATACTTGAATCACTCGCTTCGCTCGTGATTCAATAATCATGAATCACTCCCTGCGGTCGTGATTCAGTCATTAAAATCCTTCGCTTGCTCTTGATTCATATAGGTATATGGCCCTCGCTTTAAATCCGCTCTTTATTCACTCGTTGCATAATGTACTATTATACCATTCCCACTTTAAAAAGTTGCTTTTTCTCACTGAAAACAGTGAGTAAAAAGCTCTTTTTCTCACTGTTTTGGTGTTTGAATTTAGAACGTATTGCTGCGGGCCACCCCCGTCAGCCCCCGTGTTGTTAGGATAATGTTACTGTTAATTTCAATCATTGTTCAGAGTTTAATGTCAATTTGTTGGCTTAATGACCGAGCGATTGGACTACTTCGTCGCGTGCAGTGGGTTCGATTCCCGCACGGAGCAAATTTTCGTATGATCTACAGTTATTTGTTTCGGATCTGGATGTTTTAAATGTACCTATGTGAATTTAGATGTTTGTAAGCGCACCTTTGTCTTTTTTTTCTTCGTTAAATACCTATATATTATCGCTTAATTATTATTTTTCTTGTGGTCATGGTATAAAGTATCGTATGTAACTCGTGAATAAAACGGATTTAAATCGAGAGCCTGAATCACTCGCGTCGCTCAGGATTTAAATACTTGAATCACTCGCTTCGCTCGTTATTCAATCATCATGAATCACTCCCTGCGGTCGTGATTCAGTCATTAAAATCCTTCGCTTGCTCTTGATTCATACATATGGTCCTCGCTTTAAATCCGCTCTTTATTCACTCGTTGCATAATGTACTATTAAAACGCCTCCGCGCCACCTTGTGGTTTGTAACATTTCTAGGTCCTTGTGTTAGAAATCGCGTTGAATAACAAAAAAAATACCTACATTCCATTCCATCACAGACACAGGTTAGTAGAGGAAACATTTAAAAGCAAGATTCGAACAGGATAATCATTGTCATTGGTTTTATCAAGACCAATGATCGTCCAATAGTTGAATTGTAAACAGAATTCAAATAAGCCCAATACAAAAACTCATTTTACTGTGGAATTTTCATAAAAAGGGGTACAATGTTCTTGCTTCACGTACGTATTAATGTAAAATATAAATCACACAGTTAAAAGTAGTCCACGGTAATAACATACCCACTACATAAAACTTACAAGAACTAAGTACTTACTTATTTAAATGTCCCAAAAGGCAAAGTGTCATAATCCTACCCAATGACTAGGGTTGCCACAAGCAAAAACGTGTTGGAATATTGTTACTGCTAATAGAAGCTTCAAGGGTATCTCGTTAGGGGAACACTGAAGGGTGTGGAAACGCACCTGAGCCCTCAAAGTAACTGTATTGAAAAAACAATGATCTGAGGGAATTTTCAGCACAGCATCTTTTAATATTTAAGTGAAATGTTACGTTTTTATGTCAATTTAAAAGATAAATTGTAAGTGTTATAGAGCCGCGTTTTTATGGTAATATTCACTGCACAAAATGGTTTGTATTATGGGAAAAGAATGTTACAATATTTGAGGCTCAGTAAATGTGTTACAATTGTTGTTTTTAGATTTTTGGGACAGTGTTTAGTGACTGATTGTTTTGGACAAGAAGACGTGTATTAACAAATACCTTGGGAATGGTTTAACACATCATTATTACATCATACCTTGTAACTCGTTTTTAATATAAAATAAGATCTGTACCCTTAGCACGAATTTTCAGTATTTGAGACGTAAAGTAAACTGGAACTTTAACAATTTAAAATTGACAATTTTCGAAAAAAAATTAGTTCTTTATTCGCACACCAGAGGCGCTGTTCCATTTTTTCGATTTCACAAAAACGCTGTAAATACTGAAAAGACGCTGTAAACTAAAAGAGTGAAAATTTGTGCTAAGGGTACTGGGATGGACGGGGCGGCGGCAACTATGTTTGAAACACGCCACAAAGCGCCGCCAGTGGTGAATTCGGGTACCTACAAAGTAATTTAATGTCTTATTCGCTCCACCCGCCGCACTGCTCACCGCTAAGATCAAAATTGTGAACGGGACGTTATGATGCTTCTTCTTTACCCTTGACCTAGATTGAAACTACTTTGATTTTAAACAAATAAATATAAAAAGGGATATTAACCATGTTTATTATTTATTTTGAGTTTCCGATATTTCGGCACTGTTGCAAGCACCATGATCACGGATGAACACGGTTTATGAGCAGATAAATAAGAATAAGAATAATTTAAGAATAAGAATAATTTATTAAACCATTGTTACAAACATTTTCTTAACCTATGACAAAAGGGATTTGTGTAACAGTTTTGCTTACTTATTAACTAGACAGTGGTCCCCAAACTAGGCTGTGCCTGTATCTTGGGGGCCGGAGTTGCGATAGCTTTTAACATTTAATTTAACAAGATATAATATTGTTGTCGATATGAATTACACATTTTGGTAGGTATTTGGAACATTTGGTGAAAAGAGTGTGTAGCGTTACGTAAATTAATAATGACTAAAAATTATACAATTAAAAATAAAATAAAATGTAAAGAGAAAATAATTATGCTCAATAATGTTGCACACATGTGTGCGCGCGCATGTAAGTGTGTATAGATGATTTTTTGTGTGTTTGTGATTGTGGGTGTGTTTGGTGTGTGTTTGTGTGTACGTTTGTGTGTGTGAGTGTGTATAAATACGTATGGTTGTGAATCTTTAGCACTGTACAGGTTTCATTAACTGATAATGTCTTCTGTTTCGTCGTATGGTAAGGAGAGAAGCATTTTATGAATAACTTTCTTACATGAATGGTAGCTTTTGTCTTTGATATCACATAATTTGTTAATTTTGTTATAAACATGAATGTGGGAGTAGAAAGGACAACGTCTAGCTAGAGCACTTGTTGCATTAGGAAGAGGGATGTGTAAGATGCGTTTAGAAATTAGGTTTTGATAATCAGACCTATCTTTTATAGATTTGTGAGTACGTAGTGTGGCATTTAGTATAAATAACTGCCGTACCCGTAGAACAGGAAATTCTTTATAGAGCAGATCCGTTGGAAATCGGAAAGGCTTTTTTAGCATTACTTTGATTACAGCTCTTTGAGCTCTTTCTATTTCTATAAATGTGGTTTTACCAGCACTGCCCCAGATGGAGATTCCATACTGGAGTACAGATTGGCATAAACCTAGGTATACTGTTCGAAGAGCCTTATAAGGTGTACAGTCACGTAACTTCTTCATGATGTGAATAAGTTTCCTGACGCGCGTCGAGAGTGAATGGATGTGATTTTTGTGAGATAAGTTTTCGTCTATTGTAATGCCTAAATATCTGAGAGAGGAGGTACGATCTATACAAGTGCAGGTACAGTTTATCAGAGGAAGATTGTTGTGATCATTACAGCATGTGTGAAACTTGAGTGTCAAATCTGGCGGAGGAGTGGAGGCTGAAGTTTTGAAAAATGTTACAAGTTTGGTTTTTGTCACGTTAAGGGTAAGAAGATTTTTGCTAAGTACCTCGGCAATTTTAAGCAATCCTTTTTCAGCGACTTTATACACTTGGTTCCAGGTTTTGGCGTGGAAAACAATTGCCGTGTCGTCAGCATAAGAAATGATTTGAGCGTTATTTAATGGAGCATTGAGTATTTCATTCATGTAAAAAGCAAAGAGAGTAGGACCAAGAGTACTGCCTTGAGGTATTCCGAAGTTGATTGGTAGTAGACCACTTGAAAAGTTGCCAACTTTCACTAACTGTTGACGATTCGAGAGGTAGGATTTGAACCAACTGAGTGCGACACCTCTTATTCCTATACCGTCTAACTTTGCTATGAGGAGGTCAATAGAAATGGTAAAATCGGTCTACCCTCCTCAAACCACATAATAAACATGGTAAATATCCCGTTTTAAACCCTAATATTTGTAATAGTGACCATGTCAGTTTAAAAACTTATAAAAAAATATAGTTTGTAGGACAGCAACCTGTTAGATAGAACGTTCAGAAAGCCGATCTGCTGACCCAGTGGGCCGTGCAAGTCGGATTGGTTGCTCAGGTGACGATGCCCGATGGGACATACACCCACAAAACCGAAATATCGGTACTGGCCTGATATATGGCATATCGGTGTCCCCACTGTCTTATTTACGTGTGATCTGATCTATCTAGTCTTCGTCAAATTATATGTAACGCTTTGAAAGAAAGAAAATACATTTATTTGGCGCAAAAGGACCACGATAGACGCACACATTCAAAATAAAAATAAAGACAGAAAAAAAACCTGTACCTAACAGAAGTAAAAATAAAAGAAAAATTTTTGTATGTCTCACTCGGCTGCGTCAAAAAGGCCCAGAAAGAGATTGTTACTTGAACTTTAGTGTTTTTAGGTGGTCAAACCATCAAATGAGGCGTTCCGCCCCCTTCCGACTAAACTCACCATGTTCCTTTAATTACCCTTAATGTGTTACTAAAATGATTTTGAGGAAAGTAAAATCTAGCTACGAGTGGAATTTGTACCCGCGTCTTTTGGATAAGTACCTACTCCAGACGTTAAACTACCACAACTCACTTAGAAGCTAAATCTTCTATTCCGTTGTAACTGTATAACTCCCTGGTCATCACCATCATCATCAGCCGGTTCACGTCCACTGCTGAACACAGGCATCCGCCTTATACCGCCACGTCGAACGAGAATTCGCCACTTGCATCCATCGGTTGACCGTGACCCTCACGATGTCGTCGGTCCATATAGTGGGAGGTCTGCCGCTGCGTTTCCCCATCGGTTGTCAGTTCTACGACCGATCTGGCCTTACTTCCTGGTTTTTAATTTTAATTGCAATATTGATAGTTGTTGTAGGGAATGTTATTAATAAAATAAAAAAATCCAAACAGACACCCATAAAATACTGCTGACACATCTTTACTAGATTACGTCCCACGGGGAAAAAATTAGAAGTTTAATGACGTCATTTTTCGTCACCCCGAGCCTGGTTTATCGGCTTATTAAAGCAAAACGCGGCTATTAAATAAATATCGCGCCATCTACGGACGGCCGCCTTTCAGTGTGGGCGTGCCTTTATATACAGGGTCGGATTTTGAGATAAGACCGTAAGAGCAATCTATCCATATCCTGAATTAAATTGCTTACGTCATTAGCTATGAAATGTATTTTTTTGGACCTGTAGGGTTCAGACTTTTCTAAGTACTCAAAACTCAGTGTTTGATACTATTTACTATTTTATTGGGGGTGCCGAGCTGGGCAACCACCCAAGGCTGCAGATTCTTTATAATTAAAGGGCCTCGCTCTTTCAGGGACCTCACGCTATCAACAAAGTTGCGGGGTACGACTATACATTTGACCGAACGCACAAAGGCCCCGCAAAAATATTACAGATCTTTGCGAGGCCGTCCGTGTGAAACAGGACGGATTATCTTTAAAAATAAACTTGCTAACATTTTTCTAAAATTAAATTAACCTTCCTATACCCGCGCGTTGGTCTGTGAGACCGACGGAATGATTTTTCAAATTTATTATTCGAAATTATTTCTCTAGCGAGTTGAATCTCTTGCTAGCTGCCGGATTTGTAGTCAACTTCATGCCAGTGCTAGCACCACGTTTGTGGAGGACGTCCATGTACGCGTATTTGACGCCAATCGGTCCGTGAGACCGACGCGGGTATATGTGTAATTTTTCTGTGTAAGTATAAAATTATTATTTATAGTGTTTTTCTATTTTTTTTGTACTGGCTAATTGTGCATGTAATTGTGTATATATTTTGGTATCAATTTTATTATTTTACCGATTGTATGCTGCGCTATAATGAATAAAGAGCGAATCCTAGAATCCGACCACTGTTGGAAGAAGACAGTTCTGACGCTGATGACGAAGACGAAAATGACAGTGAGGTGGAAGACGCGATTGAGACACAAGGAGAAACGTATCACACAGGGCAAAAAGACGATGAAGAAGACGAGATCGAAATTTTGGCTGAGAGGAAGATCCAGAGATTTAGGTATGTCCTGATTGTTATAGTGAAACTGAAAACTATGTCAACCTGTGTTTTTTATTAGTATGTTAAGCCTTCTTTAAAATGTAAAAGATAACTTATGTTGATTAGAAGAAAAAAAAATTTTTAGTTCTGGTTTTGTGGTACCTGAGAAAAAACTCTGTACTTTGAAGGCTATTTTGTAATAAAATTTTGAAAGTCTGTTCATAACATTCTCAACATTGCTCAAAATTTTGTTATTCTACCCACAAACATTTTATAATTCTAAATTTAGATTTTATAAATCTACCTACAGATTAACAACTATCTCCGACATATATAATCAGGGTCTCGGAAACGGCTCCAAGTATTTTAACGAAAGTTACAGATTAGGGGTTTTTCGGCTCAAGAAATCGATTTGTCAAGGTCCCAGGTTCGATAAAAGCTCGGTTCCCAAGATAATAAATTAAACACAATCATCAATATTTTTCAAAAAGTTACGGTTAATGTTAGGGTTGCTTTCCAGAGGCCTTATCATGAGTTTTCAGTGATTCTGACGTAAAGTAAACTGGAACTTTAACATTTCCAAATAGACAAATTTCAAGGAAAAATTAGTTCCTTCATCGCACACCAGAGGCGCTGATCCATTTTTCCACACAAGAAACGCTGTCAATACTGGAAAGACGCTGTAAAGTAAAATCGTGAAAACTCGTGATAGGGAACAGTAGCTACTACGGTTAAAGGTGCCCGCCCTTACTGTATCATGCCAAAATCCCACTCTGTACACCGTAGATAGGTACTTACCTACAGTATTATACAGATTATCACGGGGTTTGTTCGTGAAAATGCGCATTTTTATGGTGTTTTCTTTTAGAAGGATTAAGGTTTTATGGTGTAACGCTATACGTATAGGTAAATGAACAATGTTGTTCTGCAATTCTTGCATTCCCTTGTAGAAAAATGGCCGGGTAAATATTATATCCGAGTAAATAATAATAAATCTGGATTAATCTTTGCTAACGATAATTTAGGCTTCAACGGCTAGATATATAACGATCTGAAACTGCTCGAAAACTTGACGGTAAATTGGCTAGTATTCGCAACGATCTAACAGTAACCTTTTTGTAACCAGAATGGAGATTATTATAATTTGAACACACATAAAAAAAAGACTACATTTTGGCTTGTCCATCAACGTTATTCGTTTATAGGTTATGGTCATTTGGTTTAGGTCTTCCAGCATATAATTTTATACCGTTTTGGCTACAGCAAAAGCATATGACCCACCTAATGGAAAGCGGTCACCGTAGCCTATGGTCGCCTGCAACACCAGAGGTATTGCTTGCACGTTGCTGACCTTCCAGAAACTTTTTCACGACCTTTTTGAACAGCCCCATGTTGCGGTTCATTGGGAAAACCTCGGAAGTTCATTCCACAGCTCGATCGTTCTTTAAAGCATTTTTTTTCTTAACCATTGTTACGAAACATGTTCTTCAATAGAGGAACAGCGTTCTAATCTAAACTAAGTCTAGCACAATACGTTACAGTGTCCAATATGGCCGCACAAAGACTATTCATACAAGATTTATGTTCCATACATCATCCTAGCTTCTAACATTGTGTATAAGCTTGTACAATTATAACTATACGTGTTTCACTATAGATTGATTGATTTACAAGATTGTAATAAGGCATTGTTGTTTTTTTTTTGCTAATTCTTTGAACCCTTTAAAACGATACAGATATAATTAATTTGTCTTCTTAATCTATTGAGCAGGTACCTATTTAAACGCACGATATCTGTCAAATTAAATACATAATTTATTCTAAAACCTATCTAAAACGAATCCCGCGATCATGGCGCTTGCAACAGCGTCGAAATATCGGGAACTCAAAAGCAAAAACAATCACGGAAGACATCCCGTAAGTGACATTTTAAATTATGAACTACGTAAATTCTAATTAATAAAATATTAGAATATAATTCTAATAAAATAAAAGAATATAGCAGCGGTTTTATCTACTGTTTTTGACTTTTTTTCTTTTTGATTGTCTTCATAGTATCTTAGGTACCGTTCTTAAGAATGTGGTTATTAAATACGAAAAGAGAGTTTCTGAAAAGCAAACAAGTAATTTCACAGATACACATATTATAGAACAAACTATTTTTTCATTATATTATAAGAACAGACACCAAACATCCTAATAATTATTGCGTCCAGGGTCCAATAATTCTCACAGTTGAGGGGTCAAAGTCTTTGGAACTTTATTCACTACCTTCCAATTGTCTCAAGGTCAATATCATCGGGCGATAAATGCCAGAAACTGCTCCATACTTCCATAGCTTTTCTCTTGTGTCATACAGTCCAACTCAGTCCCGATTCAACGGCATGATTTATAGGTAATTTCCTTACAATCGGAGCCACCTCATGCGCGAGTAACACAACCTTCGTCAGCGCCCGCTTGAATGCCTAATTGGTTAATTTAACTTAGTTTTGTAAGTGTCGTTAATTATCTAAGTGTGCTAGTTTGGCAGTGGTTTTGTGAAATGTTGCGAGTGTTACTATGACGGGCTTGAAGTTTGGGATTTTGGTGTGGGGAAATGCGCCTTTTTGCTTAATCAAAGACTTGTCATAATTATGTGTTTGAACTAAAGGCCAGTCAGATCCAGTAGCTGGATCTAGCGTCACTGGATTCCAGCGCTAGCACTGTAATAATGTAAATATTATGTTTCAATATTAATTGATATGATATTCTACTGGACGCCTCTACTGGACAGGCGTCCAGTATCCAGCGCTGGTTCGGAATAGAGCCTGCTCCTATTGTTTAATCCAGAGACGCTGGATTCAGCTACTGCAATAATAATTATAAACTAGCCGTTGAACGGGAAATTTATCATGTTTTTTATTTGTTTTGAATGTGTACCTATTTTAGTGATTATATTTTATTTGAGAAAGTTAACCTTCTGCTCGTAAACATTAACCGATAATTATTTCAGTTTATTCTTAATCAACATGGTGCTTGTTAAAGTGCCGAAATGTCGGAAACTCAAAACAAATAAATAATTAAACATGTTTTTTCCGTTTAATGTTCTGTCAGTACTACTTAATTTGAACCGCATTGACTACTAAATACACAGAGAGGAGGCCTATGTCGTAACTTTGGACCGGACGGTGTAGGGTCTTCTTAAAATGGTGGTAAACTTTTAATCCACTTTCATGCGTTAAAAAAAATTGGCTTCACCCCGAAAGTACTATCTGGAGTCCAAAACCTCGACTGTCTTGTTAGTCTAGAAATCGTAAGCACGACTAATAAAGATCCTTGGTCGAAGTCCTTGGCTTGATTCCCACGTCATGCAGAATAGACAGAACCCAATTTTAAAGGACTTAAAATCAAACACATAACCCTATGGAGGTACAAATCTTACCCTTAAAAGATTACAAGCGTGTTGTTATGGTACCTTTAGTCCCAAACCCAACGTCAACATAGATAACAACACCCATACCAATTGAAAACAAATAATTTCACCCACCCGCAATAACCCTGCGTTGATCCCAGATCATATAGCTTATAGAGCATTAAGATATTAACATTGTGCCTTCCAGGTCATAGGGTTAAAAGCATCGTTGGACCTCTACCTATGGTAACCCCTTTATGGCATAGCCTTTATTTACATAATTATTTCTGGTTGAATGGGTATTTAGTATACCTCAGTAGATGTGGTTAATTTATCTGGTTGTTTTGGTCGCGAAAAATAATGCTTTTTTTTTTTTAGGTGGTAAAATCATCAAATGAGTCCTGCCGCCCTGCAATAATGAAAAATAATGCTGTGAAATGTTTTCAGTACATATTAGCAAACTAATGTTTTATTTTTCTTGTAGGTATATTAAGTATTAGGTATATTGGTTTTTTTATATTAAGATAGATTCGCGTTCGACCACTATCTCGCCTGATGGTAAGCGAAGATGTGGTCGACGATAAAGCACGCTTGCCTAGAAGTAGCTTGTTGCTTTACGTGTTTTCCGAGGCACAAGACACTATGATAAGTGGTCACCCATCCACAGACCAACCGCGGCAAGGTCAGCTTAACCCGGAAGATCGGCTCTATGCGGCTGTGATTATTAAGCCACGAGCTCCTGCACTACTGGCACTACCAAAAATTTTAATAATTTTTATTACGAATACAAACCTTTGCATAACATCACTATCCAACTTACTGTCCCCGAATCCCCATTAACTAAACTGGTCCTAAAATGTGACGATGCATAACGAACGGGAGGTCAATCTGACCCATAACCGTTCCATGCTTAATGACGGGTACCAATGACCGGTCGAGTATAAAACATTTAACTAATCTAAGGTCAGTTCCGTATTGTCTTTTATCAGGCGATAGTGAGAAATATTCTGTACTATATAAAGGTATATTGTTTCCCTTAGAGAGACACCAAGCCGATGTGTGCAAAAGCTAGTTTAAATTTGCACCTTATTCTTTTAGACACACTCGGACGACGAGTCACCCATTACTCGCCGTTCGCATGCCCGCGTAGCCTATTTAGACAGTCCCGTACCTCATCATTAGAGGTCGGAATTAGATAGAGTTATTCGTGTACTGATTTCATACAGAGAAAGGATAAAGTGGATATGCCCCAACTCCCGTGATGACTTTTAAAGAGCAGAAAATCCCGTTTATTTTAAATTATAATAGTAATTAACTTTACACAATTTATTTGTCTAATTTATATCTGAAGTTAATTTATAGTAATACTGTTTTTCACACGGGATTGTGTATTGGAAATCCCGGGAAGGTTCATATTAATAACAATATTTCGATGCAATTACTAAAATAACCCCACCTAATTCCGACCTCCGATCCGATCTAATATTCTTGTATATTTATTTATATACAATCAGGATCTCGGAAACGGCTCAAAGGATTTTCATGAAAGTTACAGATTAGGGGGTTTTCGGCTCAAGGAATAAATTTATCAATCCCAGGTTCGAGAAAAGCTCGGTTTCCAAGATATAGACTTTCTAAAAACCGAGCGAAGCTCGGTCAACCATATATTATACTTAATAATTAAAAGTCGTCTCAACTCCTCAAAGTCACAGAGGAAGGTCTAACTTCTAAAATTAAGAAACAAGACACATAACATTATTATTATGAACATTGTATGATGTCATTTTGTCAATAACAATGTTAATATCATTGTTCGACTTCCTTTGGCAAAATTAACATTGAATTAAGGTACGACTAGATTCTACGATAGTTTATATTAGTTAAACAAATGGATAGATCGTTTGATTTCTTTATATAGATAAATTGGGGTTTTAATGACCTGTTTGTAAGCTATGATAGATGTTTGCCGAACGTTTCCGTATATGTTGTTAGGAGGAAAGAAAGCTGCTATTGTATATACAACATGTAACGTTAATAGCGCAAAACCTCTCGTGGGGTAACTCAGCCCATGTTACTGAACAATGTTTGAAGACTTTTGGAAGTTCACAAAATAAAAAAGATTTGTCATACTGATGGGTCCGATCATTTTTTTTATTTTTATTAATGTTTCGCGTTTGACCACTATCTCATTTTGTATGAAAAACCAATATTATTTTTGCGAATTTTCAAAAGTCTTAGAACAAAAATTGTTCAATAACATAGGCTGAGTTACCCCGCAAGAGGTTTTGCGCATTTAACGTTACACGTTGTATAAGTACTTATGAAATTGGTGGTCGGTTGTTACAGTAGCTGAGTAAAAGACTGCTACGCTTCGTAACGCAGGTTTGATTCCTGCATGTTATTCTGGGTTTAGGTTTTTGTGTATGTGAATTTATATGTTTCTATAAACACACACACGATATATCAGAAATTCTTAGTACAGGGCAAAGTTTAAAAAAAATAGATTTTTAATAAGAAACAGCATTATTTTATTGTCATATTATCAGTAAAAATTCTTGGAAGTCGAATTACAAGTTTTCTAGATATTTTGTAATCAATTATTATTTATTCGACTTATTTCCTGCATCGATCATGTTCTGTTTTCATAAAAATTACTGTGTAGATATTGAACAATGCTTGTTCTAAAACGTTTGGAAAAAGATTTAAAAAAAAAAAGATTTTTCACACGATCAATTTCGAGAGGTCATTTGCGCTATTAACGTTACACGTTGTATACAACGTGTAACGTTAATAGCGCAAAACCTCTCCTGGGGTAACTCAGCCCATGTTACTGAATAATGTTTGTTCTAAGACTTTTGGAAATTCACAAAAAAAAGAATATTCATTAATTTATTTTAGTTTTCATTCACATCGGACCCATCAGTCCGATCCATTTCTCATTTTGTATGAAAAACCATTTTTTTTTCTGCGAATTTTGAAAAGTCTTAGAACAAACATTGTTCAGTAACATGGGCTGAGTCACCCCGCGAGAGGTTTTGCGCTATTAACGTTACACGTTGTATAAGTACTTATTAAATTGGTGGTCGGTTGTTACAGTAGCTGAATAAAAGACTGCTACGCTTCGTATCGCAGGTTTGATTCCCGCATGTTGTTCTAGGTTTAGCTTTTTGTGTATGTGAATTTATATTATGTGTCTAAACACACACACGATAAAATATCAGAAATTCGAAGTACAGGGCAAAGTTTAAAAAATAGTTCTTAGTATAGTAGAAACGACATTATTTTTTGTCATATCAGTCAAAATTCTTGGAAGTCGAGTTTCATGTGTTCTTGATTTCTAATAAAATTATTTGTTCGACTTATTTCTTTCATCAATCGTGTTCTGTTTTCATTAAAATTACTGTGTAGGTAATTTAATATCATTATAATTATGTTATTCATACAAAAAGGCAGGTTAAAGCAAATTCTTTCTACGTAATAAACAATGTTGAGGTAAACCATTCATAATAGCGTCAGATTTCAATTTACACAATGCAGTTAAACAAAACCATCGTAAATTCACTTCACTTCACTTTTAATTCTGAATACAACGCATTATCTACCTTATTTCATACGATTTAAGAATCACTTTAAAATCAAAAACACATTAATTTGCGTACAAAAATATGCCACGTTAGTTCTGCAGTTGATGAACTCTCCTTATCAAAACATGGACCTTAAAATCTAGGTCATAAAGAACACGCTTCGTAAATTCTTTGCATTTCAACAGCAAATATAAGTTGGTAATTACAACAGGTGCGTCCTGTGGCTGGAGGCAAAGTAAGTAACATGATTCTTTTTTTCGCGCCAAGCAAAGGTATTTTCTGTGGAGCCGTTTATTAACGAGGAGAAAGTTTTTGCCATATTTGTAATTCTTTAGTTATGTTTAATAGTTATACATTTTTATACATTTTAGAGATTAATACACGTAAATAGGGGCAGCTTAGTTCAGCCCTGCCTCTAAGACTGACTTACTGCGCAGACACGGACTCCATACCAATAGCAATAACAGATACCAATAACAGATATGGCTTTTAAAAATACCAGGCTATTACTGACCAGTAAGTTGTGGCCCAGTAGTATCAGTCCCGAAGTACGAGTGGAAGTTCCTGGCTTCAAAACCATCTAGGCACACAACTTAATGTAAATTTATTTCGTCACTGTTGCTCTCAAAACGGTGGAGGAAACCATCGTGACAGAACCATGTCTTAGTACAGAAACTCAAAGACCACCAAGCACCAACACACACTGGACCCGCGTGGTGGATTACGGCCCACTCCCTCTCAAAGAGAGGACGTCTGTGTCCCAGCAATGGGAACACTATAAGCTTAATAATGATGATGACAGTCCTATGTTTAAATAGGAGCTCTAGGTTAATCGACAGCAGAATGATCCGATTTTAATTTTTTTTCGCATTTGCCAAACTTCGTTTTTGTATGGGTAACCAAAACCACGTGGAGGTAACTCACTAAGTTCACCCACAGACCAACCTCAGCAAGCATGGCTTAACCCTGAAAACCAAGCTGTGTAGCTGTTAATATTAAGCCACGACTTGAAACATCACTACTTAACCCTCAAAAAACCCGCCCTGCCTACCACACCTCTACCTCAAAAATTCGACCACAGAATCGAGAACGTTCACCCAGGGATCGCAAGACGGCACGGTACCCTATCAAAACCGTACGTGTTCCGTACGAGCCAGACAGCTCGTAACAAATAGCTTCTCTGTGACTATTGGCCGGTGTAAAATATTATGGCAGATGACGGGTTAAAGTAGATCTGGGAATCGGAAAAATTGTTCGAGGTACTTGACCTTGAGAAATGCCTTAATGTTCAAACTGGAGCAGAGTTTTTAAGACCCATTCGGTCGATGGCGATAGAACCAAATACCTTGTCCTAAAATATCCCAACACGGTTGGCATAGTGACTGAGCAATCAACCGCAATGCAGCGTGTCGTTGGTTCGATTCTTAAACGGAATAAAAATTTATAAGATCTGCAGGTAGTTTTTCCAGGTCTGGTTGATTATGTATTTGAGTTTCTATATTCATAAGTACACCTACGATATAGGGAAGAAATTCCCAGTGTATCGAAAAAATTAAACAATAATTATGTTTGAATAATCCGTCGGATCGAAAATAATTTCAGCAATTATTAGCAATAACGCTCCTGGAGGTCTACTTTCTAAGACCAATAAAGATATAAGGAGTGACTCTGTTTGACCTTTGCTTGGAGGTCAAACTTTTAATATACTCATATTAATAGCCGATCGGTCTAACCAGCTAATACCAAAATTCTACACTAGCCAAAATCCACTATATTTCGCACACCCATCCATCAAGCTACGTATTATCTAACTCCAATATCAAAGGCATCCCCCGCCATGCAACATGCAACGCGCAACGTGCAACGCTCGCTACAATTTATTGGCAACGTAAACACGTTGCAGATTAAATTCCAAAATATATAACTTTCAATCAACGTCTCACGTGCACCCATCAGGCTGAACTTTAAAAATTTTGAAATATTACTCAGCTCTGCGAATTGGGGGGTGGTACAAAATATAGACAATCACAGAAAGAAAAGCTTAATTTTTTTGACTCTTTAATTTAGATGTGCAAACAAATTAACACTGGAAATTTAAAACTTGTCTCGGTCGCTGTATTGATAACTATTTTTGTCTGTAACCAGTCAGCGACTTTGCCTTTATGTGTCTTAAAGACATCCAAACAGAAGCAACTGTCGAAGAAAATGGGCCAAAATTAACTAATTCATGTCAAGCAAACATGTTAAATTTAAACAGGTGGACCTGGAACTAACATAAGACTAAGGTACGTCACCAGTCTGAAAATTTTAGCTAATTATGTGCTTTGGTGAACATTTTTACTCTACCGACAAGTGAAAATGAGTACATTTACCAAAAATGTTTTTTTCCAGAAATTATTTTTTAGGCAGCTCTATGTAAAAGGGAGTGAAAAGGGAGTGAATCATTATCCAACCTATAAGCCTAATGATAAAACTTTGCTTAATTCGAATAATTCCCAATTTATTCAAAGCTTTTAGAGCTAAATAATGAATATGCCTTTTAGGCTCCTCTAGTCAAAAACCACCGCAAAAATAATTACCTACGTATAATTCGCTTACTTCCATCCCGCTATCTCTTACATTTTGCACCAAACCGTAAACCCGTTGCGGGAATCTCTCATATCGGGCCGAAGCATCGATGGACTCGGATCATCCCGGGTTTTACGAGCGTCCGAAGTAGGATATAGAACGAAAAAACCCGAAAATATCCGGGAATAATATCGGGAAATACGAGCCGTAACCGATGAATTAACCGCGCACTGGTTTGGAAATGGAAAAGTGTATATTTTTTGAAGTGAAAACTTCTTTAGCGGCGTTGTACACTTTTTCTGTAATGGGTAAAAAATTTAAAACTCGCGTCAGGGTCACGTGACCCTGATCGAAAATGAGTAAGACGTCATTCAAATTAAAAATAAAACATAGTAACAAAAAAGTTTTCACTTCTACCGGCACTCCTGGAGTGCAACCTTTTTTTGTTTTTATTTGTTTCTGCTTATTTTTCATTTTTAGGTCAAAAGTGACTTTATAGGTCATAATATTGTAATTAGCATATGAAACGCTTTCAGGTAATACCATCTGACCCAGTTTCTTAATTAATCATTTGAAGTTGAACTTACCCAACTCTAATTTAATATCACATAAGGTGTGTTCTTGTACTGTGTGTCACCAGGTAACCGTGACCCTGGAACGTAAAGGGCTATGTAGAATCACCATGGATTTAAGTCAGGACGAGTCTGATAGTTCCTCCCGTCCCGCCATGTGAGAGGATCATTTGAAGATTTTATACAACTATAAATAAACACATTATCCTCCTTTGCGTCGCGCAGTTGGATAAAAAGCTGCATTACGATGAAGTTCGTAGAATTGAGTCCTCTATTCTACTGCTCAAGCAATAAAGTTTGTAATTGATAAAGAGCAATTATAACGCAATTCTATTAGCAACATTGCTAATGTGGCTTGGTTCGATCTGAAATTACTTTGTCAATCAAAAACAGTTTCTTTGCAAAAGCAGACAATACATGTACATGAATAAGAAATACTTTGAAATCTATTAAATGAGCCCAAAACATTAGTATCACTTCTTTCAATTCACAATACTTTTATACGGCCATGGCGAAATAAACTGTAACAATAACTCTTTTCTTCACATTCTCACTAACAACCTTTATTTTTTTTGCAGGTACAGTCAGCATACCAGTCATCCGTTCCACATTAAAGGTCAGCAAAAAAGGTCAAAAATGCAAATTCTTATTTTTTAGTACTGTTTCAAAAGCTTTTGGTCATATAAAGATAATTTTCATGCGTTTCGTCCCGTTTTACAACGACAATTTGGTAAGGACATAAATGTCAACAGCAGAGTTGTATGATGATAATTGTATTGTATACAGTGTCTTTTAAGTATTGTGTACTAACTTAAGTTTATTATTAAATTATTTCAGCATGCGTGTTCTTTTGGCTCTTTGGTCGTTTTACCTCGCTCTGGTGGGGCCCGAGGGTCCAAACGACCAAATGCGTTTTTGAATTGGTCGTTTGGACCCACTTTCAAAATTTGACAACCGTTCTTTGAGTGTGTCCAAAATCTGTAAAAAACAAGTGAAGATTTTTATGGAAATACAAGACCCAAATTATTACATTCTTAGCTCATGGTTACAAGAGGTGCTTATATGCGTGTGGATCTAGGTTTGATTCCCGAGTCGAGCAAAAATTGCTTTTGAGTTGTTTCACCAGATATTCCTCTGTAGTACTTACCTAAGCTCGAAGTTTGAAAGTTGGAGATAGGATAGGTATCCTACTCACGGAGGTCCGTGAGTCGGAAAGCCGTTAGTCTTGCGCCTGAGATCAGGCGGTTCTGACAGATTACCGTTCCATCTTGTTATGATAGTTAAGGAATATAGGGTGCACGTACCTATGTGACCGTACAAAATTGTGCAGTGTAAAATCTCCTCGGTCGACAACTAATAAGGTCCAGTCTATTGGTCTCAAGTTGACAGTTTAGGTCGATCCGGAGAAAAGGACCAATTTTTGCGTTTGACCACTATTTCGCCTGATGGTAAGCGAAGATGTGGTCGACGGTGAAGCACGCTTGCCTAAAAGTAACCTGTTCACTGTTGAATTGGAGACCCCAAGGTTATAGCTGTCGAGAAATACAGGGAATTACAGGAAACACAGGGAATTCCACTTTCACCTTCTGCAGAAGTCAGTCAAGGACACCGTGTGTTTTAATCAGTTGAGACTGACATGTTCCTTGGCTTTTTCAGGCGAAGGAAATCCACATTTCCACATGTTAAAAAGGGCACTGCCTGTTATTATTTGTAAAAAACAATAGATTTAACAAAAAAAATTATAGATACTTAGGTTAAGATGTTTTGTCCACAGAATCAATTGTAAAGGAAACAATCTAGTTTCAATAAAGATTTAAGTACGCAATCCAAACCATTCGTACCGACTCATAAATAAAATCTTTAACCCACATTCATAGTACGTACTAGACACAATAAAAATCGCTCCATTTTCATTATTCCCGCAACAAAACAACGTTATTCAGATAAACAATTTCATTGCAAAATGTTCAGTTTTTCCGGTTGAGCGTCGTTTTTTACCGAGAGCCTACAATATTCGCGCTTTTTTCCATACAATCGTATTCGTAATAGCAATTCAATTCGGCTCGCGAAAAAACTTCGCTTTTAAGTTGCATAAAATTCGAGTTTCGGCTTTTATGTCCCCGGGTCGTTGTAATTGGGGCAATGTTGTGTAGTTTTGTGTTTTGTTCTCTTTTTTATATGTCAGTGCTGGCCTATTTCGTTTTTAGAATAGAATAAATCACCCTTTTTTATCCGTGATTGGGTTTGATACAGTTTCCTTTATTTTCATCATCATCAGCCGAAAGACGTCCACTGCTGAACATAGGCCTCCCCCTTAGACCGCCTCGCCGAACACAATTCGCCACTTGCATCCATCGGCTACCCGCGACCCTCATGTTGTCGGTCCACCTAGTGGGAGGCCTGCCTACGCTGTGTCTTCCGTTCCGTGGTCGCCACTCGAGAACTTTTCTTCCCCATCGGTTGTCAGTTCTACGAGCGATGTGGCCTGCCCATTGCCACTTCGACTTGCAAATTTTATGAGCTAGGTATGTCGGTGACTCTGGTTCTTCGCCGAATATCCATATTCCGGATTTTATCCCGCAAAGAAACTCCGAGCATAGCTCTTTCCATTACTCGTTGAGTGACTCCTAGTCTCTCTAAAAGGCCAGCCTCCTTCCTTCCTTTATTTGACAGACTGTTATTATTAAAATATTCTTGCTCCTTTCTTACTTTAAATTGAGCAGAATTTCAAGCTACTTAGATACAGGGAGTATCTAAGTGGAATTACGCTACGTCATTTCCACTTTATGGTGTGATCGTAGATCGATCAAATATCAGTCGTTGACACCATGACTAAATCAGAACATAAATGGCTACGACATCGACATACAGATTTATAAAAATATTATACAAATAAACTGGCCTGTTGGTCTACTGGTTAATGACCCTGACTGCTATGCCGGAGGTCGTGGGTTCGATTCCCACCCAGGACAAATGCTTGTGTGATGAGCACGATCATTTGTTCTGTGTTTGGGTGTTATTCATTAATATATAGTAATGTATGTATTTAGAAATATATAAGTATGTTTATCAGATGTCTAGTACCCATTACACAAGCTCTGCTTAGCTTGGGACTAGATGGCGTTGTGTGATAGATAGTTGTGGAATATTATTATTATAACTATTAATAAGTTTAGGGAAAACTAGGTACCTCATCGGCATATGAGGTACCTAGTTTTCCCTAAACTAGTTGACAAAATCCCCCGACATTCTATCACTCAAACTTACTGCTCTCACTGTATATTCTTAGTTATAGTCCTATAACTAAGAATTATACAATGAGGTATGTTACCTTCAGAAGTTTGGTAACTGACAATAGAGCTGGGAATATGAGCACATTCCTTTGTGCTCGGCTAACAAGACTAGGTTAGTAGGGGAAGTCCCAAAACATAATTATAAATGAAGAAGTTGTTTAAGCCCGTATTAGCGTTTCCTGTAGGTGACGATTGAACGGTAATTGATTAGTTAGAACTATTGTTCTTTGTATTTTAATACTCAAAGAATTTTGCTGGATAAGTGTCTACTGTTTGGTATTTTGGGTCAATATTAAAGCAAGGTAGGATAAGTCAATATTTCATGGAGATAGCTTTACGTGCACAATATACTTGTATGAAGATTGCTATTTATTTAGCCATCTCCATTTGCATGTGTGTTCACTTAAATAGTCCAAAACTCTACATCAGAACAAATAAAAAAAAAACAGTTTACTGGGGGGGTATTATTCCGGCGAGTGAAAGTGACACAGCTATACAAGTTCTCTAGCGCCATCTCGTTCACTCATCGGAATAAGCCTGGTTTTAAGACGTTGTAAATAAAGTAGTTACTTAGTTGCCACGTAAGAACGCATTCTCATGGGATTAAATTCATTAAGAACCTAATCACAGTCGAAGATTCTTTTGGGGTTAATTTTGTATAACGTGTGTCGGTTAATAAAAACCAGTCATTGCAATATTCTATTGTATAATGGGCTGGAGTCCGCAACTCCACGTCAAAATGGAATGGACTGGCCTGTTGGTCTAGTGGTTAGTGACCCTGACTGCTAAGCCCGGGGTTCTGGGTTCGATTCTCACCCAGGACAAACGTTTGTGTGATGAGCAAGATTATTTTGTTCTGTGTCTTGGTGTAATTTATCTATAAGTATGTATTTAGAAATATATAAGTATGATTATCAGTTGTTTAGTACCCATAACACAAGATCTGCTTAGCTTGGGACTAGATGACATTGTGTGATAGTTGTGGAATATTATACGAGTATTATTATAAAGCAAGTATTTTTCGGTGGGAAAGTCGTGAGATCTACCCAAAAACCATTCATAATATATAATGATCGATGTCGTCTTATGTTCTTCAACGGCTCTGATGTAGGTAGTCTTATGAAATAAAGCACTTCCGATCAATTTATAACGACCATGAGAAAATAAACAAATCGTCATAATAATATTTTGTTACCGGAGAATCCTCCAAATCTACGAGACTCTGCCAAGATAATATTTGTCAACCTGATCGTAAAATGGCAACAGACGACCCTTATTGCGTACACATAAAGTTTAAATTACAACAAATTACTAAATAACAACACAGTGCAACTGTGTCAAGCAATTGACACCTCAAAAGCCCATGGGATTCGACCATGCAAGATACCAGTTTAACTTTACGGCCGGCAAACTGATCGGTGACACTTATGTTATCGTGACAAGGTTTATATCTCAGTGGGTTTTGAGTTAGCGGTGTCATGTGTAAGTTGGTCGGTATCTGCATGAATTTAACTTTGACAAGTTGAACCTCCTCAGTTGATACATGGAGTGGGTTCGTAAGTAGACCTGACCCACTTCGTAGGGAATGTCGGTGGGAAATAGTGTTTAAAGTAAGATGTGAGGTTTTCGTATTGTGTTAGTGAGTTTATTTGGAGGTGGAACGTGATACGTTGGAAGTACGTCATATGTGAGCAGTAGTGGCCCAGTGGTATCGGCCTCGACTTACGAGTTGTAGGTCGTAGGTTCGAACCCAGCCTGGCGCATTCCATTGTGTACTTAATTTATTTCATCACCACTGCTCTCAAAACGGTGAAGGAAAACATCGTGATGAAACCGGCATGTCTTAGAACCATCAAATTCGAAGACATGTGACATCCACCAATCCACACTGGGTCCGCGTGGTGGATTATAGCCCACTCACTCTGAGAGAGAGGAGGCGTGTGTCCCAACAGTGGAAACATTATAGGCAGATGATGATGACGACATAATTATGTCATAGGGATAGGTAAGATTAAACTATTTCAGACAAAAGAATATGCTACTATCAAAGTTACAGGGTATAGTAACTTTCTGTTTCGTAATAGTGTATTACATAAATCGTCTTTATTGAAGTCTAAGGGCGACTTTTACCAACGGTTAAACATGTTTAAAATTTTATTTATGCACAATTTTCTATTGAATTTTGTGCTTAAATAAAATTTTAAGCATGTTTATCCGTTGGTAAAAGTCGCCCTTATTGTTATTAAAAACCTTAATGTGCTTAGTTAATGTTCCAAAATGTCCCAAAATTAATGTGCTTAGTTACAGTGCTTTATATCTGAGAATTAGGATCCAATGTAAAACTGCAAAACGGAATGATTAAACCTTCAGTATGTATACTCACGAATGTATGTTATAGTGTACATATTAAAGGGAAATGACAAAAATCGATCCGATTCATGTTTTGTCCAACATTATTTATGTTACTTAATTAAAATATAATTAATAATTTAAAACAATATCAATAATATAATAATGTGTTCTCGCATTGTGATTCATGTTTTATTGTTTTAAGTTATTTTGATATCCAAAAAAAATATTAATTTAATAATTGATCATTAAAAGTTTATTTTATGTTAACATATTTTTTCGGTCTATTTCTTATGGATATTATTAAATGCAATAATTGTTTTCTATTCTAATGGTAAATAGTCGATCCTTGTTGGGTTTTGGCCGAGGCTTCAAGGGAAAATAGCAATCCTTGCATTTTTTTTCATAATTAATATAAATTTTCACAAACTAACCCCTAACTCATATTAATACTCCTATTTAACACTTAACTTTCACCCCCTTTTTTAAAACGCCTGAACTACAACTAAAACCGTCCAATAAGCGCTCTCGGTAGTTTCCGAGAAAAACTTAAATTGCCTGTTACTTGCCTTTATCTTTGGCAGTTAAACCGTACGGTAAAGCCGTCCCGATCAGCTACGATGCAGCTGTTCGAGTTGTTTGTAGATTTGCCGAATCAGACGTATAAGCTTGTTGATTCATCCGATCTAGTTTTTATCAAATACAAATACGTTTATCTTTTCAAAAAGTAGTAGAAGAGTTTGTGGCTAAATAATTACAGCCGCACAGGCCAATCTTCCGAAATTCGTAGATGAACAAAACTTTTAGACAAAACAAAAAGAAAGTGGAAGTGGGAGGGCCATATATGCCGTAGACTGTCCAGTCTACGGCATTCGTGGTCTCCACTCCAACACTTTTCTGCCCCATCTTCCATCCGGAAAATGGGGCAGAAGAGAAAGTCTAGTCAAGGTCTTTAGGAAGGTCGGCCTTCCGAGATAAGCCGCGCTTGCTGAGATTGGTCTGGGGATGGGTGACCAACTGTCATAGCGCGATTCCTCCGTGCCTTGGAAAACACGTTGAGTTGTTGGTCCCGGCTGTCACTTGTAGATCTTTGACAGTCGTTACTGTTAGAAGCTCTAAAGTCTGACAACCAGTCTTACCATGGGGCATCGTATTACTGGATGTGGAGCGAGTTCAACGCGCGCCTCAAAGAGCGTCAGCATGATGACGGGGCACTCCTCTAGAGGGCCAAAGCCTGCCGGGGTCGCGGTACTTAATATCTCACGGTTTTTTCAGTACTAAGTATTGTAGAGGCTTTATTTATTTTTCTCGTTTGGCCAGTCTTGCCGTTTGGTAAGGGTCTTCCATTAAAAACGTCCATTGTTACAAGTTTTCAAAACAACATACTCTTAGGTATGATTCACACCAACCGGCCGGACTCGGCGGCATTTTACAATGCGTTAAAGAACATTGAAATCTTTCGACAGTAAATACAGTTCATATTTGCATGTTGGTGTGTATTTTACCTAACTGTCAGTCTATTAGAAATAACAAAGACAGAATTATATAGGTACCTATTAGGGTGTCCCAAAAAAATCAAAGTGATATTTTTGTAACGCATACCCTCTTATTTTGTGTGAATGGTTTAAAAACACTAGGAAATAAAGTTTCACGTACCTAGGACCACGCTAACCCGTGCCGACTTGCATCGAAACATTTTGTATTTGCACAGTATGGCGCGAGAGAACTTGCGCACATATTAAGTGTTATTGCTTGTTTGTTTTATTAAAAACGCATTGTATTCGTGTTTTCCATACGTTAGTGGAGTTGCAAAGTTCCAAAAAAGAGTATTTTTTTAATAGGAGACGTAAAACATCAAATCGCCTTCCCTCATAATTTCCCTCTAACGTACAAGTTCGGTCAGTTCCGTTCCAGAATATTCGTAAAGTTCATTTAAGTGTCAATGAGAGTGCAAACCTTAATATTCGTGAGTGCATTGACGAAATCATAACGTAACTGTGTCAAAAAGCATGTGTGCACCAAGCTCGGTGGATGGCTAGATCTATTTATGTAAAATTACAGTTATGGCTCTCGATTCAGAATTTCAAACAGGAGAATGCAGCTCTGTTGGACGTCTGCCTCTTGACATTAATTCTTTTACCTAAACCCCGGTTCCAATGCATTTTATCAGCAAAAGCAACTTATCAGGATTTGTACTTTTTGAAGTTCATGAAAGCTTTTGAAACAAGAGACAATACCATTTCAAAAGCAGCTTTTCTTTTCTTTTGTTATACTTATAAACTGTCGCCTCTAATTTAAATTCGGTAAAAATGTCGAAGTGTCTTTGTCAAAAGCAAGTTCCTCTTTATTGGATAAAAATTGATGACACTTTTCTTAAAAGAAGTGCCCTTCTGTATGGTCAGATGATGATGCTTTTCTACAAGCTAAACAGAAGCTGCTGAAACTGAGATCAGTTAATGATACGGTAAAAAGAACGGTTAAGCTAATGCAAGACTTTAAAAAAAATAGGAATTTGTTTAACACTAGTCTAAAAGAACTGACAACTTCAAAACAGCATAATTATGGCTTTGATTTATTTAAGGGTCGTTTTTCAGTAACTCTTTTTTTAGGCAACTGTTCTACAGACATATTTTCTTTTTTATAGTAAGACGGTAATGGTCACTGGTGAACAGCAACAAGAGCATTTTTTATTACAAGAACACAGACACCTGTATCTTGACTAAAAAACAAACTTTGAAAAGAAAATTCAATGAATCAATCATTGACTTTTCTTATAAAAGTTTGTTTTTCTGTCTCTTTAATAATCAATAAATAATAAATATTTGACATAGTTTTATTTATCTA
Organism: Agrotis segetum; assembly: GCA_036375495.1. Classification (NCBI taxonomy): domain Eukaryota; kingdom Metazoa; phylum Arthropoda; class Insecta; order Lepidoptera; family Noctuidae; genus Agrotis; species Agrotis segetum. Next base: position 618,192 of record JAQSVV010000208.1, read on the forward strand.
TACATACATGTATTATAAATAAAGCTACATTCACCCTGAGGTGTCCTGAGTAACGTATGCCACCCGTGCGGCTTACGAGGAAAGATTTGTATTTCTGTGAGCATGTTTATAATGAATTAACTTAAAAACTACTGAACCGATTTCAAAAAAAAAATCACCATTAGGGTCTCAGCACACATATGGGATCGGAAAGGGATCGTCACCGTATCGCCTCGAGCCGTTCAGAATGGTTTGTATTAAACTCCCTACTGCAACGCACACATATCGGAATAATAACGTAATCGCCTCGCCTCGGAACAGGCTCCGAACTTGAATTCCCGCGCTTACGGCTCATCGTCCCCGCGCTTACGTTTCTCCGTCCCCGCGCTTACGTCTCTCCGTACCCGAGCTGGTGCCAACCAGGTCAGCCAGGGGGCGGCGAGCCGTAAGCGCGGTGTCGCCTAGCCGTAGCCGAGTTGACGTACAGGCGCTGCTGATACGCTTTCGTTACGTGCATACGGTAGGTTGACGCCTGGTTGACAGCGAGGCGAAAGGCGTTACGGTTACGATCCCTTTCCGATCCCATATGTGTGCTGAGACCTTTAGAAAGCTACATTCACCCTGAGTAACATAGGCCACCCGTGCGAAGCCGGGACGGGCCGCTAGTTTGTAATATACGTAGAATTGTAGAATTTCTGTATAGCATCTATTCAAACTTTTTTACTTAAACTTTGACGTCAAGTCGGCACGGGTTAATGTTGTCCGATCACAATAATATTTTATATTCAAGTTTCTATAGTCAAATGTCAAAAAAAGAGAGGGTATGCGTTTCGAAATTCCAAAAAAAAAATTTCGCCCTTATAAGCTGGGACACCCTAGTACCTATGTTTCAAACATGTTTAACGCTAAATGCATTGAGTAGTTTATTAATATGACACGTGTCTTACAGTCAAACATTTTCACTGCAAAATACGTTAACGACTCTTGTCAATACCACTGAATCGTTCAAAGAGATTTCCATAAAGTATGATTGCTTTTACTATTCAAATGAACGCGAATCCCAATTAAATCTCGGGCTAGACAACAAAAGAACTTCACTCCAGTTAATTCACTATACAATTAAAACACATATCTATCCATAATACTGAAGCAAAATAAATGAAATATGAAATCGCCGATTGCGGTCTGGACATATTTAAATTGATTCTGTGATAATAATTCGCATAGCTGATACAAATCCGATGTGCCATTTAAATCGAGACCGCACTTGTTTGAGATTTCAATTAATATTGTTTACCAATGCTGTTTGTGTAGAAATTATGTGTTTATTGAGCGTTAAGTGCGTTTACCTAGATATACACACATATGACATATGGATACAACGGTCATATCATATTTTGACGATTTTGAAAGGTTTATTGTGTATATTCAGAAACACTGCCTGGGCTTTTGAGGGCCTCGAAAGACCATTTCAGTAGAAACATGGAATAAATTGCAATTAAGTTAGAACACAGAGGAGGCCTGTATCCTTGCAGTTGTTTACGAATCTATTAAAATAGCAACCATTTTTGAATGCAGTGATATACGCCCACGGCGACGGACATCGCAAAACGATCTCCGGCCACCGTAGGCGCGGGCATGCAGGAGGCAGGTAATGGGCGACTCGCTGTCCGACCATGGACCATGGCCGGGTCGCTGTCGCGTTATGTTCCAGGCACGCCTCAAAGAGTGTCAGCACAATGACGAGACCTCCCTTTAGAGGGCCAAAATCCTATGGGACAGCAACCGTGACTCCGGAACGTAAAGGGCTATTAAAGGATTTTAGTCAGTACAAGTCTGACAGTCCCTCTTGCCCTGCCCTGGATGGGAGGACCCGTTTGATGATTTAACCATGCTATAAAAAAAGTGTTTGAAAGAACATCGCCATGATCATATCACTTTTATATGGGTATCAAAAATCTACCAAGCACAACTTCCGTAGGTACACAGGTTCATTCCCTAAGTCGCACACGTACTGTGTCTGACCCTGCCGGTATATCTGGCGAAACTTGGCGCTGTTCGGTTATGACAAGCGAATTTATAACCTCCGCCATTTTATATGGACTTATTTCGAGTTTCAAATAGTCTTGAAGTTTGTGCGAATTGTGAGTTATTGGAGTTCGACGTGGTTGAATGTTGAAGGTTTGTTTTTCGTTGAAAAGTGGTATTTGGTGTTATTTCCTGAAAAAAATGGAAATAATAATAATATAATAATATTCCACAACTATCACACAACGCTATCTAGTCCCAAGCTAAGCAGAGCTTGTGTTATGGGTAGGTACTAGACAACTTATAAAGATACTTATATATTGCTTAATACATAAATTTTGTAGATAAATTACATCCAGACACAGAACAAATGATCGTGTTCATCACACAAACATTTGTCCTGGGTGGGAAACGAAGCCACGACCTCCAGCATAGCAGTCGGGGTCACTAACCACTAGACCAACAGGCCTGTCAAGGCTGTATTGGATAAAGGGGTCGTGAGACTGACAGGTTTCAGTTTCACTACTAGCGAAACGGAAACCCCAGGAAGGCTTTGGTCTTCTAGATAGATAGATAGATAGATATTTTATTTAGTGCAATAGAGACACAAGGGAAAAAAAAAACAATAGGTACATAGTTTCTCATCACAGCAACAAGAAAAAGAACTATCATACAGGTAAAATAAAGCCAGCAGTCACAATTACATAAGTTACCAGTTCTATTTAGTCAAGCATCGCAACTCTGACTGCTGAGTTGAGGTCCTGCGGCCGTATTACAACGTCTTAGAACCGGGCCTATTCCGGCGAATGAAAGTGACAGAGCTATACAAGTCGTCTAGCGCCATCTCGTTCACTCACTGAAACAAGCTTGGTTTTAAGACGTTGTAATATGGCCCCTGATCCGGTTCAATAACGGGTCTGGCAAAATGTAACTCAATTCAGATCAAATTTTTATGGCGTAAAATGGTTGCAGCGACATGTTATATGAAACTAACGAACTTAAATACCAGTATAGTATTGTTATTTATACGTATAGTGTAAGCCATTGATAAATTAATTAAACAGTTTTAATAAATTTATCAATAGATTACAATGTATAAATAACTACTGTCTTCAATAATTCTAGGGAAATATTCCTTTAGTCACAGAATCCGTAAATTACTTTGTTTAATTGTTCTGAGCGATATTTTTGGACTTCCAATTAACAGCTCAAAATAAACAATGTTAGGTAATTATAATTAAACCTTTTATAACTTTGAACTGTTCAATGAAATTTGATTAATACTTTGCCTTAAATACTTATCTTCAGAAAATAATCATCATTGTGTTGTTTAATTATAGATCTAAACAGCCATACAGAGATACTATTTCAAGCTAGATCCATATTTATGACTACACTTCCGGAAAGCTCTTCATAATTATGATGATTTTATCGTGGATAAAAAAAACATTAACTTTACATAGTATTAAACTAATTCGTCTGTCTGTACACACATAATTCCTGAATGACTACAAAAAATGGATAATTTTATTCTTAAATTTTTCGTTTGTTGTGTTTGCTATTGTCAGGTCAAGGTTGTATTCAATAAAGTTTTCGGATAACTGACCGGGATGATTGACATTGTGAAACCGTTCAAGTAAAAGTAAAGAAAATTTAATAAATAATAAACTAGCAATCCCCCCCGGAGCTTGTGGCTAAATAATTACAGCCGCACAGGCCGATCTTTCAGCTTAAGCCGCGCTTGTCGAGGTTTGTATGTGGATGGATGACCATCTGTCGTAGCGAGTTTCCTCCGTGCCTCGGAAAGCACGTATAGCCGTTGGCCCCGGCTGTCTCTGAAGATCTTTGACAGTCGTTACTGTTAGTCAGAAGCTCATAAGCCTGAAAACCAGTCTTACCATGGAGTATCGTATTGCCCAGTTGAGTTGTGGAGGTGCGATAGGCAGTCGCTCCATGTAAAATACTGATATTCAGGTGCATCTGGTTTGACTGGAAGCCGACGCCAATATAGTTGGGAAAAGGCTAGGCACAGGCACATTTTAATAATTTAATTTCCTGGAAGTGAAACAGAAAACATCATTAAAATGACACGAAAAAAATCTTGAGAAAACCGCTCAAATCTCAAAAACACTCGACTGTAGATCTTTTAAAAAGAAACATGCTAAGTAAAAGTATATAAATTCAATCGCGAATCCAAAGCCACACGATCATGCAGGTGCTCCACGAAATGAAAAGCAAACTGCGGTGCACATCTCATTATCACCACCTAATCCAGCAGACGAGAGTGTAAAATATTCATTTATTCGGAGAGCGGAGATCTCACAGAAATAGACACGTCACGGTTTAATTTGAATTTGATCGATTTTTGAAGTTTTCAATCGAGTTTAGGCTAATCGATTCGATTGCATTGAAGTAGTTGGTCGGATTTAGAAAAGTTGAAGTTGGATGTAGAAAATGGATTTTTTTGATGATGATGTAGGTATGGTAAAAATTAATTGAAATTCTCTATCTTGGTCGCGGGATTAACGAATTAACGTGACCTTTCTACTTCTGGCAGTACGTGTGTTTTTTTTAACCGACGAAAAAAAAAGGAGAGGAGAGGAGAATAAATTTTGAGGCGGCGGCAAAGAAACAATCAACGAATAGCTACGACGAGCTATTCAACCACGACAAGCTATACAACGAGCTATTCTGCTCTACAAATAGTTAATTTATATGTTTGTTTGTTTGGCGCCGCCTCAAAATTTATTTTTTGCTTTTCAGTTTATGATGTTTCGTCGGTTTGGTTTTTATCTTAAAAGGTTTTATTTAAAAGCCCTTCAATAAAGAGTAGATGAGGTACCGATATGATACTGAGATACAACAGAGTATTTTTCTGAAAGAATTCCGTGTCTCGTGTCGTTTGTACAAAATGGTTTGATTGAATCTTATTTTTTGTGGATTACGATTAATGTAATATTGTAGTTGTTATCTTATGAGATTTTTAAGAATCCAAGCAATTCATTTTATAATAAGGGAAAGCTTATGACCATTCAGACGGGCCAATTTTATTTAAATCGTGTTAACGTCGTTGATTTTCGCTGCACGGAAAAATTCTCGAATTGACGTGTTTTGTAAACACAAAACCCTACCCAGGTCTCTCTACATAACTAAAATACATTGAACCCAAATAACAATTCAATTTCCTAATTTAATACCCTTTACAAACAGCAAAACAGTGCAACATAAAAAGAAATATCCTTCCAACGACTATAACATTATCACTGGCAATCCCGACAAAGACTCGTAGACTGCAGCGCTCGATAGCGCATAAAGTTTAATTACAATTTCACCGCAATTAATACTAGTACGATTCAATAATAGAAACTTCCCATGTTGCTTCCAAACTCCATCTGCAATTTATAAATCTTTGGCTCTTTGGCGTATTCAACTTCTTGGATCTGGGCATCTAGGAATCTGGGAACTCGGACTAGGAACTGGGAGCCCATTCGTGCCCCACTCGATTGTATTGCTAATGAAGATGTAATTCTGCAGACGTTTTATGAACAAATTGAAAATGTTCAGAATCGCTTACTTGGAACTCGATTAGTTTGATTAATTAAACTGGATTATTCGATTTGTGTGAACGTTTTTATTTAATTTGGCGAGATTTTATGATTTGATTAGATGTTTGTGTGGGTTGTTATTTTCTTGAGTGCTGCGAAGTGTCTTGTATTGAATCATAATGGTATTTATTGTGAAACTAGCTATTGCCAGCAGCTTTTCTCGCCCTCCAAAACCTTCCTAGACACTTTCGCATTTATTATGAGAATTTATACATTTTTCTGCTGTTCCTGCTGTTATTAAAGAGATAACTATATGAGAATATCGTGTAGTATTCAATCTTCCGCGTTCAATATCAAAAGTGGATACTTCCTAGTCCCAAGCTGTCTCTTAGAAAATAATACCGTTTACTAAACAATAAGGAAAATATAAACAGTTTCATAACAGCACTATCAATCTAAGTTTTAAACAAGAAATCGTACCTCACGACTATCAAGTATTCCCCGAGGCGACCGACGGAATTAGTTTCGATGTTGCATAAATCTCATAGTTTTGTGTCTAGCAGTTTTCGAGATGTGGTGTCGTGATGAACAAATGCGCGACTTCAAGGGACGATGCAGGGCGTTATTGGGGCTACACGATCGCCGCGGGCTTTAGCGGGAGATGGGAATTGGTATCCATTGTATTGGGATGAACACATGAGAGCATTCGTATGTTCTTAAAGCTGTTGGCAAAGTGAAAATAGTACACTTGGTCACTTATCTTTACTGAGCCTGTAGCCAAACGGCAAGCGACAATCGTTAACGTTCAGCAGTCGCTAATACATTTTCAACTTTATACCCCATCGCATAAAGTTGAAAATCTAGTAAAGACTTTTGAGCGATAGCGAACGAAACAAACGAAAACGATCTGTAATCTTTGATAGATTTTCAACTTTATGCAATGGAGTACCTATAAAGTTGAAAATGTATTAGCGACTGCTGAACGTTAGCAATTGTCGCTTACCGTTTGACTAGAGGTCCATGGTGATTCATCATCATCATCAGCCTATAAATGTTCCCACTGCTGGGACTGAGGCCTCTCTGTGAGAGGGAGTGGGCCATAATCCACCACGCGGGCCCAGTGCGGGTTGGGCCTGGTGATTGCTTAGAGGTAACTGGCGAAATACGTTTTTTTGGACCGGTATCAAGTTGTAAATAATTACCAATTCTAAGTTGGAGTAACGTAAATTAGATTTGGTCAATATTTATAACAAACTAGCACTTTGCCCGCGACTTCGTCTGCGCGTGTTTCTAATTTCGAACTCAGTGAATTTAATTCCCGCTCACCCTCCTTATAAGAAAATCTAAAAACTCAATACAAACAAACAATCAATCATATTAGACAAACTGATTTTCCGATTTTCACCCCGTTAGGGGTTGATTTATGAAATGTAAATAAAAATACGTATCCTTTATTCGATTGAGAGATAATTAATATGTCAAGTTTTGAGTTTATCGAAGCAAGCAATAAAATCCTTCCCTTAAAACTTTATCATCCCTTTTCACCAATTTAGGGAGTGATTTTCGGAAAACCTAAAAATGGAGGGTAGTTTTAAAAAAAGTAATAATGCGCATATTTTTTATTTACTTATGCTCATATTCGTACCTAGTTTCAAGTTTATAAACCCAAGAAATAAGATTTTACATACAAAGGTTTTCACCCCTTTTCACCCCCTTAGAGGGAGATTTTCGCAAAATTCTTTCATAATGCTCATCTACATTATAAATTGTAACTACCATCCAAAATTCAGGTTTCTACGTTTAGTGGTTTAATATCCTCCCATTAAAACTTGAATACCCCTTTTCACCAACTTGGGGGGTGATTTTCGAAAAATCCAAAAACACGTGTTTGATTAATTCTTATCTAGTATATAAATACTGATTTTCAAATTCATCAGCTCACGCGTTATGATTTTCCCATATAAACTTTAACAACCCCTAGAATACCAATGGAGGGTAGTTTTAAAAAAATAGTAGTGCTAATCTTATTTATTTACTAATTTTCTTATTCGTGGTAAGTTTCAAGTTTATAAACCTAAGGAATAAGATTTTTCATACAAAAGTTTTCACCCCTTTTCACCCCCTTAGAGGAGGATTTTCGCAAAATCCCGTCTTATTGCCAATCTACATGGTAGACTGCAAATGCTTTCCAAAATTTAAGTTTCTGCGTTAAGCGGTTTAGGCTGTAGTCGAGTCAAAAGAAAAACCCCTGTTCTTTTATATAATTATATATAGATAAGTAAATAAATAAATAGAACTAATATTGAAACGTGCATGATGTCACATTATGTCGCCACAATAGACTTCTTCATTCCATTATAGTCGGTTATTACAGTTAATTTCTAAAGTTTTTACTACACTGTTGTCGCAGTGGATTAGCAATCGACTGCTACGCCGTGGTTCGATCCCCGCTCGGTACTAATATTTGTATAATCTGCATGCGGAACAACTCCGATTCTGGGTGTTAGAGTATATGAGTTTCTATGCTTGTAAACACACCCACAATACAGGAAGTAATTTCTAGTGTGGGGCAACGATAAAAAAGTATAGTTTTTTGAAGTCGGTTAAAAATAAAAATGTCCAATGGGGGTTGAACGTGGAACAAATACATTAAAGAAATAAAATGCCACTTTCGACCCTCAAGGGTTGAATGTGGAAACGTTTAGGGGTCGAACGCGGAAGAGGGTAGAACATCTTGTGGGTTGAACGCGGAATAAACCAAATTCTCGGATAAGTATCGTCCGTCAATGGACACAGTCTCTACCCATAGCGGGTAGCGTCACATCGCATTGTCGCCGCCGGCGGAACCCGCGTCCTGGGGCCGGCACGCCTGCCCTATGCAAATATGCGACCCCTAAATTGATGATAATCCAAGCCGTACAATATTGTGACCTTTCGCTTTTGGATGTGGGCAAAAACCAACGTTTAGAATACCTAGATTAGATAATGTTTTGGTCTTTTATATTTTCATGACACTTCCAAAAGGTGACTGTGTTATTACGATATTACCTTTACGTGGGATAATGTTCGATTTATATGCTAGCTAAACCGCTAGCAACAGCTAGTAACACTATAAATTAAGGATATTTGGATGGATGGATGTTTCTCAAGAACTCAATTGCGCCAGAATGGCTTAATGGATATGTACAGAGATCGGCTAGTTTGAAAAGGCACATAGGATATTTTATACTTTCATCCCGTATTAAATTTCTCTGTGATAATTTTCGTGTTTAAGATGGACGAAGCAGCTGCCAACAGCTAGTATAAAGTCAAAAGGGTACCGAGACCTAATTCCGTCAAATTCCGTCAAACGCCACGAGAGACAGATTCCGGCACATACCGCGAACGACAGATTCCGTCATACGTCGCGAACGACAGATTCCATCAAACGTCGCGTAACGCAGGTCATGACGCTTGACTACGGATTCCGTCAAAAGCTACGGGAGACGGATTCCATGATTCCGTCACACGCCACAGACGACGGATTCCGTCATAAGTCGTAAATTATGAGGTAACAAACATAATAAACAACCGAATTGAGAACCTCCTTCTTTTTATTTGACGGCTGTTAAAATATTTCAAAACTATTATTTAATGATTTTTGCCACCCATAAGAGTACTACTATGAATAGGCTTTTCACTTTAGTTCCGACAGTGAGTTTATATAATAAACTAAGCTTAACTAAATATGTATGTCCAGTGTCTTATGAATGATAACACCGTGAGTACACAACCCAAAGAGTCGTTGTTATCTTGTCGAGAAAGATATTATGTACCATACTTGTAAGACATGATAATTATGTCATGTTCATGTCCAATAATGTTCATGTCCGTGTTCTGTACGGTATACAACTAAATAAGCCTCTAGATGAATTTATCTTGTAAAATACTGTACAAAACATTGATGGGTATACTTTCATCCAAAACGTCTGGCTCAAAGAAGTTTAACCAAAAAACTCACCTTTTTTCACTCACAATTAATAATTAAATAAAAAAAAATCATGTCAGATTTGCTCGAAACTGACGACCATTGAAACTAATATCCTGGAAGCAAAATGAGAAAACTAAAATCCTAATATAACGCAAAAAGGATACCGTGGATTTTACTCAGTACTTGTACTGAGTAAAATCCTCATGACATTCCTTCTCGCTCTGCCCTGGGTAGGATGGTAGTCATTTGATGATTTTACCGCGCTAAAAAGAAAAAAAAGGTGGCACAGATATCTAAATGTAGATTTTAGACTTACAGTATTAAGTAGGTGCCTACTTCATACCTTTACTTACCTACCTACTTGCCTGTGAAGACAGAAAAAAAAACAATCATAATAATTAGAAATACTGTTGGGTTTTCCACTGGGAACTACTCGGTAACTGCCAAAAGTCTGATTTGTGTCGGGTTTACGGCAACGGGCACTTTCCCTGTTCCATTTAAAAATACAACTGAAGAAAAGTTAATGTACCTATTTCAGGATAACCCATTGGGGAATTGTAAAAGAAAAATAACTTAAAACACGCCACGTGTAAACTTTTAAGTTTCCCGATTATTGGAAAATAATTGCGTCTTTCTAAGAAGAACGGGTCTCTCTAAAACGAGTTATACAATAAATACAAATTGCAATAAATACCTCTATTTGTAAAAATATTTAAAAATTTCATTAATTAGTATGGATAAATGAATAAAGGAAAGGTACATTACTTATAACTCAATTGTCATAAATAATTAATCCTATAACGTGGGTCCGAATCCACGACCGATAACTGATAACTCGTAATTTGGGGCCGTAACCAGTGGGCCACCACTGCTCTATCTAATCTACCTTACTTCCTACTAATATTATAAAATGTGAATGAACATCAGAATGGATAGATGGAATGACTGTTTGTTCCACTTCCACACAAAAATTACTGAACGGATTTAGATGAAATTTGGATCTACAAAGATATTTTATAACCTGGATCAACACAACATAAATACCTATGATATATTTTAAGCCGTTTTTTTTTCTCATGGGATTATTTTCGAGATGTAAGTAGCGGGCGGAGCCGCTGGTAACAGCAAGTTGTTCACTAGAAAACATTCCCCTTAAATAATTGCGTTTTAAAATTCTCAAAACGCCAGTGTTAAACTCGTGTTAAACCGGATTACCTCACGATTATAACTTGTAATGATTTCAACTGAAGTGTACAACGAAAGTTTCTAAAGAGATTGATTATAACAATGGGGTCTTTATTCCTTGGCACAGGTTTTAAGTGTATTGGTTTAAAGTTTCCAACTTTTGTATTTGAAGTTTTGCTGTATTTCAAGTCGTGTTGATTGCTGTGTGGATTTAATTTTTTGACGATGGATGGAGAGTTTTTGTATTTGGTCTCTGCCTTTTGGTCGCAAGCACCTTCAATTAAAAAAATACACAGTAAATCATTATATTATATCACATAATAGATCATTGACTGACCGTTTTATAAACGGTGTCTCAAAGCGGTGAAAGAAAACATGGTGAGGAAACCGGCATATCCTAGAACCAAAAACTCGAACACATGTGACATCCACCAACCCGCACTGGGCACACTCCCTCTCAGAAAGAGGAGGCCTGTGTCCCAACAGTGACAACATTTGTAGGCTGATGATGATGACGATGATGATTGACAAATTAGGATCCTACAACACTGGTGACTTATTTAGGAGATTTTTCTTTGCAGATTAAAACAGCAAAGCTTACATTCTTAGGTTTATCAATATTAAATAGACATCAGCTATTTTAATAAAAAAATGCTAATTAGATTTTTTTAATAAGAATTAGAATACAAACTAATTGGAATAGTTGGACGTAGTTAAGCAGAAAGGACCTAACCCACAGTTTGGTCGAAATTGAGTTAAGTATGCCATCGTACTCCTGAGGGTCGAATCTATCATACAGTGAAGACCCTATTTTCGAAATGTACATGGAAACTATTTTTTTTACTACCCCGACTCATCCCACATGTATGAAGAGCACGAAAAAAAAATTTGCTAAACAAACCCAACCTTCTTGAATTGTTTCTGAGTAATGCAATTTCTATGTACGCTTTCTTAAAGATAATTTATCAGATAAAACTCAAACAGTTTGGGTCCTTTCTGAGAATTAAATTTTGCCTTACAATTTTATCATTGAAAATCACTGAAACGACCTAGACAATTTGGGTTGTTTCTGTGTTTTAGGTTTACTGCTAACAAACTTCTGTTTTTGTTTATTATAAACGACTCAAAACCACTTAGGCTATTTAAGAAAAACGGTTTTTTATGAAACATCCATACAATTCTTAATAAACTAAAGTGACTCAAGCAGGTTAAGTCGTTTATAAGAAAAAGATTTAGTGATTGACTCGAATATCGAAATACAGATTATCGAATGTCCTTTTTGAACCTAACACTCTTCGCACCTAACCTGTCAGAGTCGGGATGCCCCAAGTCCCGAGCTCGCTCTTACATCCTCAATCAAATTGCTGATTACCACCTATCAATGTAGGTCCACGGAGCCCCGCGTCGTGGGGCTCCTATTACTGTTTACAAGGTCTAAAGTAACATATCCTCTCCGAACAAAACCTGTCCAAGTCGGGGTGCCCCAAGTTCCGAGCTCACTTCGCTCGCTCTTGCATCCGAAGTCCGTCCAGCTAACCTTGGTAGGTGGTAATCGGCAATTTGATTAAAGACGTAAGAGCGAGCGAAGCAAGCTCGGGCCTTGGGGCACCCCGACTCGGGCAGGTTAGGTTCGAAGAGAATGGCGAGGTCTGAAAGACCCCGCAATCCTCTTCGCGTTAGGTTACTTTAAACCTTGCAATCAGAAATAGGAGCCTCGCGAAGCGGGGCGAACTCCGTTGACTTACCTTGGTAGGCGGTAATCAGCAATTTGACTAAAGATGCAAAAGCGACTCCAACTTTTTATCCGATTTCTGTCCGATATTTTAACTAGTAGGTATTTCTAACGTAAATATTATGAACTTCGATGTTTTAAACGTTGATATAGGCATAATGTCATTCGATATTTTGAATCATTCGACATTTTAATAAATCGACATTTCAATCTTTGACGTTTTAAACGTAGGTGTAACATTTTTAGATATTTTGTTATAATCGATATTTATATTTAAGATGTTTTGAACATCGATATTTTAAGCGTAGATATTTTAATCTTCGCTATTCAAAAAATATGTACCTAAAATATACTATTATTAAATAGAAATTCGAGCCTAAAAACCACGTACGTTTAAATATTTAAAGTTTGGACATTCTTTTCTCCCTAATGACACAGACTTTCAGTAAAATAGAATGTGAGCTAAGAATCATGAAAGAGTTTATACTGCAGAAGAATATAAAAAAAAAAAACATGAAAATTGCTAAAAAGAAAAACCCTCTTCACAGTCATACTCGTAACTAGAATGAAAAGATTTTCAAGATTTTTTGAGCAGTAAGAAAATTGAGAAGAAAGTTATAAATCGTAAAATATGTACCTATAAATAAAAATAAAATTAACTGGCTGATTATAAAACAAATTATTTTGAAAAAAGATGATCCCTACTTAATTACCATGCTATCAGATAGTGAAGATATATATATAAACTCTTTTGAACTTTTTCGATACATCTAAGTTTTGACCTTAGATGTATCGAAAAAGATCAAAGGAGTTTTGATCAAATTTTCAGTAGAAGATTTCGTAGTCCTGTGGCCTCAAGGAAAGGCTATTGCCAAAGCAAAGCTAGCAGATCTCAAAATATGTATAATTTGATACCCGAAGATTGCCACGCGTTTTATAATAACCTCACAGGACAGGAAATAAACGAAGATGTAGATGGATATGGACCAACATTGGATTTTGATTTGGAGGAAAAATAATGAAGTTCTCTATGCCCATGTCTGTACCGTTTTTAGGTTTATTTCATTTTTTTCTATGTCAAAGAGAACATAATGAAGCTGATTGAATACATTATTTCTTGATAATTATTTAATGTTATTTTTAATAAATTATTTTGTGGCTTGAGTCTTTTCTGAGGAATTAAAAAAATTTACGACTTCTTTAAAAACTGCTTTTCTTGGTAAGGACTCAACCCACATTTTGCTTAATATCTCAAAATCTATTGAATAAAATAGTGTTTATATTACGTTAACAATTACAATATTAGACTACTAGAATAAAAAAAAGACATTTTGAAAAAAAAAAATGTTCCTCTTCGAGCAATTACAGCTGAAACTTCAAACGTCCATTACTCAAAATTGACTTGATGTGGATTAGGTCCTTTCTGCTTAACTACGTCCAGTTAGTCAGCAAGAAAAATAAGCCTTTTCTCATTCACCAATATAAACTATTTTTTATTTCTCTCTCTTCAATAGTTTAACATTCCCATATCCTTCCTACTACTATTATAAAGGCGAAAGTTTGTAAGTATGGATGTATGGATGTATGGATGTTTGTTACTCTTTCACGCAAAAACCACTGAACGGATTTGGCTAAAATTTGGTACACAGATAGTTTATAACCTGGATTAACACATAGGATAGTTTTTATCCTGATTTAATGTTCCCGTGGGATAATTTTCGAGTTTTAGCGGGTGAAGCCGCTGGCAACAGCTAGTAACTAATATTACAAGTGATGTAAATGTACTGCCGGCCGGTCCACAATCTGTTCTGAAGCTCAACCGTTCCCGAGGAGATGTTCAGTGATTCATACAAAATGTATGAGAGGAATTCACGCGATTTTTCCGTTTCAATCCAACTCGGGAACTGGGAGAGTTGCGGCCGACTGTGTAAATTTCTTTCCCGTATGTAATTTTTTTGGTTTTGTGTGATTTTTTCTGGGATTGGTTTACCCATTTTTGGGTGAGGTTTTCTACAAACATACAGCTTTTAACTTACTTAGCTTTAACTTACTATCGTCTACCGAGCTTTTGTCCATACAAAAAGAGAAAAGGTTTTCCTCCCCCTAAATGTTATCCTATCTCAATGATTTTTTACAATGCATCTGACACAGTAAAAAACTAGGTTTATAGGTTTTCTTTTTTTCAAAATTTATAATAGTTTGAAAGTTACAGGCGCCTAAAAGTTACTATTTTTATGACAAAATCTTCATTGAAGTAAAACCTTTGTATTTAAAAAACAAAGAAGTTTTAGAAAAAAAACAAAACCTACAAACCTAGAATATAATTTATGCTGAAACGATTGACACCAGAATCTAAGAGATTGGTCGTGATTTAGTATGTGAAAAACGTTTTCTCCCGAGACACAAATTTCATATAAAAAATACTTACATTCAGTCGCGAGTTGCAACGCTCTCTATCGCACGATCGGTGTTTTTTCAACGCGTGAGAGGGACAGTACAAGTTTTTGTAAATACCTATTTTTTGAAATGGCAGCAGCTATTCTATCCTCTTAAAACAAAAGGCAGCTTCTATACATTTGGACTGCTAATTGCTTGAATGTATCAAACTTTTTCTTCATTAAAGTGGATTAACAGTAACACACACATTCTCATAATCAATTCAATAAATGAAATTCGGACTGCCGATTATAGTAACTTATCGGTTTAAAGCATTTTGGGATTTGCAATTTCGAGGAACTTCTACACACATAGTATTGTCTTCATCATTAAAATCTTCAACCTCCAAAACAAAAGGATTTGTGTTTTTTGTATCATTGAGTCAAAAATACTCAGAATCTTATTCCTTACCAACATTCTACCGAGTTCATCATCACAATCATCAGCCTAATGTTCCCACTGCTGGGACACTGGCCTCATCTCTAAGAGAGGGAGTGGGCAATAATCCATCTACCAAATTAATTATTGGTAAAATCAAAAACCTCTCCTAATCTGATACTAAGACAATGCTATAATATTTTTCTAATATCTACAAATACAGCAACAACTTATCTTAACTTTCCTGAAACTAATATCATTAAAGCTATATTTAATCTGTCATTTCTTATCTCTAGCCAATCAAATGAACCGTAATAATTCAGTGTTCAATTTTAATCCCCCACTACATAATACCTTTTGCCATTAAATACTTTAGCTCGATAAATCAGCGAATCAATGCCATTCTCTCCAAGCTCGCAGGTAGCCATTTTTTGTTCAACGACAATTCTATCTTTTGTCGTCTTCTCTATGGGGGTTTTATAACACGCTTTGAATTAGTTAAAAGCGTATCAGCAGCGATCTTATCGCTGTATTAAGGGGTAGCTTTCACACTGTTCCTTTCAATGATAAGGAAGGTGTAATATCTAAACAGGGTTTTCTTTTGTTGAATGTAAAAGTTTGATGGAAGTGATTAGAATTGTATTGACGTTATCGTGGGGTTAATTATATTTGTTCCCATGGTCCTATTGTGAAGAAAAATTAAATCGCCTCCAATTGATCCCTACTTCATTAAAAGGAGTAAGTAGGGATGTTTATATTGTGGCAAGTGGGCAACTTATTTAAAGTAATATTTGGTGTTTTCTCCGTGAAAAAGTAATCGGTTGCCAGATTTTCGGACCATTTTTAACGACTTTATGAGATTTACAAATGACAAATTAAATCAACAGCTTATCGGTTATCTTCAGTTAAGTTCAGTATTTTTTTATCTGTCTGTTCGTAAATAAAAATAAGCCTTAAATTACACCTTATGACTTCAGATAAATTGTGAAATCCCCATCATAATTATTCCAGTCTTTTTGGAGATTACCTCAAGCTGCCAGACAGATATTTTCTGAACACCGTTTTGCTTCCAAGTGAATTCATTAAAATGTTGTTATTCCGATAATAATTACAAACAGATACTTTAATAAATAATCCGTATAGATCAGAAAGTTATGAGTTACTTCCGACAAACCGGATCACGTGCAACTGATAAGTGCAACTAATTAAACAAGACGCACGTGTAAACTTCCTGATAACAGAGCATCCTTATCAATAGCCAAGTTCTAGCATTAAAGTCTATTTTGAACACGTGTGCCTTTGTTGGGAAGAGGATGAGGCTAAAAGATGCCATTGTTCCGTACAGGTAGACGACACAACTTAAAGTGAAACAGAAGGTTTGGCCGGTACAAAGTTGAAACTGTCTCACAATATTATACGTGTATGATTTTGTTATGTAAAGTTTTGGGTGAAATCGATAAAAGGTGAAGAGGTTAACATGATCATAAACAGTTGAACCTCATTACAAATGAAGTACAACAGCATCTGAATTGACGTACCACATAAAGGTAATCCAAACCGAACATTAAAACAAGTTAATTAATTTTAATAATTAATTTCCCTTAATAAGGTACGCCAGCTGTTTAAAATTAGGTACCATTTAAATGAAGTAATTCGAAAATTTTTGCAATGATCTAATAGTCCAAGAGCTACTGAACCCTGCGACCAACGGTCTTCCTGTAAGGTTAATAATTTCTACACTTATGATTTATAGCATATAGCATACTAAGGGCAATAGCCACGACAGGGTTCAGGGTGCAGGGTTAAGTAGCTCTCCAGCTATAAAGTGCATTAAATTTCAGAAAATGCACTTAAAGATTACATAGAACTGACCCTGAAGAGTTTTGCTCAAACATCACCATTGCAGATAGTTCAGTCCAAACCTTATGTTATGGGCCATTAATTTTGATTGATTTGATTAGTTAGAGAAAAAAAAATAGATTTAAGATTACTTAATGATTTTAGTTTCGAGAAATTTAAGATGAGTTGTGGCAATACAGCGTTTTTTCAAGGTAAAGTAGTTCTATAGTCTGTTTAATACATAAGTTTACCGAAAGTTATAGTCATATATATTTATCAATCTTAATCAAACTTGGGTCTTTGTCGTGTTTGCATTCGCTATACGTACCGAAAGCCGGAACCTTCCTATGTATGAGAGCGTTTACACTCCGCTCGATGTATAGACCAGACCTTCTGTTATTTTTCTGTTATGTGGTCACAGGTAGAGAAGCCTGTTTGTTCGAACTTCTAACATCGTTTTTTTATTACTTAGAAACGGTACAAGCGCTTTGTAGGATTCGTATTTGGGAATTCCCGTCTTCGTGTTTAAAATTTCTAGGATGTGTATTATTTTGAATGGCTTATACATTGATATATCATACAGGAGGCCTCCTTTTAATACATCGATGGGCTTAAATAAGAAGAAGTGTCAGCGGTATCTTCTGCGTGTTGCCCAAAAATTATTTAATAGGAATGTACCGGAACGAAAGAAAACTATTCCATGTTCCGAGATTATAAACCTATCTATATGTATCAGAATTGAAACTTTACGAAATGGTAAATAATTTAGCGGTCCTTAGCAAGTGAGCAATCTTCAATTTGAAGAGGCAAAATTTTTATTTGTTTCGAAATCCTTGTAGATGAGACAAAACCATTTTTTTTATTTTAGTTGATACATACTTTTTGATTTTTTTTAATATTATGTTAACTTATAATAGTTATGTATACTTTTAAGAGAGCTCCTAGTAGGGGATGAAATTATTGCAATTCTATAGCCTCTACAATAAACAGTCCCGCTACAAACATAATCAAATTGCAAACAATACTTAATTTTAATCGATACAGATTTCCATAAATATTACTGTGTTAATGAAAGACTTAAATGCAAATCATTTTAAGACATTTTACACAAAACCTTGGGCTTTGATTTGGTAAATACCTACCTATGTAGTAACTTCGATTTTGATACAAAGAAAATCGCAAAATAATTCTTATCTCATTGCAATAAGGGTTACAAAAGAATACAAAAAAGGTGTTAAAATAAGCACATTTACAACCAAAAACTCAATGTTATCTTTATTTATGGTTGGACCAGGTAATAGGAAAGCAGTTATTCTTGGTCAGAGTAAAAACTGTGAGAATTTGTTTAGCTTTATTTCTCAGAATTAGTTGAGGAAGGATCTTTCATAAGTAGGATTCAATAGAGATTTGATTACATGTGTTTTATATTATATTTTATGATAGTTTCTTGTTAGGGTTGCTTACCAATATGTCGGTAATATCCTGCCTTGATAAAATCCCCTCATCACTGTTTTATCCAAAATCCACCACTACAGCATAACAATATCGATCGCTATGACTCTAACTCACACTATACCCAAATAAAAGCACGGACGCCGTGCGGAGAGACAGCCTAGTAAGCGCCGCTCATCCGCGCGGACCGACAGATCACGTCAGTTAGGCATCACCAATTTTAAATAAGCTAATGCAACGTGTGATACGATTGTGCAGACGTAGCGTGTCGTGAGAAAATCGCCTCTTAATACACCTCGACCATTAAAATGAAAGCCTGACAGTACCCTCACATGAATTGAAGTAGGAATGACGTAATCACCCAAGATGTCGCCCTACATAGCGATAATGAGAGCATTCAAGCTCTGCCGCCATTAATGTCACATTCTTGCAACAAAAGAAAACTTGGGTACTTTTATTTGTACGAGCGATTCTTGGCCTTTACTCCTTGCTGTGCATAACTGCATATACAGAAAAGTTTAAGAAAGGTGGGTCATTATTTCATGTTGTTGTATAGGCCATTAAACAAATCGACTTTGTCTATCATAATCACAAATTATATTCAAATATTGTTTTGATCCTTGTGGGAATCGAACCCACCACACGGCAACGCAGCAATCGACACGCCAAACTTGCCGTCACTTTTTCAATGAAAAGTTTTTTTTTTTTTACTTATGTGTCATAATGAAAAACAAATATTTAGGTGCAGTCTAGAATCTCACTTAGGCTTGACAGTTTTTTCCTTCATTCACGTTCAGTCTTGATTATTTCATCTTCATTTATAATGAATTTAAGACAGCATTTAAAGGTGAGGCATAATAATATGACAGATTTGGTTCACGTTGCTATACATCATCATCATCTGCTTAGCCTTTTCCCATCTATATTGGGGTCGGCTTCCAGTCGAACCAGATCCAGCTGAATAACAGTATTTTACGTGGAGCGACTGCCTATCGGACCTCCACAACCCAGTAACTGGGTAATACGATACTCCATGGTAAGACTGGTCGTTGTCGTCATCGTTATTTCACGTTGCTATACATGAGGGCCAAAAATATTATGGTTTACTAGCTGTTGCCAGCGGCTTCACCCGCTACTACTCGAAAGTTATCCCACGGGAACATAAAATCGGGATAAAAACTATCCTATGTGTTAATCCAGATTATAAACTATGTGTGTACCAAATTTTAGCCAAATCCGTTCAGTGGTTTTGGCGTGAAAGAGTAACAAACATCCATACATCCATACTTACAAACTTTCGCCTTTATAATAGTAGTAGGATTCCCGTCAGGTAACAGTCCTTAGCCCTTAGCGCATGGCGACGCAAGTCTCCTATGCGATACCACTTTGCCATCGAGGTGACTGCCGCAGTAGGTACAAATCCATAGTGGTTCGTTCATAGGCACGCGTGCATAAATGCCAAAGTTACGACTTTGGCATACCTTACGAGGTATCGGGGACAAATCAGGGAAGGTGTCGCCTTGTGTACGAAGGTGCTTACTGTCGCACAGGTACTGGTTGGGAAAAATATTTCGTGATCGAGTAACAGTGTTGCTGGTTGGCATTGGTCACCGATTTAAAAAGAAAAGAATTCGCTATACCACTTTGACTTTTGCGAAACTTAGTTGTAGTCAAATAGGCAGTCACTCCATGTAAAATACAAGTTACTTCGTTGGAATCTGAGACTTTCACAAAACCAGGAAACCAGATCTTCGTTAATCGCAGAAGTAAATTCTTTCCTCACCGCAAACTGATCCATTATGCATGTTAAGATACCACACCACATGAATAACCTAAACACGACCATTTGCATAGTAATACATATGTACTGCTAGTATATATTACATGCGGACTCATTATTCATATCATCTTAGTTTATGTACCTAAATCTTTACGTAAATTCAATTAATGCTTGTTAGTAATGCAATTATATAACGAAACCTTCGTTTAATAATTGCCTGTATTGGAGACATTATTTGAACGACATTATTAAAAACTACTTAAATTGTATTTATTCGCTTTCGACTAGAAATCGACCTCAATGAAATTTTCAGTATTTTCATAATTCATGAAATTTTAATTTTTTTATTTTATTTAGTACTAGTGTTTGCCCGCGGCTTCGCTTGCGTTATTTTAGAATTTGAGAAACAATACGGATCGTGTGGCGCCATCTGGAATATGAACGTAATTGTTTTCTCGGCAACAGCTCTCTTCTGTTATTCGGGATGTAAGATACCTTATATCCGTGTCTATACTCCTGACAACGTACCTATATGCTAAATTTTGGGACGATCGATTCAGTGGGTAGTAATGCGTGAAAAGGTAAAAAACAAACATACTTGCATTTTTATTATTAGTTTAGATCAATAATGTTATATCTAGGTACATAGTTTGCATAGGAAACGTCCTTATTTGAGCGACATTAATTTCAAAGAACCGTGTTTATTTTAAACATTAGACTATCATTTTTGGGTTGATTTACAGTATCGCTGCAAATTGAACGTACGATAGCATTGCTCTTCTCCCTTGCATTCCGCGTGATACCTAAAAAATAACTAATTATCTGACTCGATGAGTACAACTTGTCGTCGTTTAAAACAGAATCTATGCACTGGTTTGAACACCAATTCAAAACATAAATAAACACATTTTTTTCTAATCTTTAAAATTCCACACCTCGAAACAATTACAATTTAAAAAAATATCCAACTTACTACCTACAATTTAAATCAGTGTATATTTATATCCTACAAAACTATTGAAAAAAAAATAGTAATAATTACACAATACAATAATTTAAAATCGCGAATAATATTGAAATAAAAGTATACACATTTTTTTTATTATTTGAAACTCTCAGGACAAATATAGAAAACTCAAAAAGTGAAAAAAAGAAACAGCGAGATTTGATCCAGAGACCCCTTGCACGAAAGTCAAGCAGGGTACCAACCAGACTGGCTGGTACGCTGACAGTGATTTCAAATAGCGGTTCTTATACAAATGTCAACAATGACTGAAAATGACATAATTATAAAATTGCTAATCCCCAAAGGGAATAGCGTAATTATACATATCCTATTAATAGAAGAGCAGTTTAAGGAATATTTGGGGAAAAATTGACTAAATAATATCCAGTGGTTTAGCTTCCAACTAAAAACAAACAGATAAAAACAACAAAATTTAAAATTGCTTATCTCCCAGGAAAAATAGCGTAATGATACATAGCCTATCAACAGAAGCATATTATTAGGAATATTTGAGGAAAATTTGATCGACAACTTTTCAGTAGTTTAAGAGATAGATCAAATCAAAAAAACATAAAAAATTTCGAAAGAAAAAAAAAGTTGATTTGGCATCAGAATCGATTCCTTATCTCGAAAAAAATACAAAAAGAAAAAAATATTCAATGTACAGGAATGACAGCTCTACGATTTTATTATATGTAAAGATAAAGATAAAGATAAAGAAAAGAAGATAAAGATAAAGATTGGACCCATGTGGGCCAAGCTGTTGTTTTTTATTTATTTATTCATTATAATGATTGTCTGACAGTTTTAGTAACTTAAGCGGCCTGAACAAGTCCTTTCTTTAGTATTCTTCGTCGTGTCGCTGAGCTCCTTGTGTTATAAGTTGAGCTCCACGATAACTGACAAATGCTTGCACTGACTGGACAGGTCCACTCAAATTTGTGTGGTTCTTTCTTCAAAAGACCATTTCAGACATTGCCTGCATGGTCCTCGTATAAACTGTTCTACATTTATGATGTCCGGAGAGACCTCTGAGTTTGTTTCGGATGTTTCTTCTCAGAGTAGTCAGGTACAAAACACCGGCCTCATCTAGTTTATGAAAAAACGTGTAAAAGTGTTGATATAACCTACTTGCATAAATAAACATCATTTCATTTTTCATTTCAATGTAATTTGAGAAAAGGCAGATGATGATTAAGCTTTGCTTAGGTAAGGTTGGATGGAGTCAAAATTAACGCCTGCTTCTGTCCTGCATTTATCTGGCCATAATCTTTTTTTAATGTAACGATACGTTCGCGTTTCACCACTATCTCGCCTGATCGTAAGCGAAGATGTGGTCGACGGTGAAGCATGCTTGCCAAGAAGTAACCTATTCACTCTTGACTTGAAGACCCCAAAGTTATAGCTATCAGGAATCACAGACCTCGGCAAGGAATTCCACTCCATAGCAGCTGTGCGTGATCATAGTTTACTTCTCATTAGTCGGCTTTTACTGCTCCACCTTCCATAGCATGACTATTATTTTCATATCCTTCAAAAGAAGAAAATGTTTAAATAAAAGAAAAAACAAAATCATACCTTCTCAAAACACAACAACGTCCAAACTTCCCCATCAGGCCACAAAATGAATAGCTTTGAAGAAAAACAACATAAATCATAGCTCGGTACTTCGGCACTTTCCGCCATACTTCGGTACTTGGTACAGGTACCGATAACCAGTTTAATGAACAATTCCGCATTGTTCTGGTTACAAGTTTGTTTGTTCGTTAGTGCTTTGTGCAATCTATGGTGGTGCGGTAGGTAGTGGTTCATTATCTGATTCCAGAATGTCAATGTTTATGAAGGGCTGAAAAGAGTTTGTGTTTGGAAAAGACTGGCAGGTGAGAAATGCCGCATTTGGAGATTTAAAAAAAGATTGCTAACATAGAGCGTTCTCTTTGTCACTCATACTTGTTTAAGGGCCTCGTTCTCATGTGAACTCGTGGCTAATTTTATAGCTATTGTTGTACTAAAAAGACTGATAGTTAGTGTTACGAGATCGCAGTTTTGAACCTAAGGATTACTTTGCGGTAGTTCATTAACAATGCTCTAGAAAATGGT
The DNA here is from genome assembly GCA_036375495.1 of Agrotis segetum. Lineage (NCBI taxonomy): Eukaryota > Metazoa > Arthropoda > Insecta > Lepidoptera > Noctuidae > Agrotis > Agrotis segetum. The sequence continues at coordinate 641,622 of JAQSVV010000208.1, forward strand.
GAAAGTAAACTTCGTATGGTAACCGGCATGACCTAGAACGAAAAATTCAAAGACGTGAAATATGTACCTAACAACCCGCATTGAATTAGTGTGGTAGATCATACACTTCCTAACGTTGGGAAAATCAGAAGATGATTATGCTAAAAGTTAGTCTGGCCAAGCTTCTGATTGAAACAAACTAACTTACTTAACTTGTAACTTATTCCCAAAGTTCCACAAAATATCCACACATTTTTCTTCTCCAAAAACTCTCAAACATAACAGACAACTAAACAGCAACAACTAAAAGAGTTCCGGACATCTAATCTCAGAGAGATCAACAAGCAATTCATCATTTCACGATCTTTCACAACAATATGAAATACCGAGTATACTTTCAGCCATACTTAAAAAAATACAAATAATAGAGGCAAAATCGCGGCGGCCTAATGGATTCCCCGGATGTATTCCGCATTTTGTTTTCACATTTTTGCTATAGTAATCCAAAGTGGGGTAGGTTTCGTGTTTCCAGAAAAGATTGTTGTCGAATATTTTTTGGAAGTTCTTTGAAAAGTGCTTTTAAGCCGTGGTTTTAACAAAGAGCTTGCAAAAAGGATAGTTCCTGTAAATCTGTTGTAGGATATACTAATATCATGAAAGAGTACAATATCATATTCGTTTCCTAGTTTTTTGGTAGTAAAATCTTCAAAAAAATCCTTCAGCTTTAAGTGGAGCAAAAGGATCTCCACGAAACCCCATGGTAACTTTGCATTTCAGGAGCCGTATTATAACGTCTCAAAACCAGGCTTGTTCCAGTGACTGAACGAGATGGCGCTAGACGACTTGTATAGCTCTGTCACTTTCCCTCACCTTAACAAGTCTGGTTTTAAGACGTTATAATCCGGACGCAGGGCTTGTATAGTCTTTACCCGGTTTAGACAGTCCTGCAGTAGGGAACAAATATTTGTACGATCTAGAAGAAGTTATACCGAATCTATGTTTGTGTATTTGAGGCACGTGAGCTTGAATGTAAACGCATTCATGATATAGGAAATATTCTAAGTTTAAGTTCAAAAAACAACAATCATGAGAATTTTCAAAATATCTTCACTTAAAAAAGGATTAACACTATACCGAAATAAAGATCGACCTATAATAATACATCTAAGCACTTTTGAAAACGAGAGGAACAGTATAAATTATCTGTCTAATCCCTAAAATAAAAAGGGCAAACTACCTTACTCATCATCATCAGCTTATAATGTTCCCACAGCTGGGACACAGGCCTCCTCTCTGTGTGAAAGAGCGGGCCATGTCTTCGAATTATTAGTTCTCGGACATGCCGGTTTCCTCGCGATGATTTCTTTCACCATTTTGAGAGCAGTGGTGATGAAATAAATTATACACAAAGCAATGCGCCTGGCGGGGTTTGAAACCACGACCTTCAACTTGTAAGTCGGGACCGATACCAATGGGCCACCACTGCTCTCCACTTACTTAACTACGTTACTAGCAAGAAAGTATAGGAAAACTAAAGTAGTGAAAAAAATTCAACAATGTAAATGTGTATGAAATAGCAAAGCAATTTAAAGAAGGAAATCAAAATTAAATACAATTTGTGTCTCTAAGAAAAGTTTAAGCATTAAAGTGCTACTGTAATAATTATGCAATTAATCTTATATTTTTATAGCTTCCGCTCTTTCCACGTATGAGGTAATAGTATACTGACAAGATGTTACCAGCGATAACGTATGAACTTTCAAAGTAATTGCTTCTTTCTCAGGACAAACACCTTTCCTTTAGCTTATAATGTTTCTGCCACTTAAAAGGTGTAAAAATAACCATAACTAACTATACTACTTGTACATTGTTCGTCCATAAAAGTTTTGAATTTTTTACTTTGTATGGTGTACCCCCTCCATGAGGTGTCCCTAAGAGATGATATTGAGGACACATGCAAGCGTGCGCTTACCCTTGGTTCTCAAAATGCGTGTTAGCAAAGCGGGCGTTTGATACAGCCGAAATGTGTTACCGTTCTAAATTGTCTGTTGACCACGCATTAAAATTGCCCATTGGTGTATTTAAAAATACAATATTTATCTTGCATTAAAAAGATATGACATAATAAATTGGAGTAGTGTCTACTTCATTCACAGCACCATTTTCCTAGTAGCCGTTTTCAGTATTATTTCAGCCTCTGATTTCTCGAATAAGAACGATAACACAGCTTAGTGGCAAAATAAAGCAAATCGAAAATTCCACGATAAATCCATTTCGCACGCAAAAGAATTCGAAAGAGAGAGCTTTAAAATGTAAAAGAAGCTAACAACGTTCCGTCAGATCGGATAAAATGAAATCTTAAACTTTAGGAAATACTTTCAATGGTAATTGTCTTGAAGGCATCCAGATCCAGCTCCCAGGCTTCTCCCCAGCACGTCCTTCAAGTTGAGTGTCCTATACAAAGACAGACAAATTAATAGCACGCTAAAGATGCGCTGGAACTTAGTCGAATCCTTTCTTAAACTTCGAATGAGCGAAATGTACTATTCAAATAAATTTTCACAAGGGAACCAAGAACAGAATGAAATTGTGCGATTCTCTTTTTTGAGAATAAAACTGGTGTCTCGCTGCTCTTTTGTGGTGCTACACACTGGTGTTTAGAACGAGAAACTTGATGGGACACCTATAGGGTAACGGTAGATCGCGAGCGACAATTTGGGAGAGAATAGCCGCAAACAACAATATCGTTGTGGTCCTAATTTCGAATTCGTCAACACATTCAGTTCCGCGAAACTTATATTTAACAAACTGCACCTTATTACTTTGTATGTTTGTTTGTAACAGCCCGGGACAACCACTACTGATGACTGACACTACTGATTTGCTCTCCTTGGTAGCACTATCGCCATGTGCAAACTTGGTGATTAGGGACTGTCAAATCGATCGCAGCGCGCGATAAATAACTTGGGACTTAAAGCCACGTAGGTCAAGTTGAATATGCACCACAACCTTTTTAAGTACTTTCATTTGTTCTTGTTTCAATTGTTTTTTTTTTCTAAATAATAAGGCGAAAACATCTACTAGTTCTTTTCTAGTCAAGGCTGTGTATCTTAATTCTAGGCAAATATGCTTCATCATTGCTTACCATCTGCCAAGATTTTTTCGATACATAAAAATATGTCGCTTCGGAACCTGCGAAAGTCTGACTTTATAAATAGGATCCACACGCTTTTACTCCAAGCGTTGGCCAATGGTAATTGAAAACTATTTTATTACCTCGTTCGATGATCAGGTCACTCGGGCTATCAATTTGCTACTGGACATGAACGATTCCTAAAAAGGGAGTTAATGGCTGTTGTAACTTTCCTTGGGAATTGCTTTAACGTTTGTAGACCCCGTCTTAGCACTTGGGGGTATTTTAGCTGAGATGTTTAATAGACATTCTATCTGCAGTCTGGTGACCTTATGCTTGTTTTCATTTTTAGCTCCGTTTAGAGTAGATTATGCAGGTGTTGAAGATTAGACTATGACTGAAGAAAATTCATCCGTGGTACCACAAAAACTAAAAATGTCAGATTATGACGTTGAAATAAGGTCCGTTTTGCAGTCACACTTTTTTTAGACAAGTGCTCAACACATGTTTAAGTTTTTGTAGTAAGACTGTACGTGTCCAAAATTCTTGAGAGGCAATCTAGGTATATCTTAGCAATCTTTCTCTGCTTTTCTCACATACTCGTATTATACTTTTTTAGTTTTAATCAACCGAATTACGAGTATTTATGGGAGTAAACAGAAATGCCAGGCAAAAAATCACTTTTAGACTTTTGCAGCCTGAAATGATAGTAAAAAAAATGCTATTAATAACCAATTAATCTTGGCTTCGCTTTGTACGATCTTTCAGCACAATGAACGATCAGCTTATACAGGTTTTGCAGTGGTTAATGTGTAACCGTGTATACCAAAAGATATTCCAGTGTCCATTTTAATAGTGCACCACTACATATTTCACGTACATTAGTCACTCAGGTTATAAATAAATATTCTCGTTACGCGGCATACACAAACAATTGTTACTGGAGTACTGGCGCTGTGCCACGAAAATTATTGAGTAGTTTCTGTTTAAAATTAATATATTATGTTCTCTCAACCACTGCTGTGAACGTAGGATTAAATTGAGATCTTGGTAGTAAGAGTATGTTTCACGATAGCTATACTTGCGGTATCCCTACTTCAAATACGCAGGCTGCTTATACAGACAGATCGATGGCCATCTATATTAGGTATAATCCATCGTCATGTAAAATAACGAGTGCCAAATCTATTATGATAATTATTACGGAATTTTTAAGTATTCAAAAAAAAGTTGTCCAACGCAAGGAATTATTTCAGTGTCGAGGGTGCGTTTTCAAAGAAATAAACTCATACTACACAAATAGCCAGACCCTAAAAATACTTCCAGGTTATGGAAATATTCATTCCGAGTGGGAATGAATTTTGAAACAGCGCAGCACCCGATCGGCATCGCTCGATCCTCGATCGCCGTCCTCGATCCTCAATCGCCATCGCTCGATCATGGCCGATCGGTCGCTCGGTCGTATGCCATATTTACTTGTCCACTAGATTTAATAAAGTGAGGATACTGATTGCTGGTGGGACATTTACCGTTCACAAAACTAGATCCGGATTAGAATGATAAAATAACATCATTCGGATAAGGATACAGACTTACTTCGATAAAGTCGTACATGTAAATCCTGTAATCGGATTCAATTCTAAGTAAAGTGTTTATCGGAGTCCTGCGCCGATAGTAACACAAAATCATAAAGATAATATATACTATCCAACATCACATCAGTGATCACTGAAGGGAGTTGAACTAACACAAGAATAATCCTTAACGTTTTGTTTAACCTGAAGCTTGAAATACCCAAGAACACGATTTTAAGAAGTGACGTAAGACTTCTAGATGTACCCAATATCGGTATAGCTTGTTCTTTTGAACTTATAGATACATTTAATAGTAAGTATTCTCAGGAGATCGTTAAATGTTCATCGTTCTGGTTCATCGAACGCCCAGCCGGTGTATCTCATGCATAATAGCGGTTTTCTCATCTCGATATTCATCTGCCTTTCCTTTTATATCAACGTTCTGTTTCGATTTTACGAGTTCCAACCGAGAGCCGAGCGGCGTCAATGAGCGAGATGTAAACCGTCCGTATATCCATCAAAAATTACCACCAGGCAATATTAGACTCTAAGTTAAAGCAGCAGAGATTGTTGTGATAACACGAGGGGTAATTTTAACTTGGTCGATCGACAATAAGTCTTGTTTTGGCATTAAACCGCGATTTTGACTTGAAAGGGTCGCTGAATGGCTTGGTCCCTTTGATTTTGACATCCGGTGCACGTGAACGATTATTCCTTGCTAGCCTTCGAACAGCAATAAAAATATTGAATTTTCAAATACAGTGAGGGAGATTAATATCGTCTGGGTTATTGTTTAGGGTCTTTTGATTTATAGAATAAATATTTCTTATACGTGTTGTGTTTACAAGGCAGATGTGAGTGGCAAAGTTGGTAGGGGACAACTTAGAAGGACAAACAATGACCTTATTGGCGTCCTTCAGGAAGGTCAGGTGTTTAATACTGGCTACTCGTGCCTGTAGGTATGCTATATTCTCTAAAAGACAAAATGTCTAAGCTGTTCGCTACGACGATCTCGTCGTCGAGACAATGCCTTGGGATAGTGTTCCAATATATTGCTGTCAGTAGTTTAATGGAAACCAAACGAGGCTGGGCCCACACGTGAGGATGCAATGGCATGATCCTCATGATCACAGCACAGTTCTGTAGATTCGGGCTATGTCCAAAATAGGCCTCCGGGTCGACGGCGCGTTGTGTCCCACGCGCGCCTCAAAGAGCGTCAGCATAATGACAGGGACCCCCTCTCAGAATACCCAAAGCCTGCCGGGGTCGCGGGATTATTTCCTTACCGTGACCCCGGAACATAAGAAGCTATTGAAGGACACCGTGGATTTTAGTCAGTAGAAGTCTGACAGTCCCTCCCGCCCTGCCCGGGGTGGGAGGACTCATTTGATGATTTTGCCAGGTAAAAAAAAATGTCCAAAATGGGCCTGAGTTTATGTTTATTTAAGTCTGTGCTACATATCTGGGTATAAAGATTAATCGTGTTTCAGACGAGGAAGTTCCGCGTATCAATTGCTTATTTACGTATCAAGTTTATTTAAATAAAGCTATTAACTATCGAGTAATTGGAATGAAAATTGATTTACAGAAAAGTTTTACCGAATGTGTGAAGTTAATGAGAATTTACAACGGTAAACGGCATAAAATTAATACGGCGAGCTTCAATCATTTACCGCGACGGCGATGGTCAATTATAAATACATAGTAATCAATGATTTATAGTGACTGAAATGTTATAAATTCCAATTACAATCTGAGTGTTCAATTTAAACTTGACCAAGCTGTACATCAATTGTTGGGGCGACTGTCGTGGCACCTGAGAATAGAGTTGAATGTTCTCCGAACAGGCTTTTGTCCAGCAGTGGACTACAGTAATTAATGGTGTTGATGATGGAATTACAACAGTAGACACTTATGTTAGAACATCTATGAGGAAAGAAGAAATGCTAAAACACTAAGGCAATAAGAGTAGAAAAAGTCTAAAGAAGTGTTAGTAATTATATTGCTAGAAAAGTAGTGCTTGCCGAAATAACAAAACACCCTGTGCTGACAACAAATGAATTAGGATAAGATGAAGAATGATAATGATTTCGAAGGAAAGCATAGTAATTAAAAGGTCGTCAGTTACATTCAGGTCTCTAAAAAGCCAAATATTTAGCTTCAATAGTAAAAATATCTACGGCAAAAAGACAAGCAAACACCAAAAGGGTTAACAATCAACCTAAAATCTAAAGCTTCGAGATCAATTGGCTTTTCTGTTCTGAACCAGAGATTAACCTGTAACAAATACTGTAGCTGCAAGCTATTCTGAGAATAGCAGTCGGAAATAATGCTAGAGTCCAAACAGTAACAATTTGTTAGATTTATATCAAATCGTCACGCCTCATGCCTGGAGTCACAAAACTTTCAGTGAATTGACCCATACACTACAAAGCTCGTATATTTACTCGCAACGTTCTATGTTTCAGTTACGTTAACATTTATCTGCCTAGATTTCCTTCTAGATGGTATTTTGCAGATTTTTGGTTGTAGAAAACAAAAAAAAAAAATGAATAATTGTGACAAAATACGCACACCAATTCAAATTGACTGCAGTGGGTAAAGTCAGTGAAAAAATTTAGTTATCTCTGTATTCCAGTATATCGAATTTATAGGCTGTTGAGCTTAGGCTTTTCCATTTCTTACCCATCGAACTGATTTGTTTTCGTTCCTAATCTTAATATTTTAAGTACCGCAAAAAAGAAGTCGTAGAATACTACATCTTAGAGTGAAAATTCACAAGTCTTTATACTAGAGAAAATTAAGTAAAACTCAACCTGTATTCACTTGTTTTTTTTTTTCCATTCGCACGAGCGTATAATCAGTTTTCGCTTCCAAATTCTGGGAATGTTAAACACCCACATTCCAAAATTCCACTTTCACCTGCTGAACAAAAACAACAAAATAATTAGCATAACAAATCGATCACCGCTTCGTTCGAGAAGACATTTTTTGTTGCAGCAACAAATGATTTAAGAGAAATAATCGAAAAAGTAAAAACAATACAACTCCTTTAGCTCGAAGCAAAAGTAAAAGCAATCGAAGTAGCCTCGAAAGAAATTGAAAGAGAAAGTACATTACACGAGCGAACAGAAATTGTTCTCTTTGATTAAAATACTTTTACAGTAACATTGAGCGAAGACTCCTTATCAATCGGAACGAGTATGTAAAAAAAGATGGCTGAAAAACCGGTCGAGTACTATTGGAAGTCGGATTCAAATGGAATTGTTCCGTGGTAGAGAAATGTAGTGCTTACTGAAGGTTTTTTAAAGGTTGGTAACAACGTTAAGAAACCTAGACTACCGTTAAGGTTACAATCAAAATAGAAGACCTATTTCGCACAGCCCTAACTATCAAAGTACAGGCACATCTACCTCCTACATTACAAGTTTATCAATGAGTCATCTTAAATTATCTTTCAAACCAATATAAACCTTCAAGAAATACTTTGCTTTGATTCATACATCCCGTTATTACTCAAACATGCTCATTACAACACATTAACTCGGCAACTTATAATTAGTAGTACGATTTCATAAGTAATTCATGCCACGAGATCAACCCACTTGTAATTTAAAGAGCAACATTAAAAGATTAATTTCATTTAATTCGTATGAAATCAATCAAGTTACATTAACCGATAAAGTTTAACCAGTAACAGGACTTACTCTTAATGATAATCAAAAACCGTTGTCCTAGATACGTCACTGGCTCTCTGAATCAACTTATTTATTATAAACAGACTCTTGGTCAATCAGCAAGTGGTTATTGTAAAAAATCTGCATGCAAATATCGCTTTTATCTTCTGGGTTGTAGAGGTTATGTTCTGTTGCTTTTATATTGACGATTATCATGATCTTTGGGGGCACACAAAAGCATCTTTCAGATGTAGCATTATTATTGATCTTTATCTCGGTATACGGGACCAACAATTCGACATGCATTATTTATGCTCGAAGGGAGACCGTTTATTGAAATCGTACGACACAAATGTAAGAATGACGCTTTCCTCGCTATCGAAACTGATCTTAACATTTCCGTAATGTCCCATTAAAATGTTGTACGATGCGGGCCGTGGATATGTAGGCAAATTGGTCTTTGTTTGAGATTGGTTGATTTTCAATGTCGTAATTTAACCTCTTTTTAGGCTGTTCCGTTGAACTGTTAGTGTATTTTAACAGAAAAATCAACATTTTTAAATATTTTCGTGAATTTGAATTTTTATTACAAACCTTTGTTTCATCAATATTATTATTCTACTCAACTTAATAACCTACACACCTAGTTTCTAACATCAAAGATTTTTCCTCACTCTGGTCATGTTATTGTGAAAAAAGTGCCCTTCAGGCATAAAAAAATTAAATTCATTAACGTGTTCAAAGTTTATCAAAAACATTTAAGATCAAACGAATGGAGCCATCGAGTCGTGTTTTTGTATTCCATGTTGCTTAGGGGAAGGAAGCAGTATAAAATTAAAGAATCGTTTAGTAAAGAAATTGTAAGGTCTGTTGTTGCGTAAGAACAAAAAAATAAACACGACCTTCTGGTCAATTTTCGCTTGACACTATTCCAAAATTGTATGATCTACATACGATACCCATTTGAAATTAGGAATCACCTTTATTGTCATTCTCTTGTCTTGAATCTTCTTTCCATACTTACTATGAATTTAATAGTCATCTCAGTAGTGCTCATACAGCCTGTTTTAGTAAAATTTCTGATCTAATAATTATTATCGCAATATGTTGTAGTTGGTCCTATCCAGAAACCCATTTAGTTTTCTTGTTTGTCCTACAACCCTATAAATGGAACGGAAGGGACTGTTAGACTCTTACTGACCAAAAATCCACCACGTTTCTTCAATTGACCTTTACGTTTCAGGTTCACGGTAACTGCTTAGATTGTCTCACGACCCCAGCAATCCTAAATACCCTACATCTATTCGACAGTTACACCATCGTTTCTTTGTTTTAAAATTCACGTCAATATTGTAGTCTTCTAAAGTATTCCGCATTTCGAACCGTTTGTTCTAAGAGCACTTAAGTAAAGAGAGACTACATCAGTTGCATAACGTCTTACACAGAGTGTATGGGTCAGCTCAGAAAAATGGGTCATGTCATGCTCGCATACGATAAACCAAGTGCTCACAAAAATATGTACCGTCGTAGTCTTCAAATTTAATACTGTTAGTTGATAAGACTGTTGTATACTAGTACCTATAGTAAGCACGTTGTTAAAGATAGAGAGAAATCTTTCAGCGGGAAGGCGAAATTCGTATTTATTTAATAATTTTTTGTTAATATTGTCTTGTTGACAAACATGCTTGTAGCAAGCATGCTTGTAGCAAGCATGTTTGTCGTAAACAACCAAATTGTAATCTAAAAGACTAACAACCATGACCGTATTAACCCATACTATGTGATTTTAGGAAGTCAGGTAGGAAATCGTCCAGTTGGACTGGATCACTGGAACAACAACATAGTTTTTAAAAGGTTATGAAAAATAGGAGCAATAGTTTTGATGCGGCTGTAAATATAGACACATGATATTTTCAGGTTTTATCTAGAGTCGCAAATGACAACAGACGACGGTCTTGCTTATCATACTGAAATTTTTGATTCATATGTATAAAAAATAGATATGTCAGAAAACCCAATTATCAAGGATGAGTCATCATATGGAACGACCTCTAAAAATAAAGCTGTCGCCGCCAGAAATTCAAACAGAAACTGTTGTAAAAGAACAAATCGCTCCAAGTTGTGTGTTTGGCATAATAATTCCATCGAACGATAACCTGGGGATTCGTAGTGCCGCGAAAAATGAACGTTTTTATGGTGAACGCGAATTAACTTGTTACGGATATAGGGCATGTGAGATCTGATACGGATTGTTATGATATATTTTTGATGGTACGTATAAAATTTAACATAAAGGACTATGCTGATACAGCGCCGTCTTTTATCGCGTCTTTGGTGGATGACGTTGTTACTCTGAATGTTTTGCCATTTACTGTTATGGTTTCTCTGTCGCACAACAACAAAGCTTTGTAATTGGTTCTTTTGAAAGTAACCTTTATCATTCTTTTTTTAGATATCAACAAAGATATGAGCACAGTCATTCACTGTAACATTAGTTTTCTTATTTGCTTTTGTGTGGTCGCTTAAATTGCAATTCATGAATTGTCGACGTCTTACTCATAGTTGGAGAACTCAAAATATGCCAGCACTATCTTCATCTCAGCTTCACTGAATATTCATATCAAAATTACTAGTTCTATAGCTATTAAAGCTTGCACTCGAGCAGTTTGAGATTAACTCTGGATAGTGAACCGGAGCAAAAACCTGATTCGGTCGTTATTATGTGAATTCTGTTCGGTTAAATCTTCGTTTAATATCATTCGCGGTGAGTGAATCAGACTGATGCTGGAAAGTTGTTACTGACTCATTCAGTCTCATCAAAAATGTAGAAAGAAGTGCATTAGCAAATAATTGCACGGGCCTTCCAAAAAATATGCAGCAGCTTTTCGTAATTGTTTTTAGATGATTCCAAAGAAATAAAGAAGCCGAGAACAACAGCGCTAATTTCATAATATTTTTTTGCCTCGAAAGATTTTCGCCTCGAGTATTCTGCAATCTCTTTCGTATTAGCAGAAATGTGAATTATATTATTATTTATTTCGGCCTTTGTCTGAAGTTATTTGTTTGCACTAGCAACTCCAATGTGTAAAATACCTACACAGTTCGAGTCGTATTTGATTTGTGTGGACGCCAATCCTCGATACAGGGATTTGTAGTGTGAACCGATTACTGACCAAACGATCCCTTCGGCCAAACAAAAAAACAAAAATATTTCATCAAAAAAGCCAGCTACAATTTCTGTTATATGAGAAAGCAAATGTGTTGTGTTTGTAAATATAATATGACGGGAACAACAATGGAGGCCAATAAATCACTCACGGTGCCGTGGACACAATCGTGATCGGAAGATGCCGGAACTACACTGATGAATTCAAAACCTCGCCACCGCCGCACCATTGTTGGGAGTTGGGGAAATATAATAGTCTACACGAGGTGTCTGGATCATACAAATTTTAGTACCGCAGTAGATGTTGTTATTGTGCCTTGTATATGGGAGCACTATAACCAAATGGACAAATATAGTGTAGAGGAATATGGTGAATTGCAACGTAATCTCTGTATGAACTGAAATATATAGAAGACAGACGAGAAGAGAAGAAAACCGCCTCTAGCTTTATAACTAGCATGAACTATTATGAAATAAGTCTCTTCATCAGTCTGTAGTCAAAAGCTTATTTACCGTCTCTAACTTTGCCCTTCCTATCTCAGTTTATTTTGAGAGATTTTGTTGAAAAGTCATTGAACTACTTAATTGATTTGTTATGTTCAATATAGGTAGGAATAATTTAAGGTTTGTTGAGTATTGTAACATCCTCACTAGTATTAATATGGTTATTTATTTATTTATTTATTTACACTTTATGCACAAGTTACAAAAAACGTGTACAACGGCGGACTTAATGCCTTGGGCATTATCTTCCAGTCTACCTTAGGGTGATGCAGAGACAAAGACAAAGTATAATAAGTAGTAGTAGTTATTCTCACACGAAATCTTTCGTCCGCGCGGTATTGTAACAATCAGTTTGTAAAACCAAACCATATTTTAAAAGAGTAACCATGGAGTTTCTTGCCGGTTCTTCTCCATGGAATCGACCAACCCGAACCGAGCACCTCCATGTGAAATACAAATATTTGATTTTGAATTTGGTCGAGCGGTAAGGCAGAAGGCATTGATATGGTATGAAGCTCGTTGATGCTTCAAATCAGACCGCGCATACAAGCGGAGTCCACCACCACTGGGTTCACTGCTGTGGATGGATTAGTCCCTATCTGATCTATGCTTCTCAATCAAAATCATCCAAACTATTATTTCAGCTACAAGGCTCAGCGTCATTGAACCTGAAATCCATTTCACGGTCTATGACAATCAATACGGTACATAACCCTCATCCTGACCTAACTCAATCTAAATGTAACTAACCTGGCCAAATTTACACAAGACGTTTATGAATTTCAATTCTAGTTTGGACCGGTGTGTCAATACTATCTTAACAGACTGATATTGGCTTAATTTTGGTAATGGTTAATTGTTTGAAGTCTCTAGAGAGGTCGTCTCGTCAAATAATTGCGAAGACGTCTAAGATAGAATCAATTTTCATTGTCTTAATTAAGATTTTATTTCGATTCGGCTCCGCTTCCACCAATCTCAAATGTTCAATTAAGAAGCCTATCATTTACACTTGTCACGCCAGTAACATTGTGAGACGAACGAAATGTCAATATCTATTTATATAAAAGCAAAAGGTCACTCACTCATAGGACACGAAAGCTCGGAAACTACCAGTGCTAAGGGTTCAAAATTTTGCACAGGGATTCTTTTTAGGGCGTAGGTACCCGCTAAGAACGGATTTTGCGATATTACGCCCCTAAGGGGTTGTTTTTGGGGTTGACAGTTTGTATGAAACTTTTTTGCTACAAGTACTAGGAGTTTCAAACTTTGTATGCGGGTTCTTTTTAAGACGTAGGTGCTACTTTAGAAAAGGGTTTTTCGAAATTCGACCCCTAAGGGGTTGTTTTTAGTGTTGAAAGTTTGTTTGAAACTTCGTTATTACACGTGCTAGGTGTCTCAAATTTTGCATGGGGTTTGTTTTTAAGACGTACGCACTACCCCCAACGGGGTTTTTCTAAAATTAAAATTCAACCCCTAAAGGGTTGTTTTAGGTGTTGATAGATAGAGGTCTCAAATTTTGCATGGGGCTTCTTTTAAGGACGTAGGTGCTCACTAAAACAGGATTTTGCGAAATTTCACCTCTAAGGGGTTGTTTTGGGGTTGATAGGTTGTATGAAACTTTGTTATTACAAGTACCTACCTACTAGAAGTTTAAAATTTTGCATGCGGGTTTTTGTAGGAAGTAAGTGCTACTTACGACAGGGGTTGTTCGAAATTCGATCCCTAAGGGGTTGTTTTTGGTGATGGTAGTTTGTATGAAACTTTCGTTACTACAAGTGCTGGGAAACTCAAATTTTGCATGGGATTTGTTTTAGGACGTACGCACTACCTTAGACGGGGTTTCACGAAATTCAACCCCTGTGGGGCTGTTTTTGATGTTGGTAGATACAGGTTTAAAATTTTGCAAAGGGATTCTTTTAGGACGTAGGTGCTCTCTAAGATGGGATTTTGTGAAATTTCACCCCTAAGGGGTTGTTTTTGGGGTTGATAGGTTGCATGTAACTTCGTTACTACAAGTGCTAGAAGTCTCAAATTTTTTATGAGGTTTATTTTTAGGACTTCGATGCTTACTATGACGGGGTGATTCGAAATTTGAACTCTAAGGGTTGTGTTTGATGTTGTTAGATACAGGTTTCAAATTTTGCATGGGGATTCTTAGAAGGACGTAGGTGGTCACAATGACGGGATTTAGTTAAATTTCACTTCTAAAGGGCTGTTTTTGGGGTTGATAGTTTGTATGAAACTTTATTACTACAAGTACTAGGAGTTTTTAATGTTTCACCGGAAGGTTCTTTTACGACGTAGGTGCTACTTAAGGCGGGACTATGACGTGAAATTCCCCCCCTACGGGGTACTTTTTAGCTTCAGAGTTTGTATGAAACTTCGTTACTACAAGTGCTACGAGTCTCAAATTATCCCAGGGGTATATCTTTAGGATGTAGAGCTGGGATGTTGCGAAAACCGACTGTTAAAGGGATATTTGTGGTCGAATGAGAGAGAATAGAATTTTAGTTGATTTAGATTTTTTTAAAGTATTGCATGAAGAGGGTGGCCGGAGAAGAAATTCACAGAAAGCAAAGCTCTAAATAAGCGCGGACGAAGTCGCGGGGGAAGTGCTAGTCTGTTATAATCAGCCTATAATAAAATGATTACTCTGCCAGGATAACCTTTTCTTCTCTGTGAAAGGAAGTAGACTTCTGGCGTCTGTTTATTGTTAATGAGTTCTACTATCATGTCCATTACCACCCTGACAAATCTGAAACAACCTCAACTTACATTGATTATTAATTTTCACAATCATTTTCTCCTTAAAACTATCTTTCTGTATCAAACCAATCCAATCCAATTTGCTTCTGAGGATAATATAACTGACTAATTCAGTTTCATTATCATCAGAAGCCCCGCAACTATGGTCAAACAGAGATGTATTTGTACGCCATTTCACGCTCGCTTGATAAATTGCCACTGTACCTTTTATTGAAACGTGCATAATAAAAATTGGTTGAGTGCGCCCGCTAGCAATCTTGATGTGGACATATCCGGTGGACAAAAAAGTTTCGGGGACAATGGAGGAAGGATGGATGTAATAAATTAATCATAAAATATGGACAAAAGTTTTATTGATGGGGGCTAAATGCGTATTGTTGCCCTGCAGACTAGTTTTGATGGATATTCGTCATAAAAACATAAAAATGATGTGTAGTGTCATGTCCGATGCGTTTATTCATGTGAAAAAAGCTGATGCTAACTGCAGTAGAATTAACTCGTTGCCAGAAGAAAGTGACACATATTCGTATTGAACAAATACCGTTTTTTGAGTGTCTTTTCAAGTTTCTGACATTACCCCACTGTCAGGATTTACATATATCATTCAATCGTTAATTGATGATTAAACGAACTTACCTGAAGTGAAGTTATATCCCTACCCTAACGGAGCAGTGTAATTCATTACTTTAAACCGAAACCTCTTGACCAAAACACCGAAGTTAACAAAATACTTTACTAAAAATAAAAATACAGAAAATCGATTACTAAAAAACGGTAAGCAAGAATAACAAGCGATCATTTCTCACTTTCATATCATGATACTACTTTACACGACCATATATCAAATCGAGGTACTTACAAATATTGATAAATGAATCGTGAAAAATAACGGCTCACTTGGTCAAGGCACATTATGAAAAGAAATAACAGAAAACCAACTAGAACATAATAGTAGGTAGAGCGAAATATGGAAGAAATTCTGTGCTGATGACAATAAATGAATTGAGATAAGCTGGCCTAAAATACGAATTTTACTGCAATCAAAATTCGTAACATGTAATATTCTATTCTATTGCTTAAGTGATACAGTGTAATTCATAGAGAACAATTTCAACAACATTTTGATTAGCAACGTTGATAAAGTGGCCATGTGAGACCCCAAAGGCAAGAGAAGGGTGATGGTGATGAACAATGAAAGTGTGATGATCTTGATGAAATTAAATGCTGATATTTTAAGCGATATAAATAAAACATTTTTTATAAATTCAACGCATGAAATGTAACCACTTGGCTCAGTACGACATACCCAACTTACTCACGGGCAACCTGTTACCTGCCGCATGCTTAGAATTCGTGTAAACGTTTTGCATGATTGTGTCTTTGACGATAACCATTTGATCGTAGTTGAAATACTGTTTGTTCTTTTATGTCTACTGTGGTCAATTCAAGTTGTTTCAATACAAAAGTTTCACTGGAATTATTTACAATAATATTGTTGTGCATGTAATCTTATTTATGATGTTCACTTGTTTTGGTAATGGGTATTAATTGGCGATCATTTGTTTCTGTTACAACTGATTGATTTAGTAAAGAAGATGGAGTATAAACATTATGGTTTTTAAAAGCCAAAAAAACTTGTTCCTTTATTTTGGATTCATCATTATTGTTAAGTTCGTTTAAGTTCGTTTTTTCTTCATCTTTCTTATATAGTTCTGTCTCGCTGAAAGGAGTAATCATCATATTTTCCGTTTTGTCAGTTTACCCTGACCTATTTACCATACCGCTTGCAGTACTGCTTACCCCATAATCTTACACAGCCCGTGATCGTAGGTAAACCAGGCCGACCGTAAAGTATGGCTTCGAGCAATATCGTTTCTCAATATTCAGTGTAAAATTGCAATTTTCAGACAAATTCTGTTTTGATACCCTAGTAGAAAATAAGCTGATTTTAATCTAATAACTTCAATTGATAAATAATAATAAGCCAAACATTTAAAATTACTTAATTCAAAAACTTTTGCAAACTCTATATCCAGAACCACTGGGTTCAGAATTGTTGTTAATTCTCACGAAGTTGTAAGCTTTTCATCAACTGCAGCTTTAAACAAATACCGCTTTGATGTCATCCCGCCACTAGACCATAACAAAGAGTCCCTTCAATAGTCAATAGGCTTGCCGACAGCAGGTAAGGAAACACCCAAGTCGTCAAACCAGTTAAATTAAAACTTGCCCAAACGTTTGCCGCTAGACTGTACTTAAGTAAGGAAGAGGACCAATTTCAATGCAAAATAAAACCAAAAACAGCAGCAGCGTGATTAATAACACTTATTTCGGGCTGCGAGAGGGTTTGCCAGGATCACGCCGGTCCAACTCGAATGCGCCCTATGCGTTCGCTCGCTCAAGCTAGACGGCCATTCGTTCATCGCTCGTCTCCCGTACCATTCCCTCAGTCGGTCGACCGCCTGCGTCGCGAGCGGACGTATTTCGCGCTACGAGTTTCTCTCCACACGTAATCGTCGTAATAACCAACAAAAAATAAAATAAACTGTGACTGGTCTGTGTTCACGTAACGTTCTCTCGTAAAGGGAAATACGGCTTTAGCTAACTGGATACACGTCGGTTTTACAACGTTTATTGTTTTTAGTTGGCAAGTGCAAAATGTGATGTTATGTGTGTTCAACGAGCGTACCGTCCTGTGTAACGTTGCTTCAAAGTGAACTACATGGATGTAATGTGCTTTTAAAATTGGAAACTCATAATCTCCACACTTCGCAACCGGATTTTTTAATTGAGGTTGGTAAAATTATTCAAGCTTCATACTTACTTACGCACCGCTCTGTTCAGATAAGATTATAGTGTAGGTGTTTGTGCAGAGTGACTAATAAAGTCAAGGTGAGGTAGGTATACAAACACGAATTCATTCTAATATCTAATGTACATTTTGGTAAATATCAGCACAAATCGACGGAACTGAATAATAAGATTAGACCGGTTCTGGGAGCATTCAAATTCATAGAACAAATAAGCTGGACGATGAACACGATGATACTACTGATTTCAAAGAAATGAGGAAATCAAAATTGCTTTCGGCAAACTGAATGAATTTGAAGTTGAAAGACAACAAAGAAGAATCTCGCAAAGAATTGATATCGTGCTCCATTTCGCAAATGAAGGTCAATTGCATCGTGGACGGCTCATCGAAATGGTCAATAAGAATGGAATATGAAGTAATAAATAACGATATACATTTTGATTTCCATCATTCTGGCACAGACCCAAACATTGGATGGTTGATAGGTACCTATCGGACTAGAAACTCTACTTACCGATTCCTAGCAGAGTTCAACTATGATGAGATGACTGTTATTGCATCGTCAAGACTTTTAAATTGTTTAGCTTCCTTCCTTTGTGTTTCGGGTGCTCGTATTAATTACATTCTCTTTTATCTGAAGTAATTTAAATTGTTGGCTATTTCACTTTACGAACAAAATAAGATTTTGGACAAAGATAAACTTTGCTGGATTTATTTTTGTTTATTCTTTCTAGAGCGATATCGTTAGCAATGTGATTACTTTTATCGATGCTTGGTACTGTAGCATTTATCTCGTCAGTTTTGTTTTTCTTTTCTACAAGCTTAGCTAGAATATCATTATTTTTTGTTTACTCGTAGTCTGAGTCTCCATCAGTATTTATGAAACGTTTTGTCAATAGTGGAATAATATTTCTTTCATCAAAGTATCGATGCGTGGTGCTTATTTGATAAAGTAAACAATCGGGTCCGTTTCTTAAAAAGAGTTTATCCGTGTGGACTTTTAGTAGAAAATGTTGTGTAAACACATTGTAATAGTACACTGGTTGGTTCGTGTGTTTGTTTATCAAACTGTTTCTAAGAACGCAGTGTCAATGTGACCGAGCCGCGTATTCATTAACTGAAACGCGATAAATGTAAACATGCCACACTTGCGCAATTGTAATCTTAGGCCTCGTTTGAGACGGGATTATAAATGTGTACAGTATTGTGGTGTGTGCTATGAATAATGTATTTCAATGCTGTGTGAAGAAAATATGAAGACAAATAGGTTCAGCAAGGATAAATAATACTGATAACGGGCATTTTTATTGTGTCTTTGGGAAATTATAATAAAATGTGATCTTGAAACTATAATTATTTACTTTCAATAGAGTACTGCGATGGTTACAGCCGCACAGGCTGATCTTCCGGGTTAAGGAGGAGCTTACGGCTAAATATCTACAGCCGCTCAGACCGATTCCGGGTTAAGCCGTGCTTGCCGAGGTCGGTCTGTGGATGGGTGACCATTTGTCATAGCGAGTTTCCTCCGTGCCTCGGAAATCACGTAAAGCCGTTGGTCCCGGCTGTTATTTGTAGATCTTTGAAAGTCGTTACTGTTTTATGCAGTAAAGTCTGACAATCAGTCTTGCCATAGGGAATCGTATTGCCCGATTACTGGGTTCTGAAGGTTCGACAGGCAGTCGCTCTATGTAAAATACTTATATCCAGCTGTATCTGGTTCGATTGGAAGCCGACCCCAATAATTGGGAAAAGGCTAGACAGATGATGAGAGTAGGTACTGCGGCAAAGAAGAAGATTAGGATCTACCTATGTATTTATAAGTATATTTTATACAAAACACCCGCCTTATTTTTTTCCTTGTAGGTATTTTACGAAACCTCATTTCGAATCTCTTGTTCACGAGTCATATTAGATTTCGTTTCAGAATGGCGAGTAGAATTTCTTCCTTAAAGAACAATAAGAAGCCCTTACCGCGAAACAAAGGTATCAGAAAACAAATAAAAGGAACTCACGCGTCCTTCATAAAAAGTTCCGCCATTTTAAGAGTTTAATCAAATCTACCATGTTCGGCTTAAGTGCTCATAAGGGTCTAAGAATAAAAACATGAATTTTATTAAGAGACTAGAATTTTCGGTCTTTGAATTTTCATTTGCTCTTAAATTCTTAATCCATTTTTATAATCCTAAACTTTATCTCAACGGGGCTTATAAAGGGTTGTGAATTAATATTCGAATTTCTTAGTAAAAATGGCTTTGATATTTACAAAGCTTATTGTGATCAACGTCAGTGCTACGGATTTATTTAGCGAGCTTTAACTTTTTCATGAATTCAACGTCAACATAATTATGATTTTACTGAGAATTGAATAAAACTCTGCTTTAGCTGGTCTCAGAAATGTTTCATTGGTAAAAAGTAAAAGTAACATTAAACTAGAAAATATTTCCAGCGACTAACGACATAATGCACGTCTTCACAATCATTTATGACTTTATGTAGATGATATTATATTAAATGAAAAAAAAAACGGTAAAAGGCCGTTTTTTTAAACGGTAATAGCTGCACTTTTGTTGACTTAAAATTCTAAATAAAGGTGTTTCTTAGAAAATTAGTAACATACTTCGAGCTTCACTATTGTCACCTTAATTAACATTTTGTTGAAAGCAATGAACAACAAGAGCACAAAAGCAATATACCTAACTGTGTAGTTGAGGTATACAAACCAGCCTAGATTCTCGAGACTTGTCTTCGGTGACCCAAATACAATTACACAATTACCTCGTTTGTGCATTTGCAGAATCCATTCAATTTCTAGTTGGAGGACAAACAAACTACTGATGAGAACTTCAATGCTGTTTGTTCTGACACACAAATACGTAAAAGGTACAGTTTTAAAGGGGGATCGGGTAAGGCAGCCTGCAAAAATAAAAAATTTGCTGTGACGACTAATATTTCTTAGAAAATGAGTAACATACTTCGAGCTTCACTATTGTCACCTTAATTAACATTTTGTTGAAAGCAATGAACAACAAGAGCACAAAAGCAATATACCTAACTGTGTAGTTGAGGTATACAAACCAGCCTAGATTCTCGAGACTTGTCTTCGGTGACCCAAATACAATTACACAATTACCTCGTTTGTGCATTTGCAGAATCCATTCAATTTCTAGTTGGAGGACAAACAAACTACTGATGAGAACTTCAATGCTGTTTGTTCTGACACACAAATACGTAAAAGGTACAGTTTTAAAGGGGGATCGGGTAAGGCAGCCTGCAAAAATAAAAAATTTGCTGTGACGACTAATATTTCAAGTCCTTCAATCTTTTGATCACCTCTTATTAGAATGAGTAATGTTTTAGATCGCCATGATGTGACATGCTTATAAGACGTTTTTCTGGAAAATACGACATTAGTATCATTATAATTATAGTTTCCATCAAAGCGATAGAAGTCAATTTTCGCCACTTTCACGGCATTGTTGGTGGCAACAGCGAGGTCTACTAATCTTGAGGTAGCTCTGATGTGTAAACCGGTGCGTTAAAATATAATAAATATTATAACTATCATAATTGCGTTACGTAAAATAAAGCTGCAATTTGAGAAAATAAAGAAGAATCTTGAATTTCATAAGCTACTTTTGTTGCAATCAACTTAAAACATCGCTTTTGTATACTCTTACCTATTGTACGCCCACATTCCTGCACCGGCATGCAGTCACATGCAATAGTTGGCAAGACTATTGACATTAACAAGGATTTCAAAGTCCGGTATGATATTATTGCTACCGAAAATTTTGGAATTGATAAATATAATATTGCTTTACCAGGGATCGAAAACAAGGACAGAATAATTGGAAACAGCAAAAGACTATGTGAAATTATAAATATGGAATAGCTGCTACCTACATAAAAGGAATGAATTTGTATCTGTGCCTGCTCGAGTGTATTTGAACATTGGGAAAGATAAAGAAGCAAAAAGAAAATCGCCGATGAAACGTAAAATTTTGCTTTTCGACAAAACATCTCAAAATTATTTCGATCCTCAGTTTTAGTATATCGCTTTGGCAGACACTGTTTCCTCGAAAAAGCGTTAGCGGGAATTCTCGAAACGCAAATTTTAACATTTACATAATAGGTATGCGTTGTTTTTCGTTTATGTATCGATTTAATTCTTCTCTCTATCTGTACACGACTAACCAATGGGATGTATCATATTAGTAGCTTCTCTATTATTAGCTAAAACATTTTCTGTTTTGCAGATGACTGATTCGTCATCATTATCAAGTGCCTTACTTCGAATTGAGTCAGCGCTAGCACAGCATTTTAGGCAAGCATTGTGAATGGTTTCAAGACTAGGTCGATTAACGTTTATTTTAGAATTCTATGGAAGTTTACAATTTGATACGATTAATCAGAAAGATGATCCATGCAGTATAATTCTAGTTCACAATTTATTTATTTAGCAGACATTCTTTCCAAACCATAAAATTTAGTGTCCGACCGAAACTGATTTTTCAGCCGAAACCGAAACCGAAACCGAACCTTCGGCCTTGCTCTCAGTTTCGGCCGAAACCGAAACCGAAACTTTTTAAAACTTTTAACATTTCGATTTTTTTCTGTTTTTTTTATTGTTTTTTTTTTTTTAATTGAATTTTTCAACTGTGCGTGGACGGCTATATTTTTAACTATGAGGAATATCGAAAAACGTTGAATAGAGTCTCGAGACCGATTTTGCCGAAAACTAAAACTATCATTGGATTTTAGAAAAATCAATAATCGTGGCCAAAAATCGAACCCGCTAATTTTGAAAAAAAAAATCACAACCTGTATTATTACACCATTTGATAGTGTTCATAGTAAGGATCAAATTCTGGGTAATAATGAAATACGGCAAACTTATGGATAATATCTATCTAGATAGACGATCTTAAGAATTGCTATTTTTCTATGTTATTTACTTCTACTGAGTCCATAATCTATTCAAAATTATAAAAAAATCATTGTTTCCATGTTTAACTAGATATGAAGTCTCAACAATCGCACTATATTAATTTAGCAATACGAAATAACTGAGACATTAGACTAAAAAAACGCATTATTTCAAAAAAGAAACCGTTAACTTAATTATGTTTCGAATACCGCCTAATCCCAATTCGAATCGCCTTGACGATTGATAAGTTTTTAATCATTAATTAACGTACGTAACAAATATTTTTTATTATGACATGAATATACAAGACTTAGGTACTCTTGGCAGTAAACTCAAAAACATAACCTCGTCTCACGAATAAACGGACGGTGGCAAACTGAGCCGGGGCCCAGCCGGCGAGCAAGTACGTGTTAGCTACGAATTTTACCGAACGACGCACGAAAATGCAGGAACACTTGAGTTTCGGCGGGGCCGAAAGTTTCGGCTATATTTTGGCCGAAACCGAAACTAAGGCCGAAACTAGAAATTTTGGCCGAAACCGGCCGAAACCGAAACCGAAACCGAAATTTCGGTCGGTCACTAATAAAATTATATATCCGAGTATAATAAAACCAAATATTCTTTGATTATTTTAAACTTGTGTGGGTTTAGGATCGGATATCTTTATCTTTACATATAATAAAATCGTAGAGCTGTCATTCCTGTACATTGAATATTTTTTTCTTTTTGTATTTTTTTCGAGATAAGGGATCGATTCTGATGCCAGATCAACTTTAATTTTTTTTCGAAATTTTTTATGTTTTTTTGATTTGATCTATCTCCGAAACTACTGTAAAGTTGTCGATCAAATTTTCCTCAAATATTCCTAATAATATGCTTCTCTTAATATGCTATGTATTATTACGCTATTTTTCCTGGGAGATGAGCAATTTTGAATTTTGTTGTTTTTAGATGTTTGTTGATTATTGGAAGCTAAACCACTGGATATTATTTAGTCAATTTTTCCTCAAATATTCCTTAAACTGCTGTTCTATTAATAGGATATGTATAATTACGCTATTCCCCTTGGGGGATTAGCAATTTTATAATATGTTGATTTTCAGTCATTGTTGACATTTGTACAAGAACCGCTATTTGAAAGTCATTGTCAGCGTACTAGCCAGTCCGGTCGGTAACCTGCTTGACTTTCGTGCAAAGGGTCTCTGGATCGAATCTCGCAGTTTTTTTTTTTTCTCTTTTTGAGTTTTTTTTTTATTTGTCCTTAGAGTTTTAAATAATTAAAAAAAAATGTGCATACTTTTGTTTCAATATTATTCGCGGTTTTAAATAATTATATTTTTTTTCAATACTTCTTTAGGATATAAATCTACACCGATTTAAATTGTAGGTAGTAAGTTGGATATTTTTTTTAATTGTACCTAATTGTTTCGAGGTGTGGAATTTTAAAGATTAGAAAAAAATCAGGGTTTCTATTTTGTGTTTATTTATGTTTTGAATTGGTGCTCAAACCAGTGCATAGATTCTGTTTTAAACGACGACAAGTTGTACTCATCGAGTCATATAATAAGTTATTTTTTAGGTATCACGCGATATGCTAAAGGGAGAAGAGCAATGCTATGGTACGTTCAATTTGCAGCGATACTGTAAATCGACCCAAAAATGATAGTCTAAGTTTAAAATAAACACGGTTCTTTCAAGGACGTTTCCTATGCAAACTATGTACCTAGATATAACATTATTGATCTAAACTAATAATAAAAATGCAAGTATGTTTGTTTTTTACCTTTTCACGCATTACTACCTACTGAATCGATCGTCCCAAAATTTAGCATATACGTTGTCAGGAGTATAGACACGGATATAAGGTATCTTACATCCCGAATAACAGAAGAGAGCTGTTTCCGAGAAAACAATTACGTTCATATTCCAGATGACGCCACACGATCCGTATTGTTTCTCAAATTCTAAAATAACGCAAGCGAAGCCGCGGGCAAACACTAGTCAGCAATAATTTTGGCTTTACGAATTATAAACCCTGTTTTAGACGTGATTACTGTCTTGCAGATGAAATAAAATCCTTGTTTGAACGAAATTGATGACCCGTAGTAAGTGGAACGTGTGTCGATAAAGTCTGTTTTGCGATGCTTAGTCGCGGTTTGTATAAACATTAAAATGACTAAAGTCTTGTGTATAAGATGTTCAAGGTTGTCTTACATCTCCTCATAAGTATGCAAGACGTGTACTTTGTACAGATTACACAATGTTTTTATTACTGTTATTATTTCACTTGTTTTTATGTTCAATTACTTGTACCAATCTTGTAGTTTTTTTCATTCCCCTGATATTTCGCTTGGAATATTCCTGTCTTTTTGGTTTTATTTGAATAAACTGATTTCCTTCTGAGATACTTCTTTCATTGAAATAATTTAGTTTAATATATTCATGAATTCTAGGAGCCTTAAATCATGGAGACGAGTCTAGTAAAGATTGGAACATTAAAAACTTGCGTCGTAAAGAAACCGCTGATTTGACTTATTTTAAGTTCCAATTTGAAATAATTACTCTTAAAACTGAAACTATTCTTATAAAGATAAGTAGATAAGATAAAACTGCCGCTCTATTCATTAATAAGACAATGACTCAAGTCCTTGAGTGCACTCCACATTAATTTGACTGGCATCAAAGTTACTAAAATGTTTATGCTAGTTTTAAGTTTAAAGTTGACTTAAACAGCCGTTGACTTAACAAGATTCTCTGGAATCTAAGTTTTTATTGCATTTACTGTTTTCACTCATCCAGTCTGAACTTTTGTAATGAAACTAAAGACATTTTGGAGTTAATTAGATTCTGGTTCGAATAATGACAAAAAGTTATTTGATGTTGGAAATAAGTGCTGAAATACAAAATGTTATATAAAATTAAATAATAATAATGCTCTTGCTTATAAACATGCTGAAATACATACGCGGAAGTTACCGTTGCAGGTTGTCGCAGGTCAATAGAAACACAGTGACATGTGAAAAACACAAACAGTGTTTGAGATTAATAAGACCTGACAGGCAATAATTATTGTCTTTTGAAGTCTTGAAACCCTGATAGAATCTTAATTCTAATAAGAAATAAATTTAAAAAAATCTTTATTTTCAACAAATTATTCTATCTACTCGTATCCCAATAACGGCTAGTAAAATATGTCTGATTCTATATCCCAAAAATTAAGGCTGGTCTTTCAAAATGTTAACTTTTGTCTAGATCATGCTCGAGGCTATATTCTCCGCTTCAAACATTCACATTATGAGACCAAGGATATGCCTGTTTAAGTTTTAATGTCACAAGCGTTCCACTAGGCTTTACGTGCGGCAAAATTAGCAAATTTTGTCTTTTAAGCCCTACACTTCAAGCTTAATTATGGAGGATCAAATAAAGAATATTTAAGTCAAGATTTGAACGCGTTGAATATGCTTTTGTAGATTTTAATTTCGAAAAAAAAAGAAAAGGAAGTAATCCAAATAAATCTAAGAAGACCGAAGAACTAAAGAAACAAACTGAAAACTGAGAATGAATAATATAGGACACATTAACCGTAACTTTAAAATACTTCGAAAACTCCATAAATAGTTGCATTCGTGAACAATTTACTTATTTTACCACAACAATTCAAAACAGAAACTGTAGACGCTGACATTGAACAGAGGAATCTTAGAAGTAGCCGAAAGCAACTTCCAAACTCTGCAGCGTCCCTTGAGATTCTGGATGAAATATTACTCAATCGGACCACAGTGGATCTAGCATAATTGAGTTTGAAGTTGAAATACATGTGGCTGGATCGTGAAATATCGATCCAGGGATACAGCAGATGCTTTACAATCGCTGGTTTTTTTTCTGCGCCAATATTTTGGCTAGTGATGTATGTGTAAATAAGAAAGAACGGCAATTTATAAATTGCCGTTCTTTCTTATTTGCGGTTATGTTTTCGGTAAAGTATGGCTTTAAAAGCATTAAGGATTGCAGTCACATTTGACTTTTAAACTTTTCTATCATATGCGTAATTGCTTTAGCCATATTTGACGTTCTAAAGTCAATTGCGGATAGACACCCGTGACCACCCACTAACGGTAAACCTGCTTGTTTGTTATGCACAACATTATAATAAGCAAATTATTACATTTCTGTAGTTAGTTGTTTGAGTACAAGGTACTAAATCCTGAGGCCTTTCTTGAGGCCAATTAGAATTAAAAAGCACGCTATCATTATCCTTGGTCTGAATCTGAATGTCAGAATCGACGAACGCTAATATAATTTTGCACCTTTGGTTCCTGTATTTCTATTACATGCACTTCTGCAGTATTTTTTTATGATTAATTTTTAATAAAATGCGTGCTATTATAAGCCCTTATTCATTCCCCCGCTTATTAGAACCGTCCGTTTCTCTTCAATCTATTATTAGCTTCATTACAGCAATAACGTGGCTATAAAAAATTAACAAGCGAATATGAACATGTTTCTCACACAGTACGTTAGGTTAGGTCTCATGGCCGCTGTTGATGTTTAAAAAGTTACTTAAACGGTCGCGTGGGGTCTGTGACACCCTAGCCTTATAATTGGAGTAGTGTAAACAAGAGTTTCTCTATTCGATAGTATTATGCGTGTCGCTAACGAGTTCTTAACACTGTATAATCAGAGTGTTAAGAACATTTGGTTAATGAATTTCTTTGCATGAAAACTCGAATCAATCTAAATAGAGTCTTAAAAGCAAAATTTAAAGACTTGTTTTATAGGGATATGTTTTTGGAAATGCATTAACAAAATCCAATGAATTGAAAACCTCAATTTTCAAGTCTTTCAAAAAAAATTGCATTAACTTAACCACACGCCAAAATATCCTTGTCCTTTAAAACGCCAGTTAAATGTCATGTCGATCCAAAATCAATATGTCAAAAGATTTCCAACAGAAAGTTCAGCCGATCGTCAAATATTTGTGACTTAACAAACTTGACAAAATTTACGACAAAAGTTGGTAAATATTAAATACTTTTGAAGGCCGGTATTGGTCAAGTCTTGTGTTATGCAAATTCTATCGGAGCTTCAAAAGACTTTATTTTATTCATAATTAATGAATTAATTTGAAAAACCTGACTTTATATTTTTAGGGTTCCGTAGTCAACAAGGAACCCTTATAGTTTCGCCATGTCCGTCCGTCCGTCCGTCCGTCCGTCCGTCCGTCCGTCCGTCCGTCTGTCCGCAGTTTAGCTCAGAGACGCACAGTACTAGAGAGCTGTAATTTGGTGTAAATATGCGGATTTGTTGTGCCGAAAAAGTGGTAAAATAAAATCTCGAAAAATATTTTTTTTTAGGGTACCTCCAGTACTTACACGTAAAGTGAGGATTTTTTTTTTCTCGCGTACCCCTTAGTATGGGGTATCATTAAATAGGCCTTTAAAAAATAATGATAGTTTCCATTAACAGTTTTTTGACAAAAAAATTCGTTTGTGAAATATTAAGCTTTAAAGTGCTAAATTTTGCTCGATTCGAGTGTCCCCCCCCTCTACCAGCTAAACGGTTATGTTTGGGGTTGTGAAAAAATTCACAATAGTAGTATATATAACGAAGTTTAAAAGAAAATTATCATGACTAAGTAGGCTTTACAACTTTTCGAGTAATAGTCGACCAACTTATAAAATGTACTTGAAATGTATCGGAGAACATGCTCTTCAACTGCAAATGTAAGTTTGTCAACTTTATTTTTACAGCTTTAATAGGTATATTATGTTTTACGGTATGTTTTTTGGGGATAGGTAGGTTTTTATCGTCAACTATTTTTAACTTACTTCAAAAAAAGGAGGAGGTTTTAAATTCGTCGTAATCTTTTCTCTTATGTATTTTCCCTGATTTCTCAAAGACTCCTGGACCGATTTTGAAAATTCTTCTTTTTATAATTAAATTCAGAGAATCAGTTTAGTTACCTAGTTCTCATAAGTATTTTGATGGGCAACTACGGAACCCTACACTGTGCGTGGCCCAACACGCACTTGGCCGGTTTTATTAGATCTTGTGTGACATTTTATAGATGGTTTTATTATTGTTGTTGAATAATTTTAAACATACTTAGTTCTATCAAGCAACGTAACTTGAATGGCTTTATCAATGAGTCGATTATGTATATTAAGTATACTATATTTTATTTTAATTATGAAATACCTTTGGTGACCAAGAAGATTGAAAGCATAACATTTTTTTTGTCACTGATTTTCTGAACCGGTTTCTCGGTTTTTCGTCGAATTTTTTGTGTTATGTGTATGCGGATTTAATGCAATAAGAATTCTTTATCAATTAACAAATTAAATAATACATTATGTACTTACTCAAGATTTTTATTTTTATTTAAATTTTGTTTTTCATATGTAGGTATGTCGCATGTTTTGACAAAAAACTATCTATCTAATACATGTGCCGCAAAAAAAACTGAAGTTTAGTTCATTATCCGCAAGTCTTATCTCAAGTGGCTACTACAAACTTATGAGACAATCTGTAGTCGAGATACCGCCGTATTTTGTAGAGATGAAACGAGGATATTTTTAGTTTTCGAACTCGAATATTATATATGTTATCTTTAGCATAAAGCATCGTTATCTGTAATGAGTTAGTGCGTTCGCATGTACCTACGATTCGACCTAGCTAATGATTGTATGAACGTTAAATTTTTGAGAACAATAGACTCATGGACCTGTTGGATACGACCCAAATATTATTATTTTAGTAAAAAGATAAGCGTAATATTACTAGTCTTTTTCGCGCCTCTTTAGCGCCTCTGGTGTGCGAAGAAGGAACTAATTTTTTCCTTGAAAATTGTCAATTTGAAATTATCAAAGTTCCGGTTTACTTTACGTCCCAAATACTGAAAATTCGTGCTAAGGGTAAAGGTAATAAAGACCTAACATACCTCTACTTATCTTATTGACATGACGTGTCACAATTCAATGAGTCTTGCAATTTTTATCCTCCTACAAAATTCTAAAGGACTACACAAATCACGCAAAGTTCGTACGTATTAAGGGCTTCACACACAGCAGCTATAATGTACATCTTTACATTATAGCTGCTGTGTGTGAAGCCCTTAATACGTACGAATTTGCGTGATTGGTGTAGTGCAAAATGGTTGCCCACTCGCCCTACTAAATGTAACTCATGATTGCAATCTTGAAACATAATACAATGTTTGATAAGCAATGCACTAAGTGCTATTAACGCCCTTGGTGTCGATATCAAACTGTTTGCCCCGGGAATGGAAAGTTAGTGCAGTATTAATGAAATTGCTTATGAAAAAAATTCGTTTGCGTTTGAAAATTAATTTCAAGCAAAAAACGCTGAAAATTTTTCAGTTAGGCAGTAATACATTTAAATTGCGCTAAATGTTAAACTTGGTCGCGGGACTTATTGAATTACCGTAGATTTTACTCAGTACTAGTCTGACAGTCCCTCCCGTCCTGCCCTAGGTGGTTTTGATGTTTTTTCCACGATAAAAAAAATACGACTTACTTACTAAAACATCGTTAACTTGTCAATCGTTTAAAAACGACAAAAAAACATCGATAATTTAAAAAACAATATTTATAAGTTGGATCTAAAATGTTGTTTGTTGTTGTAAAACAGATGGGAAACGAATTATTTCAGAAACACATTATAAATTATGTAAAGTATATTGAATGCATGTGATCAATACTCAATAAAAAACAGTTACTGTACCCACCTATAATTCAAACACAGGAAACAGCAACAAAAAAAAAAAAAAAACAAAAACCTGTGGGTACGGAACCGTGTAACATACGGCTACCTTTACTAATGTTTTTTTAACAATCGTTAATATAAAAAAAAAAACGTTTTATTACAACTTTTATCGATGCTAACTGTCTAACGGCAGGTGCTCAAGAAAAACATTATAACCACAACAGAGACTTCAAATTGAGCGTCACGAAGATCATAGACTAGTATTTTTTTTCTTTTTTTTCTTCCTCTTTTTTTATAGGTTTTTTGTATTAACACGTGCTGGGTGAGGGTAAACATGGCGGCTAGTGGTTTAAACTTGGAAGGTGTTTCCAAATACAGCTGACGGTAACATACGAGCGTCTGTTTGAAATAATGTGAATGCTCTTAGCGTGTTTAACTTGCTTTTTAAGGGTTTTTGAAAGAAAAAGTAAAGAAGCGGTGTCTATTGATTTGAACGAGTCTTTAGCTGTGTTATGGTAGAACTTATTACATATGTATTCAGATAATTGTAATATCTGTCTACTATCAACTTAAAAGTGTTGTCACTTAATTTGAGGTACCTACCTACTTATATTCTTTTGATACAGTGAAATTTTATTGTTTATGTGCCTCGAAAAGTAACAAACAAGCAAAAAAGTAAAATAAACATGAATTGTATGAAATAAAATAAAATCCGTAAAATGTATGACCAAAGTTACGCAGAAAATATAAAAAAAAAAACACCGATAAAAATGAATTCATCTCACTTTATGAACACTTTCCAATCCCAAAATGTCGCTCCGAACGAACAGCGCGCTTACGTCATCCATTACCTCGGAACACACCCTAATCTATTTCATGCTCAATTTATTACTTACCGATACACGACGAGACGGTAGCCTAACAAACAAATTAACAGCCCGTAACTAAACATACGTAACATAATTATTAATAAAAAACATAATATTACAAAAAACATTGTTCCAATAACTT
Organism: Agrotis segetum; assembly: GCA_036375495.1. Classification (NCBI taxonomy): domain Eukaryota; kingdom Metazoa; phylum Arthropoda; class Insecta; order Lepidoptera; family Noctuidae; genus Agrotis; species Agrotis segetum. The sequence continues at coordinate 672,896 of JAQSVV010000208.1, forward strand.
TCAACGCTTCATCTGCTTTACGCGCGCTTTTTTAACAGTAATGGCGGCCAGACAGCTGTCATTGCGGTGTCAGTTCTAAATTTAAAATAAACATTTCTTTTTTATTATAAGTTTTTATGAGATGGTTGAGGTTAAGGTTTTAATGTTGATCGTTAGCTTAAAACGTCGTTCTGTATTTGAATCGTAAAGAAGTCTGTTTAGGGTTCATAAAGATCCATTTTTCTCGTCTATCAAGAAGTTTTTAATGCTTGGAGCGGTAATGGACGGCTTAAATAGAGTAGGTAAGCTTAATACAAGCGTTTACTTGTCATCCTTCAAAGTTTTTACTCCAGAGACAGATATAATAAATTCTCTTTTGCAAAAACTCAAATCATGATCACTACAAAAGCTTTTGAAATCCCTTCAGCGTTACTTTAGCGACACACATACGCTTTACACATCACTCAAATGGCAAAGACGTATTTTAGGCTGTTCCTTTAAAACCTTTATCTCTGGGGCCGTTCGGGGCCTATCTGCGGGATCCTGGCCTTCAACTGTCATTCAGGAGTACGGCTTTGGAAACCGCCTAAGACTAGACTTAAGTAAGACTGATGTTTTGTTTTACAAATCCTATACGAAATTGATTGTCTACTGTTTGAACAAGTAACAGATAGCATTATTTACTAAATTACAAAATAAGCAACTGGCAGCCCATAAAAAAGTTAAAAATGCAGTGTCATAGCGGTCGCGGGACTTATTTCATTACTGTGACCCCGGAACATAAAGGGCTATTGAAGGACACCGTGGATTTTAGTCAGTACTAGTCTTTACAACCTTACCAAAAAAAAAAGCAATAGCCGTATTATTTTTGATTCCCTAAACCTATAACGTAACCATGCCTTTAACTACACTTACTGGTAAATTAATCCATCTTCAAGTTCAAACCAACTTTCTAATAACATTTACCAACTTAACTATTCACATCCTTGCTTCCAATCAAAGGTACAAAAACACCCGTTAAATGTCACACCTCAATCATGGCGTCATACTAAACACACCTGCAGGATACCTCTGTCTCTTACATTACGATAGTGTTGAACAGAGAGGGGTGGTGTTGGGCCTAATGTCACATGAAGACGCTAATTCACAGAACTGATTGATGTAAATATCGGTTATTGGGTATCGCAGTAGGTACTTGTGTAAAGTAATTTCGATGTTGGGTGTTAAAATGTAAATGCATTGGATATTGCTTTGGGTAAGCTGTTGAGTTTCTTTGGAAATGCATCATCTTTGTAATTATGACTGTAATTATTTTTTTTATATGATTGACTCACGCTTTACCACTATTTCGTCTGATGGTAAAGTTTGATGTTGATAAAACTGAAATGAAATTTGTTGGTTCGAAGTTTTTTACAAGATGTCATCATTGTAATCATACCTGAATCAAAAGGCGCTAACAGGCTCTTTTAGGCCATAGCCAGATCGGAAAGGAGATCCAACATTAAAAAAAAAATTACTTTCGCCCCGAGACCAAAAAAATATGGATTGCACTTGAATGCTTGATTGTCTCAATAAAAACGAAAAGAAAAGAAAAACATCCTCAATCCATTACTCCGCCAATGTATTGCAAATTCTAATACTCCAATCCATACATTAACTTAGTCATTTTCGATTCAAAAACTTATAAAAGAAAGAACGGCAGCACACTCCCAAGACCCAATACGCGCACACCCAACGTTCTCACGCAAAAAATTCACGGCAAAAGAAAAAAAAACTTGAGAAAACTCCTCAACTCCATATGCGAGGAAAACAAGAGGCAAAAGTAGGCACTAATCGAAGTGGAGCCATGCAAATATCGGGCACACGTTGCGACAACTTATCAATATGGTGTACGTGACCTGGATTATAAAAGAAAATGGCGGAATAATAAAAAAATGGCGTGAATCTACGGCGTGACCTTGCTGGAGGCGGGAGTTTCGGGATTAAGGTATGTTGATTGTTGTCGTTGATATGCTTGGAAAATACAGTTATTATACCTCCTTGCTTATTTGAAATTTGGAACACCCAAGGAGTTTTTTTTTTCTATGAGTGTTGACTCTGCTTATGACAGGCCCTTTTTAGAGAGCCAAAGCCTGCAGGGCTAGCGGGACTTATATACGAATAACCGTGACCCCCGGAACGAAAAGGGCTATTGAAGGACACCGCGGATTTTATTCAGTACTGAGTCTTACCCGAAATTAGATACGTACGAGTATTTTACTAGACTAACAGGTCCATATAAAGAACAATATCCCAACGAAGTATAACAAGAACAAATTAACTGTATTATTCATTGAGTAATAATCTAAGAATTAAAAGACCGAATGGAATGAGGACAAGATTTGCATAAGGCCCGCATGACATTAAAATTCATTACAATAAGTTCCCTAAGTTCATTCACTAGGACACGAAGTAATTACATTCATGAATGAATGACTGAGTGAAAGAACGAATATGTTTCTTTTTCCTCTGTTTATCCTGCATTTTATAGACGACAAGATATTTCATACATATTGTAGGGAAGGATAAGGATAATAAAATATTGTTTTATGTAAAAGGATTTTAGGAGGCAAGAAATTGTTTCCTTGCGTGTTGAGGAAATGTCATTTTGTGTTGAATTATTAAAAGAAAAGTTACATTGCTATTTAATGACGTCGTTTTTCATTTGTTTTATGAGCGATGCCTTTTGTTTTAGTTTGAAATTGAAAGCTGGAATTACGAGTAAAATAACTTTATACAACTTTAAACAATGGTTTCAAGTAGCCCCTTAGTTTTACAACTTAACTCTTTAGTTTGAAGGAAAATTTTGTAACTAAATCAGTTCGAAAATGACTTGATAGCAAGGAGTCTCTAACTTTTAACGGAATAGGTATCATAAAATAAATTCGGCAGCGCTGTTTAACAGAAAATACAATTCGGTTGTCCTTAAAAAAGTGCTTCTGTTGATTAAATTGTCAATAATATACGCATTTTAAAACAGAAATTCGACCGAAAATTACTAAACTTAATACCTTTGTTACAATAAGGTAACGTGGGAACATTAAAGATTGTGAAACATTAGAAAAATAGATGATATAACATTCTCCCACATAATTTGATCAATATCTCCTTATAGATATAAGTGACGTAAGTCGTTGGCTTCCAAACCTTCATATCTCGACAATGACGTATAAAAATATCTATTGGCTCGAAAGTGTCGAATCTTCCTCGACTGGAGCTTATAATTTCAATTGAGTATTGGAAAAGGATACGGCTGAGAGGCTGAGAAGCCGTATTTACTCGCCTATTTCTCGATGTTCAAGTAATGTTGACAGTAAAAGGATTAAACGCTCCTTTTCTACTGATGGGTGAAATTCTATTTATTTTTACGGTTGAAGGACGGAAATAGACATGTTTTTTAGCATTTTACGGAAATACGTAACGTCATTTTCTGAAAAGAACCTACTTCAACTCTGTAGATATCTACTGCATAGTCGTATTATGATGGAAAACATTACACAATTTTTAACTAAATTAAATACCTATGTATGCAATAAGAATTACCCAAAAAGTTGAGATAAGTTAAGACAGTCTCTTAAGGCCGATCTCCTCTTGCTAGAACGATTAAAGTTCTATCCCTTACTACACCATGCGTCTCTCCCTATTATCACCCTTACCAAAATTGTCACCTATAACAATAAATATGAAAACAGTAATTGATAAACAGGATAACTAATACGTAAAAATATGATCGACCAAACCTTAAACCCACAAAACAATACATCAAAATGTTATCCACGTGTATCCGTCAGAATAATTAATAATAGCGATAAGTGTCGAATAATAATTAGCTTCCTAATTACTTTTAATAAAACAGCTCTTAATTAATATTCCATTCGAATAATTAGCTGCCGTAATCTAAAAAAGAGAGAAACGCATTAGGACTGTCAGCGTTTTATCTTTTTCTCTTTCTTTAAGTCGTTTGACAGATTTGGGTAATGATGGCGGTAGTTTGAAAATGTTTCGACGCCTTTATTCAATGTCACCCAATTTTAATTAGCCCCTACATTATTTAAATTTTAAATGGTGTATTATTAACAGCTATGTTCCGTATTAATTGTCAATTTGGTATAATTCTATATCAAGTTTTAGTTTGATATATTATACACATAATTATTTTTTTTACAAATGAAGTAAAATTGTTAAATGTGAATAGATAATTACTTATTTTTCTCGGCCATAGCATTTTAAAAAATAATACCTACTCAAAAATATTGGCTTGCAACAAGCAAATAATTTAATATTTTACTTGTGTGTTTTTTCAAAAAAGTATGACAAAATTGTAAAATAAAAAGCATTAATAACAGACTTTATTGATGTTCTTTTTTTCAATACTTCTAAATTAACACTTTTGACAAAATCGTTTGAATTTACAATTCTAATAGACTTTTCGAATCTTTTACCCAAAGATTTATAGACAAAACCACCATTTAAACTGTCACCCGAACCAATCTCATCAAAAGTGACAGCCTGATGAATGTCAAAGATATCTCCCAAAATATAATTAACATAATTATTTCTATAGTTTTATTACTGTCGCGGTTAAATTTTAATTATAACAGGTTTTATCTCGTATTCGTTAGTCAGAGTTGGGTAATAAGTAATATGGGTCTTTTCCGGTGGGACCTCGCGGCTGTGATGTTCCCAAGTTGAGGTGTTATTTCGAGTTAGATTTTATGGTGTGTATGGTGCAAGAGTTACTCATTATTGTTAGATAGAGCAGCAGTGTTTAGCAATTTTGGAACATATAAACGGATATAAAACATTATTTGTGACGTGATATGGTTATAATTTTTGTGCACTAAAATCAATAAAATAAGAGCACAGCACAGGAGTTGAATTCCCTGCGCGATCTGAATTTCCCGACAGCTATAACCTTGGGGTCTTCAAGTCAAGAGTAAACAGGTTACTTCTAGGCCAGCGTGCTTCATCGTCAATGACATCTTCGCTTCGCTTACCATCAGGCGAGATAGTGGTCAAGCGCGAAACTATCTTTAAATCATTTAAAATGAAATAGTAGGTACTAGCCAGATATTAAACCTTAAATTGTTACTTTTTCAAAAAAACTCCGCTGCTTTCCTACCTACTAGTCCTACTACACCTCAAATGTCGCGGTCATATTGCATTGTGACGGTAAACTCATTTTTACACAAATTGAAAGAGTTCAAAGTAACGAAGTTTCCAATTCATTTCCTGATTTGTTTGGAAAATTGGTTAGCTTGACAGCTTAAACGACGCCATTAATATTGTTCGAAAGGACATCATCAATGTAAATATGTTACACTAACGCCTCAAATTATAATTATATTTTAAATAATGGAGCTGGCCTTTATTAAACCAAGGATAAATAGTGAAGCCTAACTCTGTCCAACTAACACAGTACCCTGATGATTTCAGATTCTCTTTTTCCTCATCTGTGGCTTACCACTGAAAATTACGCTCAAACTCGGTATGAAAATTAATTTGAAAGTATCCAACTATCTTTTAATCACGAAGTTGAAAGTCACTTTCAATAAAACGGCGTTTCTGATGAAGATTAATTACTGAAGAAATTTTAACATCGATTTTAGGAGCTTTAATTATTACAGGTTTAATGAAATTAAGGATTCTTTGGACCTTAGCTCAGTAGAGATTATGGAACAGATTTTCAAATGAAATTGGCTATTCTTTAGGCCGGTCGCAAATCCGTAATCTTGAGCCGTGTTTAATTTCGGAAAAGGATAATAAATGGAGACTTCCTGAGATTGTCGTCTTACAATTTGACATAAAGAAATGAATTCATTTGATACCGCATTGTTTGAAATTGTGACGTCCGTCTATCAGCTTAGGTCACATTTCGCCAAAACACACTGAACTTCTAAACCACATTCAAGCTGTCAATGTCAGTATTCCATAGCAATGATGACACTGACAACTATAGCAGTCTACAGTCTATCTATGTAAATGAAATGTTGGATAGCCAACGTTGCATTTATTTATTTATTTCTTTTGCAAATGTGCTGAACGCATCCAGTTTCACTGGTCAAATTCACACTTACAACTTACGACTGTTGAACCAGTAGATCAAAAAACTATTTTTAATTTAAGTTAAACAACAATTTCCAAAGATGCTACTTTTTACCCACAGCTTGGCAAATTAGAGTAAAAAACCGGAAGTCGCCACTGTGCTCTCGCTACCAACACTGTTTTTTTCACTTGTTACTTTAGTATTATGGCACAATAATAAATCTAATAAAACCTGCGTTCTTTGTTTACATAAAAAAATCAAAGATTTTAGAACGTTGTCAGTAAACAAAAAGATTAGTTCTGTTTCAAGATGTTCTGGCCAAGCTGTACAATTGCAGTATTAATTTGGGTACATAAAAAAAATTAGATAAAAAACCTTCTCTTTGTTTTTCTAAAACCATTCTATTAACCTTTCTCTTTACCGAATGTACAGTCATTCACACCAGTTGAAGTCTTAATCAGCCGTATTCAACAATTTTATAATACAATCGTGAGATTGTATTATAAAATAATTACCTAGCAGGATTTCAGTAAAAGATAAAGGTAGATTATGATATACAGTCTGATAACTTTTAATTAAGTTTACACCCAGTACGTGAATAATGTTTATTCATTTCAACAATTAATTATTACGTAACGGTAAAAGCTTTCAAAGCTTTTGTTCTTGCATTAGCGTTAATTTTTGATATGGACTTATCTATATCTTGCTGAATTATTACATTTTTGGTTCTATTAATCGAGGAATTCAATTTCGATTTGATATCGTATAAAAACGTTTTAATTTTGGAAATAATATTAGGTTATTATCATTTGAATTGGGTCACTTAAGATTAACAGTTTGTATAATAATCTTAATTTCGTTTTTATGACAGTTAGGGTGTGTCACAAGAGAAAACCAGAAAATTCCAATAATTTCATTTTATATGAATTTTAAAACATTACAATATACAATATAAAATTCACTTAACCAAAACATGGCCACATCAATCGGTCAATTTAAGAAAAAAAACATGTTCGAAATCCGTTAAGAAAACAAAACATTCCATTCCAAATTCAAAAAGGAGTGAACAAAGAGCTGTCACTCAAACGTAGAATAGACACGCCCAGGGAAGGTTCAATCAGAGACCTCTTACTTCGTAATTACTCATGATTCTTGGTCAGTTCTGAAGTAATGACAGGGTACGATTTGATGATGCATTCTCCCAGTATATGGCCATAGAATAAGATGACGTAACTATATGATTAGGATGATAGTATTCATTACTTTTTAATTTAGTTCGGTCATCGTCGGCGTTTCTTCATATCATGATGGAAGAAAACGAAACATTCCGAGCTTAATGTACTTTAGATAGTTTATAATATTCTCTTTAGAGTACGCTTCTACTTTTCTCATAGCAAAACACTCGCCTTCGTTAGAAGCTAATTATTTTTACAAAAACGTCTTTAACTATTAACAGAGTAACTTCAACTAGCATTAAATCTCGCGAAATGCAGTTTTCTTGCTTGCCTCGGGAATTACTTCTCTTATTTGTTATTTTATGAAAGTCTTTGAAGTGTTTATAATGAGTACGAAAATTGGGTTTGAAGGAACGAAGGTAATAATTGCAGTAATTGGCTTACTTCAATTAATACGGAATTAGGTTCACTACATAAATGGCAATGATTCAGAGCTAAATTTAGCACCTCTGCGCTCTTGATCTATGCGTCAGCGGAGGGCGCGATAATTCGTAGGTAGTTGGTGTAGTGAGTTCGCGATTTAATTTTCTAAAATGTAAACAAATAGGTTTGTATGTACTTTTATTTAGATAAAAGTAGTTTTTTGGTATTGATGTAAAAGTTGGACATCTTTCATAGTAGTACTGAAGAAAAAAGTAGGTAACGCTTTATTTACGTGAATGTTGCAACAGCAAATTTGCTTTCGCGATATCAGGTTGGATCCTAGAAAACCACGAACCATAATATTACTAGTATTTGTATGCTACGCTTCCTTGAAATTACCACGTCCCTGTATGCACAATTACACATAAAGTACAGTTTAATTGACTGGCCTGTTGGTCTAGTGGTTGGTGACCCTGACTGCTATGCCGGAGGTCGTGGGTTCGATTCCCACCCAGGACAAATGTTTGTGTGATGAGCACGATCATTTGTTCTGTGTCTGGGTGTAATCTATATGTATATAATATGTATGTATTTAGAAATATATAAGTATGTTTATCAGTTGTCTAGTACCCATAACACAAGCTCTGCTTAGCTTGGGACTAGGTGGCGTTGTGTGATAGTTGTGGAATATTATTATTATTATTATTTTACGTAACATTTGTAAACATTTTCACCTTTTCGATCTAAGAAACAAAGATTTATATAGACTTTAAACCGTAGTAAAGTAACGTATGAATCAGTGTTAATCGCGTTGTGAGCGATACAATGCCGGTCGCAGCGGGGAACGGAGACTTGCGATTGAATATTTAATTGAATGTAGAGCGCACATGGCGAGGTCATCGACCGAGTTGCTTGACCGATGGGTGGGTGATAAGATAAGGTTATATTTAGGTGGGACATCCCTTGGGTTGTGGCCGTTATTTTTAGATATTGCAAATACTTTTTGCGCGTTGTAGTGTGTTTATAATATACAGTCTACAACGTTTAACGTTAAATGGGCAAAACCTCTCGTGAGGCAACTCAGCCCATGTTACTGAACAATGTTTGTTCTAAAATTATTGGATATTTTTCAGTGGCCCGATCAATTGAAACATTGTCAATGCGCAAAACCTCTCGTGGGGTAGCCCACGAGAGGTTTTGCGCATTTAACGTTACATGTTGTATATTAAAAAAAATGTATTGTGTTGTGGAGTAATTATTAAGTTATGTGATTATTACGTCACCAAAAGTATCGTAATTATCTAAAAGAAGACGAATTTATTTCTAAAATAAAATAGAATAAAATTACATAAATGTACATCATAATTTTCATTTCAGGTGACGGTTCATCACGTTAATACAATTAATAAAAAGAATTCAAAAATAATTTTATATTAACTACCAATTTTTAAATTCAATAACCCCATTCAAATTAAACCCTTATTACTATACATCAAGATCGTTATGTAAATTATCATAATTTGTACGTCATTATTAACCCTCGCGTGCTGCCCCGGTCTCGGAGACCGATTGCAATATTCGACGCAAAATCTGACACAGTGAAATAGACGCGTCAGCTGCTCTGACACAATACTGTGATCCAATTTTAACGTACATCTGCCGCAAATGTCAAAGCTTCTAGAATAATCGCGAATTTGCTGTCTGATTGTATTGACTTTTAGTTTTGTAATTTGTCCTGCTGTGAAAAAAATAAATTGAAATATTATTGTGACATAAATAAACTTATACGGAGTCAAACAATTCTTAGTCTTATATTTATTTATGGGATTTGAAAAGAAGATAGATATTAGGAGAGTCTTATTGTGACATTTTAGTAGGTACTTACCTACGATAAGGAAAATGATAAAAACATTTCCAATAAATATTAGGTCAGTCTAGTTTATTTTCGTTACGTTCCTAATAAAACAACGGTTCTGTTAATTGGGAGACCATGTTTTTCTAAACAAACATGTAGCGCTTTAGCGCGGAGGGTTGCCAAAACGGATTTTAATTTCATCCAAAAAAAGCAAAGCAGAAATAATCGAACGAAAATCGAGACTTTTTAAGGCCAGCGCTTTAAATTAACGAACGTTGGAGGAAAGAGAAAACGACGAAATAGATGGACGAGATAGATACCCGCCTACTTTTTTTCACTCAAATGCAGCTGTGACTTGTAATGCAAATTATTTCTTAAGGCACACGAGCGACATAGGGTTAATTTCAATGAAATGTAAGGCACAAGTACATAGTCACCCTTTTCATATCAAGTAAGAAGTACTACCGAAAAATCACCTTTTTAATTTTTAAAAAATTACTTTCATCTATTATGACTTTCTATTATACTTTGTACCTCTATCGCTCCCCCAGGGCTAAGGCCTACTGTCCTAACACGCCGGGTGTCCCAAAAATGGCGACAAAATCTAACGCGCGTGAATAATTTTGTGACACAAATGCAACCGTTGTTGACTTTACTCTCCCCATTATTACTTTTTACGGTTTAACAAGCTCGTATTTTTACTTATCTCGTTGTGTGAATTGTTATTATACATTTTTTCTACAAAGGGTGTCAACCCTAGTTTCATATCGGTAGGGCTGATGCTATTGTGGTCGCTTACATCAACGACGTATATTGTGACGCTTTTAAACGCGAAACTTTTTTATTAGATGTCTTTTTACAACTCTGCGTAGTTTTTATGAGTTTGATGAGCGATCTCGGCCCGAAAATTTAGAGGCGATCGTCACGATCTTAATATCCGGGAAAGTTTTGACGAGCGCTAAAAAGATGTGTACCTACAATATTTTTATCGCGAATCCTGAAGTTTTTTTCTTTTACTGTTATCTGTTTCGAACTTCCTGAATGGATGATTCAATTTAAAACATGATTTTGAGCAAATTGGTTTGCATATTTGCTTTGAGCACAATTACAAACGAATTGACATTGCAGAATGAATAAAAGCGTGTTAATAAAATAACAAATTTTCATTCAACAAATTAGATCGGAAATTCGAAACAATTTTATATTACAAGCTTTGCCTTTGAAAACTAAACACAACATGAATCCTATTTAAAATAAATCAACATTAAGCCAGCATTGGGGCTGTCTGTCAACAGCGGAGCAGTTACACAAATAGCAATTATAAATATCACAACACGTTGGAACTTATAACAACTTACTACACATGTACACAGTCAATCCGATCAACCCGTACGATGCAGCCTAAACATAAAACAATGGAGCGACCTTTCAATAATAGAACATTGGATACGAACACGATACCAATTATTACCTACGAGTGTGTTACGTCGATACTGGAAATTTCAAATTGATATCGAATCATATTAAAAGTTTATTAACTGTTACCTACCCTCGGTGTTTGATTGTGATTTTTGTTTGAGCTGGTATCGTATAATTGGTATCGATTTATTGTTACGAACACTGGACGTAAATGTTAGTCATTTGTTGATACGATTCGATGATAAGAATACAAAATTATTTTATTGTAATGTTGATGTATATTTTTTTGGTAATACGGTATTAATTATTGAGTGAGTGTCTATTACATAATAATATGACTGTTAAAATAGTAGGCATAGTAAACATTTTGCTGCAATGCCCAGAGTCAATTCTCTTCAAAATAGAATGCCATGAAAACATCGCCGTATTATTTAAGTCAAAAACGTCGCTCTAGTAGCTTTCAATACGAGTGGCAGTCGCAAAATTCACGAACTTTTCATCGAGCGACAAACTGTCAGAATTGCCAACGTGAAAGCAATATTCGTTCGGTTTTTTTAAGCACTGTAACGGAACTATTAACCTGTGTCAAGCAAAGCACAAAGCGTTGGTCCCAGTGACCACGTTTTAACAACAATTTCACCGTACAAAGACCAATTACGATACCTCGGTTCGATCAAACGGGTATCGTTGAAAAATTGGTGTCGTTTCGACCGACGAGCATCGGAAGGGTTGGTCCGTTTGAGAGAAATTCTGCCGCTTGATCGATGTTTTTGCGGAAATTTTCCGGATAAAATACGGTGGACATAAATAGCAGATTATTGGGGATTCTGTTTGATATGGTCAAGTGTGTATTTGGAAGATAAATGGGATTTAGTTTATTTTTATTTCTTTTGTGGGCGCCGAATACCTTTTTCACAGAAAAAAGTTATTTATAACTCTGACTTTAGACTGATATTACAATTTCAAGAATCTAAATAAAAGTAAGCCTTAATAAAATAAAATACACGTATGCTACCGACTACCGACATTTATAGACTGTTTTTTGTAAACAAAAAAAAAAACAGACTCAACACAGTACAATAGGAAAAACATCGTTATAACATTCTACATACAAATATTACTTGAGTTGTGAAATCAAAGACATTTGCCAGGTACCAAATTGTAAGGGGTTCTTCGAACTTATTATTAGATATACACGAAAAATTCCGATCACGAACCGGTACTCCAGGAGAATAAATTTAATTTATTTCTCTCCACCCGTTACCGTTTTTCATAACCTGATATATAAAGAATTCCCATTTTATCGTCGAAATTGTTATTTTCTACATATTAGCTGTGTTATTTTATCGCTTTTTCTCCCATTATTTAGTACCTGTAATAACCCTCACTCACAAAATATTGGGTGTTAATAATGTAGCTCCGTACAAAAATTCTGGAAAAGGCAATCTAATTTTGGTTAGAAAAGGCCTCTTGCCTTGAAAGTATTAGGTACATTTATCAATAAAAGTGTGGGCGCTTTCCTCGTTTAGTTTTATAAACTACAAAAGAATTTATTAAGTTTTTTGATAAGTAATTCAAGTAAACTTGACTAAAAATACATTACATTTTTGGTGTAATGTATTTACCTAGTAGATATTACTTGAATTACTTTACTGAATCTACAACTCTATTCAAAATAATCACATCTAAGATCCGACACCCAGTATTATTTCATAGTACTAAAAGAAACTCAAAAGCAGCAATTGAAGTGGAAATTCCTTGAGAGGAAATAAAAATAAAAGGGAAAGAGGAACACCGACTGTTTATCATCTGGCATAAGTTGCAACATTTCATGGCGGCAGCGCTTTCTTCCGAGATGTTTGCAATCTCTCACAAGTTTTGCTGTAGTTCTATTTTTAAATCCAACGTGTTTTGTGTCTATGGAGGTTCGTGTGACTAAGGGCGATTTTCACCAAAAGTTAAACATGTTTAACTTTTGGTGAAAGTCGCCCTAAGTGTCTTTATGGTAAACAAGATTTTTCTTTTTTTTCAGATTATCCAGATTCTATACATTAAAAACGTGGGAAAATAGCACTTGAGGCTGATATAATATAACAAGTATTAAAAGTACAAATATCAAAGCTAATTTATGGTTGGCAAATTGGTTCGTGCTACTATCAAAACTTAAAAAAGGAACACATAACTAGTTTCGTGGACTGCTTCTATTTATAATGACTCATATTTTATTACGTCACTACTACAATACCTAAATCAAAACAGGAAATCTCTTGATAACCTCTAACTAGATAAAAAGTATCAGAAAGTGAATTCTACACTCTTGAACTTCATGCTCTCAATTTCTCAATACAATACATAATTATATAAGTAAATAATATAATACAAGAGATTGCAACTGACACATATTCCACGTCCTATATACGTCTGCTATCACATTTGTCACTCGATCCATTTGTCGTAAATAACAAGGAATGGCTTCTCCGCATAGAGCAAGTCATAATTTAGATAAGGCACGCAATTTAATATTAGAAGCATATATGTATGTACGTCTCTTTCTTCCGTAGGAAATATCTTATGCGTTACAATGAGAGGCGGCGCCACCAAAGTTTTTCCTACTTGCTTTTCAATTCTAAACAATGTGTCTGCAACACGAAAGAGCGTGTGTTGTGAGCAGTGGTGGCCCAGTGGTATCGGTCCTGACTTACGAGTTGTAGGTCGTGGGTTCGAACCGCGACAGGCGCATTACTTTGTGTAATTTATTTCATGACCACTGCTCTCAAAACGGTGAAGGAAAACATCGTCATATTATTATTATTATTATTATCCACCAATCCGCACTGGGCCCGCGTGGTGGATTATGGCCCACTCCCTCTCACAGAGAGGAGGCCTGTGTCGCAGCAGTGGGAACAATATAGGCTGATGATGAATGATGAAAGTTTCCATTTTTTAAAGACGTGATCGAAAATTGCAGGAAGTTTTAATTTTATTTTACTAATGAAATAGAAACACAAAATATAAACATTGAGCCGTTGTACTGAAATATAGTATTTTCGCGTACTATATATTGAAAAAAAAGAAAGTACGGAGACCCTAAATACAGTACAATACATAGGTATTATATATTATAGTACGTATGGCAGGCAACCCTAATCTGATCTGCACAACCCAGCAACTGTATCTATTACTATCGTGTCTAGCTTCCGACTAAAATTAACGACTATCTACTTTTACTAATATTGGTAAAATAAACATGATAAATATCCCGTTATTTGTTTTTAATGACAGTTGTCACTTGCTTTGGCCTTCTGGGGGGGTTAGGGGCTTGTTCCAGTGAGTGAACGAGATGGCGCTAGACGACTTGTATAGCTCTGTCTCTTTCACTCGCAGAAATAAATTGGTTTTAAGACGTTGTTACCCCCCCTGGTGACCATATTTTTTTCTGATACATTTGAATTAATATTCTATGGTCTGTGCGTAACTTTATAACTCTGTGTAAATACTGGAAGAATCTCAACTCATCGCTAATTATTAGAGCGGCCATCTGTCGACTAACTTATGATCGATACTGAGGGGCGCCGATTGTGATTGTGAATCGAGTTCATTTGATTTACTTTTTTTTTTTTTGTTGCCCGTTCTTGCGTGTGAAGGGTAGGTTGAGCAGTTAATGAGAATTGGAATTGCAATTTGTATTATAAAATATATAATATTATATTGCTAGTTTTAGGTGAAATATTTTGCTGGAAGTCAAATAAAATAATAAAATAAAATTATGATGGAAAAGAAAGAAAGAAAAAACATTTATTTGGTGCAAAAGGACCACGACCACACACATTTAAAATAAAATAACACAATAAAAAGCAGAAAAAAAATAAACTTACATAAATCTAAAACTTAAAATATAAGAATAGGTAGCTTTTGTGTGTCTCACGGGTGCGCCAAAAAAACCCAGTTCAGCAAAAACTCGGAAAACTGAGTAGCAACGATTATTTGACAGCGTTAAAAAAGGCTTGAAAATTTGTATGGAAATTCGTAATTTCATCCGATGTAAATCCCATCAGGAACACGGATTGATATCTAAATAATTTCATAAAATACCAACAAGCATGAACCTCCCAAAAATGCCATCCTAAAAATTCCTGAAGGACTCATAACACCGCAAATTCCTAATAACACCCAACATTAATCCAGTTACGTGCGGATAAAACCAGTTATAACTGGATCTAACCAGTTATTGGAGGGGGCCGTAAATTTTACGTGTACCAATAACGTGTTGCGATGTGCATGTGACATAAGCCGTGTTCGCCTAAATTGGACACTATGGCAGCACTGGGCCCCGGATTGGTGATACAAATTTTGTTTTACATTGGAAATTGGCCCTTATGCACTTTCGATTAACGTAATTTTTGTTTTGTTGCAGGTAATTCCATCTATTGTAGAGAAGATTTTGTAAGGAAGTATTAAAAAAAAAAGTAAAATTATTTTATGGTTTTTGAGACAGAAACGTCTTATCTCTAAATTGTAAGTACAATAATTCTAAGTATTATTGATAAACTACGTTTTCTATTAGTAATAACTAATAGACTTCCAATGACTAATGAATGAACACGCAAAAGCTAGGTTATGCCTAACCTTACTGCTGTGAAAGATGGATAAGTAACATTTTGCGAAAATCACCATTCTCGTCAAATATTTTTTCAGTTAAAGCTCCTAATGATAGTGAATCATTAGGAATATTGCCAAGAGGCCTTTTTAGACCCTCTGTTGTTACTTCCTCGGTGTTATGATATTGACCCTGCATATTTTTTACTCCTACAAGCAATGTCACAAAAGCCTTTACAAAAGCTCCAGTAAAAGCATCCATATTTGATCTAACAAATTTAGCACAACATCTATGAAGAATAAAATAAACAGTTTTCCTTTAGAAAAGATTTATGCATGGTACTTTTTGCGCACGTTGCAGGTATGCACTTGTGTTTAGGGTTACCTATCGTACATATTTGGCTGGACATGGCCGAGTTTTCGGGCCGTCCAACTTGCAAAAATCGGACGCTGAGACAGATTTGTCGATTTTTTGGATAACTGTTATCCGCATGTAGCCGGTCATGTGTGATTTTTGGAACCCTTCACCTTACGGCCAACCTGTTAAAGAAAAATACAGCAGAGTCAGCAGACTGACTAAACACCGAACACTGAGACAAATTTTCACGACTTTTATATGTGCCTAATTATGTCCCTGTGCAGGGCAAAGGCCTCCCTTCTTTTTGTCCAACTTTATCTGTCTATGGCCTGGTTGGAGCAATCTTTTACCCACAGCGGAACGTAAGAATACCTATAACGGAACAATAAATGTCGAATTTGAAAAAAAACCGCATAATCAAGTGGAATCCCAAATCTTCAGACTTTTGTCAAAAATGTCCGGCTTCTTTGTCAGGACTTTTGATTCAAAATGGCAGCCCTACATACAACGCAACACAAAGCAACCTGTAAAGCAGTATTATCGGTATTTTATAGAGAATGCATCGCCTTTGAACACGACTGTGAGCAGGTTTTATTTAAAGTAACTTAGTTGCTAAAATCGACGCTTTTTGACGCCGAAACTGCTGAGTTTTGTGTCGTTTTGTAAGCTTATAATGGAGTTAGTGTTAGTTATTTGATAGGAGTTTGTGAGTCGAGGTGAAGGTTGTTTTTTTGTTTCATGATTTATTAGGTACTTAGCTAGTAAAGAGCCAAGTATAATTAGGCTTTATGGCTATAAAAGTTGATTCATTACGTTCTTCTTACATTGCTTTTATCTTAAACTCCTTGAACGTCAAAAATATTAAGCATTTAAGCTCATACCTCGCTTATTTTCCTGCAGGTATTGTAGAAAATAAGAAAAACAAAATCCGTTTTTCTAAGGTCTGATTTTTCAATAGCTAGTTAACCTCTAACTGAGGAATTATAATAACGGTTTGACATATTTTCTTTAGATAAGCTGTCAAACCGCCATTTATATTCTTCAGTTAGAGGTTATCTGGCTTTTGAAAAATCAGCCCTTAATGATCAAGTCGGGCAAGTATGCCTGCACATTGGACAAGATTTTGACAGTAACTGTAGCTTAAATGAGTTTGTAAATTACTAAATAATGAATGTCCTACGCGAAACTTACAGCTTTTAAATCCGTAACGCCTGTTGCAACACCAAAGCCATAATATTCAAATAAAACGATCTAATGACACACCACTATCGCTTCATCAAAGCATACACTTACATAAACGACAATATTAACATGTCGTATCTAACTGGCACAAATCGTAGACGTCGTCGACCGATACGTACCGATAGCGTCCGATAGCGCACGATAACGGACGATATCGGACGGAGTACAATGAGTGTCAGTGTTGCGAAAGTTTACGTTTCTAAAAGTATTGTGTTATCAACTGGTACTTCAAAAAGCTTGATTGATAAGCATATTGACATTGTTAGTAAGCGACTAAGTGGTAACGTGACTGTATTTAATATTTATTTATAATATTGACGGTATCGTCAAAGTCACGGGAAATAGCTGGATCAATGAGGCACATAAAGTACTCGAGAAGTGTGGTACAAAATATAATATTGAACGGATCATTTCTATGGATCAGATTTTCTATTTTTGATTCAGATGATTTGATGAGCTTAATTTATGATTCTATTCATCATCATCTGATGATGATGTCATCAGCCTATAATTTTCCCACAGCTGGGACACAGGCCTACTCTCTGTGAGAGGGAATGGGCCATAATTCACCCCGCGGACCCAGTGCGGGTTGGTAGATGTCACATTCTTCGAATTGTTGGTTCTAGGAAATGCTGGTTTCCTCACGATGTTTTCCTTCATCGTTTTGAAAGCAGTGGTGATGAAATAAGTTACACAAAGTAATGCGCCTGGCGGGGTTCAAACCCATGACCTACAAGTCAATTCGTAAGTCGGGACCGATACCACTGGGCCACCACTGCTCTTCGTGATTCTATTGCCTTAATCAAAACTGTGCAGACTCATAATGCTATATTTTGCTTCTGATAGACACTGGCCTTTCTTTTCATCTTAACAGACTCAATACCAAACAGACAGTCTGACGTTTACTTCTAAAATTCAGCTTTTAATAAAATGTTAAGGTGAATACACTTAGGAGTCTTATTATAATAGTTAATGGTATTATCTCGGGGACGCGCTGAGAATCACAATAAGCAATTAAGAACGTGAGAATAACAGAGTAACAAGGTACAGAATGCTAACTCGGGACTTGTGATAAGAGATTCAAATTGTTGGTACGGAAAATGATGTTGCTTTTGCTGTTGTTCGGTGGACTCAAATATTTTCTAAAGCTAAGCAGTCTAAGTTAAAGGCCAATACAGTGTCCAAAATTACATTTTATTTTGGTCACACAGTATTTAATTTTGTTTTACTCCGTCAAATTATTGACATAAGCCTTTCGGAAACAAGTAAAAATGTGAGTGAATTTTTACTTCATTATGTGTCACTTTCACTTTCACTCTTCTAAGCTTTATTTTTAATTAATGTTCATAATGAACAACGCTGTACTAAATAAATTTAGCTGAAGATCGATTATCATGATGTAGGCCACAGTTTTTCCTACCCACCTCAACGATACAATTGTTATTCGACACTTATTCGAATCTAAAAAGTTACCCTTCTGTGCTTTATTTACTCTGTGGTAAAAATTAGGCAATTACCTATGTTACTTACATGAAGACTGACTATTATTTATTTCGTGTGAAGTCGTTAATTCACTAGAAAATTACGTAGAAAGTATTTTTTTTATTATTGATTTTTTTTTTTTAAAGGAGGCTAGATGGCTAGACTTCAGACATTCACACCTGTCAAGCCTTTTCATAGTAATATCGCAGTTTTCATAAGTGTAGTATTTTTTTTCGTTAGTTTATACTGACATCGTTACTATGTTGATTATGTAGTTTAAAAACACCAAGACCTGTAAAAATACTGAATTCCCTACTGTATTTCCCTACTTAATTTCGGTCTAGATTTGTTCCTGATTTATGTCATTTATGACAAATCACCATACTGGTGATTAAATGTGGCATGAAACGAAATGAAACGTGAAAACATTTAAACTTAACTGGCCAAATCAGGGTTTACTGTAGGAACACCTACATCTAACCGTTCAGAAATTACAGGTACCTTGCTGCGAAACAAAAATTCTCACACACAATCAGTCAAATAACCTTAAAAAAAACTGACACATTTACTTTAAACCCAGATAATAAATAAAGACGCATACACACCCTCGTCTTACAAAAGGTAAACCTGCACTATCGACATTGTAGATAAAGCTGGTTTACATTAGCTAGGCGTTAGGCGTAACTCAGACACTCCGTGTGAATCGGATGCACAAATAAAAAGAACTTCCCTTAGACTGGTTGCTTTGTTTAGAATTTGTTTGTGAAATGTTCTGTTGGGAAGTTTTATGATGAAGCATTGTGGAAGATGTTAGGAATTCTTTCAGAGATTTTGATAAAGAATAGTATTGTTGGTATTTTTAGAGTTTAGTGTTAAAATGAAATCAGATTTAATACAAACCGAACATTGTAAGATTTTCCATATTCGTAAATAATCCTTTCTTTATCATGTATAAATGGATATTTAAATGGACGGATGAATTTTTGCTCATTATTGCTTTATGTACAGACGCCAACACATCAAGCTACCACAATCTGTTAGAATTCTTTAACAGAATTTCAACCTTATCACAAGAGTGGAAGGTTAATGTTTGATTGGTAAAATCTGACAGATTGGGGTAGGTTGACCTGCTGGCGTCTGTACTTAATTCTTTTACATTTTTGAAATTTAACGCATTTTTAATATTAGGTATGTCGGCGCGCCTCATTGCTATGACCTTCTTAACGAACTCCGAGCACTGGTGAGATGGCCATTAGCTATTACGTCAGTTCTTGACAGTGAAGTAAGTTGAACAAGGCACCAATACCACGTACTCGGCGGACGTTATCTTCAAAAGCTTTAATAACTGGACTCAAGTTACGTGAACGCGATGACCAATCCTTCAACAATTAACCCACGTCCCGCAAGCAGATTACATCCTTCTCTTACATTTTCACGAAGATTCCCAACTAGAATACCTGATACCAGTCGAAAGACTGATAGGTATATGGATTTGAATGTTTATTAGCACACAGTTTGTTTACAATCTAGATTAACACATAGGCTATTTTAATTTCGGTTCTACACTTCAGTGGGTTAATTTTCGAGTTACACAGCGACTGGCAACAATTATACCTAGTTGATATTTAGCTTGTGAAATCCGAAATCGAAAAAATAATCAGTGGAATAACATCTAAATAGCTTAGCTACATGTTACTTTATAGTATATCATAATTACTAGTAATAATAGTACGTAACACAATATCATGTATCCGAAAATATTATGTAATATCCGTCCGTGCGTTTTAATTTGAATATTTAAATTTGAAAAGTGTAAAAATTCAAACCACTCAGGCGCCTATAATATTTTTAAACTATCATTATTATCAAATTATCATAGTTTGTATGAAATAAACACCAAAACACATTACCCCCCTCTGTCACTGTCGGGAATCTTCGTGCACCTTCGGATATCATCGTAATCAAAACCTGATACGTTTCAAAGCACATTAAAAATAGCCATTTAACGCAGTATCAAATACAAATGTGCGTTATTATAGATAATAAGTTGTAATTTATAACTTAAACGTGTGTTTTGAGAAATTATAGAATGGTAGATGTGATCAGCCATCGTGTAACGTAAGGTTGTCAAAGTCAAATATTTTTCTTTATTTCTCCAGTACTGTGTGGAGAGGAAGCGACTGTCGGACTCAAAATCCACCTTTTCTAGGTGAATTTTGAGTTTCTAACCTGATTTTTCACTTTTTTTTGGAACTTTGACATTAATTTGATGGAAAAAATGAGTTCCTCTTTCATTTATACTAGACGTTTTTTTTTTTAATTTACTATCAATAAAATACAGTAATCTTGTGACGCCTTTGTTTCTTTGGTTGTTCCGCATTGCCCTGTTTAGACAAAAAATCAAATCATCTACATAATTTCTAAAATTAAAGAAAATAAATATAGGAATCTAGTTACAGTTCATGTAGATATCAATATTCTTAAAAAAATTGGTCATGGTATTGGTTGGGTCATGATTCAACTTTGTCGAGTACATCTACATATTAGAGAGTCTGTCAAACGCTCACTTCATGCTACCCTCAGGTACTCAACTGGCCTGACAGAGAAAAATCAACAGACCACCACTAACCATTAATTAACGTCAAACTATTTCAATATAACTGTCAAACTAAACCTTTGTTTGAACTGTCAGCCCTACAAGAATAGAGAGGTGACATCTATTGCTTTAACGCAGTGAAATTTCTCCAATTAGTGTGTTTCCAATCAAATTAATAGCCTATAGAGGTTACAATGAATGTACGGTGTCCGGTTTTCGACAATAAATTAGATTCTACCGTGAATGCTATTAACTCTTGGCCACAAACTAAACACTTCATGCGATAGCAACAATAGCGAAAACAAATGAAAGAGGTTGGTTCTTAGCACGCTACGATGCCGCGTGTTACCGCGGTAGTCATTCGAACCATACAAGTGCTGTGTTTATGTGTTGTTTTGAAACACGTCGCGCGGCAAGTCGTATCGCCCGAGGCTGTGAACGGGTGCTTAGATGGCTACTAATTCTACGTTTTGTTAAGACATTGTATGGGTTATTTGTCAAGATAAGGCAGTATATCTGGTTGCGACTAGTCGTGTGAAAGTGAAAATGGATATTCTTGAATACAAAGAAATATTTATGTTCTTTTTTGTATGTACACAAATGGTAATAAATCTTAATAAACAATATACACTGGATTATAATAACCGATGTAGGCGATATTAGTCCGTATAATGCCGGGGTCTGGAGACTGTCTTAGAACGGCAACGCAGCTCTAGAACGTAAAGGGCATTTGAGGGAACACGGTGGTTTTTTCTAAGTAAGAGTCTGACGGTCTCTTGTACTCTACCAAAGGGAGGACTTATTTAATTAGATCCAAAAAAGATGCAACGTTAGACATACAATCTAAATGTAGACAGTATAATTCGTTTAGAAACAGTTAGAAATGCCATCAATGGGTTTTAAAGATTAAAAATACCATTGAAACTGTAAACGATTCCCATAGTCCACCATCATTTCCCCATAAAGATAGTCCCACATTTCACTCACCCATAACCTCAAAAATCAGTATGTAATTATGTAAATCCTATGACAAAGGAAGATAACAGCTCTTTCATTTAACCATATAAAAACGCATTCATGTCTCCCATAAGCTGGCACTACCAACTTCTCGATAAAAACTCAATTTATATCCAAAAGTAATTTGGGAATTGTGTTAAAAGGGAAAGCGCAGGTTACTGTCACAGTGTATAATAAACAGTATTTCAAGTTGGCAATTTTGGGGGTAAATGCATATTTTAATAATAGCTGGCTTAAAGCGAAAGCGTTATGTTTTTTTTTTGTTTGAGATATAGACCAATGACTTCCCGCTCTTTTGGTGAAGGGGAAGTGTACTGTCCGATTCATATTGACTAAAACCCATTCTGTTCCTTCAGCTGGGCAGCAACCCAGGTGTTGTGACTTTGAACTGCGTAAGGATGAGTTGATTGACGCTTCTACTTTGCAATTAAACGGTAAACATACTCCCAAGTTCAAGTTCATTCTACTATTGGTCATTAACCTTTCCAATTGGCGCCACTAATTGCGGTTCTTTACTCTCAGCTTCTTTGGATAGTTTGTCCTTGCCGTCTTTATGAGGTCATCTGAGGACAAGTACGTACAGAGTATAATAGGTAGGACAATAGCTTATTAGTATACTATTGGTAGTAATATGTATGAAAGCGATTGTACATTTGCCAGCGCGTCTATCCCAATATGTTTAATTTTATCAATCGAACATGAACCTTCTATTGTTCTATAGTTGATAACTTAAATAATACAGATTGCAGTAGCTTGATGTACTAGCGCCTACACTTTTCACTGAGTTTCATTTTCTTCTTCACCGTCCCTAAAAATGTTATTTTGGCATCTCCATTCTTCAACAAGCATTCTAAAATATTGTTAGAGCCTGTAGCTGTTGGAATACTGTTAACACGTAGACACTGTGTCACAGTGTCGAGCATGTCATAGAATAGAAGTCAATCATGATCAGTGTGATAGTTGGTCTAAATCCATTCTTCAACAAGCATTCCTACAAAATCTCAGGGCGTGTAGTTGTTGGAATACTGTTAACATGCAGATACTGTGTCACAGTGTCGAGTATGTCAAAGAGTAGAAGTCAATCATGCTCAGTGTGACAGTTGGTGTAGAGGATTATGGTGATAAAATGGTTTATGGTTGATAAGTAATAGGTTTTTGATAAGGCAGGTTATTAAGTTAGAGGATTAAGTAAGTTTTGAAGTGTTGTGAGAGGCTTTCGCTCAACAATTAAGTTATGGATGTTTTTATACTTATGATGATGATGATGCCATCTAGCCGATTTCGGCCACAGCGACTGCAATCGATGGCTTTTAGAGTGGTTGAGAGCTTTGATGTGCCCTTTCATGTGCTCTCCAATGACTCGCATATCCAACTTTTGCCATAAAACTCCGAGCACAAAAGTACTTATAAGCTGATGATGGTCAGGATAATAAATGACATTAAAATATCAACCATAGAATAGTGTTTTGACCAATGTTTTCAATATAAACACTAATCGATTCATGTTGGAATCATCAAAATCGACCCACACGTTTGGTGTCTAGAGTGCAAAAAACAAACATACATATATACGAGTACCTGCTATAACAAGCTGTTAAACAAATTAAAATCGTAATCGGGTCATGAGAGATAAGTGGCACATAGTCTAAGATCTATAGGTATATGACGGGACCTCCTTAGAGGGCGAAACGTGGATTTTAGACAGAACCATGTCTGACAGGCCCTTCTGCCCTAGGTGCGAGGACTCATTTGATGATTTTACCAGGCTTAAAAAAGATCTAAGTGTAAGTACTTGAATACTAACACAGTCAACGAAAATAAACCAGTTTTCTAAGTCGAAAATATTCCAGCTATCTGTCCCAAAAACTCATTAAAATCTAGTACACAGTTCAGAGTCTTAAAGACAAATAAATGAAATATTCTTCAGCTCGTGACGTCACTTCCAAGTAAATAGTTGAAAGAAATAAGTTAAAAGCAGAATTGAAACGAGCGGGTTGGCGGGAGCGGTTAAGTAACACATCACGAAATATTCATACACGGAAGGAACATCTTAAGATTCCGAGTATGCAAATATTACTTTGCCAACGTTTGGAGTGTGGTGTGAGTTTGGAGAGGACATTAGGACAGCGGTTTGATAGATATTTTTGACGTAATAACGTCTTATAATTCGATGGCCGGCTGCACGCACGAAAAAAGATGATGTCATGCAGCGTTTCCTCGCTAGCGTTTCATAGCAACGGAGTGTCAATTGTTTGTTTGTAGCAACTTATGTGCAGTATTTTCTTATGACGTTGTCACGTTCAACTATCGTCAGTAAACCGAATTTACAGACAAGCGATTTTTTATGAATTTAAGTGTTCTCCACCAACCCGCACTGGGAACGTGTGGTGGATTATGGCCCATTCCTTCTCTCAGAGAGGAGGCCTGTGTGAAGCTGTGGGAACATTTATAGGCTGATTATGATGGTAAAGTGTTCGTCGCAACTAATTTTTTTCGTTTTGTAATTGTACTATTCTCTCACACGTGAAAACGTAGCGGCTGGATAACTAACACTATATTATTATTATGGTGACAAAATGATTCAGATTTCGTCTTACAGGACGCCAATTTTTTTTTACTACTAAAATGAAAGTCAGTACAGTCGCCTTTTACTTGTACTTCTGTGATTTAAAACAGGATCTTAGCAAAGTTACATTATTATCATGAGTATGTTAGTCAAAAATGCATTGTTTAAAAGTTACTGTAGAAATACAAAAACGAGCGAGTGAACATAAGGTCGCTTGCGCTTGTCGCTTCCCGCTACCGCTTATAGCCTTAACTACCAAAGCGACTATACCTTACACCAGTATATATTCGGCAAGAACTCCGGCTGCGTTTAGAGCGGCGACAATGCCAAGTCGTTATTACAAATTATTGCACTTTTTACTTGTGCTTCCATACGGTTTTATATTCTTAAGTGTCGCGATTCATTGCCTGCTTTCTCCATTTATCATATTAATTGAAAAGTAGTACTTTAAGTTCTTGAAAATGGTGATTCAACAGAGCGACTTTCTCCATCATCAATTCGAATGAAGAGATGACAAGGGTATCGATCTCTGCTTGATTCCTCTTCATGGAGCCATCTTCTCTGTTTACCTTTCTGTTTTCTCTTCTCTCGTCTTGACTCCCTTTCAAGTTAATTGAAAACAGAAGCAGCCCAATTAACGTCTCCCGGGTTCCATGTATCTCTTTACCATACTGTTCAAAATAGGTTACTCGATTGGGGTGTGAAAGCAAACGAAAATAAACTTGCTTTCGCATTATAATTGTAGCTAAGATACTTCAGATTTTCTTCAGGAAAACAAAAACAGTTACTAACAAACTAATGGGCCGCTGTTAACATCAAAAGAGAGCGCCCACAGCCCTATCTTTAAGACGTCTGAAAATCGATAGGCGATGGGTCCCGAGCTGAAATCCAACACGTTTGAACTGTACTGAACCCAATGACTTGTGGTAGCCGTATCCAGTCGAGTTCAAGTGGGTAACAAGACTCTTAGCACCTACCCAATATACTTCAGTTCACACAACCGGTTACCCAGCGAGAATTAAATATAGATAGGTAGAAAAGGTTTTATTGTACGTTGACATAAAGCCTATATTTGGGTGCGATAATAGCTTAGCTAGGTAACAATTTATTGTAGTAGTAATTGTAGCTTTTACGTTTCGCCTAATTGTTTTGGTATTTAAAGTGCTGTTCACAAATTGGATGCCGCTGTTTTTTTTTTGTTCAAGGTCCTATTACATTAGGCTGTGGTCAGAACTATAACTGACTGATTTACATTTCATCTTCATCATTTATCGATGCTTTTCTTGCCTTATTCATTTGGGGTTGACGCAGCATCTATTCTATGCATCTCTCTTTTCATACTGCTCTATTTTTGTTTATCTTAGCTCCACACTAGATATTCCTTCTATATCGTGGGTGCTTTTACAAACATACACAAACACTCAGCAGTCACCTTTTAAACCACTGTATTACTTACGCATAGCTTTTTTAATAATCTGACTTTCATACTATAAATAAATTCCTTCATATCCATAGTACGCAACAAAGATATTCCCTACACAAAAAAAAGAACATTAGCCAATACTGTTGGAGTTTCTTAGAAATAACTCATCAGCAAAAATTAATTTGTTTATATTTCTGAGACAAAGAACGTATTCATACGTACGCGCCTGCCCTCCGTTCAGTTTCACATTCGTCCCGCTTGTGTGCTAGGAACTAGTCACATTACTTCTGAATATAATATCAAGGTTAAAATAAAAGTCTCAAGTGAAGTTAATTAACCTTAAACTGTGCAGTATTATTTATCCCCATAACCTGATAAATTAATAGGTTATGGGCCCAGCACGCTTCCACTGCGCGAGTGAAATATTCACTGTGTTGGACTAAAGTTTAAAAATCTGCCGTTGGACAATAAAATATAAAATGGACTATTCCAAGGTAAAAAGGAATATCAAGCCATTCGACGGTGAGAAGTACAGTGTATGGAAGTTTCGTATTCGTGCGTTGCTAAGTGAAATAGATGTGATAAAAGCTATTGACGAACACCCGCTACCCGGCAACGAAACTTGGGTGAAAAACAATAAAATTGCTAAAACTGTGTGATCATAGAATATCTATCCGATGATTCAACAAAAGATATTTTGAAAAATTTATATACGTTGTACGAACGTAAGAGCATCGCGACGCAGTTGGCACTAAGAAAAAAAGTTGCTGTCGTTGAAACTAATAAGTGAAGTGTCACTCATTCAACACTTTACAACGTTCAATGATCACTGAACTACTTGCTGCTGGTGCGAAGTTAGAAGAAACTGATAAAGTTACTCATTTGCTACTAAGTTTACCCTCAACTTATGACGGAGTCATTACAGCGATCGAGACGTTATCAGAAGATAACATAACGTTAGCTTTCGTTAAAACACGGCTATTAGACCATGAAGTGAAGTCGAAAAATGAGTCAGGCGATATGAGCGAAAAAGTGTTGCAAATAGAAATGCAAAACAATGAAAAGTCAAAGAAAAGGAAATTTGATGACAAACAGTCAAATAAATATATGAAACGCAGGAACGAGAACGCTAAGTTCATAAAATGTGATCACTACGGGCGTAAAGGACATAAACGGAATGATTGTTACCGTTTAAAACAAAGGAATCAGCAAAAGGGCAATAATATAAACAATGACCAACCGAGAACAGTACACACTCAGTCGAGATAAGCCAAAATATCGAATGAGTTCTCAGGATTTGCTTTCATGACCGGCGAACATGAAACGCAAGACAATGATAACAAAGTTACCTTTGCTCTGGATTCCGACGCCTTGAATCACATCATCAATAGAGATGACTTGTTTACCAACCTTTTGTTTTAGGTACACCACTGAAACAGTCAGTTGCTAAAATGGTGAATTTCATTTCAGCTATGAAAAGAGGTACACTGCAGGTTACTAGCAACATGGGTGTCCAGGGATGTTTGGATGGTGTTCTGTACTGTCCTGAGGTACCGTACAATTTGCTGTCAGTATCCAAAATGCAGCGAGCTGGCTACACTGTCATATTCAGTACTGACGGTGCAAGGATACGCAAACTGGTAAAACAGTAATAAAAAGGTATGCCTTTTCACAATTTAATTGCTGTAGATTTTGTCGTATGTGTAAACGTGAGTCGTCTAGTTTCCCAAGCATGCATTAGTGACAAAAATAATTATAAATTATGGCATTAACGCCTCGGTCACTTAAGTAAGAACAAAGTTGTAATAAAACGACATGAGTTGTTTAAGGACGTAAGTGAATTAAGCACTGTAGTACCTGATGACGAATTGTGTGAAGCATGCATTAATAGAAAGCAGAACCGACTTCCGTTTAATCACACCAATGACAAAAGTTTGATGTAATGGTCCTAGCAATCCAACGACAGTTGATAATAAAAACCATTTCATAAGATCTGTTGACCAGTATACTCATTATTGCGTTATGTATCTGATAACATACAAATCAGACGTGTACGCAACATTCGAAGACTTTGTTGCAAAAAAGTGAAGCTAAATTTAATTTAAAAGTAGCTAACTTGTGTTGCGATAACAGTGGAAAGTATTTATCCACCCAAATGATGAACTACTGTGCTGAAAAGGGGATTTCATAACATTTAACAGTTCCTAGAAGTCCACAGCAAAATGGTGTTGCTAAAAGAATGGTGAAAACCATTTTTGAGAAAGCTCGTTCAATCTTAATCGGTGCGCGATTAGATAAAGTTTTTGGGGTCAAGCAGTTTTGACTGCTGTTTACTTAATAAATTTAACACCGACTAAAGCTCTCAAACTTTTAAAACACCATATGAGGCGCGATAAGAAACCTGAAGTAAAATTTTTAAAGGTTTTTGGATCAACTGTTTATGTGCATAACAAAACGACCAAAGCTAGATTTGATGATAAATCAAAGGAATGGTATTCTTATGGGTTATGAACCAAACTGTTATAAAGTTTGGAACCCAGATTGCGAAAAAAAAAAAAAAAAAAAATTTTAGTGGTCAGGGATATTATTGTGGACGAAAGTACCTTTTTGAGGTCAAGGCCTTCTTGGAAGCCTGACGAGAACATTGGAAGTTCTCATGACAAAACTGATAATGACTATGTGTCTTCTAAATCAGTGTCAAGTAAGTCCCGTCACCATGTTGTAAAGAAACTAGATAGTTTGAAATCTAGTGGGTCAGACCATGTTATAAATCTAGATAATTTGAAATCTAGTGAGTCAGACCATGTTGAAAATCTAGATAGTTTAAAATCTAGTGGGTTAGACCATGTTGAAAATCTAGATAGTTTGAAATCTAGTGGGTCAGACCATGTTGTAAAGAAACTAGATAGTTTGAAATCTAGTGGGTCAGACTATGATAAAAATCTAGATAGTTTAATCTAGTGGGTCAGACCGTGTTATAAATCTAGATAGTTTAAAATCTAGTGGGTCAGACTATGTTATAAATCTAGATAGTTTAATCTAGTGGGTCAGACCATGTTATAAATCTAGACAGTTTAAAATCTAGTGGGTTAGACTATGTTATAAATCTAGATAGTTTAATCTAGTGGGTCCGACCATGTTGTATAGAAACTGGATAGTTTGAAATCTAGTGGGTTAGACCATGATTTAAATCTAGAAAATTTAAAATCTGGTGGGTCACACCATATTGTAAATCTAGATAGTTTAAAACGTTGTAAATGGAATAAAACTGTTTCTAGGCATAAAAGTCACTAGAGAAAGTGATCAAATGCTCTTGGACAAAAGTGCATACATCAAAACGTGCCGTTGGGGATCGGGCGGTTAATATGCACGAGTATAAACCTGTGTCGACCCCTTAGAAAATAATGACGCATTGAACTCTGAGGAGAAATATGACGTAACTTGTCGAAACGTTATAGGATGCCTTATGTATACTATGCTTTGTACTAGGCCCGATTTAAGCGTCAGTCTAAACATACTGAGTACACACACAAAAATAATAAAGAGTTATGACAATGTCTTAAAAGGGTACTGAGGTACTTAAAAGTTACGACTAATTTAAAATTGTTTTACAAGAGGTGTAAATACAATAATATTTTGTGTGGTTACGTAGACTCAGATTGGGGTGATGGCATTGATACACATGATAGAAAGAGTACAACTGAGTATTTGTTTAAACTTTTTAATCAAGTGTACAATTTCCTGAAATACACGAAAACAATCGTCAGTTGCGGCTTCTTCAGCTGAAGCCGAGTATATATGGCATTGTTTGAGGCAGTTAGAGAAGCATTATGACTTAAATCTCTAGCGGCCAGTATAAATATACTAATCAGTAATCACTGTACCAATTGTCATTAATGAAGACAATAATGGCTGTATAGATATGGCCAATAACCCGACAAGTCATAAACGGTCAAAACATATTGACATAAAATATCACTTTTTACGGGAACAAGTTGAGAATAATGTAATAGAATTAAATTACATTCCCACAGGTGAATAGTTGGCCGACGCTTTGACAAAAGCTCTACCATGCAATCAGTTTCCAAAAGCTGAGGTGTCAAATGGGTTTACAGTGATAGTAAATAAGTATATTGTTAATAAGTGTATAGTGTACAAAACTTAAATATTTTATAATATAATTTAGTATGTACACATAATTGAATGAGTTGGCAGCTGGAATACAATATTGTATTGATTTTAGAACTTAAGTGTTCATTTTGATTTGAATTGGTCTGGTTGAAGGTTTTACTGGGTTTTCCTCAACCCTCGAACGAATGTTGGACCAAATTGTAATTCCCCAGCAATTATTTGGAAGTTAATGTGATTTAGTTAGGTAGTCTATTTATTTCAATTTTTTGTTTGTATAACTACCGATTAATTTTTGAGGGGGCGTGTTGGAGTTTCTTAGAAATAACTCATCAGCAAAAATTAATTTGTTTATATTTCTGAGACAAAGAACGTATTCATACGTACGCGCCTGCCCTCCGTTCAGTTTCACATTCGTCCCGCTTGTGTGCTAGGAACTAGTCACATTACTTCTGAATATAATATCAAGGTTAAAATAAAAGTCTCAAGTGAAGTTAATTAACCTTAAACTGTGCAGTATTATTTATCCCCATAACCTGATAAATTAATAAATACCACATAAAATTACCATAACCGTTTCTAATCTTGAAACAAGCCACAAAAACAAAGTGTATTGGTGTTTAATACCGGCCGTAGACGTGTAAAGCCGTTCGTTGACGTCCATAGCCGTTCCTATATCCATAGCCCATGGTAAAATGAAGCTATAAAGGGCCTGTGGTAGCGAAACGGTAGATGCATGCGGTTTATGATGATTGCACGTCAAGAAACAATAGCCTCTTATTGTTTATAGAGGACCGTGGTAGATTTACAGGGACTGGATGTGGCTGTTCGGGGTTTTTGTGGGCGTGTGCGTACTTGGACAATGTTCTTTGTATTTTTGACAAAGAAGAAGAGCAAAACTGTTCCGCCATATATTGGAGTATCAGGGATTAAAAATAAAAAAGTAATATACGTGCCAAATTGTATCAGTGTAGAATATTTCATTCAATTCTTTTGCATGTATTTTATTGCAGATGAACTTATACTGACTAAGTATATACCTTATTGAAAATTCCTACAACAACACAACTTCCCAAACAAAATCATGAAACAAAAACGATTGATCTACTCGTATGTACATTTTTACATCATTATTGAACACCAGCGTTACGCAATTGCTTGCAATAGAAGCAATAATTTTGCCACAAGGAAGAAATCTTAAACAGATCCTAAACCACACCATGTTACAAACACGGAACTTAAAACAACACGATATCGATTTAGCAAAACCGTAACATTTTAGCCAGTCATATATCTAGACGAACAGTCTCACCATAATAGTAACTCGAGAGTAATCTCCCGCCATTATCAGAATCCCTTTTTGATAAAACGTGAAGATACATAGACTTCGCCATTTAAGAAATGGTCCACAAATGCTAGTGAAAGTTTTATTTCGAAAGGATAAAGATCAGCACAGATTTGAGAAACGTTACGGATTGAACCGAGGTTTTTATTATATTTGAGATAGCGGATATGTATTTTATAGAAAGTAAGTTTACTAACTAAATACGAAAGTACGCTGAATCAATAGTAAACAATGATGATCATAATAAATATTTACTTTGATTGTTTTCGTAACAAAATACAACATCATTTTCCGATGAATTAAGAGGTACCTATTAGTTAGGGTCAAGTTGATTCTATTATGGCTTATTTATTTCAGCCTTGAGATCCTTCTTGAAAACTAAGTTTAATTGCTATTAAAATTAAAGGATTATTCTCTATTAAACTTAGGTCAAAACTACGGTTTTTCCTTCAATTCAATGACATTAACAATTTCAAAAAAAAAAAAAAGGTTTGGCTCTACGATCCGCAGCCCTTTTGACCTCTTTATTTAAATCGTTCCAAATTTAATTTTCCCGCCCGGTCCGCCATTTCCATTCAGCCAGTATCTCGGGCGATACTTTCGTGTTATTCTCGATATCATTGGGGCCACATCAGCATGCACGTCACGTCTTAACCCTCGCCCGCTAACGACGCAGGTTTATCAACTACACTGGACACAGAAAGAGTTACTCTTGAGGGTTAGGTACATGTGGAGGTAAAAAGTTGTTGGAAAATGTTTGGACTTTTGCGGTTTTTGTGGTAGAAGGGTGTATATTTATACGTATAGCTATGTTAGTAGATCCGTGGTTCAGTCATAATGGCATTGGCCGAGAAGGGAAAGGGCCTCTTGAGCTTTTCAATATTTAATTTCAGAAAATTCGGATGCGTTTTAAAAACTTCATAGCTCTACCAAAAACGCTCCAGTTTGCAAACAACAAAATACAGTCCCAAAAAAAAAAACAAAATAGAAACAATTCGCATTTTTTCATTCGCAACACGAACCGCGTGAACATCTTTTATTGACTAGTGGCGTAACCCGACGCCACACGTCTACGCGAATCTCCGCGGAGCGTATGAAATCTGCGGCGCAGAATGTAATATTACACTTTGGCAATGATGTGAAATATGGAGGCGCGCGGGCCCCAGCGGTGTCAATTGTACCTACGTACATGTGGTGCAAGTGAGTAAAATTGTGCGCGCTTTGAAGGGTGGTTACTGTGAGAAAATGTTTTATTTTGTTGAGAAATGTCACATCACTTTATCGTATCTTTAATATTTGTTTCTTGTAATTTTTATTCTTCAGCCATTATATTTTGTTAAACAGTGTATTTGAAGTTTTACATCCATTTAAACAACTGTAAACTTTACTTAGCCGATTTTTTAATGACTAGTGAATTTTCTATTTATGATGTAAGTAAATTATATTACAAATATTTTGCCACACTAAAAGGCTTATTTGACATTTTACGAACCCAGACAAAATTTCGCTTGGTTTTGGATCGAACATGACAAAAAAACACTGATTTTGGAAAGTAGAAACAAGAGCAGGTCATTGATAAGGCAAGTTATATTACTATCTTATCTTGTTAACACAAAGAGGTGACGTGGAACACAGTTTTGTTGACAGAACCCGGTTTCTTTATGCAACCTAGTTTCATAACAATACGCAACTATTAATTAACTTTCATGCACACTTATTACGACTGAAGTGGAGAGTTTCAAAAGTAATTTCAATGGATCTACAACTAAAATAATGTTTTTGTTTGTGTAGAGGTTAAAAATTATCCCACGGGAACACTACACGAGATATAAAAAGTAAAACGTCAAACAAACATCCTTATAGTTGCTAGAATTTCACACTTAAACCACTGCCTTTACGAAGGATGATGCCCCATTTATAATTCTATCGCAATTAATTTATGCTCGTCGCCTCTGTATCCGCAAACTACTCTGT
This sequence comes from Agrotis segetum, assembly GCA_036375495.1. Taxonomy (NCBI): domain Eukaryota; kingdom Metazoa; phylum Arthropoda; class Insecta; order Lepidoptera; family Noctuidae; genus Agrotis; species Agrotis segetum. The sequence goes on from JAQSVV010000208.1 coordinate 706,559, forward strand.
GCACTCAGGACCACATGAAAGCGACGCGCGGTTCGCTTCACTCGTCCCTTTTGACATTCTGAACTATGTCGGGGCTATAACTGGGAAGTAGTGGAACTATTCCGTGTTATCCTAGCGACAACTTTGAGTCTACTTAGTTATTATAATACTGCTTGTCTTGTAAGTCAGAACAAGAGTATTCAGGATATTGTGGTGTAGCTTTAGTTTGGAATAACCTGTCTGAATGTACTAGAAATGCTGTCGAGGTTTCAGATTGCAGAAGCTTATTTAACTTCAGAGAAATCATAAATAAAAGACAGAACTTAAAAAAAAAGGGCAACTAAAAGATCTAGGCAATGTGCTGCTTTATCAGAAATGGACATTTCAAAAATAGAATGGGATACAACACTGGCAAGCTTCTGTCAGCTCCGTTAAAGTCTTCGAAATTCAAAACGCTTAGAACAAGATTATCACTTGGCCGGCCACACCCGCCGGTTTAAAAAAAAAAAGGTTGCACTCCAGGAGTGCCGGTAGAAGTGAAAACTTTTTTGTTACTATGTTTTATTTTTAATTTGAATGACGTCTTACTCATTTTCGATCAGGGTCACGTGACCCTGACGCGAGTTTTAAATTTTTTACCCATTACAGAAAAAGTGTACAACGCCGCTAAAGAAGTTTTCACTTCAAAAAGAACTTGGCATTCTATTTACGAAAACTCACTTGACTTTTTCGTTTCTAAACAATTCCAATATTGTTTTTTTTTTTCTTAATTCTCTTTTACCAGCAACACAAAACTGCATCACTTCTGCACTTATTTCATGTTTACTCTATGCAAACAATGAAAGCGGAGCGTGGGGTATCGGCGCCAGTATGTCCCTGCTGACGCCCCGTATCACGTTACTTGAACCGAGGTGACGCTCATGCTTCGGTTTGCACGCATCTGTGATGGTTTGTAAACGAAATAATATGACACAATAGTCGGTTGGATAAAAATAAATTGAAACTTACGTCTGTCATTACTTAAGTGTTTACGAACATCTTCGTTTTTTTTTTACTTAACGGTTTTTTCTGCGTCACATAATGCACTTTTTTTTTATAAATTATTCATAATCTATCATAACATTTTTCTAATGAGGATTTATGAAACTGAAAAAAAAAACATCACCTGTACAGGTTTTAAATACACCTTTTGCTTGTCCTCGGCTATTCATTTTGATCATACACGCTCCGGTTACGAGAACTTTGGACTTGACCTTTTTGAAGAATATCATTATGGACCCTTATGGCCAGTATTTTTCCTTCTAGTCAGAAATAAAAATAACATCTGAAGGGGTCCTGGCGTCCACTCATTTTCTTTTTTTTCTTTCGGACGCATTAACCACTTTTTTTAACTAAGAATGGAAGCAACAATTTCCTTGGTGGCATAGAAGTGGCCAGTGCCAATTTTTAAAAGACGAAGCGCTTCGATTTTTCTTGCCAAACAGCTGCGACTTTAAATAGACTTGATCTAGATTTAGGATTACGATTTAGAACGAATTTTATCAAATAAATTGAACGCGTTTAGTATATCGAAATTGATCGAGAGTTTCAGTATTATTTTACCGTTGATGTTGACTCAGATGATACCTATTTAACGTCATTCCGTTTCATTAATTACTACTATGTTATAAATCCGAATGACGGGCCCCTCCTCTCAGAGGGCCAAAGCCTGCCGGGGTCGCGGGATTATTCCCTTACCGTGACCCCGGAACATAACAGGCTATTGAAGGACACCGTGGATTTTAGTCAGTAGATTAGAAGTCTGAAAGTCCCTCCCGCCCTGCCCGGGGTTGGAAAACTCATTTGATGATTTTACCACGCTAAAAAAAAAAATGTTATAAATCCGAAAGTATGAAGAATGCTTTATTCGTTACAAAATTAGTCTAGAACAGATGTTTTTTTTTTTTTTTGTTCTAGAAAAATGTACAGTTCTTGTAGGAATTTTCAATTACCACACAGGTGAATTCATTCGCAAAAGCTAGTCAACTACTAAAACGGTCATAATAACGTCAAAAGTTTCCAAAATCAAAGATAAACCACTACGCAATACCATTAAACAGCAAAATTTACAACCGAAACTGCATTCACGAGCAAATCACGAATTACTGGATTCATTTCAATATATCAGAGTCCAAAAACGGTCCAATTTTGCCTACCAATCACCAGTAACAATTTACCTATCGTGTCTATGGGCAGACTATAAAACATAGCCAGTTAGCCACATAGAGGCAGTACTAAATCTGCCATGAAGTACCACTGTTTATTCGCTCAAACTGGAGTGTAGTTCCGTTGCAAAAGTTCTGTAGGTCTCTCTGAGTCTTTCAAGTAAATGGAGGCCTATTTTTAGAAGCCAGTTCTTAAGTGGGAGCGAGAAGAGTGGAATAATCGTGGTTGTAGACCTTGAGGTTTAACAGACTTCAAAAAAGAGAAGAATGTCAATTCGGACGGTATTTTTTAGAGTCAGTGCGTCAGTTGAGCAAAAATTGAGCAAGAATTCATGGTAGACAAAGACGCAGCTAAATATCAGTATTTTACATGGAGCCCCATCTAACTTCCACAACCCGGTAACTGAGTAATACGATATTCCTTGGAAAGACAGATTCGGACTTTCGAGTTTCAAAGATCTACAGACGACAGCTGAGACCAACGGCTTGACATGCTTTCCGAGTCACGGAGGAAACTCGCTATGGTAGATGGTCACCCTTCCACAAACCAACCTCAGCAAACGCGGCTTAACCATGAAGATCTACCTGTGCGGCTGCTATTATTTTGCCATTAGCTCTTAAAATTCTTGCGTGTATTCATTTCGTAAAATGGAATAAAAATAAATAGTCTTTCATAAGTTAAATCTAATGCTATTTTTAATGGAATGCTGTTGTATAGGTCTGCTAACCCTTTCAAAACCACTGGCGAAACGGTCATGCTGTGCGTGGTTTAATTATAAGTTATAAGTTTGAAGCGTGTTTATAAGGCCGCATGTAAATGCGTGTAAAGTTAATTTTATTGTAGGTAAATACTGAATTTACAACTTTTTTTTTTATCGTGGTAGAATCATCAAATGAGGCCGGGACCCAGGGCAGGGTGGGAGGGACTGTCAGACTTTTACTCGGACAGTCCCTCCCGCCCTGTCTTACTACTTAAATCCACGGTGTCCTTCAATTGCCCTTTACGTTCCAGGGTCACGGTAATTCGGTAAGACCCGCGACCTGAATTAACATTCCTGATGAAATTTTTGAAAAAAATACTAAGTTTTATTGTGAATTAATAAAAAATATTATGGTTAGGTAAAAAACATCATGCCGTCATCATCCGTAACTATACCTAACGAATTTTTTTTTTCTTATAAGTTAAAGTTGAACTGACAGAAAGAATAAAAAAATAAGAATATATAAAAGTCATTAGCGATAAACCAGTTCATAGGAATCCGAACATTAATATAACATAATGAAAAAATAATAGATGTCATTATTTTCGGCAAACATTCCTTTAGTTCATACACTAACTTAAAATCAAAGCTTATCAACACAGTTTGTGATAACCCTACGCGCTGAAGGGTTACATAAAAGCCCTTTTCGCGCGCTCTCGTCGCTCACACCACACAATATTTTGACCTCGCGTGCGAGTGCCTGAAAGCCTTCTTTACCCGCCAGAGGAGGGCTTTACAACTTTTTTTTTTATAAAGAAATGGGTTTGAATAGAAAACCCACTTATTTTGCCCTAAGCAAAGTCTGGATATCGACTAATGTATGAATTTCTGTCTGTTGCAGGTACGTTCCTTTTCGAGTGTGTTCGTAAGTACCTGTTGATACTTTTTTGTGTTGTTGTATTTGTAGTTCTTTTCTATTTAATTTTTTGTTACTTGCTATCAATTAGTTTATTGGTATTGTTGTGATTAAGACACCTGAGAAGACTAAAATGTTGACACTAAGCAATATTCCTAATGATTCCCTTTGCAGCGCCTATGGCCGTTCTTCTGTTATTCATTCACGAAGTGAAGTCGCGGGCACAGCTAGTTACAAATAGAAATGCTTCGAATCGCATTAGCTTCGCCTGTCTGTTTGTCAATAGCTTAAGAGCTAAATGACAGCTGGGACTAACGGGTAACGGCTTCACGTGCTTTCCGAAATTCCTTGTTTAGACTGGTTGTTAGGCTTTTCACACATACAATATAATATGAAATACGATATCCCCTGCTTGTTAGACTTAAAATTTTCACACTAACAATTTTATCTTAAACAGCACGATATTTTTATAAAACCTAGTATACTCCCTTGTAAAAGCACTCAGCGTCTTCCGCCATATTGCGAGCACATATGACTAGAAGATAACATAGTATACTTGTACGTTGTATACTAGACTTCTGAGCCACAAGCCGCCTCCTTGTAGCGTTCGAGGTTCACTCCGTACATCGGATAAGCTGCTATAGCGTGAGTTACTGTTGTATGGCTGTAGTTAGTTTCTGTAGTCTAATGTCTTGCATACATACTCTTTACGAAATATTGATCTTTTACTGACATTATTACGAACTAGGGTGTAAGACCAGCAGCTTCGACTGCGTGTAGTTCTGAAATAAAACTACGTTTAAACAAGTTTAAAACAACGTAAGAGTTAACCTAGTTTAGTAGTAGCTTCTGCGTGAAAAACTTAATCTAATTTAGAACCCATTTGTTGTTTTTTTTTGTCCATGTAGTTGAATAATCTATCTATCTAATATCTTTAAACGAGCAATTCTTGTATATTTATTTATATATAATCAGGATCTCGGAAACGGCTCCAAGGATTTTCATGAAAGTTACAGATTAGGGGTTTTTCGGCTCAAGGAATCGATTTATCAAGGTTCCAGGATTGAGAAAAGCTCGGTTCCCAAGATATAGACATTTTAAAAACCGAGCGAAATCGGTCAACCAGATATTGATGATTATAGGCTGATAATTAGTGTCCGACCGAAACTGATTTTTCAGCCGAAACCGAAACCGAAACCGAACCTTCGGCCTTGCTCTCAGTTTCGGCCGAAACCGAAACCGAAACTTTTTAAAACTTTTAACATTTCGATTTTTTTCTGATTTTTTTTGTTTTTTTTTTTTTACATTTGTTGGCACATGAAAAAGTGTCAAATACACAGGGCGAATTTTTCAACTGGGCGTGGACGGCTATATTTTTAACTATGAGAAATATCGAAAAACGTTGAATAGAGTCTCGAGACCGATTTTTCCGAACTAAAACTGTATCATTGGATTTTAGAAAAATCAATAATCGTGGCCAAAAATCGAACCCGCTAATTTTGAAATCAAAAATCACAACCTGTATCATTACACCATTTGATAGTGTTAATACGGTTTAGGCGTATTTGGGCTAATTCTCATTTGGGCAACCGACTCCATAATGGACTACTTCTCATTTGGGCTTTCTCATATGGGCTAATTCTCATTTGGTACTAAGGATCAAATTCTGGGTAATAATGAAATACGGCAAATTTATGGATAGATAGATAGACGATCTTAAGAATTGCTATTTTCTATGTTATTTAACTTCTACTGAGTCCATAATCTATTCGAAATTATAAAAAAAAATCCTTGTTTGTTTCCAATGTTTCACTAGATTTGAAGTCTCAACAATCGCACTATATTAATTAGCAATACGAAATAACTGAGACATTAGACTAAAAAAATTGCATTATTTCAAAAAAGAAACGTTGTTACTTAATTAAGTTTCGAATACCGCCTAATCCTAATTCTAATCGCCTTGACGATTGATAAGTATTTAATCATTAACGTACGTAACAAATATTTTTTAATACGACATGAATATACAAGACTTAGGTACTCTTGGCAGTAAACTCAAAAACATAACCTCGTCTCACGAATAAACGGACGGTGGCAAACTGAGCCGGGGCCCCGCGGCGAGCAAGTACGTGTAGCTACGAATTTTACCGAACGACGCACGAAAATGCAGGAACACTTGAGTTTCGGCGGGGCCGAAAGTTTCGGCTATATTTTGGCCGAAACCGAAACTAAGGCCGAAACTAGGTATTTTGGCCGAAACCGACCGAAACCGAAACCGAAACCGAAATTTCGGTCGGTCACTACTGATAATGAACCAAAATGAAATCTCAATAATACCCTGTCTGCAAAATACAGGAACTAATAGAAGCTAGTAATAGTTCCAGACTCATAGCTTAGTAAGTCATTACCTGTCTCAAAAGAAGTCCTTGTTTTCTATCAGTTGAATTCTGTCCTATTAGGTATTAGAACTAGCAATTAATTGAGATACTTATTATAAGCCGTCAAAACGCTATTCTCACATAGATTTTGCGAGGCAAAAGCATATTGTGACATCACTAATTAGTGATCTCAATGATCGAATGGATTTCATAGCTATAAATAATCTAACTGAACAGTTATTTTAGAATATGAAAATCGTATTTCCAGACTAAAGTAAAGTATGTTTTAGTTTTGGAATAACTGGACAGTAGAGTCAAATACCTATAATTCACAAAATATTGTGATTCCCAAGAATTATCGCAAATAAAAATTAATTTGATCCATTCAACTAATTTACTTGTTACAGGACGAAGCTCATGTCAAAACACAACCAGCTCAACCCTAGATTATACTATAATACCTTTGGTACCTGTTGGACCATATCAGCTGATTTTAATATACGTTGGTGTACCTTCATATAAGTCCTGACCCCTTCCACCTGTTATAATCCCTTGATCCAACTGGGCCCACAAAAGGGATAGTGTAGGCCTTTTCTTAGCGTGGCCTTACCTAAGTAATTGACTTTACCAACAGTTACACTATTACATTTAGCTGTTACTAGTCGTATTTAACTTTTCATCCCAAACCAACTGAATTAATACTATTCGAATTAAACTTAATGGTTGCAAAATCCAATCTAATTTCTCAGTACTGTGTAAGGAGGATTTGTGTGTAACTGTTTAAGCTTTATTGTAGTTTACGTTATGTAATAGTTAAACAGTCAATTTATGCTCTAGATATAAATTCTTCAAATATGTTAGCATTGATTTGACAGGTACAGTCACGAGCAATAACATGTGTATACTTAACAAAATTCAAACGTAATTTACTTGTAAAATGACTGGTTTCCACTTTGGAATAAGACCTATTTTGTAATAGTAAGGCTTCCAAAATTTAAGTCTAGTGAAAAGGCAAAAGTTTAATCAATATGGTAGCAGAAAATCGCTTTTGAATACTGCTTAGTGTTTACATACTATTGCTCGTGACTGTACACTAAAACCTGTATCACACAGTTTTTTTTTTCAAATGATCAGCTCTGTCGAGATCATCCATTGTCTCATCCTCTGTCGTACTTTTTCTTCAAGTGATCATATTCCTACAAACCTTTTTCTAGATTGTTTGTTATTGCCTAAAAAAACTTATTGTGTTACACGTAAGTAGAGCTAATCGCGAGTTACGGGACCGTCTCCTGTACCCTGGAACGGAAAGAACAACTGAAAGAGGTAGAAACTTCAGTCAATATGAGTCTGAAAGTCCCTTCCATTCCCCCCAAAGCGAGAAGATACATTTTTGATGAGTACCAACCAAAAAAAACTTGTGTAAATATTTAGACAGAATGACCAAATTCTGTCACTTTTACGTTCTTTATCAGTTCTTAATCATCATTAATATTTGAGTCACGCAATCCGTTTAATTTCATCCAAGCTTACGTCATTACTTCCAGCTGTAGCATTGGAGAAACAGACAGGTGCCTTCTATTTCAAAGTAAGAGCATTGTTGGATATAGTTGGTCTAATTTACTCTGTCTTACTCTAAGTAAGTCGAGAAACGCCTTTGCCGTACAATGCCTTGAGCAAACGAAGTTGCTAAACCGTTTTCGTGTACCACAAGTCCAAAACTGCTTAGGAATACCAAAGGAGTGAAGGCAAACGGTGTTCTAATTAGAAGTTATACCTACTGTTAATTAAGATGTATGCTACTGATATTACTAATGGTAACAAGAGATTGGATTGCATTGATTGTGCTGATAAAATTATGGATAATGATCTGGGCTGGGATTAGATAGGTGTATGTCACTTGAGTTGAGACCTAGCAAGACCTTTTATGTTATTGTCACCTAAACGGCTTTGACGATAATTGAAGGATTTTTATCATTCGTTCGTACACAAGAGGCCCTTTTTAGGGTTCCGTAGCCAAATGGCAAAAAAAGGAACCCTTATAGATTCGCCATGTCTGTCTGTCTGTATATCACAGCCATTTTTCTTCGAAAGTATAAGAGCCATCCTGTTGAAACTTGGTAAGTAGATGTGAACCGCATTAGGATTTTAACACGAAAATAAAACAAAAACAAATTTTGGGGTTGCCCCCCATACTTAGCATTGAAACTCTCTCGTCATAAATCGTAAACCGCAATTTACCTTTCAAAGTTACAACCAACTACAAGAACTTTTATGTTATTTGCTGCTACGGAACCCTTTATCGGCGAGTCCGACTCTCACTTGGCCGGATTTTCACTTCCACACATTAAACGCCGTAAAAAATTCAAGTAAGCTGTAAGTAAAATATAGAAATCTTGTGCCACGGCCTCAGATATGAATTTTAAACATAACCATAAAATTATAGCGGCCTAAATGTACAAACAGAATTTTAAGAAAAATATACTTTGATTATGAGGGGCGGGGTCAGGTTCAAGCACACAAACACTAGATAACTTAATTATTGCGTTAAGCACTTATCTTTCATTTTAACATTTAAAATACGTTTAAGAACATAAAATACATGGATTACGTATGTAGGATTCGAAGGTGAAGAAATCAACGTCCCATCTCCCCGCTCATTCGCTGGCTCACCCTTTCATACACATGTCGTCTTTCTGGTACGTTCCAAATTTCAAAAATATATTAAAAAAAATTCGCGCCAAATGGCTGTGAAGTTAATTTCAGTTCAGTACAATGAAAGAGACCCCAAAAGACACGATTTAAATCAAATCTAAAACTTGATAAACTCCCAAAAAAATCTGAATAACATTCCATCTAAATAAAAAATGACGTAGAACAGACTTTCATCACTGTCACCCCCCTCCCCCTCTCGACGTAACCTCTCACAAGTGCTGTCATCACTCACCATCCATCACTCGGAGGAAATTATATTGAAGATTAATAAGCTATTAAAGATGGCGCTTCCAGTCGTGACTTGTGACCTCTTTGGTTTTCGAATAGGACCTACTTAGTTAACGGTAGACCTGTGACGAGTTTTGATAGGTTCATTTTTTTTTGGGGATGGGACTTTGTGACGTAAGGTGACGTTTTGTCTACATGCTGCAAGGATATTTTGGCGTGTGAGTAATAATGAAAATTAACGTTTATGAGATTGATTTGAGAAACGTTTCTAAAAACTGAAATGTCCAAAACAATGTATTTTTCCACAATAAAAATAATAATAATTCCTTGTAAAATTCCGTTAATTTATTGGACCGTCAAAAATTTCACTTGTATAATTTTATTCCCAGACGAGATAAAATGTGCTCTGATTAAAGTTCAAAAAGTGTATGGTTGGTTATGTAGTCGTGAGTGCTTTTTAAAGCGAAAAACCAATTTAAATACCTGCTGAACACAAAAATGTACCCTTTAAACTTTTCCCAGCAACCCGTTTAACTGGAATAAAACGAAACGTAGCTTAATTTCCGACCAAAAAAATCCACACACTAATTGCCGGATTTGCTTTTAAACTTTAACCAAATCCTACGCAACGTAAACCGAACTTTCACAATTCAACTTTGGCATTAAATATACAAAACTCCAGATTAATTTCCTCAAAGGAAATTGCACCTTAACCCGCAAGTAATAAGATTGATTTATCCTATAAAGGTAGCTTTGAATGAAACCCTTGTTTTGACAACTCATTATTGGTATGTTCCTAATTGGCCAGTTCGTTTCGTACTCGGCTATCCGCTTGATACAACCGAATTCGGTACGCACACCAACTGTTTGTGTTTGCCAAAGATATTTTCGCGTTTGTACAGCTGATTGCGTACGATGAGGTCACCCCGCGAATCCAAATTGTATGAGGTTAAATTCGATTTTAAATCTAGCCTCACCGAATTTATGGCCAAAAGAAAATATTCAATGAAGATATTTCGGAAACGTCTTCCTTTGTTAGGACTGACAATTAATTACCCTATTGGCATTATTTCTATTACTGATTTCGGGAAATCAGGAATGCTTTATTAATTTGAACTTTGACCTGTTATACCGCCAACTGTAACAGAATACAAACAAACATGAATGAAATGCCAACCACACATCAAACAATTTCATTTTCAATTACTTCCCAACAAATCATACGAAATTAATTCACATCACAACATCGTATCCATCTGACATTCCACTTATTTACTTCGAACGTTACGTATTAAAATTTTACCGTAAAACAACAATGGCTTCCTAAAATAAATCGCGTACCCTTGACTGCGTTACTCGCAAGCCGCTTAATTTTGTCAAACAGAACCTCCTACATTTTGACGTATACATACGGTACGCGCGTAGAATACCGAATTGTGACGTTCACTGAATAACTGATTAGGAACGAACCGCACCTGTTGTTACTTTTATTGTACGCGCTGTTTTTTGTTCATTAAATGTTTGTGTTGTAACATGTGGTTTAATTGGTGTTTGCGAGTTACTGGAGGAGAAAGCGGAAGGTAAAGAAGTTTTAAACGATACGTAGTAACTTATTAATGGCGAGAAATATCAAAGAAAATGTATCTTGAAGAAACACCCTAACAAAGTGAAGCCTCAAGAAAGATATAATTGATAGACAGACAATCTGTCGTATCTCATTACCTACCTCGAATTTTGAAATAAAAAAGGACAAAAGACCGTATGCAGAAAGAACAATAAATTCACGTTAACTTAAATGTGTTAATTTTAAACTTGTAAATAAATTAAATACACATTGACAACACAGAGCAATAAAATATACATTGCCAACAATATTGCAAATTAATCAAAGGGCGATTACAATAATATTTTTCACATCATCAAAATGATATCACAAATAAATACAGGCTGGACGGACGGAGCACAAAAACAATGGTAAGCGATGCCAACAAAGTTTCGCAAACAATTTATTCCACACATAACCATTCCGAAAATTATGTAAATCTCCACGACTAACAAATGGATGTAAACATTGAAAATGTTGACGGCAATAATTGCGACACGATTATTCAATTTGACGTTTTGCAATCAGCGGGCACAAACGAGCAAACACTCGTAATCAAACATGCCCGAATCGATTATCAACTCGATTCAATTCGGCCGATAACGCGGATGTCCGATTCGATACGTATTTATATCGTTCAGTCGTGTAATGATTGAATTTTATGATCGATCCCGTTTGTATCGATATGTGATGTTTAGATAGTTGATGTGATCCCGATCTGTTGGTAAAATCCGTTAATGGCGAACAGATGATTGGTATTGCAGCCATAGAATTATCTACCCTCAACATCGTGATCCATTCCATGTAATAGTTGAAAAATAGTTTAGCAACAACATCTAAAAACGCAAATACGATACTTATTTATACAATAATCTTCACCTAAACTTCCTAAAATTCACCCAATTCGCCTAGATTACCCATTTCCGTCAACTAATAATACTTCAAACAACCAACAAGAGAATCAAACTTCAAAATGAAATTAATGTCGAACATTATAATAACTAATGCGACTCACAGGATTTAAAGCGGCACTGTAACGAAAAGCATATAATATAACTTATACATAAAGCAGATAGTAAAACAAGTTCCACTATTAATCCCGGGAGTGTGGCTGTAGTGATGTGCAATGGTACGGGACTCCGGGATGCAAAGACCAAGTTTTGAAGTGTTCCGAGATGTTCCAGTTTGAATTTAGCTGTGAATAAGAATTAGTGCGGCAACTGCTTTTAATGTTTGACAAGTATTTCTGTTAATGTTTTATTTAAAGCTCGGTAAATATATTCCGCTGGCGGATTAAATATTAAATAAGACTTGGTTTTCTCAATTAGTAATGAGTTTTGATATTCTCTCACATTTATCTTTTCCCTTGTTTGAATCGAAAATAACTCTCACTAAGACTCTATTCATAAAGAATAAAAATTCCACTCGCGTCGACAATCGCACACAAAAAAAGATACTTGAAGACATTTTAGTGATTGTAATATTAAACATTCACGGCATAACATAGTTTAATATAGTCTCTAACGGCAGCTACATCACTAAAACACGACTCTATTCCCTTGAGCCTCGTAACTTACTCTCCTTTTATGACACTATAGAATATTTTAAGTGCATTAAAGCGTCCGAAACGTAACTGGAGCTTAGAGGCGGGGACGAAGAGACGAACAGCCTCTAAATTGATGATATAGATTAAAAGTTGACAGCAGCAGACAATGCTGGTTCTCTTCAAAGGAAAACGATGGAAATTGAATCATATATTTCGTCTATTACCAGCTGGTAACGGCAATTCGATTCTGACAGTTGAGTTGTATTTGATCTCGAATTGAAAGACGTTGATAGACTGTTTAGCATAATGTTGTAAAATTGCATGATTTAAATAATCGGCTGCTTGCTTACTAATAGATATAAATAAATAAATAATATTAGTTTGTGCAGTCAACCTAATAATAAATGTAAAGCATTTGGAGAATGTGTAGAAGAACGAAAAGTAATTTCTCTAAACGAAGGCAAACAGTGATAAAACTCAAACAATTTAGCTTTCAAAACACGAAGCCCAAGGAAATATGGCGAAGATATTTTACATCAAAGAAACATAACTCCCCACACATTAAAATTCAAATGCCAACGCCAAACATTTAGCGTTTTACGTTATACCAAAATACATTTTAGGAAGGAGAACCTAAATGATCCCCCTATTGTGCGGAACACAAATCGTCGATGCAGATTACAAAGGACCCTAGGGAGTGAACAGTCGCTCGGAGGAAAGCCCTCCGATCTCATTGTGATGAGCTCTTTGTCTTATTGGATAAGGTTCAAGTGATGAATGACAGCGAAGGTATCACAGTAAACGATCCTTTTATTGAGGAAAAAGAAACGTTAGAATTTGTTGATGACAAACATAAAGACGTTCAATTACTTTAAAAGGCTGACGATGGATTAGCTGTCGAAGATGTAGGAATTAGGTCGGTTGTTCGTTTTTTGGACAAATGCTGCGGAATTGACGCTGGCAGTATTGTATTTGTCTGACTTTTTTTTTTTTTTTTTTTTTTTTTAGCGTGGTAAAATCATCAAATGAGTCCTCCAACCCCGGGCAGGGCGGGAGGAACTGTCAGACTTCTACTGACTAAAATCCACGGTGTCCTTCATAGCCTGTTACGTTCCGGGGTTACGGTTAGGGAATAATCCCGCGACCCCGGCAGGCTTTGGCCCTCTGAGAGGGGGGCCCCGTCATTATGCTGACGCTCTTTGAGGCGCGCGTGGGACACAACGCGCCGTCGACCCGGGCATGGTCCTTGGTCGGGCAGCGAGTTGCCCTTTACTAGCTGCCCGCATGCCCGCGCCTACGGTGGCCGGAGATCATCTTGCGACGTCCGTCGCCGTGGGCGCCTACCACTGCGGTGGGGCGGAGGGAGGACGCTGTCCTCTCTCGCTCGCGGCCTGCCTCCTCCTTGACGAGCATTACTGCCTCGCAGAAGGAGCTGACCGCTTCCCACTCCGTCTCGCCCCGCAGCATGGCCGCAACCAGTGCCGGGCGCGAGAGGTCTCCGCCTATCGCAGCCGTGAGGACACGTCGGTGCTCCGCCCAAGCTGGGCATTGCACCGTACACCGTGTCCTCCGGGCGATCTTCGCAGTGGTGGCACCCAGGCGTCTCCTCCTTTCGCATCAGACACAGGTACCTCCCGAAACTTCCGTGTCCGGTGAGGACGACCTGCGTCAAGCGGTAGGTCAGGACGCCATGACTTCTCTCCAGCCACTCCTCAAAGAGGGGTCTTACCGCCGCAATTGCGGCGTGCCCGGTATTTGTCTGACTTGCCGTTTCTTTCACGCAATGTTTCTCTAAATAATTTTCATTTAAAACTTCGCTGTTTTTGGTTCAATCCGAGTTTAGTAGCCTAATTAACCCCGACAAATTCGAGTTTTGAAGTAAATCCAACTCAAAGTAAATCTGCTGAAAATTTTAGAAAAACTTCGTAATCTTCAGAATCCCAGCTCGAAAGTTTCGAGCTTAGACTAACATTATCCTAAACCGCTTTATCTCATTGTTTGATTTATAGTGAGCAACTTTATAGAGCGATTCAGTTGCTGAACAAATTGAATCCAGCCACGTTTTGAGAACATTAGCTAGTATCTCAGATGCATTTTTTTTTACTTTCAACAGTATTCGCTCTCTAGGGGTCCGTTAGTAACTTGATTGTATTCTGCAAAGTATTTACGACCGAAAGTTTCAGTATTTTTTATTACTTTCTTTTACTGCTGTTTTAAAGTTTTCGTAAGTATCCCGACATACCATTTCATTTTCTGATATTCTGCCAAATCTTTGTTCTGTGTTTTATAAATCAGCCGATTTAGAAACCTTTTATGAGGACAGAAATATAAAAATAACAAACCCACTAATTTGGGTTCGCGTTTGATTTTATTTACACAAGTTTTGTGATATCTACGAAGAGAGCAATTTTTATGATCCAATATCAAATGCTTCATTACTCTGTAGATTGAATATCACTTATATTCTTGTTGAATTATTTTGATAAAGTTTGGGTAAAATATCACCGAGAATTTTAGATTCTTGTACAGAATTTATTACAACCAGCCTAATTAAAGTGTTAATGGAGCACCAAAATTAATTGTGTGGGAGAATTGTAGACCTCGCTATAATTACTGGCTTATTAGACGATGAAAATATTGTGGAAGTTATTTAACTTAACAACGATTATTTGTGTATCAATGTTATTTCTTCCGATACAATGTTCTATTAATAGGATCTGTTGGAATTCCTTCGAATTTCTGACAATCGTTGACCCAGAAACGCAAGTGCACCTACTCCTAATGCTCAAAGATGCAGATGACTTGATAGAAGGTAGTTGGGACTTTAAGAGTTTTCATGAAGGTATCGTTCCAGTCGATTGCGTCAATGTTGAGAGAAAAGTCTTTAACGAGGGAACTGAAGTGAATACTGACAATAAACTTTATGATATACATGACCGTGATGATGTAAATACAAAAAAGACTGGTAAAAGGGCAACTATCAAGAAGGAAAAGTTTAAATCATACATTTGTAACGAGTTTCTACCAGTCTCTGAACGTGCAGGCCATACACAAAACCAAATAGGCAGGTTATAAATTACAATAAAATATTCTAAGAATACAAAATTGCAGTTACCTAGTTAAACCAATTTCCTTTGCGAGACGGATGCGTCTCATTCTCAGGAACAAATTAACTCACACGGCTTTTAATAGGATAATGTCGTACTTCATACAGTTCAAGCTTTATTGAATGACTGGCCACTTAATTGTGGGTTTGCTTTGTCACTCTTGTGTTAAGCTTTAATTCTTAATCATGATACGGGAAATTTATTTAAATACTTAATTACATAGCAATTGGGGCTTCGTTGGAAGAGGCTTGTATAATTTGGGGTCGTAATTGGTCTACAATTAAAAAAAGTGCCGCTTCTTTTCCCTATTCAGTCGTTAGGACTACTAAAACCTTGTAGACATGATTTTGGTCCTTTTTAGTATCATGTATTTTGCTTAGGAACAGAATTTTAAGTATAATTTCAAATTCTGTGCGCATAATGCTTGAAATGTTAAGTTAGACGTTTTCGGAGTTGTCAAATATTTTATTCATAATCAAGTGTTGACGTCCTTAAATGTAAGTATAACAGGTGTTACGTAAATTTTAAAGCTAGGAATATTTATGAGACACACTCGACTTTACGTCTTCCAATTAATATTGTAAGAATAACTACGATGTAACAACGTCATTGAAAAATCAATTGTATTTCCTTGAAAAGCTTCCGCGGTAGGTCTATATGAAACTTTAACGTACCAAACACCAATTTATTTTCGCCAGACGGAGGTACACTTCTGCAGAAAAGCTTTTCTGTTCAGAAAAATGTTGAAAAATTTCTCAACGTTGTATTCTTTCTTTAGCTATTCTTTGTAAATAATTCATAGGTATTGCTCGCACGACCACAATGGAGTATATTTTAGAATTAATAGTATGAACGTACTTTCAGTTTGTAATAAAGCGTGTATTGTGGAATAATGAATCTCTTATTATCCTGAAAATTGTAGGCCTTGTGTGTGATATTATTTTTGTAACTTGTTTGTTCAAAAAGGCGTTGATACTGATATTAAGTCTGCCTTGAAGGCCTCCGGAATCATTATTACCTAATTCGTTATTTATTCATTATCATTTTAATGTTTATTAAGACAGTTATAATATTCATATAGGAAGATCTATGTTCCACAAAACTCCTACAATAAAGCACTTTCTCTGTCCCATAAACTATATGGTTCTCTTTTACAATCATTTCCTTATCAAGATCATCAATATACATAAACCCATCCATAAATGGAAATCCAAACACAGTCCGCGACAAACCAATGACACTGATTTCATAAACATTTACTACTCTATAAACCTAACCGCTTCGTTCAATAAACCGACACGATTAACCGAAGACGAAGCCGTAAACGACACTAGTGTAGTAAAACGTTAGAAACTAATAAAAGTTGACGTGTGTAGCCATCTGAAAGATCATCACATGTGCGACAAATGAGCGGCTATTTTTTACTCACTTACTCTCATCCAGGGACGTAGTTGATCCTAAAGGGGCCCTGATAACACAACAAAAATCAGGCAGCTTGAACCTGAGTGTGGTGAAACTCAAAAAGTACATAAGTTTTTTCGCAAAATTAATAATAAGGTATTGTACTACCGTTGTTTAAACTAAGGTGTTAAGAATAAAATGAGATAACAATTTGAGAAAAGAGCTCGGTCATGCTTCGCAGGAACGAACTTCTTAATGTAGAAAGAGAGAAGCGATCTCGAAAAATTTTCAATTTTCTAGATATTGCGTGATATGTCCAGAAAACTGATTTGTTAATTAAGGGTCTAAAGTTATGTTTTATTAATTAAGGGTCTATAGTTAAGAAGGACCCCTTCTGCTCAGGAGCCCCGTGTCATTGATATGACTGATACGACAGTACAGTCCTGCTCTCTTCGCAAAGGGCATTGAACGGTAACGTTAGTGTAGTGTTGGACAAAGCCTTGAGAAAACTTGCCGTACTTTTTTATCTGCCAGGGGTAATCAATAGAGGTAGCGACATTAATCTTTGCTTCAATTGGAGGTATCAATCATTTGTTGTTAACACCTCATTGGTCTAGTGACTTCGTTTACTTATCAAGAGGCCTTGATTTGGTATGGCAAAAAATTTGAGTCATCTATAATTGGAATGGTGTACCAATAAAAAAGGTATGAGGTGTCTATCGTATCGTTCAACTCGGAATTTTAATTGCGTCTGGTGCGATTGGCCTTTTTCTAATACTGTCCCAAATTCTGCCAATAGTCAGCTTATTATTGACCGTCATCGTCATATCTTCATCTATTTCTTTGAATACGATAATAACAATAACTGCACCTTTATCAACTATCTTCCTAAAATCAGCAGCCATTACAACTTCAAATTCTTAATACCTTTGAAGTACAACTTTTTCATTTTTTTCTCTCAGTTCTCACCAGTTTACCATCTTTAGTTTGATCTCGAATGTCGTAATAAGGTAATTTCGAGCTGTGACCATTAAAAAAGGAATAAATCTCTCTAATGTGCTGTGAACACGACTTTGTGGTTTGACGATGACACAACGACGAAATGTCAAAGATGACGTTTGGTGTCAATTAGAAAGTTACCACAGCTTTTTATGAAGCTTAATGATTTGATTCTTTTTTTGTTACGTTTATTTGTGTGGTTAGTTAAATTGGGTTGATTTAAAAAGTGTGTTGAAAGAGTTAACGAAGTTGGTTATGATTCATTAATGTTTTACTTAAATCCATGCCTGTTTCAATCAATTTCAGAATACTACAAGTATTTTAATGACTTTTTAAATATTATTTTGTGTTATTGCGTACTTTATTGTTCTTCGAAAATTCTATGAAGACTTTCCATATAATTCTTCTATAATTTTATTTAGGGTTGTTTCATACATACATACCTCTATTAGTTCTCTGTCACTTTCCTCACCTCCCATCATTACTATTATGTAATCTATAAAACATGAACTTGAAAGTGTAAAGCATTATTTTTCCAATCATTCAATTCCACTAAACAATATGGCCTACCAAGATTAAGTATGCATTGTTCCATTCGGAATTCAAATTCCCTATCTACTACTACACCAATCAACGTCGGAGCAATTCGGCTATTGTCGGCCATTGTCGCTTCTGCAGTCTCTTCACAGTTAATTTACCTAGCATTGCTATCAAAATCACAGTGAGCTTTATGCTTAAAGCATTAAGATTGAATTTTGTTGTTACCAGTCATAAGTCTGTCAAAATCAGTGTTCTCAAAGATCATTCAAATAAGGTTGCGTTTAGGTTGTCTCTGTCAGAATATTAAATCATTGTGAAGAGACCGTAGCTATCAATCCAAGCGTTTAGCGCCACGAAGCGTGTAAACGCCTTATAACAGCTTGACGCGAACAAAAGCGTTATTTAATGCCATTATAATACCCTTGTGAGAGTGGGCGATGATGGTATCACATGGTGATAAGTGGACGATCGTCACACTCGTACAATTTCTCTGTTTAGTTGGTTCATTGATGTTTAATGGATTTTAGTGGCTGTTTATAGCTTTGATATTAGATTGAAAAAAAATGTTACCAAAACAATCTTTACCTGAACAGGGTAGGTGGGCCCGCGTAGTTGATTATGGCCCACTCCCTCTCACAGAGAGGAAGAGTGGGTCCCAGCAGTGGGAAAATTATAGGCTGATGATGATGAACAGATAGGTAGGTACTTATTTTTCTTCTCATTATAGTGAAACCACACCGGAATGTGCTAGAAACGAAAATTCACAAAATATAATGTGACATCTATCAACCAACACTGGGTCTACGTGATGGACTGAGCCAGGCCTGTTTCCCAGTAGTGGGAACGCCAAATTGTGACCAGATCTCAAGCAGAAAGAAAGAAATAGTCCATGTCTGTATACAAACTTGTCCTGTTTGTTGGACTCGTAAATACACTCGGGTGGGATAAGTAATATTAACCCCAAAACGCGAGTAAAACCTCGTTGAAAAAGGTATTCTCTAATTAAATAAATATCATTATTTAACTAATTACTTACTTCCCTTAAAAACGATCTCAACCAAATAAAATCAAAACTCAATGCCTCAAAATTCTAAAATACATTTCACTCAAACGAAAAACCTGCAATTTTTCGGCTTCCAAACCACGAGGTGGGTCGACAAACCCCTTTCAAGCATTCGGAAAGCGAAAATCGTAGTTGAAACCAAATATTCAGTGTAAAATCTTTAAAGGTTTTAATTATACTAAGTGGGAGGAGCGAAGGGAGACCAAGATCAATCTATTTAATGCAAAGACATTAAACTATATACGAGCAGTAGACGGGACATCACGAAGAAATTTGTGATCCAAAATTTTTTACCAATAGGTAAAAAGTCCCTCAGTCTAGTAGTCGCGTTGCTATGCAACGCTTAGATAGTGCTACTGACGCACGGCATCAATAATTTTGTATGACAATTTTCCCAATGCCCGCTCTATATGTTCTTTTAAATCTCTTTGATTTAATGCGAGAGATACCTGTCCGGGGCAAAAACGATGTTTCCGTCGACCACACCATCCATTACTGGGCTAACGAGAATTCGGGAACGATATTTTGGAGTTGGAACGTCGATAAAACGCAAACTAGTTGCAATTGTTGGTTTGCACTTTGGCACCGCGATGTTTTCCGTGTTTGCGCCAATGGTCGTCGCGTCGGTGGAGCAATTGGCAAGCCAAGTTGTTCTACTTATGAAGTTTTAATATGAATGATAAAAATGTTTTTATTTTGGAAACAACCTATTCTTTATTAAAATAATAAATAATCAAGGAAAATAGGATCATGACACCAACAAGTTTTCCTGAAATCATTTTGTTAGACAAATTGTCAGAATGAAAAAACGCTCTGTTTCACATTTTAGATTTTATCTTCATGAAATGGAATAGATGTTTGCAGAGCAGACACTAGAAAAAAAAACGGTAAAATTTTCTTCAAGTTACCAACTTAACTTTATTTTAAGTTCTAACCAATAGTTAACCAAGGTACCACCCACAACTTCCTTAACCAGCTATACCAACATTTAAACCAAATAACCCAGTCCAAAACTTCGAAAGTACGAAAATGATAAATTCAAATCGTAAATGAAAATGCGCGAAAGCAGTAAGTGGGTCATAATTAATGAACTCGTTAGAGCAACTTATAATTAGCATGTAGTTGCATACTAATTGTATTGCCCAAAGCGAACCTGGATAAGACAGACTTTACCGACCACATTGTCGATTCTGCTGTATTGATGCTTTTACTAATTCATTGAAGAATTTAATTAATAAACATCCGAATTGAGAACTTTCTCCTTTTAGAAGTCGGTTAAAAATGACTGGTAGTGACAGTAGTGGTGATTGTAGGTGGATTTGCTTTATAACTACGGCTCTCAAAATTAGTAGTAAAGTAAAACCAATAATATGTTCTTGAACTAAAACTCCAAGGTGTGTCACCCACCAATCCGAACTGAATCCGCGTGGTATGGCAGCTATAGCTTCTCTATAGCATCAAGAGGAGGCCTGTGCCCCAGCAGTGGAAACATGCACTAATTATGCATGTGACAAAACGCAAGTGTAAATAAATATAAATTCAAAGAGGTAACCCCCTAAATAGGGCGGTCAATGCGCCCTCACGCTCTCTCAAGACATTACCCGACAGATTTCAAAAGTGTCTCCATCCCGGTCTCCCCCGTCAAATTAACTAGACTTTTTAAGTTGGCCGGATAAATTTTAAATTAGATTAAGCCCCAGGGCGATCGTGACGGCGCAAAGAGTATGAATGATGACTTAAAGTATACTTACATTGTATGAAATGTATATCAAATGCTGACCAATTTAGTTTGAACTGTCAAGCTTTTGATTTCCATTGAAGGTGTGTTTTTCCCTTAGCTGGTCGTCAGATAGTTACACAATCATTATAAAATTGAAGCAATGTATATTTTCCGGTGATATAATTGTATGTTTGTGTGTGGGGTCCCGTTAGGCGCATCGCTGCAACGGTACGACCGTATAAACGGATTTCCTGAGTTCAATTCCCAGGCAAGTGTGGAATTTTTAGTGCTCTGGTAGAGAGGCGACTGTTTTTTGTTTTGTAGGAGATGGGAATTGAATTTGAGATATCGTATTGCTGTGTTGAGCTATTATAGTAGTTGATTTTTTTTGCGAAGCCGATTATCTGTCTTTGATGTTGAGTTATTAACTGGGATTTTTTTTCTTGTGGATTTTGTTGGGAATGCAGCTGCTACGTGATGTCAAGCCGCTTAAATACCGTATAGTTCAAATAGATTCTTTTTCTAATTCAAAATCATCAATTAATAGTTTCCTTGTAGATTACAAAAACGATCAGATTGAGATTTAACGTAAGTACCTATAACAAAACTGGATATTGGTTATCCTCATAAAAAGCTGTTTTCCTTGAGAACGTTGTATGTAGGTAAATAAAACTAAACATCTATCTTTTTAATGCTTTATACAACATACTTTTAACCTGACAAACTTACCAATGAAATGGAATAGGAGCTAAAAATTCTGCTCTAGTGGCTCGAAAGTCGAGCTCAGTTTGGATAAGTTCCAAATTGTGTGACAATGATGCAGTTAGAGCGCTGTCAAAAATGGCTCGAGTTTAATAAAAATGTCGAGGCAAAGCTTTGGGGTTAGTTTATGATGAACATTGATGTTAGTGTTTGAAGTGTCGATTGGGGTATTCAGTAGAATCGATAGGAAAAATATATTTGGTTGGCAAAATAAAACTAGGAATTATTATGATCGTATAAAACTGCTGTGTAGTTTGTAGACTATGTAGGTATATCATCATGCCATCGACACTGAGAACTCTTTCTCACCTTTTTGAAATCAAGGAAGCTCAATAAAATCAAGCTACTAGCTCTCAGTCTTACAGAATGCAACTGAGAATCATTACGACTACCTATATTACTTCCATAATCCAGTTACTGGTAAAAACGAAACCCACTTTTTTTAATGTGGTAAAATCATCAAATTAGTCCCACCACCCCGGGCAGAGCGGGAGGGATTCCCACACTCATACTGACTAAAATCCACGGTGACCTTCAATAGCCCTTTATGTTCCGGGGTCATGGCAATGAGATATATCCCGCGACCATACGAAACCCCTTGGTAAGCTTGTGTAAAAAAAAAACAAATCTTTCGCAATTTACAAACGAATTTCTACCTGCTCAAAAAATTCCACTCCAAAAACTTTATTTAGGCATGTTGGTACTATCCGCGTAACTCCAGGTATCGGGGTCAAAATATGCACCAGCAGTAACAGGTTAGTGCCCTACAAATGCCACACTGACCCCTTTTTACCCCTGTTGACATTTATACTGCGAAGGGACCGTCAGGTGCCAAGCTCTATAATTAAATGAGGGGTTTACATGAATATTAACACAGCCATGGCCTGTAGATGTCACTAGAGACTATTCTTTTTGGTTTCATTGAACTTGTCCTATGTGAAACATATCATTATATTGTCAGGATAACTCTGCTATTAAATAGAAAATTCAATAAGCAGTTTGTTCACCCTCTGATTTAATGGGATTTAAAATATACAACGTGTAACGTTAATAGCGCAAAAACTTTCGAACGGTAACTCAGCCCATGTTACTGAACAATGTTTGTCCCAAGACTTTTGGAAATTCGCAAAAAAAAAATAACCGACTTCAAAAGCAACCACAACAAAAAAGGATAAAATAACTTAAATCAGAACTTTTCTATCGAAGTCGGTGGCAGAAATGTCTATAATATGAAATAAAAAACAAAGCCAAATTGAAGCAACAACAACCTTTTAGTTTCCCGTGCACATGCGTTAATACCTCCACCAAAGTTTGACCTACCTATACCTACTCTAAAGATAACATAATCATATCCAATGACACATGAAACGAACCACGATAGCGCTCATATCTCTTAATTCGCTCCATTAAGACCCGTATCACAGATTACCAGCATCCGTACCGAAGTCTTTGTGCAATGATTGTTGGATACAGATGCTGGTCGCTCATGGAAGGAAACAATTAACTGTTTTGTTGATGGCTAAGAAAATAACAGTGATAAATTGGTAAGGGAAATATTATGAACTTCATTACGAAATATTTCTTAGAATTCTTAAATTATGTTATTCTGTACAAGTTAGTCCACTTGGAGATCAGAAATTGTCACACAGAAACGTACTATGATAAAAGGCTGAGTATATCTTAACCAGGTATTCCAGTTTACCAAGCATAATCAAAATCCATTCGTTTACTAAAGTGTATTAAGTAACAGACATCACAGGCAGAATCACTTTAGCATATCTCAGAATTATGTAAAGTTAACACTCACGATCATTATAATATTGAAAACTGCTGAAAATGAGATCGGTTTTCGACTTCTAATTTTCTTTTTCTTAAATTTGTATTCTGGATCCAAAAACAGTACAATAGGATTACATAAAAGATCAATTATAAATATTTACAGAAATATGCTACGATTTAAATCTAACATCTTGCTTAAAAAATACCATAAACAAAACAAACATTGTAGTTGCGAAAGACGGCAACAGAAGTACTAATAGAAAACACACTCTTGAAATTTCTAAATACAGCATTTTGCGTTTGCTAACAAACTATGCAATGCTAAAACCACCAAACATACCAGATAGAGAATTTAGGTGTCACGCCTAATTAAACCATAAGTCGAAACTATTTCTATATACAAACTCCAAGCATGAATTAGTACAGAACTCTGCCTACGTAGTTAGGTTAGCATAGCGTGAAGACGAACCACCTAGTTCTCATACATAAAGTTAGTCCATTCAAAGTTCCCGTCACTAGAGGTTGTATTAAACATAACGGAACAAACTTTTGTATGAATGTTTTAGTATAATTTAAAACTAGTTGGGTTAGTATGTTGGTATGGACTTTTGTGGCGAAACATAAGGCTTGTGTGGCATAAACATAAGGCTAGTATGGCATAAAAATAATCAGCCTATTATGTTGCTACTCCTGGGACACAGGCCTACTCTCTGTGAAAGGGATCGGTCTGTAAGTCACCGTGCAGGTCAGTAGATGTCATGTCTTTAATTGTTGGTTCTAGAACGTGCCGATTTCCTGGCAATGTTTCCATCACCGTTTTGAAAGCAGTGGTGATGAAATAAATTACATTACGTGTTGAACATCTTTTTTCTTAGCAAAATCATCAAATGAGTCCTCCCACCCAGGGTAGAGCAGGAGGAACTGTCAGACTCGTACTGACTAAAATCCACTCAATAGCCCTTTATGTTCCGGGGTTACGGTAATGAGATAATGGTGTCTAAAGGCCATTGGCGGCTATGCACATTATGCGTTGGCTTGCAGACGGCGAGTACGACAGAGATCCCGATAATGCGCCGCAGTCGCAGGGTATCGTCTCAGTTCAGCCTTGTAGTGGAACACTGCTCGCTGACCGATCAGGAGCCAGGCCAGAGTTGTTGGCGCATTAGGTTATTAAAAACCGCTTTCGATCTCCAATAATGAATATGTTGAGAAAAACTTAACACTATCCATAGTTTTCCCTATGCGCAAACTCAAAAGATTTTTCATAAAAGATCGGAGCTTTTAACCTACATTCACCCCAGCCCCAACTAAACTGGAGAGAAAAAATAAACTTCGAAACAAAAAGAAAACTCTAAGTAAGCGTGTTAATGATTGTAGAAAAAACTTAAATTAAAACAACAGAATCCCGAGTTTTGTACGAAGAATAAGAAAATGTCCCGAGAGCACGATATCTACACCACGCTCCAATTGGAAGGGGGTAAGCAGAGGTGATTAAATTAAATTGTTACGAGCTGGGGTGTTAAGAAAATGTACTGAGTAGAAAGAAAACAAGGTACTTGGTATAGGTACATAGATGTATACTTATTTCAAGAGACATGTAAAGATGTCGCGAGACTTATCTCATTACCGTGACCCTGGAACATACAGGGCTATTGAAGACACCGTGCATTTTAGTCAGTACGAGTCTGACAGTCCCTCGCGATTCGCCTGCTTTTCTGCCCATCCTGTCCAGCTGCCGCAGCTGGCATCAGGATTTGAGGCAAGGGACAAAATTGTGACTACATATAATGCCAAACAATTTAAGTCCATCGACACACAAAGAAGAAGACAGGTTTCTTGAAATGGATGAAGTCGCGGGCAGATGTTGTAGTTAATTTACAAAAAAGGTTATCGAGAAAACTGTTGAAAATGAGATCGGGTTTTCGACTTCAAATTATGTTTTTTTTTCTGGATCCAAAAACAGTACAAAAGTTTTTATTAATAGGTCATTATAAATATTTTCAGAAATATGCTACGATTCACCTCTCATGTCCTCATTCAAAAACCAACTATGACTTGTTCAGAATAAGCTAGAAATTCCAACATCAATATGACTCAATTATCCAGTCCTTTGAGACCATCTGTGGCGTGTGTAACAGTACATGCACGCTCTATGTGTCTCTGCCACGTGTGGTATGACCTTCAGACTTGTTCCAACTTTATACTTCTCGTTTTATGAAGTAACTTTAATGACTGCTGGGTATTGGGACTACTCTCAGTATTATACTTTTCTAGTGGGGTGAGATACCGTTTAACCTATCATACCCAAAGGGATAGGAAACATTTCGCCATATACTTTTGATTCCTGTTTAATAGGGGCTTTTTTTGGGTGGACAAACATCAAATGAGACCTCCTGCTTTAGGTGAAGCAGAAGGAACGTTCTCGAAGGGTTTCTCTTAAGACATTCCCGTAGCCCTAGCAGACATGGCCCTATTGGATCACTATAAATTTATTGACAAGTGCCTCATGCGCGAGTGAGATGCAACATGGTGTCGACTCAGGTTAGGTCCTTGATCAGACCGCGAGCTACTCCTTACTCTCCGTCCGAAATTCCTTGATGCGAATCCATTACCCTGACACTGATTTTTAATTGCAACTGAGAAATTCCTAGCAGATGTCTGTTTGTTTCTCCTGGGTATCGAAACCTAATACCTCATGCTCACCAGTAGCTATTATGAACAGTAAACCAACCAGCATAATTACAAAAGAGCGAATTTGTTCACTCTCAAATCCGTTAATTAAAGTTAACGAGCACTGTACTTAAAAATTAAAGCTTACACCCGAAACCTCTGACTAAAAATCTTAAAATGTTAATTCCAAATTGCCAATCAAGCGTCCTGTACAAAATTTGTACGGGATCCCGAATAAATACCCAAATCCCGGCGGCCGGGACCGGACACGGGACTAATGTCGCGGGCAGCCGGACAAATAGAGCGCTGGATTAGC
This sequence comes from Agrotis segetum, assembly GCA_036375495.1. Lineage (NCBI taxonomy): Eukaryota > Metazoa > Arthropoda > Insecta > Lepidoptera > Noctuidae > Agrotis > Agrotis segetum. The sequence continues at coordinate 733,183 of JAQSVV010000208.1, forward strand.
GACGCCCTGATTAACTAAGCCTGATGTCAGCCTGTTTTGTTATGCACCCCTAGTACTTTCAAGAGATTGGGCATTATTTCGCTGCGTAGGTACGTCGCTGTTTTTGCGTCATGAAATTGGTGTCACACACAGTAGCAGAAACAATTTAAGGAAAATAACAAAACACTGATTCAGCACAATCGTCCATTGACCTTTGTGTAAAATATTCTGAATGTTAATCTCGCCAACCGTGGCGTAACAAAGTTGGTGATCCCGGATGGATCCTAAATCCCGTGGGGCGTCCCGGACACGGGAGTAATGTCGTGGCCAGCCGGACAAATACGATGTTGGATTAGCAACGCCTTGATTAACTAAGCTGTGGCGCCTATTTTGTTATGCACCCCTGGTATTTCACGAGATTGCATGTTTTTCTATACCTCTATAATTAAGGCTGTTGTTGTCGTCTATGAGGCTCTATGGACCTGTTTGGCGAGGGAGGGATAGAACCAAGCCAAAAAGCATGAATATTGATAAGTTTGACATTAAAACAAGTAATAATTTGGGTCGTTTTTCGCTTAACAGCCTTGACATTTCAGTTTTTTGTCTTTTATTCTAGTCTGTCTTTTAGTACAACTAGCTTCTGCCTCCGTCTTTGCTTGAAAGGATATCGTTGGATGTATCCGGAAATAACCTCCAAACTAGGCAGAGACATACAAACATTACCCCTTCTCATTATACAGTTCTGGCCAAAAAATTGACCAACACAATCACATTCAACATTCAAAGCAAATTGGCCCTTATTCCTATCCACAAACCCCACAAAATTATTAATAAAACCGCCTCCAACCTCAACATTATCACTCTCATCAACAGAGTAGAATCTTGCTTGTTCACCTGGGACCTGGTGCTTTATTGCATAATATGGGGTATAAGTGAGTGGCGCGCGCGGCCCTGCATAATGCTGCATAATGCTGGTCGCGTTGCATTAACATTTGCGTTGACTTGGCTCAAGTACACACGCGGTGGTTCCGTAATTAAAGGAGCGATGCGTGTGGTCTGGGGTCTGTGGAAAATTTAATATTATTGCAGGAAAAAGTTGGTGGTATTTCCTGCCAAACACCTCGTTTTTTTTACCAATGATTTCTGATGTCTGAGCAGTGGTGGTCCAGTGGTATCGGCCCCGACTTACGAGTCGTGGGTTTGTACCCAGCCAGGCGCATTACTTTGTGTAATTTATTTCATCACCACTGCTCTCAAAACGAAGAAGGAAAACATCGTGAGGAAACCAGCATGTTCTAGAACCAAAAATTCGACGACATGTGACATCTACCAACACGTACTAGGCCCGCATGGTGTGTTTATGGCCCACTCCCTCTCACAGAGAGGAGGCCTGTGTCCCAGCAGTGGGAACATAATAGGCTAATGATGATGATGATTTCTGGTGTCTAGCCCTAGTTTATCACTAGTGGTTGTCATCAAAGTGTAGAATAGTCACGTCAACAATCATGACTTTCAGTGGTGGCCAACGGAAATATCAAAGTTGTTTCTCAATCCAATGGTGGGAAAACTGGGAGTGAACATTGGGATTCATCGCCAGTCAATATAAGCATGGATTAAATTTTTTGACCGATTACTAAAAAGGATGAGGTTTTCTTCAAGTCTTGAGTTAAGTATGGGAAGATTCATTCTCAAGAAAGAAGTTTGGATCCACAATCTAGAAAAATCTGAATTCGTTAGTCAGCCAATAAAAGACGGTATGATGGTGATGACTCTCCTTTCAAAATAGCTTCATGTATGTTGTAGAACGCTAACGACACTCCTTTGTTTCGCACTCATACCTTGGCGCTAAATAATGTTCAACACGTACGATACAAAGATATATGAGCAACGTAAACAAAGACGCAGCTAATTACAAAATCGTGTGCAACATACAACCTCATTCCTCGATATTGCTTGGCTTCAACAACTCAAATGATGTCATCATAAATGATACCTACTAGTATCATACATTTATCTTCGAGTCAGGTAGTTTGTCACCTCTTCAAGGTGCGTCTAAACGGGCAACATTTTTATTGCCATGTGTGGCTGCAATACCATAGCCGGCAATATTGCCAGCAATTACAGACGGACAGTGCAATAATATAATATGACAATATTTTGAATATTTGCCGCCACCCAATTTTGATTTGGCTTTAAGACAAGTCGTATGAGCCGTACTGGTTTAGACATATTGCCGAGACTACATCAAAATCGGCCGGAAATTTTGTACCCACATATTGCAGTAAATATGTCGCCCGTTTAGATGTCTTTAGTATTGCGAAACATAATATATGACACTTTTTTATTGTGGTGTCGGGTGTATAAGGCACACATTAAAGTGCTAATGCTCGCATTAAAAAGTTAACGCGTTCGTTGAAGTTTGTAATGCGTTGACACGTGCACAGTGAGAACTCCAGACAGTTGAACAACGATTTCATTTACAGCAAAAGGTTAAAAAAAGCAAAGAAATATTTCTTTCTGCTCTCGTTTTAAAAGAAGAGATGTTACTCAACTGAAATGACTTGATTTATAGAGAAGGTTCTGGTATGAGGTACGGGGTTTTTTTTTCCTCCATTGGTCCTGTTTTAGGTTATCATCAAATGAGTCCTCCCGTCCTACGTATAGCTGAAAGGGCTTTCAGACTCGACTATCTTTTGCCCTAATAAATATCCTCCCCGTTCTCTTGGTTCCCAGGGCCACTGTTTCGCGTTTGGCCTTAATAGGGCCAAAAGTCACGGGCAGAAGCTAGTGTTAAATAATGTGAAATTGACAAAACGTTTCTACTTAATATTCAATTATTATAGTAATCAAAATATCCCTGAATAGTTTGGAGGCATTTTGCACATGTTAATCGTAAATGTTTTCCACATTTTGAGTAGTAAAATGTTAATGACATGTCATTAAAGTTGTTATTATCATTAAACATTGTAAGGGAGTTCGTTTTATCATCTGTATATAAATGTTTTGTTAATCTAGCGGTCGCCAGCATGACTACTAAGCTTTATAATGGTCTAAAGATGCGACTCCTAGATCGGGCAATGAGTTATTGGGTTATATCATTCGATATTTTTTTTCAGTAGCTGCCATGGAGTATGGGTTATTTTTGATAGCATTAGACCATCAACAATAATCTCAATTATATGCGTTTTTTAATATAACTGTTGACATGTGGCTGCGTTATTAGGAGCACCTCTACGTCTAGCTCTTGTATATTAAAATATGACGATTAAAAGCATGTTTCGATTTAATGCAAGGTCGAAAAATTCAAGATCAAATCCGAGATTTTCTAAAGGGTAATCCGAAATGAAATTTCTCGAAACTGATGGTCGAGGAGCAATAGTGGCCCAATAGTATCGGTCCCGACTTACGAGTAGTAGGTCGTGGGTTCAAACCGTGCCAGGCGCATTACTTTGTGTAATTTATTTCATCACCACTGCTCTCAAAACGGTGAAGGAAAACATCGTGAGGAAACCGGCATATCCTAAAACCAAAAATTCGAAGACGTGTGACAGCCACCAACCCACACTGGGCCCGTGTGGTGGTTTATAGGCCACCGCCTCTCTTAGAGAAAAGGCCTATGGCCCAGCAGTGGGACAAGCTGATGATGATGGTCGACAGAGTAAGAGATTCTTGGATTGGAGAACACGTTTATAGTTAGCTTGTTCAGTCTGGATAGGAAAAGCAACGTATTCTTATTTCATAATAAGGACCTCAACAAAGGTTTTCCCACGAAATAACATAAAATTGAACCATTAATTTCCGTGTCTTTTATGGTCCAACGTTTGTTTTTGCCAATCAGTCCTTTCAAGGCGTTCCTGCTTACCTTTTTACCTCCACTACAATAAGGTGATTAATAGCGATCTTTTGTCTTCAGAGCGTGGGTAGAAAGGCACATACTTAGAACCACCATTGGATAGGCTCCAACAGAAGTTCCATTTTAAATACATAACGAAAGACCGGTACAAAAGCAGTACTTGTTGATCCTTTATCATCACCATCTGCCTAGTCATTTCCCAACTATTTTGGAGTCGGCTCCGAGACACGGAGATAATCGCTAAACGGATGGTCACCCATCCACAGACCAACCATGGCAAGCGCAGCTTAACCCGGAAGATCGGTTGTGCGACTTTAATTATTTAAGCACGAGCCCATCGTGTATTTTTTTGTCCAAATTAAATTACCTTAAAAAGCGGGAAGTTTAATTTACAAAAAGTCTTTGCCTGTTGCCTAACAACGGCAACAGGCAGACTTTTTATATCGTGCAAAAATAAGCAAAACAATCACGTTTGCTGTTTGGGACCCTAAGATGTAATAATATATTTTATCCTGTTTTTTTTTTGTTACATTGGCAATAGAAATACATTATCTATCACACGTTTGAATATTTACAGTTCATGATATAATAGAGTCTGTCTGGTTATATACGGACGCATAGATAGACAAAAATAGCTATGTTGGACTTGTCCTTCTGTCCTATGTATTCCACAGTCGCACACTTAGATCACAGCCTATATAAATACCTACTGCATTGTTTACTTAGGAGGCGATGATGTCACCCGGCGTATAGACAAACATTACTGCCGACCGACTTGATAAATACTTAGCGAACCAACTTGATACATACTTAACTAAGATTTATGTGTTTCTGAAGAGTATTGGTAAGAATGTTAAAGTAAACGAAGATTTGTAAGCTAATGCAGCGCTCACACAGTCTTGTATCGGGTATAGGTTTATGCCTGGTTGTCATATGTGTTAATGCTGTCTTAGGAATGACCGGTGTCATGTTAGCCGTAGAAAAAATGTTCTGTATTATCTTATTCTAATAAACGGACTAAAGTGCTTAAAACTCTTGTGATTATTCATGCCCGAATAGGTTATGGGCCCAGCGGACTATATACTATTGATTTCGTGAGTTTCAGATAGTAAATACAGCGAAAAGTTGTGATTAAATAATGGACTTGTCCGTTGACGTTCGTGAAAAGTGAACTCGCCCAAGATTTTGAAAATATCCGTTTTTTCGTCAAATAACGTTTTAAACATTATTATGGCTGCGTCTATTAAGATTGAACCATTAGGTTCTAATAATTATGATACGTGGAAGATTCACATGAGAGCCATTTTGAAGAAAAATGATTTGTGGGAATACGTATCGGGTGCAATACCGAAACCGGCACGCACCGACCCTAAGTATCCAGATTGGGTGAAAATGGACGGTAAAGCAGAATCAGATATATTGTTGGCCGTCAGTCCTAGTGAGCTCGCAGCATTAGATGGTTTAGATACCTCAAAACAGGTATGGGATAAATTGAAATCAATGTATGAATCGAGCGGGCCAGCTCGTAAAGCATCATTATTGAAAAGACTTGTACTGACGCGAATGAATGAAGGAGACGACCTTCGAAAGCATATTGCAGATTTTTTTTGACGCTGTTAAAAAACTGAAAGAAATCGGTTTAGTGGTGATTGACGAGTTATTGGCAATTTTACTGCTATATAGCCTCCCAGATTCTTTTACTATGTTTCGTACTGCAATGGAATCGCGGGATGATCTACCTTCTACAGAAATACTCAAGGTAAAGATTGTCGAAGATTATGAAGGGAGAAAAGTCACCACACAGGACCAAGGTGCTATGTTTGTCAAACGCACTAATAAGGCGCATCCGAAGAGTAATGCGCACGATAACACTCCATACAGCAATAAAACACAAGTAGAATGTTATCGTTGTGGTCGTCGTGGACATATTGCAAGAGAATGTAAAACTAAAAATGTATACAAAAATAAGCATAGTGCAAAGCAGGCAGAACGCAGTGAGAGTTCGGAGCGGCAAGAATACACGACAATGTTTAGCATGACCGAAGAGGTTTGTACCGGTGAACAGAGTAGTCGTATTTGGTGTATCGATAGTGGATGCACAGGACACATGTGCAATGATAAGCGCATGATAAAAGGATTTACGCGACTGGACAATGAACTTAATTTAGCAAATCATGAGAGTACACAAATAACTGGGACAGGTCAAGTCAGTATTTCTGTTGACACAGGTTGTGAAAAACGCCTAGTAGACATTCAGAAAGTGTTCTACGTGCCAGACTTAAGAACAAGTCTTTTGTCAGTGTCAAAAATGACAGATCATGGATTTGAAGTTCATTTTACTAAGCAAGATGCTGTTGTTATTGATAAGAACAAAAAGGTTCATATAAGAGCTGACCGTGTAGGTAATTTATACCATGTAAGATTGGGTCAGCAGTATTCCAATAATGTACAAATGGTGAAAAAGCCAATTGACATGTGGCACGAGCGCTTGGGACACATTAATGAGCGTGATCTCAAAGCTATGGCCAAGAACAACTTAGTACATGGTCTAAAGTTGGATGACAGTGAGAAATTGTCAGATTGTGAAACATGTTTAAGTCAAAAAATGACATGTAAACCATTCCCTAAAAGCGGTGGTGAAGGACGTACAAACTCTTTATTAGAGATAGTACACACTGATGTATGTGGCCCAATGAGACATGAGTCATATGGTAAGAAGAAGTATTTTGTCACATTCATTGATGACAAATCTCGCTGGTGTGAAGTTTATTTTATTGCAAACAAAAGTGATGTTTTTAAAGTATTTAAAGAATACAAAGCATTCGTAGAGAACTTAACAGGTATGAAGATAAAGCATTTACAGTCAGATAACGGAAGAGAATATATAAATAAAGAATTTGATGATTTCTTGAAAAAAGAAGGAATTCAAAGAAGATTATCTGTACCATACACACCACAACAGAATGGTGTAGCTGAGAGGAAAAATAGAACTCTGATTGAGATGGCTCGATGTATGATGCATCAAGCTGGAAGCCCTCCAGGATTTTGGGCTGAAGCTATAAATACAGCTAATTTTATAAGAAACCGATGTCCTACTTTTGCGTTGAAAGGTGAAATACCTTACACTGTATGGAAAGGGAAAAAGCCTACAGTAATTTACATGAATACGTTTGGATCAAAGTTATACTATAAAGAAAAAGGGACAAAGAAAGGTAAATTCGATGCTAATTCCGAATTTGGAATCTTTATGGGGTATGACAATCAATCCAAAGCTTATAGAATTCATGACCCTAAAACTAAGAAAATTATTATAGCAAGAGATGTTAATTTTATGAAAGAGAGCGCATTTGATAACCAATATGAAGAAATTCTTGAAAGCGAAAATGAAGGAGATGAAAGAATGAATATAGATCTGAGTGTACAAACTCAAATTGAAGAGAAAGCAAAAGAGGACAGACCATACAAAAAGGTTACAAGAAATGAATCTAGATCAAGAGAGTCATTGGAAAATATACATGATAATTTGGAGACTGATAAAACAGAGACAATAACAAGAAAAAACCATTCAACTGTACTATGGGAAAAACTATGGGATAAACTGGTAGAACCTGCTAAAAGAGGTAGAGGGAGACCGAGACTGATACGTACAGGTCTGATAGGAAGACCTAGAAAGGAATATCGGTATCAGCAGAATGATGAGCAAGTCACAGAAGGTGAAACAGACGATGAAGAATCGGAAGTACAAATGTCAGCAGGCATGGTAACAGGTGATCCAGTTGATCCAATGACATGGGAGGAAGCCGAAAGAACGAGTGATTCTACAAATTGGAAAAATGCATTAGAAGATGAATATCTAGCCCAAATAAAAAATGAGACGTGGAATATAGTGCCACGACCAAATGATCGAAAAGTGATTGGCAATAGATTGGTATTTAAAAGTAAACTAACAGGAAAGAAAGTCCGTCTAGTTGCTAAAGGTTGTTCTCAACGGCCAGGGGAGGATTTCCATGAGACATCATCTCCGGTGGTTCGATCATCATCAATAAGATTGATAGCAGCACTATCATCAGAGTTAGGACTACAGATCCATCAAATGGACGTAGTGACTGCTTACTTGAATGGTACATTAGATGAAGAAGTGTATATGGAGATACCAGATTACATAGATAATGTACTGGATAAAATAATTACTAAGAAGCCGATTGGTGCACGCCGTCAAGTTGTTGAAGATGAGAAAATTATCAAAACAGCTAAGTTGTGGATGACAAAGATGAATGAATGTGATGATCCAGTATGTCTATTGAGGAAATCACTATATGGTTTGCGCCAGTCAGGTTTACAATGGCATAAAAAGTTAGTTAGTAGCTTAAAGTTGATAGGTCTAGAGCCAATGCCTCAAGATCCTTGTGTATTTGTGTCACAAAACAGACATAAAATAATGTTAATTGCTATATATGTTGATGACATAATTATTGCTACAAATGATCCAACATGGTTGAAAGATGTGAAAAAAGGATTAATGAATGAGTTTGACATGAAAGACTTAGGAGAAATAAGTACTTGTTTAGGTATTGAGTTTAAAATAGATGATGAAAATAGAGTATATTTAAATCAAAGAAAGTATGTTGAAAAGTTGTTAGAGAGATATGGTATGAGTGAGTGTAAGCCTATAAAAACTCCAATGGATGGTCTGGTCAAACTAGAAAAGCCGAAAGAGATTAAGACAGATGTTATGAGAAAGTTTCCTTATCAAAATTTAATTGGTGCATTAATGTATTTATCAGTGTCCACACGGCCTGATATTACTTATGCTGTGAACTATCTTAGTCAATTTAATACTAATTTTGATGTTCAACATTGGCAGGCAGCTAAGCGTGTGTTGAGATACCTAAAAGGTACCTCTAATTATGGTTTAATGTATGAGAGGACTGGTTTACCATTGTTTGGTGTGGTTGATGCTGACTGGGGTACAAATGCAATTGACCGTAGGTCCTACTCTGGGTATGCATTTATTTTGGCCGGTGCTCCAGTAAGTTGGGAGGCACGTAAGCAGAGAACTGTGGCGCTCTCAAGCACTGAAGCCGAATATATGGCAATTTCCGAAGCTGCTAAGGAAGCTATGTATTTGCAGGATATGTTGAGAAATGTGAGAATGGAATGTGAGGTTGTTACATTGTTCAATGATAATCAAGGCGCTATAAAACTTGCCGAGACAAGAAATTATCATTCCAGAACAAAACATGTGGACGTAAGACACCACTTTATTCGTGATTTATGCGAGAAAGGTGTTATTAATCTGAAATACTTGTGTACAGAGAGAATGCCAGCAGATGTTTTAACCAAAGGTTTGAGTGCAACAAAACATTATGAATGCTTAGGTAATCTAGGAATGATAGACAAATCAGATTAGCTCACAACTTCGAGGGGAGGTGTTAAAGTAAACGAAGATTTGTAAGCTAATGCAGCGCTCACACAGTCTTGTATCGGGTATAGGTTTATGCCTGGTTGTCATATGTGTTAATGCTGTCTTAGGAATGACCGGTGTCATGTTAGCCGTAGAAAAAATGTTCTGTATTATCTTATTCTAATAAACGGACTAAAGTGCTTAAAACTCTTGTGATTATTCATGCCCGAATAAAGAATTTATAATGTATGATTATGTTTAAGGAATACAAATACCTAGGTATTGATAAAAATGTAACCGCCTTCAAAAACAACCACAAAAAAGTGTAAAATAATCTACAAAATAACTTTTTTTTCGGAAGTCGGTGCCTTTGTTTTTTTTCTTTTCATTGTCTTTTTAGCCACCGACTTCCGAAAAAAAAGTTATTTTGTAGATTATTTTACACTTTTTTGTGGTTGTTTTTGAAGGCGGTTACATTTTTTTTGAAAAAGTTTTTATTTTACTCTTTTTAGTTTAAATATTCAACCCGAATTCTTGTCAAGAACATTATTCTCTTACATGTGCACTATAATTTTGTAATCCTTCGCACCAGTACTTACATCACTCATGTACACATTAAGCTAATAAAATTCCATATCTCAAAAATTACTAAACCGATTTTGATGAAACTTGCAGTATTCTCTAAGTTAAATGATACCTAGTACAAAAAAAAAAGAATTACTTAAATCGGACTTGTAGTTCCGGAGATATGCGAACACAAAGTAAATCAATCGATGCCTACTCCTTACTGTTAAGGAGTTGTACCTTCCATCATCAGGTCATCCACCTGAGATGATGATTATCAGATGCAAATACTTGAACAGCTTTAGAAAATATATGAAAATGGTACTATGTGCCTATAAAATTTGAAGGTTGCCCTCGATTTCCCTAGGATCCCATCATCAGATCCTGACCTGGTGATCATGGGACCAATTGGAAAGTATACCCTTTCAAACAAAAGAAAAAAATTCCAAATCGGTCCAGGCGTCTTCGAGAAATCGGGGAACATACATAAAAAAAAAAAAAAAAAAAAAAAAAAAAGATTCCGACGAATTGAGAACCTCCTCCTTTTTTTGAAGTCGGTTAAAAAGTGCATTTGGTCCGGTGATTAGAGCGATAAGTGATTATTTATGCATATTTTATGGACAGACGTTTGTATGATTCGATAAGACTATGTATGTATGTACGAATTATAGACGTGCAAATATTTATCTTTTGTTAGTAATGTAATCCTGTACGTATGCGTATACATATTTAATATTGTATTGCTTTTAATATTTGCTAACGAAATATTTTTCTTTGTTACAGATTTAGCGGGGATGACAGTAGCTCTACTTAGAGAATTTTCCTGGTGAGTATTCTTATGAAATTTCAACTTAAATCCCATACTTTAATTAAACTAATTCAATGAGGTACTGTGTCGGGTAGTAGGGGTTTTAGTACATTAAAAGCGCATGTATCTTGGAAGAAATGCATCTCACTACCAATTAGGCTATCAAGACTAAGTAAATGTATGTCAAACTGGTTGCAACACACTACTTTCGACTTCCAAGCAAACAGACAAGCAAGTAGGTCACGCAATAAAGAACCCTATCGTACAGAAAACGCCCCACTTTACCCCCTATTTAAAACTAGAACGCCTATAATAGGGTAATAGGGTGCATAATCTGCAGAAAATCTCGTACGGTGCACATAAAACGATAGTCGAGACATTTCTCGTTATCTCGCGTTCGTTCGGCGGGCGTTCGAGGCAAACGATTCGGAAAATCGAACGGAGCCGGCCCGTGTCGACTTCCATTACCGGTATTAGAGTTTCGAACGTTCGTCGCGATCACTATCGAAAGCGCGCGATAGCCCCCGTTTCGATCGCGGTTCTGAGATATAAATGCGAAGATTGACGGGCGTCTGATGTGATTTGGATGTTCAAATCCTGTGGAGGGAATATTTTTTATGAAGACTTTTTATAATAAATTATTTAATGAAGATTTAAGTAGTTTAAGTTAATATGTAGCTATAGTTATTGACGTCATTCGTTAACCGCGAATAATTTAATGTAATTGGTTTTCAATGAATCAGTATTTCTAGAAGTTTTATTGCAAAGCAAGTAACTACCTAGTTGGAATATACGCAGTACCTAGTTGCTGAATAATTGACACCGTGTTACGTAATCCTGTGTTTGTTGTATGAAAAATACAATAACATTTTACATTTTTTCGTAAAAATATTTGGAAGCCTTTGATGTATTAGCTTCGATAACTGTGCCAACTATCGAAGCTTTTGATATTGAATAAACTTCAAATAAACAAGCCGAATACATTGAAAAAAAAAAGGGCAGAGAGAATTTAATTCGTCGTTTAAAAAATGTTTGCCATTTACAAAAAAACAAAAAAACAATTACACATCGACGGATAACTCAATAATTTCTGGACGAAATATCACAGGGAAAAAAGTCCCCTGTCCGGAAACATTTCTAGACGCACAACGAATTGGGTAAGGGTAACGGCGGTAGATTCTGCGATACCAGGGTAAAAGACCCTCAAACTTGTTAAACAGGGGGATGCATATCGCTTCAGAGGAGACAATAGGAAATACAGAATTTGGTATTACGCTTCCTGTCCCCTGAGTATTGAAATACAGATTCCATTTTGCAACGTCAAAAAGTTTCCGGAATTATTCCGGTCGGGTAGTTTTTATTTTGCGAAATGTTTTTTTGATTGGTGTGCAGTGACTTTATTGTCTGTGACAGCATTAATATAATGATGATGTATGTAAGTAGATAAATATCTAAACGATTAATTTATGATAATTTTACTAGCTACACGATTAAATAAAAAAATGGTGACGTCTTCTGGACATCCATTATGTAGCAAAATTCATTTGAGCTGCATAAAGATGAATGAAACATAATTAAATGGACAATACAACAAAACAAATGAATGATCTATTCACCAGGTATTTCCGTTGATTTAACTCGGTACCATTTTACTTTAAACTTTGTACCTACAATTCTGCCTTTCTACACTAATGAATTACCGGCGATTCAACATTAGTAAGACTTACATGAATATTCGCCACAATTATCTCGTTATTTAGGTCGCCTGATAAGCGGACAGAGTAAACAGAGAAACAGAGAATGGAACTATGGACCAAAGAGTATTCACATGTATAGATGCGCCAAATGCTTAGCAATATCCAATATTTGATTGCTTGTACTCTAGGTAGGTGCTATCTTCATTATTGTTTACATTCGATTTTCGAATTCTGCGGTACTACTAATTATTCGTCGTGAAATTCCGCCCATGTATTTATTAGCGTGTCGTTATCTTTTTAAAAATCACGTTATGTCGGCTCTTGATTTTCCAAACCAGATCATCTCGAACGCTTGGCCAAAACACCAACTATGCTGTCAAAATTCCTCCGTAAATATATGCCATATAAAGGGACCGACCTAAACCGTTTACATTTTTCTTTGAAAGTAACCCATCCCAATCTAATCCCAAGTTAATTCCAATTATCCCAGGGTAATCACAGACTACCGCAATGAGTTCCTCTTATAAGCGGCACCAAAATGAATGCCAACACTTTCCCAAAGGTTCAATATATCTGACAATCTCTGTCAATTTCTCACACACCCGAAACAGGGGTACGAAACCTTTCCACAGCTAGTTATCGAACAATAGTAGTATTGTGTTGTCTATCCGGATTCAATCACTGGCCCTTTTGTTTAGCTACTCGATGACAAATTCGGATAGCTCGTGACATAGAGCGTTTTAATAATTTATGGTACGGGTTTGTTTACCTGCGCTGTTTGTGTGTAAGTGGTGAATTTTTGAACTGTTTGTTGCTGTCTGTGCTCAAAAGGGTGTAGTTGGATAATATAAAAGTGGGGATAAGTGCAGGCAGTCTTTTTTGACGTTCCGTAAATGCAGCTGGAAAGGGCTTAAGTTGGAATAAGTATTATCTCATGATTTGTACCTAAGTATTGGTGTATCTATGTTGGATGTATTGTTTCTTAAAATGATAGTACCACATTTTTCATTGTAAAAACTGCACATTTACAAAACACAGTTCCTTAAATCGTAAACCTCAAATAACCACACAATTAACATTATAAAAATAAATCATGTTTACTTTTAAACGTTGCGATCGCGTGTTTGTTTTCGAACAAGACAAAATATTTTTCATGCAATCACTTGTTAACATTGTGTATTAATGCACCAATTATATTAAAGAACAACGGCAAAAAGTGCACAGTGACAATCTGATATTAATCGTGTAAAAACCAGACGTCTTAATAAGCTCCACATGCTGCAACGAAACGCGAAACTCTTTTTTTAAACGTCAACTTGACGTTTGACATTCCGAATCGAGAACTCGACCGAACACAAAAACTCGTATTCGATGTCTCGTTACGTGTTAAAGAGAATTTACTACGCAATCCCTGCCCATTGATAGCGAGTTTCTTCGCGCGAAGTTTTGTGTTGCGAAAAAAATAATCGATCATTATTCGATTCTCGATTCACTCGTGGACATTTTACTGAGTAAGTACGACAGATGTCATTAAAAATCGAATGTGCCACTTGAGGATTGGTAATCGTTAATTATTTTGGGTAACTACTGAGCACGTTATGTTAATTGAATTAATATGTAGCCTTGTCGAAACGTATCACGCAATATGTCATCACCGAGGGAAGTATGATGACAGAGTACTGAGACATTCGTTCCCGGAAAAAAAAAGGCGAATGCAATGCCAGGAAACCGAAATGTGCATGAAATAAACCTGGCGTGCATGTCAGGATAACCCTGTAATTTCCCCTGTCCAATGTAGGGGTAAATTAAAGTTGTAATGCCAGGGTAGTCAACAATCGCGTCTTTCTTCCGTTGATATTTAAGTCTGTTATTAAAATAATTTTAAGTCTCAAACGTCCCTAACCCCACAATTAGCTAACCACTTCAAAATACAAAAATTTCGCACCTTGCATACAATTTAAAACATTTACTTTAAAGTTAACAATACTGCTCATAAAAAAACAAACACAAAGGCCGCCATCTTTGTCCATAAATTAAACTAATCTGACAGTGGGCTGATCAGTCAAAGTGTCAGAGTGAGGTGGGCACTGCGCCTGCGCCTCGCGTGTCAACTATCATCGTTCGCGATCAACGGCCTATCGCACGCAAGCCTCCCTGTGAAATGTTCCTTTTATATTTATTTTATATCCTTCGGTTTTACAAGCAGGTCACACGGACATACTTTTTTATTTATTTATACTCGTTCATTTTTTGTAAAACAATAGTACATTATGCAACGAGTGAATAAAGAGCGGATTTAAAGCGAGGGCCTTATAAATGAATCAAGAGCAAGCGAAGGATTTTAATGACTGAATCACGACCGCAGGGAGTGATTCATGATGATTGAATCACGAGCGAAGCGAGTGATTCAAGTATTTAAATCCTGAGCGACGCGAGTGATTCAGGCCCTCGATTTAAATCCGTTTTATTCACGAGTTACATACGATACTTTATACCATGACCACAAGAAAAATAATAATTAAGCGATAATAGATAGGTATTTAACGAAGAAAAAAAAGACAAAGGTGCGTTTACAAACATCTAAATTCACATACACAAACACCCAGATCCGAAACAAATAACTGTAGACCATACGAAAATTTGCTCCGTGCGGGAATCGAACCCACTGCACGCGACGAAGTAGTCCAATCGCTCCGTCACTGCGCCAACAAATTGACATTAAACTCGGAACAATGATATAAATAAGAGTAACATTATCCTAACAACACGGGGGCTGACGGGGGTGGACCGCAGCAATGTGTTCTAAATTCAAACACCAAAACAGTGAGAAAAAGAGCTTTTTCGTACCACTTGCTCAAAAAAGTGACATTCTATGCCACAAAAAGCGTACATAACAATAGTCATTATTAATCTGTTAAAAACAGCTTTCCCTAGGGAAAGAAAGTTGTACTGAATTTCATTCATCCTCTAGGGAGAGAATGTGATTTGAATTTCGAATACTTACCGATAGTGAACTACATCATCAGTCTGTCTTTACACCATTGAGTTTGTATGTAAAGCATTATACAAATTTTTGAAAAAGGAATACGCATTTATTATGCAGTTATGATTTAACATTACGAAAACCGAAGAGGCCGTATGATCTTGATGCCTTTGCTTTTCCGAGAATACAATATCATCTAGGAATTTGCCGCGTTTTGTTTTCTTCAAATACATAAACGTTGAGTTTATTTTAATTTATTTTTTTAAATAAGTTATTGTTAAATTTAAATGTTTAATTAATGCTTATCTCATACATATTATTATAACGTTAATTTTTTCGCAAGTGGTACGAAAAGTATAGTATTTTCCTCGGTGATAAAGCTGTCTTAGTCTTGGGTGAACTTAAATCCCTCGCTACACTCAGGACTCGTCTTAAATCCCTCGCTTCGCTCGTGATTTAAGTTTCTAACACCCTCGCTACGCTCGGGAGTAAGCCTCGAGTCCTTCGTTATGCTCGCGATTTAAATCGTCACCCGCGACAGAAGACACTGCTTTATCCCCTTGGTTAATAATCTACTATTTACTCACTGTTTTCAGTGAGTAAAAGTAACTTTTTAAAGTGGGAATGGTATAAATTACTGATTTTTTGATCATGAGGTCCTGGGTTTAGTAACTTCCAGATAAGTCAAACCGGGAGTTTCTCAGTAGCTCCCAAGAGTCTTTTGCCTCGTCTTCCTACTCGTCTTTCATCTTGTTATAAATCGGAGTTAAGGCACTTAAGGCTACACCGCTGCCTCACCTTTCAAAAGTGATTAGCGTAAATAAAGCTGTGAGTTATTTTTTTTCTAACCGTACCTAACTAATTGTAAAAGAATTAGTGACGGTGTGTGAGTAATAAAGTTACTAGTCACGTAAATTACTCAGACAAGCAAAGAAGGGTTATTGAAAAATAGGACTTATGAATAAAATGATTCATGCTGTAGAGCGTTCGTAACTTATGTCATAGTTAGTTTATATCATTAGATACACAAGTTTTTTTTTCAAAATATAACAAAATGCAGCTAGAGTTCTAAGAAGTCTTGTCCGACTTAGAAATAAGTGCTTTTCAATCTTGTACCACTTTGTAAAAGCATATTTCAAAGGAAGAAAATACAGGTTGCTCCATAAATGTAAGCCCATTTTACTTCAAATACTTTGTTTGAAGTTTTTATTTTGCGAATTCTTCCAGCCAGTTCAAACAAGTGAATTACTTTAGTAAAATAGTACGTTTCACTCACCCCACTTTACGCTTGCATTGTCGCGTACCCGCCAATTTTTGTTGAAGTCCCCTACTTTTTGAAATCGAAGAGTCTTTCGACTTAGGTACTTCTTTGCGCAAAAACTTTTAATTCCATGAAACAGGTATAGTACGTTAAATATGTAAATACTAAGATCTTTTGGTACTCGAATAAAAATAAGAAGAACACAACGTTGTTGTAAATGTTTGTGACTTTACAAAATGATAGAATACGTTGTTATATTGGCCACAAGTTTAAATTACATGAACAGTCACTCAAAATAGCTTTATAATATAAACAACTAAATATTAACAAGCTTCCTAATGAAAAATAATTTTACTGACACGGAACGCACTGAATTATTTTAAATTGAATTCAATATGGATGTTTATTTGATAAAAGCGAAACAAAAATGTGTGGTTAGCAAAATTAACATATTCAATTTTGTAAACACCTACATTGAACCTTTACAAAACAATTCAGCAATTAACACTGTACCCAAATTTAAACACTATTAGAATAATTGATTGCTGAATCACCTTTTTTGAATGCGAGTAGGTACCTACACTGTTTCATGTAAACATGTTTTTTTTTTTGCTGCAAATGAATACACAACATATTTTATTTATTCAATTCAGTACAAGATTCCAGAGTAAAAATTTCTTCCTGAAAATGAAAACAAATACAAATATTATTTACTTACTCAAAAATGTTACAATAGGGTGTGGGACACTGGATCCCGCACTAGGATATCCTGTGTTGCAGAATTCAGTCAAATGAAAGAAAACAGTTTTTTTTTCGAAATATTCACGAAGAACAAAACCGACAGCCTTTTTTTCATTTTACGAATCTTGCGCTTTAAGTATTTTCCTAAAAAATCAATATATCCCCACAAACTCATAGTAAGGGTGAATTGAAAGTCAAGTCACGCGCTACCAACTTCTTTCGTTGTTCGTATCACCCTCGCCTACTTCTGTTGCTACCCGTAAAACCCATAACTTCCGAATACATTGTAGCTTTTTACTCTAAACTTTTTGGTACTTCCAAAAATAAACGGCAATAGATATCGAGACATGCGTTTCGTTTTCATGGTTGATTTGGTTTCAAGCATGGGTGCTGTGGAAATTGTGTGTTGGTTATTGGCTTTTCATCACTGATAAGTTTGTGGGTCAAGTGATTGAGATGGGTTTGTATGGAGTTTAGGGAAAACCCTGTTAGTTGTACCGTTTTACTCCAACCTACTGCTAAACTAGTATATTAGATCAGAAAGTTGTACCTAATTTAAAAAAACACCCTATATTTTTTACTATCGTATATAACTCAGTATCGAACATCTGAAATACGCCGGGGTGCACTTGCCGCGAGTACTTGCAATGTTTTTTAATTTGAGTATGACTCACAGTTATTTACCAAACAGTTTCATGTTTACAGTTGTGGTTCCTGTTATTAAAAATAAAACTGGTAATGCCTCCGATGTGTCCAATTACAGGCCTATATCCCTGGCTACTGTGTCCGCTAAGGTACTGGACAGTCTGCTTGACAAACAATTGGCTGAGCACATTCAATTACACGACGCTCAGTTCGGCTTTAGGCCGGGGCTGTCCACTGAAACCGCCATATTGTGTCTGAAGCAGACTGTGCAATACTACAAGGATAGAAAAACGCCTGTCTTTGCCTGTTTTTTGGACCTATCGAAGGCATTTGATCTTGTAAATTATGACGTGTTGTGGGATAAGATGCTGTCTGAAACTTCTTTACCTGTTGAAGTTGTGTCCATATTTAAGTTTTGGTATAGCAATCAATGCAATAGTGTGAGGTGGAATGGTTCTCTGTCGAGTGCGTACCGGTTGAAATGCGGAGTGAGACAGGGGGGATTGAGCTCACCTCGCTTGTTCAATCTGTACATGAACCGGCTGATTGCTGAACTCAGCAACACTAAGATCGGATGTCATATTGACGCAGTGTGTACCAATAACCTTAGTTACGCGGACGATATGGTGTTGCTGAGTCCATCAATTGGTGCCATGAGACGGCTTGTGTCTATCTGTGAATCATATGCGGTGACTCATGGGCTCAAGTATAATGTTGGGAAGAGTGAAATAATGCTCTTCAAAGCAAGTGGCTTTTCTTACCCAACTTTTCCGAGTGTATCACTTTATGGCGCTCCACTGTCCAGGGTGTCTAAATTTAAATACTTGGGTTACTGGGTCACTGATGATTTAAGTGATAATATGGACATAGAAAGGGAACGCAGGTCGCTGGCTGTCCGTTGTAACATGCTGGCCCGCAGGTTTGCACGGTGTACGAACGAGGTCAAGATCACGCTTTTTAAAGCATATTGCCAATCTTTTTACACCTGCAACCTGTGGGTCACTTATTCGCAGCGGGCATACAGCGACCTGCGTGTCCAATACAACAATGCACTTAGGGTACTGTTGGGACTGCCATGGCGTTGCAGTGCGTCAGGGATGTTTGCTGAGGCGCGAGTTGATGGTTTTCCAGCTATCATAAGGAAAAGATGTGCCTCTCTGATCACTCGCGTTCGTGGTAGTTCCAACTCTATACTTGGTGTCTTTGCAGACCGGGGCGAGTCCCCCTTATGGCGAAGATGGGTGCGGCTTCATGTCGCAGTTTAATTTGTGTTCTGTTTCTGTTTTATTTTTTGTTGTTGTTTTGTATGCTAACATTAGTTGTTAAGAATATTGTTAGTAACAAACCTATGGACTAGTTCTGAAATAAATACTTATTATTATTATTATTGTAACAAACTTGATTTTTGCAAACATTTTTTTTTGTGAACAAATCAATGCTCGGTATTTTGAAGACTTATTTTTTTCATTAAACTTTTTGTAAGCTTTTTATATAATATTGCTTTTATACAAAAGCCTGTACATCATCGACTCATTAACCCACTTTTGATCTTTAGTATTGGAATCTGAATTCACATCGATTCGTAATTTGAAGTGGAAGAGAAGTTAATTGTTATTTATCAATGTGATAAAATTATAAGTTATTTATTTAGAAACATAAAATCAAAGAGACCCGTAATCGTAGGTCTCAAAAATCAGCCTAGTAACAATTATATTTTTTTTTTGTTTAGTGCCATAATTTGGACACAAAATTTTGACTCCTAAACTACTACCGGAAAACAAAGCCACCGGACCCTTTTCTCAGCCCCTCACTAATCAACGTATTAAACGCAAAACAAAAGGAAAAAGAATGTATGATAATATAAATACATATTTAAATAAAATTAAAACCGACATTCACGGCCTAACCAAAAACCCACAGAGTAAATAATAGCTAGTAATATACCACAATCACAATCACATTATAGATAGCATTTGAAAACCAATAACCACAAAGCGAAACGCCCACCAATCAGAAACAAAATAAGCCTTTTGCAGGGAGGTATTCTAGGCCCAATGATGATTTATGATACTTTTGGTTTAAAACGACCTCAAAAGTTAATTGAATGAGGTTTTCAACAAAGGAAAGGAAGCCTTAAATCAATTGGTATCGATGACGGGTGATAGGCTAGTTAAAGTAATTAATTAGAAAGAGGAGAACGCTTTGAAAGGGATTTTAACAAAATTTGATTATAATATTGAAAACAAATCGTCAGAACGAAGTTAAGGTTCCGAATAAATAGTGCTGAAAAAAATAAAAAATATTGAATGGTCTAGAATTTAGATCTGTAAGTGAGGGTAAAGAAAGATTATTAAAATTCATCTCCTGAGAAAGTTAAATAACGAATAAAAAGTTGTGTATAAGTACGTAATAACAGTACAGTGCTTCGACTTCCATAAATTACTTTGAATGAAATGAAAGAAATTCCTTCGAAACGTTTTTGTAGAAGCCCGCAGTAATATTGCGATAGTTGGCCAAGTGGACCAGCCGCGCCATATTACAATATCTTTGATTAATAACAATCGCCTCTCGAGGACTCTCATTACTGAACCAATGACATGTAGGAAATGCCACGAGCAATAAAGCAGAAGACCTATTATGATTAATATGTTAACGTCGACTTGTGCTCTCCACGATTCACTAATGAAGAATGCCCCCACTCCAAGCCGTCGCCTGGTTATATACCCTACCCCCACCCTTCCTCTCGCGACCCGTGTGATTGATGACGTAGCCACAACGCCACTGCTATCCTGCGGGCTATACGAGTGATGTGGGTGCGATCATTTATTTAATAACAGCTGTTGTGTAAATGTATAAAAGATGATCGTTTTTGGGTCAGTAAGGGAAATATTAATATAGAAACCCTTGTGTTGTTATTTTCCCTCGATTTATTTATGATATTAAACGTCTCTATATTAATGTTGTCGTTAATCTTAAACATGGAGCTCAGGGAGGAAGAAAGCTACATTAAAAAATGTTTTCTTTTATTTCTTCATTAACAGAAACATTTTTTTTAAATCCTTTTCATCCGTTTTTCGGAAATGAGAGTTGCTAGCATTAGATGCTAGCGGGAAATGAAAATAATTGTTTTTCTCCCCTTGTTAATTGCTTCAGACGCACGGCAGGTAATCTCTATCAATCAAATGAGAAAGTAATTAAGAGCGGAAATAACAGAATTAACAGCGAACTACAAATTAGGAGAAATTATAGGTACAAAGTGAGCGATAATTGTGTTAACTTTCTTGCTTCGTTCTCTTAAATTTAGTTTGTAAAGATTTATTTACTTAAGCTTGTTAATATTTTTTAAGTAAATGCTTTATCCAGTCATTTTTTGTCAATAATAATTAGTGTCCGACCGAAACTGATTTTTCAGCCGAAACCGAAACCGAACTTTCGGCCTGGCTCTCAGTTTCGGCCGAAACCGATACCGAAACTTATTAAAAAATTTAAATTTTTGACTATTTTCTAAAAATAAATTGTTTTTTTCCTATCTTAACACTTAAGAAAAAGTGTATAATTATACAAGAATTACAGGATGACTGAAGACCGATTGGATTTTAGAAAAATCAATAGTGCTGGTCAGGAATCGAAACCGCAAATTTTGGAAAAAAACACACATTATTATACCATTCGATAGTGTTGCTAATAAGGATCAAATTCTGGAAATTAATGTTATACGGCAAACTTAAGGAGCAAATAGGTTTCTAAGAAATTTCTATTTTTCTATGTTATTTAACTTCTATTGAGCCATGACGATTGATAAGTTTAAATATATTTTATTATTACATGAATATGCAAGACTTACTCTTGGCAGTAAACTCGAAAACATAACCTCAACACACGATTAAATGAACGGTGGCTAACAGCGCCGGGTCCCGCCGTCAAGCAAGCACGTGTTGGCTGTACCGAACGACGCACGAAAATGCACGAACACTTGAGTTTCATCAGGTTTCGGTTTCGGCAAAGTTTCGGCTATATTTTGGCCGAAACCGAAACTAGGGCCGAAACTAGATTTTTTGGCCGAAACCGGCCGAAACCGAAATTTCGGTCGGTCACTAATAATAATGTATTGACGTGCTTCAATTTTCAGTAATTTTTTATAAGTAACCATTGGGCTAAAGCACTTAGCGGAATGTTTCTTCATTATTTAACAATTCTGTCTAAAGAAAGAAGACTTCAGCTTTAGTTTCAGGATTCACCCTAAACAACCGGTGTTTTTTTCATGAGTTAATCCAAAATACTAGTCCATCAGAAACATGTCTGCCAAAAACCCCTGTCCTAGAATTACTGCCCAATTTTCACGAACTCCCATTTCAAAATGAACACCGAACTATTCGAAACAGCGCTGCCAACCAAACAAAAATCAAACTCCAGCGCTAAATTCAATGCTGCCAACGTTAGCAACAAAAGGACGCACCTTAACCGTCCGAACGCGACATCGTTTTGATTAATAAGTGCTGTTGACATTTTAATTAACCCTGCTAAAAGTCGGGCCATGCTTTGTTTCAGTTGAATAGGGACGTGAAATGCCCCGGAGAATACACTAGGTGTGTGAAAAGGCTTTTATATTGCGTAACGCTCGATAATTTAGTGGCGCTTCGGTGTTTAGGTTCTGTCATAGACTTTGGCGTAGAGGTTTGTTCGAATCTTACGCGTACCGTAATAGTTTGAATTCTGTGGCTTTGTTTAACTATTTTGTCTATATAATCTTTAAAATGTATACTGAATATCGAATGTATGACTGTATTACTTAATTGAATACAAAGCTCTAGAGTTTGTTTGACTGAACTCGCTAATCTTGGGAACTTATGGTTCGAATTCATAAATTATTTTTGTGTGGAATGGTCAATTTATTAGGTAGCGTGATCTTATATGAATCGGGCAGCGGCGGAGGTGAAACCATAGTTCACTAAGGACCTGAATAATAAATCTCAATCGACAATCTATAGATACAACTACTAATACAGGATGGAAGAGTAGCATATAATCGCAAAGCCGCATACATTAGAAATGTGCAAAGTCGAGTTGAAAACTGTGGTCAGTTGGTCACCTCATTAGAATAGAAATTAGAAATCTTGCTCATTTCTAGCCCTTTGTTTGTAACCTAGGCATTTATCATTTGTTCGATGGACTGGAAAACGTGAAGTGTTTGCCAATCAGCGGGAATGTACGAGTATAGGCGTTGGGGGGACTGCAACCTTGATCCTGGAACGTAAAGGGTAATAGAAGTAATACGGTAGATTCTAGACAGTATAGCAAAGATAATATTATAGAACGAGTCAGCCCGACAGTCCCTTCCGATTCTCGTAGAGTAACTGACTTATTAGATGATACTAGCTGACCCGTGCCCACTTCGTTGGGCAGTAAATATTTTAACTTGTGATGAAATTATGAGTGTGATTCGGTTAGTACTTGTGCTATGATTTATTTGACCTGACTGCCAAAAGGAGGGTTTTGTTTTTGTTGTATACTGTACTGACTGTAACTGCCCATCATGTCTTTCTGTTGTTAGGTGCTGCGCATATTCAGCGCTAGATTCCCGAGCACGGGCTTGCGATGTTCATACTCTTTGGTTAGTGAGCCGCTGCGAGCGCTTAGCGCTAGACTTCCCATCCCTTGTTGCAAAGACATGCTGCCTTAAATCACTGAGACGCTGCGCACGGTCAGCGCTAGATTCCCGACCACCTGGGATGTTCTCCAGCTTTGGTTGGCAAGCCGCTGTGAACGCTCGGAGCTAGATTCCTCAGCGCGTGCTTGCGAAATATTTTCTCCATTCCTCGAGAGGCGCTGATGATTTTCAAGAGCAGACTCTTCCGTACGGCGTGCTCGAACTGCTCTTGTCTTTTTTTTTATTACGTGGTTAAATCATCAAATGAGTTCTTCCACCCCGGGCAGGGCGGGAGGGACTGTCAGTCTTGTACTGACTAAAATCCACGGTGCATGTCCTTCGGTAGCCCTTTGTGTGCCTGAGTCGCGGTATACGTAGGTCCCGCAACCCCGGCAGGATCTGCTCTTGTCTGGGATGTCTGACGGGAATGTTGTGATTTCCTTTTTGGCATGATAAACAATCGCTGAAACTTTCCGATATCCCAAAAACAGAAATACCACAGCTTCGAACTCGAAGAATGAGAACGAAGTAGTACCTATTTGTACTTTAAGAAACCGAGCAACCAAAACAATTTTAAAGACCAACACGTAATTTCACAACGCCATCTATAGGTAAGTGGTTAAAACGTCCGTACAAAGCATGTTCTAATGTGATTCGTGAATGGACGGCGGCATTTTGCGATTTAGTAATTTTATGTTATCTTCGAAACTATTTAACCAATTGACATACTATTTGCAGCAAACCGTATCTCTATGATGTTCTTGTGATCATAATAATATTTTTTTCGATAAGGTTTAATATTTTGTTGTGTAAAAAATCGTCCAAAGGCAAGTACGTCGAAAATTATTTTTTAACTCATAAAAGCTACTATATCTGCTAAAATATAAAAGATAAAAGTATGGTGTCGCGGACTTTATTGTAGAACTATTAAAAGCGGACATTTTTGCCATATATTGTTTTCAAATATATACAACTGTTAAGGCAGCGCATGCTAATAACTGTGTTGGAAGAATTTTTTTCCGCCTGGCTAGACAAAAATTGAGATATTTCGGGTAATGTGCACGATATCTATAAAATTTATAGCCTATAGCACTCACGGATAATGTAGCTTTCTACCAGTGAAACAATTTTTAAAATCGGTTCATTACTGCCGGAGATTACCCCCTACATACAAACTTACAAACTTACAAACCTACAAACTTACAAACTTACAAACAAATTTTACCTCTTTATAATATTAGTATAGATTACCACCTAAAAAAGAGCATGCATAGACAGTTTATTTTTATTTTTTTAATATGACCAGTAACTAAGTTGTTTATCTTTTTTTAAATTGTTCTATAGATGATGAAAAAATGAAAAATATTTGTTTCATAACAAAATAGTTATAGTCATTTGATTTTACGTGTTACTCTGATATGCACAGCGTAATTGAAGGAATAAAGGGGTAAGTAGGTAGATTATAATCAGTCCTCTTTTCTCTCGCACCACCCAGAGCGGGAAGAGAGACTGGATGATTTACTACCTCAAAAAAGGGCCCAAAATTAGCCTATGCCTGGCCTTAATAGCAAAGGCTATAGGCCTTTTTTATTTAGGTAAAAATGATTTCAAACTTTTCTTTCATTTCGTAGTATGTTTGAGGTCACCGTTCCGCAATTTTTTCCTTTTATTCAAAAATAATTTCACTTTACGAGCATTCCAGAAAAGTTAATTTAAACTGGAAAGCTTACTTCATAATAAAGCCACAATTGAAACACAAAAAGGTCTACTTTTAATAACGCACGACCAACAATGTAAGCAAAGAAGAAAGTTAATTTTGCGGGGAGAAAAATATCGCGGGACAAACATGGCCGCTTGCAGCGCTGCAGCGGCAGGCAGCGGCTGCATGGCACACGCACACGATTTTACAGTAATTTACATTTTTACGAGCCCGACGCTTGTTTTTTTTTTTGCGCCGAAACAAAGGAATCCCTGACCACAGTCCACAGGCCAGACTTAACAGACTTTATTAAAACTCGATTGTATCCAGTTTATTTTAAAAGGGCATGCCCGTTTTTGATAATTTGGTACGGAGCTTTTATCATTTATTTTTCTGCTTTTATTTTAACAAAATTGGCCTGTGTAAATATTTCATTCGAGAAATAGGTGAATAGACACATAATTTTGTTTTCATTCCACGTCGAAATCATAAAAAGGTCCGTCTACAAAATAAATAAAAATTCCTTTCTCATACACAGCTGTTTTACTTTATCCAATTTCGTTGTCTATTGCCTAGAAAATGTTACAGTATCAAATAAATATGTCAATGTCAGTGCCAAAATGGTCTGTAGTAAATAAAATTACCTTTATTGCTAAAAGGATTTTCAATTTCAGTATTACTTCTCGAGAAACTTATCGAGGTTATCAATCGACATTTTTATCGAGATAGCTCTAATTCCCATTTGATTTGTCGCACTAACTAACTTTATACGGCTTCGCACATCTTTTTAACAAGTAATTTGAACTGTAGCAGCTCAAATGTAGAGTTGAATTTTCTATAAAATCTACGGTATAAATCTTGCCAGCTCGCATTGCAATTTAATGACAGCTCAGATCGAGTCAGACGGCAAAAAATTGTCGCGTCTGCGGTGATGTCATATTAGATTTATAACTAAAATACGTCACAGACATTTATAGACAGATCGACGAACAAAAGGAGTTGTCATTATGGTATACCATCATAGATAATATTAATTCTACGCCGAATTTCGTTGAATACGCTAAATGATTTATTTCGTCTGGCAATTAAATGCCATTATACGCTTAACCCATTAGCGTCGAAATTTAATAGGCAAAAAGTTCAATATAATAAAATATGGAGGCCTATTATATGTATAATAAAGCAACACGAATGCCTATAAACAAAACTAAACGAGACAAACTCACATAACTCAAAATGAATTGTGGTCATTTAACACGCGAACGGATCGCAAACTATTCGAATACTAAGTTTTAACAGATACCAAGATCGAATCGGAATCGATGTTCAATTCGATCGCAATCACTAGGGAACAGCACTAATCCAATGACATCATCGCCAGGTGGGCGGCTCTAGACAATTTAAATTTGAAAATGGAAGCGTTTGTTCGAATGATTTTTTAAATTCGATTGTCTGGCTTCCTTTTTAGAAGTGGTAATAAAAAGTTTATTTCATCAACGTTTTAAGAATTTAAAAAGGAATGTGATTTAGTTTAAATGTTTTAATTTGAATACAACTGTCGATGTCGTTTTATTTTTATGTGTTCTATTAAAATTCTATTGTAATATCGGAATTACTATAAAACCTTGAGCATTATGATAACTGGAAAAGTGCATAATTTGACCGGTTGTAATTTTATTTTATGTGAGCTTTTAAAGTCTATCACCCAAATTATCATGAGAGTATGTGGAAACTTTACCAGAACCACCATTTTTGTTGAAAAAACCTACGTAAGAGTCCGCTGGTCTAGTAGAGACTACTCGATTCCCAGTTTGTAATCTTTCAGTAGCAGTAGCAGGCAGTGTGTTCCCGATTTTTGGCTTGGGACCTAAACATGACTACATCCTATATTTACCTACATTTTATATTTAGTTACAAAAGATATAAAGCTTTGCCTTAATTACAGGCTAAATATTCTGTTTCTCGTTAGTAACACTTATCTACTAATTATTTTAATTTAAAACACCTTAAAAAAGTCCTTAAAATAAATAATTATATTGCACAAAGGCCCTGAAGCCATGCCAAGTACATTACAAAAAAAAAACAAAAGTCACAACTGCAAAGTTCGATATTCAAAAATCCAAAAACAAGCTCGCGCTAAAAAATTCCTACTCCATGATTCACAAAGTGCTAAACTCAAGTAAATCTCCCAGCAATCGACCTGGAACTTGCTACCAGCATTACAATTCTCAGTTTATGCGTTATGTTTCTTAGAAGAACGTGTGCAGTTCGCTTAATGGCGCAAACAAAGGTGCATTGCCTATCGGGTCACGTTGCAAAGCACTCGGAGTAAACGTTGAGTGTGACGTCATAGACGGTTGGTATGTCTATGTACACTGCAGTGTACAGACAGTCTCGAGCAAAATTATGTACACAAGTAGCAACAATTTTTTTTGACAACTTTTGTACTTAAAAGTTTAAAGTCGCAATTGAATGTGGGATGTGTTAAACTGTTACGATTATCCGAAAAACTACTGATTACTTTGTCTAGAAAAGTTACATCAATGCGTATTCGTGTGTTTTTCAAAATAACACTAGATCTTACAAGCGGCTTCGCCATTTTGTGGGTCACTCGAAAATGTTTTAATACTGGGATAATAAATATCGTATGCGTTAATCCAGATTATTAAACTATTTCCCCCTTATTAGTAAACGTGGACTAAAGTTACAACCAGGATAATCTTCGGACTAACCATACATTTTTAAGGATTAACTTTGGCGTAATTTTACTTCTCGTTTTAATAAGGGGATTTGTCTACATTCAAATCTGTTCAGCCGTTTTTATGTCAAAGAGTAACAAACATTCATTCACATTATGATAAATGTTATTTAAGTTAGATTAATCTATTAATTCATTAAAAACAACAGGATTTATTTCATTCTTCTTTGTTTTGACCTACCTTCAGCAGACACCACAAGAAACAAAAAAAAAAAACAACATCCAAAGAATTCTTCATTAAATCCCTTATGTTTTATTCTGTGATCAACATGTAAATTGAAGCATGTATATCCTCTTAATCAGCTACATATTCATGAGATTTCCGTATACATTTAGTATGTAAGTAAGTTGTTCGCCATTTTTTTCCTAACAAGGCGAGAAAAATTCGTAGTAATTTTGCTTTTAGAACGTTCGACTGTTTGGCAAACTATAAATAAAAACATTCTATTAGTTTTATTATAGAAGATTACAAAAAAAATCGTAGCAATTTTGCTTTTAGTTAGAATGTTTGACTGTTTGGTAAGCTAAAAATAAAGTTATCCTACTACTATTATAAAGGCGAAAGTTTGTAAGTATGGATGTATGGATGTATGGATGTTTGTTACTCTTTCACGCAAAAACCACTGAACGGATTTGGCTAAAATTTGGTACACAGATAGTTTATAACCTGGATTAACATATAGGATAGTTTTTATCCCGATTTTATGTCCCTGTGGGATAATTCTCGAGTTGTAGCGGGTGAAGCCGCTGGCAACAGCTAGTATTATATAATAGGAGATTAGAGATTGTTGCCGTTCATGATATAGAATTCCAAGAAAAGCTGAACCTTCTTAGAGATTCTAAACCTATTTTTCTTATTTTTTAATCGAAGATTCTGGGTCTTTCGTCGATAAAGATCACTAGAGTCAGTAGTTTTTCTATTGACTTTTTTAGGAAGGTTCCTGAAAAGAAGGTCTTATAACAAACTTCTAGATAAAAATTTCTGACTAATAATGGATCGATAGTGCCAAACATAATAAAATTATTTACAAACTGTTGTCACACTCCGCCATTACTGTGTCTAATACCTTACTGATTGACTAATATTTTAATCAATCAATCAAAGTCATCCATCAATTAAAATGTTTGCTTATTTCATTTCATAAGCAAATATTAGATGATTTACAAAATGTTTTCTGACTAAATATTTTTGTGATTGTTAATGACATGAGTGATGTGCCATTTTTTAATCTAAGCTTTCTGGTGCACATCATTTGGATTTTTTACTATTTTAATCAAAACGTTTAGTTAAAATCAAATGACGGTGCCCCCTCTTAGAGGGCCAAAGCCTGCCGCGGTCGCGGGACTTATTTCCTTACCGTGACCCCGGAACATAAAGGGCTATTGAAGAACACCGTTGATTTTAGTCAGTACAAGTCTGACAGTCCCTCCCTGCCCGGGGTGGGAGGACTCATTTGTGGATTTTACCACGTTAAAAAAAAAAGTTTAGTTGTGTCAAAGCTTGTAAACATTGAACACAAAATCAAAAAGCTTTCCTACTGTAATACAAAACCGCGAAGATTTTTCTGAATTTCTCACAAATAAATCCTGTCCATTCTATTACTTTACCGTCCTTCGGCTCAGAAACATTATGTTGTATGAAACCAATACTAAATTACCTATGTTCAGTTTCCTGCACAACTATTTTGTTGCTTCGTCTTTCGCTAGCTTCCTTCCTTGTTCAATGCTTCATACAAGAGAGTGTGGCCTAAGTTATAAGCTACAGAGAATCAAATTTACAAGACAAGTATCAGTATTTTTTGTAGCGTGGTTAAAGTATCAAAGTGTTGGAGTGGAGACCACGAAGGGGAAAGGGGAATGGAGGGAGACATCTGACTAGGTGGACAGGCAACGACGATATAATACTAGGCTCCGCATGCACGATCTAAGGAACGAAAATTATTCTGTCAACTCGCTGAGGTACTACGTAAGCGAGGGGGACGGGGTACTGCGTTGTGATTGGCTAACTCAAGGTCTGTTCTGTCTCAACGTAGGTATGTTTCCGGCTCACAGGATTGGTTGAAATGAGACGAATATATAAAGACTTTTGCCTAATATGTTGACAGACATCTGTCGCCTGTTATTACGAGTCTAGTATTCTAACGTCGTTGTGGACAGGCGATCTCGTAAGTGGCCGGAAATGGATGGCCATGACCCAAAATCGCCAGAAGTGAGATTTGAAAGAGACCTACACTCAGTATTGTATGAATAAAGGTTGATGCAGAAGAGAAATCATCAAATGAGTCGTCCTGCCCAGAGTTGAAACTAAAAGGACAGTCTGACTCTTACCCCCATACTAATACTACGTGGACTAAAGTTACAACCAGTATAATCCTCGGATTAACCAGGATTAACCTTGGCGACACATCAGTGCACGTTTAAAAAAAATCTACCCCGTTCCTTTGGTTGCTTCCAGGGCCTCGGTGTCTTTGAAGACAGTCTTATGACTCCAGCAAATAAGCCTTCTTACTAAATGCGAATCCTGTGAAAATGGTTCAGGCATTTGCATTTTTTCCCAATTCTTTGATCAGTAGTTAAGTACCTAATCTTCAGTTATTTTTTTGGCTAAAAAGTAAAATCATTACGCAAACCTCTTAGATTTATAATATTGTCTAAAAATTAATATGGGAAACAAGTATTTTCAATTTTAAAATCGACGTTTTTACTTTACGTTTCCGTCACTCGAACTAGGGCCACAGAACGTTTAAATATGATATCTTTTTGTGGCCTTAGTAATTATTGTGACTGCTGAGAACGTCAGTAGTAGTTATTTCAATTAGCATGATTACGTATCGAGTCTCATTGGTAACTTACCGGTTTCCTTAGAAATGATCAGCGCAACTTTAATGCCATGTTTTCTTAGAAACTCTGCGTCAGACTTTATGCATTCAAGCACCGTATAAAATTACACACTCCATTATACGTACAATTACTGCAGCTATGTGCCTCATAAAACGTTTCATATAGTCATTAAAACTATACTCGCATCTTGGCATAATGGCCGTAGTAGCACATGACCTTAATTCCAACACATTTTCAAAAGAAAATACATAAACATGTGGATTATACACCACTTCAGCCGCTGACAGCCAAAATATCTCTACAACAATGCACCATAAACACAATAAAGGGTAGTATTATCAAAATAACAATGAGAAAAATTCTCCACATTTTTAATTATCCAGAACGCATAGCTACATAAATCTTTTGGAAGCACCCGCTAACGCAACCGCTCGTAAATTAAACGCTCACAAAGATTGTTCTAGAAAAGTCCGAAATAACGCGATTAAGCGAATGAAAGGGCCGAAATGAACAAAGCAAATGTGATTACCGCGTTGCCAGCTAAAAGAAATAGGTAATATTTCTTTTGTGGATTTGCTGGTAGCTGTATTTTTTTTAATTCGCCCTCTGGCTATCCGTTTTCCTTTATCCTATTCCTTTATTCATTGATAGCCGCAGACAATGGCGGTTTTAATCAAAATGGCCGATGGAAATTTAGAAATACAGTTTTCGTTAAGATGCCCACAGTTGATTCAATTTATGGGAAAATGGATGCTCGTTCGTAATCCCGGTCGAAAATAATCCTCTTAGATGAACCATGGCCAGTGAAATGACCTTCACAGCGGCTTCAGAACACATACCTAATAGAAATAGGGACTGGGACTGTTATGGGAAGCAATCTGCTACCATACTATCACAAATTGACCACCAATCTACCTAACAGGATTATAACAATGGTCATGTCCCTTAAAGACTGTTTATAACACAAAGCAAGTTCAATGTCCCGTAGTGGACAGCCACTGACAAAATTAAGTACATAACACAGTATAATTCACTAACACGAAGTACTTAATGTACTAGATCCAACCACATAAAAGAAGAAACCTAGACTTAAAAGTAATACACACGCCGAAGTAGTAAAACTTTCATTACTACTAAAGAAAAACACGACAGCAAAGGACCCATACTAAAAAAGACTCAATGAAAAGGGTTTTTAACGAAGTGAAGAGTAAAATTCTTGATTGCGAAGCTGATGAATGAAATATGATTACAGTTCGTGTTACAAATTCTTAACTTCAATAATGGTTGATTACTCCGGAGTGCGTAATCCCAGGGAGGGTTCGACGGCCCCAGAATAATATTTTATTGAAGGAAAATCAATATTGTATTTTGAACTCCGAATAGAAATTATTAAGATTATGACGGCGTTCGAGTTAGATTGTTATTGGATTTTTGGATACTTCGAATTAGTTCAGTATTTGTAGACTGTCTTTCATTTCTTTTAAAACGTTGTGTCCAATACAATAAACAACGTTTATCGTCGATCAAAATAATATTACGGTTTTGTAAACAATATATCTGGGAATCAAGTAGATACTCGTTGTCTCACTCGTTCTCTCGCTGTCACCTCTTCTTGCTGAAGAACTACAATTCTCTCTCGGTTTCTTGAAAACTTATAATTAAGACAGTCAGAACGACTATAAAGCAAGTCCCAAAACGACATAACGTAACATTTTCTCCGTACCTTCAACTCGTCTTAACCAACCGTGAACTAATATGACAAAGCCTCAAACTACATTCGTTACAGTCGACGAGACGACAACGCGACGTCGCCGACGTGCCACAGGGAACTGACAAATTGTCGTCTGCCAAGTTGACAGCGCCCCTCGCGGATATTGCCGTAACTGAAGCAAACATGGGGGGAAAGTTTATATTTAATCTGAGACTTGGAGTGTCACAAAAAGCGCAATCCAACTTGGGCTTGCCTCGTCGCTTTTGTTTTTAGAATGGCGCTTGTCTCGGATTGGCATCGGAAAAATAAGCGTTTCTCGTAAAAGGGAGAGCTTTGTGAAGTATGTATTGCGAATGCTATTTAGGATATACTTGGAACAATTTTTTAGCTAAAATATTGACGCAAGACAAGAAATGTCTCTAGAGAAATTAAGATTTATATGGGCTGAAGACAAAACTGCTGTTGAAAACTTGAAATAACACACAGCATACATAATTTGCAGGCATAACTCAAGTCCAGACTATTTTATTTCTGCTCTCCATTCATTATTCATAACAAAGACCAGGATAATTAACGAGCTCCCCTAACTTTCCAACAGCGATACACCGCTCCCAGCAAAAGGCAAAAATACCCAACTAAACTGAAGAACTAACTCAAAACCATGTCGAAGGCTTCCACGGCTTCGCTAATTATTTTTAATCGCCTCCAACTTTGCATATCTCCAGCGTTTTTGTCCCAGATAGGGTTAAACCGTACTAAGCCACTCTGCCGACCGAACCCTATCGCTAAACTCAAATTGTCTTCTAAGGGCCCAAACGACAGTAGAAGTGGAATGACGTCTGATAGTACAGGCCTCGCTAGCCTGATATTGAGATTTGCATAAAATGAGGTCCCCTACATAGTGAGGTTGAAAATGTAAAGTAAATAAGACGAGTTTTATTAAGAGTTTCGGAGATAAGTAATTGTACGACAGCCTGCGAGGTTGTTACTTCGGTTGGTAGCAAAAATTCGGGATATTCTAGAATGTGTTATTTAACCGATAGTATTGTAAATCTTTCCAGCTAAGCTCTTTGCCTTTTAAAAGCAGGTTCTCAATATTTCATAATTTCACGTCGGGTATTCGAAACAGATTTTAATCATGAATGTATACTACGTGAAACTGGTACTGTGACCTATTTTCTTAATATTACACTGGCTTTCTATTTTAGGAACATTTTGCATTAGGTAACTACCACCATATTATTATGAACTCACAAATCCCAGAAAGTTAATGAATTGATATTCAGCTGATAAAATAAAATCAAAAACATAAAAGAAAAACAATTGTACAGAAAAAAGAGTCCTCGCTATATTCAGAAAATCTTCAAAAACAATCTCATAATGTAATAAGCGAGGCAGGGACTACGATAGATTCATTACAGCACTCCTCGCAAAAATATTATTCCCGGCCACATCTGGACACGCTAATGTTCATATAATTGTATGTATAACTATAATAATATGTGCCTTAATTGCATGTATAACTTATGGAGATAAGGCCTTTCGGAGTTGCGGCAACCGTGAGTTATGTTAGTTGTTATAACTACTGCTAGCATGAAATGTTGCTACATTTTCGGTAATATTGTTATTGTCAGTCTGTGTTTCATTAAGTCTTGGATAGTCCTTTATGCTTGTATCAAACTCCTTTTGTAACTTCTAGATATTGTTACGGAGGTAATTGTGTTACGAAAAACAATTACTGTTACGCTTACACTAGAACACAATTCGGAATGAAATCACAAAGAAAACGGGCATTTCCGAAAATCACCCGGTAGCCTACATTCCGGACAAGACAAGCAAAACGTAGAATCAACATCCACTCCAAAAAACAGGACTCCATCACACGAAACTCGAGCAAAAAGAACGTGACTGACGCGTCGCAGGCCAATCAGCATGCGAGTAATTAAAACTTCAGCCGAACTAGTGGAGGAGAACTCGCGCCACCTCCGAATGCATAAACTTATACTAATTAGTGAGGAATTCTTTCGCAGTAACGCCCCGCCAAGATTTGGAACTTTGTACCAACTTCCACGGCCCGAGTGTCTCAGCTTTTAATTGGGAATCTTCAGGAATTCGCTTTGTCAAGGAATTCTCCGTGAACAAACTGTGACTGCGTTGATAATTCGTAAGTTTTCCCTTCCGTTGAACAAATGGTAAACACTTCTAATTCTGTATAACGGAAACTCATAAAACGCTAAGTTAATGTCACGGATACTTCGGCCTAAGCTCCGCAAATATCATGACACGTGCCAAAAAAGTCTTCCACTTTACGACATGACAGAACCAGCAAAATAACAGAAAATTGGCACATTCACAATGTCTGTTTATTATACTCGGAATATGTCGTAACGAACGTACATTCGGAACTATGTGTTCAAGAACCAATAATTGGGAACGGAAACGCGTTTACGTGGAAATAATACGCAAAGGAAAGGCACACAAGGCGAAGTTACGGCACGACGACGGCACGGAACCGGCAGGCGCGTTAATTAAGCAAGAATTTACTGTATTCAAACGCAAACTTTAAGTCAAACCAACCAAACTTGGGCACCGAATTTGTTTTCTTGTGTACGTATCTTCATTAACTTTACGAGTGGAAACTTATTACGTATGTTTGACTGGGGACGCATTAGTGCTGCGGTGCCGGAACACACTCCTAATCCGGCCAATGTTCGAATTTCAACTAATTTCCAGACGCATAAGGCACCCGAATTCGACCCAATTATAAAGCCGGGTCGAGTCAAATTTGGACCAATTAGATGAGCCAACGAGCTGTGTCGCACTCGGGAGCAGTTTTGTCGGCAATATAATTTATTAGGGCGGCTCAAAGTCGAAGGCTTTAACCCTTAAAGACTCGAGTCAAAT
Source organism: Agrotis segetum (assembly GCA_036375495.1). Classification (NCBI taxonomy): domain Eukaryota; kingdom Metazoa; phylum Arthropoda; class Insecta; order Lepidoptera; family Noctuidae; genus Agrotis; species Agrotis segetum. Next base: position 768,678 of record JAQSVV010000208.1, read on the forward strand.
TTGATTACGAACGTTTTAAACGTGTCCCCTTGGCCGTACTCGAAGTTTTAAACGAATAGTCTGAGTTACCGGCCCCGGACACAATGATTAGTATAAAATGCACGACTCCATACGGGTCTCCCGAACTAAAAATCGACCATTTTGGTACATACCAGTCGTCACACGATGTAAAGCTGTTAATCTCGCTTCGAGAGTGAGACAAACGAGTTTAATATAAACGTAACATGTTGATGTGAATTGTCAAATCATTTGTATCAATTTCCACCCCGATATTGTCATATCCGTTTCCTGAAGGGTGCGTCAGTTAAGAAAGTTTATGTCACCGGCAATGTTTCCGACATGATACGAATGAACTGCCATGAACCTTGAGCGAATCTTATTAAATATCTTTGCCGAAAGAATATTAAAACAATAAATCTCCTTAGAAATAATACAGTTTTCACATTTACATTTTTATTTACGTTTGTAATGGATATAAAGAAAGTTCTGGTTTAAAAACTCTCTTTAAAAGACATTCTTTGTTGTCAATTAAATTCTTTCGGTGTACTTTTTTGTCTTGATTATTTTTCTAAAGCTTCGTTGTAATGAGACTGTTACTGGAACAAAGGTACTTGACTGTTAATTTAAATTGAACTAGATCCTAGAAAATTTGTTTTTCAAACGAATTCTTTCAAAATTTAAAGCTTTTGATGTTTTCTAAACATTAATATAGTAATGAGTTGTTTTCGTTAAAACATTTTTATAAAGCTTGCTTTAAAATTAGATAAGAATTTTACGTTTATTTTTCTTATTTACTATTTTATTTATATAAAAAACTCCTTTCATTCTTAAACGGTCTTTATTGTTTTCATCAATATAGCTTTGCACTGATAGATCCGTCCCCTCAAATGGTCAGTGGTCCTTCTTCAGAGCACTCAACAAGTCAACACACAGCCACTTCAACTTGCTGTTATTGCAAATACATTCCAGCATAGACAATCAAACGCATTTCACCAAATAAACAACTTACAACTTAAATGTACAAAAGCAACTAAAAATGAAATAAAATACGACATTTAACCCTCCGCTGTTCGCAGCTTGCGAATATCAGGAGGGACACAAAAAAGGCTAAAAAAGCCTCAGACTCAAAAGTCTTACCTTCCCCAAGTCGCCGAGGGCCAATTAAACGTTTTCAAATTGATTCAACGAAATTCACGGGTCTTTGTAAACGTTCTATTGACATAAGACATCGCTCGATCGCCGTTTGATGTCACGTCTTCAGTCCGAAATGCCGTTCTCTCGTCTTGTTTTTTCTTGTGATTTTCTATCCCGGAGTCATTATTAAAGGCAACAAACAAATGAGTGTATAAACAGTCTCTGTTAAATAGGTTGTTTTTGTCTTGGATTGGGTAAATTTGGTTTTGGATCGTGATTTGAGGGTAAAAAATGTTGGTTGTATTTTCTTTGAATATGCTAATGAAGAGCCTGGCCTAAAAACTACAAAACATGCTAACTCATCTAGAAATTTCGTACTAGAAAATCACGTCGTAACCATTATGTCAGTAAAATATTTTGAAGCCTGAAATGAAAAGGGAAAATTTCGCTCACCTTGAATTAATTTAGCCTAGACCAACACTAATCTAAAAACCCAACTCCCCAACTTTCATGCCACATCACTTCTAAACTACGATTAATTAAAGAAGTGTATGTAACACTGAAGTAATAAATCATTAAAATTACTCTGAAACCGTCTGATTAATCAATTAATCACTTGGGATTGGTCGTTCGTAGACTCACCGATAGGGCCTGAAAGACCCGCCGTGCGCAGCGGAAGGGTTGATTTATGAGAAAATAATGTTCCACTGGGAAATTTAAAGTGTTAACTAAAACTTAAATTGTTTCGCGAATTTCATATAAATTTGATTCGTGCAAGCCGTCGACTTCGAGTGGTTCGTGTGAGCTAAGTTGCGCTCGAGTTTGTGTTAGTTTACATAGCAATTAAGTAAGAGCTTCAAAAGAAATTTTAATAAGGTACGGGAGTTTTGTTTTGTAACGTTAACAAGGTAAACTTGAGTAGGTAGTAAAGTTTTGAGCAATTAATAATGATACGTGAGATCTTGATAACGCTCAAGGCAGCGGTGAAGCCGTAAGTTTCAGTAAGTTTCGAAATAATAATGTGTATAATATTTATAGATGTTAATGAAATTCAAAGAAATACACGAAACTCGTAGGGAAATTATAATTACAACTTCTTTTTTTTAACTATCGAAATGCTGATTCTCATAAGTCTGAAAATAGCTAGGTACGAACCCTTTTGTGAAACATTCATAAAATTCTTTGAAAAGAGGTATTCTGTTCACCATGCGTGTCACTCGCTAAAAGACCGTCTCAACAGCAAAACTGTTTTGTTAAGGTTGTAATAAAATCATCAAATAAATAAGACCTCCCATCACTGGGTGCCTCAGAAAGGACCGTCATACTTGGTTGAATAATAAACCAACGTGCTCCTTCAGCGTTCTGAGGGCTCAACACCATCTGAAGGCATTCCCGTGACTCCAGCAAGCATTTGACAAACAATCACCTTAAAAGCCTCCTAGAGAAACCTACTAGAAAATACATAACATCTGAAAGTTCTATTTCAGCTGATCGTAAAACGAGTCAAGGTCGCATTTCATGTGATGGCCGACAGAATGCCGCGACCAGCCGTTACTGTTTCATTGCACATAAAGCTAATACACTAAACATCCATAAAGAAAAGGCTAGCATTAAACCTATGGGAACAAATTATTCATGTATACGGAATACGAGAAAAATGTTCAGTGTAGTGTTTCTGGCTGAGTGGGCATTTGAAGTGATTCTAGTTGAGTAAACATTACGTTTGTAGGAAGAGTAATACATTCCTAGGGTATAGCTACCAGGTATACACAGAGGTGTCTGGAGCTGGTCTCTTAAGAGGAATCTGAGCTCCTCTTCACGTGCTGATGGTGACAACCAGGGTCCCCAAAGAACGGTCGCCTTTTGAAGGATTCGCTTCGAAAACAACAAAAAAAGGAAGGGACAAATGTGTTACTTATATTAAGTACACCTACATTTGCCAGTAACTTTTAAGTGGCATGCAAATCTTTTCCAGTAATCGGACTTAAATCCAGTATTATTGTCTGGTACTGAGGAGTTCCTGTTGAAACGGAAGCGTACCTTGCAACAAATATACCAGTAACTGATATAGTTTGCAGTTAAGTTAATATTACTACTTGTCCATACGAACTGTTTCCTTCATCTTTTAATAGTTGACACCTCCATCCGTTGGTCATATCCGCAGTCAAAGTGTTTGTTCTCAGAAACTGTTTCATATTACATCCTTTGCAAAATGCTACTTGAGAAAAGCCATTGCCGTTTGCTCTAAGTCCTGGGCGTTCTGACTGACACTCCCTATTAGTGTAGTAAAACTGTAAATTCCTGCGCACCGACGGAACACTCCAAAACAGTTAGACACCTGACTCCGGTAAAATGGCGATCGTGAGGCAGGTGGCCATGGTGAGACCTAACCCGGCGTAGTGAGATTACTCAGAACTAATTGCTGGCACGGATAATCTTTTTTGGGGTGGAAAAATCATCAAATGAGTCCTCCCGAACCAGGTGGAGCGGAAGAGACTGTCAGACTAATGACGACTAATAATTCAACCTGCACCTTCAATTGCCTTTACGTTTCTTGGTCTCGGTAAGATTAGGGACAGACTGTGGTACCGTTGACCAGGGTAGACTGCTAGGAGCCCGCGAAATCCTCCACAAAACTTCTTAAATGTATGGTTATGCTTATTCATCTGACAGCATGACAGCCACAACAAAAAAGAAAGACACACAAAAAATAAACCATACATACTGACACACATAACTTTGGCATCCATTAAAAGCCTTGTCCAAATGTAGGTCATAGCAATAAACAAGTAGGACCTCTCAGTTAAGACCGGAGGGAGTCTGTCCATTGAAGACGAGACGCCGGTACATTAAACAAGAGTTGTTCTCGAAGAATCGCAACAAATCACAATAAATGCGCTACTATTGTTGTTGTGCCTTTTATGAGCCGTGTCACCATATGTGCGGTTTGTAGGACCCGACCTAGTTTTGTGGTATAAAATCTTCTTTATCTGGATCAAATTTGAGATATGTTTTTGGTTTGAGTTGTTGGCTCGATTATTTAGTTAATTTGGTAAGCAAATATCAGTTTAACTAATAAAATCTTTGACCTTTTTAAACAGTTTTAAACTCTTCTAACTCACCTCTAAAGCCTTCCAAAATTAAAAGAAGCCAAAGAGAGAGCTCGGATATATCAGCTTCGGTTTTCATGTAAAATTATCCAAGACCAAAATGTATAGGTACCTACTTCCCGAACAAAATATTTGGTCAAACGTAGGGTATTGCGCAACTCACCAACTCGACTAAAGTTCAAATAGATAAGAGTATTCAAGAGAATTAAAAACATAACCCGATTTCCCGGTATCATAAAAACATATTCCATAAATCTCAGAAATTGTAATATCAGCGAATGTTTACAAACACGAGTTTCTCGAAAGAGCGCTTAATCGAGTAATAGTTATTTGAAGGACACTCCATCACGTCGCGGATATCCTGCTGATCGTTCCGACCACCATAAAGGTCCTGGCTTCCAAGATATATTGTTAAACACCCATAATTTATAAATATTGCCTATTACCCCATAATTCCACTGTGACTCACATTATACGGAGATAAAACAATCAGTGTATCATTTTTTACCTATCGGCTGGCTTTTGTAGATCTTTGAAAGTCTTTCGTCAGAAGCCTGAATTCTGACATCCCGACTTTTTAGGGAGAATCTTATTACCTTGTCAATGGGTTGTGGTGGTCAGATAGGCAGTCGCTTCTTGTAACATATAAGTGTCCTCTCTATCCTATTTGATTGGGGTTCTCTTCCAATATGACTGAAAAATCTACACATCCCAGATCCCCAAGTCAACTAAGAAAATTGTCGTCTGCGGATTTGCTTAACTGGACATAAGCAGTAAACTCTTTCAATAAATACTTCCCTGATGTTTGAAAACCTTTTGTTGGGCGTTCACACAATTATTTTACTAACTTGTAGACGAAGAATTGAGTAAAAAACTTTTCTGTAACTACCGTTGTATTTTGTTTGCTCTTTCATGGGTAAGTAAAATTAGTGCGCTCAATAGAATACATACGACATTTAACCTTCTAGAAAGATATAGGTCAAAAGTCCGTCGCAGACGCCATTGTTATCCAGTATTTTTCCTCTTTAAATTCGCTGAGACGTCCATTTAATTATTCTGGGCATGACTCGGATAGCGTCTAAATATTTGATGTTGAAGTATTTCTCTTTTGTATCAGTATTTGGTTCTTCTCCAAGAATTACAATACTTGTATTTCTTCTGTGAGAAATAGTTGCTTCAACTGAGATTATAATGAGATTTGAAACAGAGATATTCTTAATAGTCCGGTCAATTTAGACATAAAAATGTGAGTGAAATTACATAAAGTCCCAGCAAGCTGATTTTTTGTGAAGTTGTTCAAAACATAATTATAAACAATGTCTAAAAGTTCCCCATCATTCCCCTGTAAGGAAAAAAAAATATTCAAGGTCAAAGGTAAAAAAAATGAGTTTTTCGCGATTTTCAGCAAAACGGTAAGTTTTATCATACAAGTACCTCAGACAAAAATTGTAGATCATAAAATTATCTATAAAAATGTCTTAATACTTTTTTTCTAACGAGCCACCGTTTCAGAGATATAACGATTCAAAAAGTTATAAAAGTTGTTATCGTCATATGCATCTAATGAGGTAGTGTACTTAGCGCGTTTTTTTTAACGTGGTTTCCCCAGTAGGCCTACTCCACGGGTCAGTTGTGATCCTGTTTATTGTAAAACTATTGCAAACAAACGGAAATTTTCAAAGATTGGGAAAGATAAAAGCGTGCCTGTCCCTGTGTTCAATTTACTTGCATCCAAAATGAAGATGAAGAAGAAGCAGGAGAAGAAGATCAGGAAGAAGAACAAGAATTTGAAACTTACGAATGAGACGAATAAACTTCAACACTTTCTTTTCATTTACATCGCTTTTATCTTTCCCAATCTTTGAAAATTTCCGTTATTTTGCAATAGTTTTACAATAAACAGGATCACAACTGACCCGTGGAGTAGGCCTACTGGGGAAACCACGTTAAAAAAAACGCGCTAAGTACACTACCTCATTAGATGCATATGACGATAACAACTTTTATAACTTTTTGAATCGTTATATCTCTGAAACGGTGGCTCGTAAGAAAAAAAGTATTAAGACATTTTTATAGATAATTTTATGATCTACAATTTTTGTCTGAGGTACTTGTATGATAAAACTTACCGTTTTGCTGAAAATCGCGAAAAACTCATTTTTTTTACCTTTGACCTTGAATATTTTTTTTTCCTTACAGGGGAATCATGGGGAACTTTTAGACATTGTTTATAATTATGTTTTGAACAACTTCACAGAAATTCAGCTTGCTGGGACTTTATGTAACCTCGAATGTCTAAATTGACCGGACTATAAATGGTAGTCGTAATTTGTTTTTAAACTATGGATTATACAACTATGTTTTGAATACTTATCTACTGGATTTACAATTCATAAGACCTTGAACTTTACATGATCTGTTTAAGTAACTTCGGTGTTATTCATTTTTGTACAACAAAAGGAAATACAGTTACTATGAAAGATTTAAATGTGAAATCTTTACTAACCGCGTTAAAAATTGATCACAGACCTATTTTAGAGAAGCTATCTCGTTTATTGACATCATATAGTTAAAAAAATGCCACGCTTATTTTAAATACAGATACGTGATCTTGCCTTGTCTAGAGTTATCTACATCTGTGGCAAACTCACTCTACTTTGAGCTAACAATTTATCGCACAGCCTAAGTACAGTAAATCTAACAATCCAAATATTTGCGTACACTGTTATTGTATTGTTATTTGTGTTGTCGGAGTTTCTCTTTCAAACTGTTATTGTTACAACTTCAACTCAAACAGCAATTCGTTCAGAAATAACGTTCAGTCCCTGATCGGATTACCATCAAGAATATTTGGCAATCTTTTGGCATATACGAGTTGTGCGCAGAAAATAATAATAATTTTCCATCTGTGTTGCTTTTTTTTCAAATGTTTTGGGATAGGTCTCTAATCTAACCAGATAGAGTTGAATACTAGTATTACTCCTTTTTTCACGTGGCAAAGTCGAATGAGACTTCCCACCCCCAGGGCAGGGCAGAATTGAGCATTGCTAAACTAGAAACAGAAAATACATAATGGATTCTTAGCATAATATAACTGTGTAGTGTTCAAAGCTCAGTTCTAATTGTAATGACTAAATCTAAGTTAATTTCAACTGGTCGCGGGACTTATCGAATTACTGTGACCCTGGAAGGGAAAGGCTATTGAAGGACACCGTGGATTTCAGTCAGTACGAGTCTGACAGTCCCTCCCGATCTGCCCTGAGTGGGAGGACTCATTTGATGATTTTACCACGATAACAAAAAGACCTCTTGGTCCACGTCACCTCGAATCAACCCTCAAAGTACGCACAAACGTGTTAGCGCAATGGCTGAGCGTTCAACTGCTACGCAGTGTATCGCCGGTTTGGTCCCCACACGGAACAAATATTCGTATGCCATAGAAGTACAAAGTTGATTTTGTATTGTAACATTTGTAACCGTGCCCACGATAAAGGAGAAATTTCTAGTAAGAAACAAACTTTTATTTTAAAAACAGGTAAAGCTAAAGTAAAACCTTCTTCCTCCTTTACACAGATCTTTAATAATATGGCTACTTCTACGGTATAATTATTTATGTATACATATATAGCATTATTTAATTTTTAAATATATTCTAAACGCAAAACAAGTTTACCATAGTCCTCGTAAACCAGGAACTTGTAGCTTGTCCTTGCGATATTGTGACTATCAAGTCGATACATTGTTCAAGTAACCGATTCTATCGCTTTCCGTCGTGTTTGCTTGCTATACCAACGTAAAGCGTGTACAGACAAGAGCTATGGCTTTAGAATAGTGTACACGATGTGGACATAGTATTCTGTCTATGGTTTCTGGTATACTGCTTCTTAAACTCCGTCTCTTTCTTTTTCTTTGGTTGCTAAATCTTAAAACGAATCCTCCCAACGCTAGGTGGAGAGGAAAGAAGTGTCAGACTCTTAGGCCTTTGCCACACTAGACGGAAATTTAGATACATTTAAGACTGCTTTTGATTCTTGTAATCTATTTTTCTACTTAATAGTTTTCTTATGATTCTGTGACTTTCTGGATATCGATATAAACAAACCTAACACCGTATAAATTAGTTTGACAATGACTCAACCGGTCTCAACCCATGGCTAATGCACACACAGACATCATTCATCAATTACAGTATTAACCCCGTATAATCCAACTTGATCCATTCAGCTTATCGTCATTTAAACCATAATAATTTGCAATAAAACCATTTCCAAACATTTTTATCAAATTACATTTGGCCAAAATTATTTTACGCACGCTATTTGCGAGTGTCAAATCATATAAATTTATGTTGGATTTGTTCCCCGCAACACCTGCGTGTAGGGTGTCCCGGTTAATCCTTATCACCGGGATAATTCCCTTTTGTGAACGCGATTATGGTACCTACGTTGTGTAATTCACATAATTCATGCGTCTAGCTTATTATAAAAGGCGAAATTAGACTGTAATGTTTTAAATTGGGGCAGTAAGGTAGTAGATTATATTATTTATGTTTCCCGGGTGTAAAATAATATGGTTGGTGTTAAATGTTTACTGTCGCGAGGAAATTGTAAAATAGACGGGAAGTGGGTTATAACGATGTTGGTTGATGTTATGGTTACAAGCTGATACTGTTTATGCACTATCGGTATTTTGTAATATCCTGTGTAAATGTTGACTGAAACTTTCGACTATCTAACTGTAGTATGATTTTTTGCAAGTTAGTATGTCTTGAGAATCCCTTCATTATTTTAGTTAGATATTGTGTCTAATATTTGATTTATTCCTAGTAAAACCATAACATGATAAGCAATCTAACTTTATAAAAAGTACCCAAACAATATCCCAGCTCTACCTAATTTCGACGGAAATCTTTTTATCTCCTACCACCAATCTTAAACGGTGGCTACTTATAAACATCACGGAGCAAGTACTACAAATAGCCGACGCAAGTGGCTCAGGACTATCACGACTAAGCAGGTCTCAATTATTGTCGCCCCCTCTCGCAGACAAGCGATATAATCCGCTTACCACGACCGTAGCGAAACATTAAGCGATAATTATTAATAGCGGCCTGTAATAACTGGATGACCTTGTTTGCTCAGCGCTTTTTTGGAGCTATGTCGTAATAGAGATTGAGGAAATTTTGTTATAACAAAAAAAGGTATTTAACCTTTTTGCTTAAAAAAATAAACCGACAAAAATTAAACATTAAAATTCCAAAACGGATATTTTATTACGAAAAAAAATCTGTAGCAAAAACTCTGCGAAGATATTTGTAATTGTAACACCCTTACGAAATTATTTAAAACCAGGTATTTAATTTATTACGATAAAAATTGTTCGGGAAAACGCGTAAAATGTAATAAAATGCCCGCTTTTAGGTACGTCGTTAACATTCACTGGCTAACGACATTAAATTAACGAAGATATTTTGCTTTCACAGTCTCTAGGCACTATTTTAAGGGATGATAAATTGAATAAAATCTACTGGCTAATGAAATAATACAATTATGTCGAGTTGGCATTGCGACACAGACATTTATCAAGGCTGTCAAGGTACACGGTTATTAGAGAAATTCTAGAGGCATAACTCATTAATAGGATAGATTAATTACATTGGCTAACTTTACAAAAAAAAAAAGATTTAAGTACCTATACTATGAAAAAAAAACAAAGCCATTTGTTATCTTCTCACTACTTGGGCATTTACCTACATTAATTGAGCTTAATAATTAACCTACCTAGTGAATTTTCCTACAATTTCGTTGTAAAAGAATTTGTAATTTAGTTGTAAAATTATTACACATATATTTCTCATAAACAGTTACAATATTTAGATATTTATATATCAAAGTTATAACCAAAAACCGATTCCATTTAATCTCATAAACCACCAGCGTAACTTAACAAGCTCAAAACCAAATATACTCACTGCTCCCCCTTTCCCAAATAACAAAAAATACCCAAGTGTCGAAAAAAATATTTGAAGCCTGTAATAACGGCACCCTTCTTTAATGAAATGGGAAGAAAAATCCCGACGAAATACCTTGTCACCCGACTGATGCGCGTCAACATAGATTAGTGGCGCGACGTTCGCGTTCACTAATGTCACCGGCTCTGCTTTTTTCCTTTGCCCTTTTTTTAATAAAAGAATTCTGTTTTCGAGAATTCTTGATGTGGTTTATTTAATTTTCAATAAATACAGAGGATGTTTAAAAACTTCTGTACTCGAGTGTGATGTAAAGCGGAAGTGGTAATTTTTAGTGTAAGTTAATATTTTTCAATTTTATTATCAACCTAGTTGTTACGTATTAAATGTAATTTTGGAATAGGTAGATACTTAGTACAATTAGTACATTTTGGATACAGCTTCATCAATTTCGTTTTTATCAAAAAAATCCCTTATAAATCCTTGAAATCAAACTCAGCACAATCAAAATTTTCTCAAAAAGCGTTCCAAACATCTTTAATATTATTTACTTAGCGTAACAGTTTATGTTTTTTGTCGACATTCGTTCATTCCAATTAAATCATTCACGGACTCCTGTACCGTGTGATGGTAGAAAAACTTAAACCCTCACGGGAATCAATGCGGTGAAACGATGAGATGGTATTTTTCCCGAAACTGATTGAAATTAAATGAAGTACTAAGATTCACCATTTAAACAGGAAAGCAATTTAAGTCGACTCGAGTTAACTCTATTTGTATTACTGGAATTTAATATCGCCTCAAACATTATCAAAGCGAAATAAAGAAAATATTTGCAGAAAATCTTGGAAACAGAACTTTGGAACTAAATCAAAATAAAGCCACTCCTAGTTCGACATCACCAATTCAAATATTTATAACATTACTAACCTCGTTTCTTATTCCGGGACCTGTTGTGGATCTGATTTATAGGATAGTTACCCAATAAAGATCTAAAAATACCTCCTATTGTTTCGGAATCTCAAGAATCTAAGGATAAAAGAGACGTCTAATACTGTATCCGGGCTCCTAATTCCGTTTGCGAGGCAAATATATTTCGCAGAATTAAAGCTCCGAATTCACAAATCAGTTCCGTGACAGATTCGATTCGCACACCGCCTTAACATGCAAAACGAACTCGATCTTTACAGAATACTATATTCGCTGCCTTTGCACGATTCCAAGTTTTATTCCTGCCAACTTGTTTCCCGGGCTTGTTTTTGGATAAAATTCGAAATAGATGCAATCTCTCGCTTGTCTCAGACATAGAATCGAAAAATCTTTCAAATACCTGGATCCGAACGCAGAATGATTGCTATCTCTATACAGTTTTAGTGAGGGCTTATTTTCGATTGTCTCGGCAAATGGAGAGGTATTTTGAAATGTCGTTTTAAGAATGTCAATAAAGAATTGGAGTTTGCGTTGTTATGTTTATTGAAGATGTTTGGGATGTCGAGAGGTGGCTGGGTGGTTTATTAATTTTAATATTCCGTGATTAAATCCTCATTCAATGTTTGAAAGTACAGCCCTCTCATAGTTGAAATTCTCGACGTGATTAAGCTTACTTTGTTATTGTTATCTTCAACATTTCGCTACACGTGTATCTATTTTCAAAATTAAATGCTTTTTGATATTGAATGATTAATATCTTAAAACAAATATCTGAATTCGTGACTAAACATTTTCGCTGCACTTTCTGATTCTCGAATGACCCATAACCTCAATTACCATTAAATCATTCCTACCAATCACACAGTATTGAAGCGAAGCAAGCCGTTATCACGGGTACTTTCCATAATGGCTGCACACCATGCATTTCCATGGGTTATAATGAGCCTATCACTTGCTCATTACCACACCATAGAACATAATTGCAGTTCTGCGTTCCCGTTAGGCGACCTGCGCGTGCGCTGCGAACTAACGTTAATTATAGAGTGGAGCTGTCAGTGTGCTAGAACGAATAGACGCTCCTTATTAGCGTGGGGACAGGAAGGTCGGCGATTTGTTGATCAAGTCGGGCTTTTTGGTTTGTAGTAAATCAGAAGTATTTATGTTCGTGGCTAAGACAGCTGTTGCCATAGTAGTTAGATTCTTTATTTGCATGTAAAGCTAATAAATTAACAAGCTTAGGTTTTATAAGGTTGTATAAAAAAGAGGTGTCAGAAACTGTACAGTGTACATACATAAAATACTCATTATTATTAATACTACACACAAGTTTACAGACACGAAAACAAGTATTATTAGCCTCTTGTGAATAATTCAAAAAATCAACTTATTAAATATATAAACCATATTTTTTCCTTATAATTAACTTTAATTAAATAAATCATTCACGGAAACATTTTCCACAGAACTGAAACTTTGCCGCTTACATATTCAGTTCCATTCAACAAAATCCGGTTCAACCAGCCATTCAGTTAAATCCATTACGTCTGATTAAAAAGTAATTTATTCCGAACATTAAGTCATTGATAGCAAATAATTTTAATTACAAGCGAGCCAACATGGCGGCTCCTGTCATCTGCATTCGAGTTGTACGGAAACGTCAGTCACTGCTCAAGCTTGTCCGTCAATGGACGTGCCAGCTTTTATGTGCGGACGCCGTTTATAAGCGTTTTATGTAGACCTATGCCGCTGATTAGTTTACGGAACTGGATTGAATAGGAAACCTTATTCAATCAACCCAGTTCGTCGATTAATTTATGCTGGAAATGAAGGACTTTGAAACAGGATTGTCCTTCATAAAATTATTTTATGGTGACACTAGTTGAACATGGATTACTTATAACTTAGAACTGTGTTTTGATAAATTCTAGAATCAGGCATTACTTTGCGGACATTCGTGACATTAAATGTTTTGAAACTTAAGTTTCTAGTTTTAAGATTTTAAAAATCCAGGCTGGATTTTTGCCGAGAAATTGAGATTAGATATTTTTCATAACATTAACAATTATATTATGCTAAGAAACCATTGTATATTGAAAGTTTAGCCATGCTCAATTCTATTCAATACTTAGTATAAAACAAAGTTGCCTAAGCCTATTTTTGGAACGACTGTAAAAAATTGGATAATGCTTTCTTTGCGATTTACAATGCTTTGTCAGTAGAAGTATTAAATTAAAAGTTGAACCCATGCGAAGCCGCGGGATGCTAGTCAAAATAACTCTTCATATCTTCGAGTTATTAATTAATTTCTATAGTTTTCACACAAAACCTACCATCTGTTCCTGCATTTACATACCTAATTTTACATTATGGTAATGCCAATCAACTTTAAGCCAAATGACCATAAAAATTAATATCAACATGCTTATAATGAACATACATCAATAAAATCGACATCCACACAAAAATCGGTTTATTAAAAGGTTTATAAACTCAAAGAACGAGTTCCGTTGCATGCCAGTTCGCATGAATGGAGATATATTTAAGCGTGCAATGTAGTAAAAAAAAAGAAAGAAAAAAACCAGTATGGCGGCATAATTTAGTGGTAAAGCAATGTATTGCCGCCAGGTGGCCGCCGCTGCGTCTGCGCATTCAACCGGTTGACTGGTGAAACAAGTTGTGAAAAAACGGCGGCGGGAAAAAAAAAAAAAAAACTTTCTTTTTTTTCGTTTTTGTTTTTGCAAGTAAAGAGTTTGCTTACAGAATATTAAAGGAGATTAAATAAGGTCCTTTCACAAGTCTAGACTTGTCTTAGGTTTACCGCAAAGTCTAACTTTGGCAGTTAAAACAGTGTGACGAGATAGTGACGTAACCAGTAACAAGTTTCGAGCACCGGTCAAGTTAATTAGTGTTGGTAATTAACTTTATAATTTTACAAACTATGGAAATAGATACGTGTAATTGTCTGGATATCTTAAAATTACTTTTAGTGATATTTAAACCATTAAAGTACCTATTAGATTGTGCAGAGACATGATTTTATAAAACCATGCACTGGTCTGTAAATTTAAGTATCATACGGCTGAATAAAAGATCCTTTTAAGGTCAAGAAAACTATGCACCGCCTTCATATTTTTATCTTTGATTTAATATAACTAACTGTTTGCCATTGGCGTTGCCGTCGTGCATGTTGAAGTTTAGGATAAAAGAAAATCCTTTTCAATAATTATAATCTATCTATCTGGCCTATCTCTGTATACATCCTAATCCGTTCAGCTGTTTTGACGTGATTGAGTTACAAACGTACATCCAATCATCAAACCCTCGCATCAAACTTACTAATATTATAAACGTAGATGTTTTAGTGGATGAATGGATGGGTGGATGGATTTTTGTCCCTCTTTCACGCAATAACCAATAACCACGAACGGTTTTTTTTAATTCGGTACACAGATAGTTAATATCCTAGATTAACAAAAAAGGATAATTTTTATCCCGATTTAATGTTCCCACGGAATGATTGTCGAGTTTTAGCGCGTGAAACCGCTAGCAACAGCGAGTTTCTAATATTATTGAGGATAACTCAAATTGCTATTGCCTTGCACCACACAACAATGTCAACTTGTCACTAAGTAAAGATCGAGATAAAGTGAGATGATTTGTGGATCCCACTCCGGAGACATGTATCTTTTGATTAACGCACGACGCTTCAAACACGCATCCATTCATATTTTACTTCGGTATATTAATATTTATTGTTTATATTTTGTTCCTCATAAGTAATGGGCTTTTGTAATGTTTATTATGGTACACATCGCTAAACATCAAGCTATAGAAAACCAGTTTACCATGATCTCGCTTTGTATAACCATTTCACACATAACACGGTTAGCTTATACTGATTTTTGTGGCCGTGTGTACGAGAATTTGTGTTTGTGTTGTGAGATTAAAATAACACTAGTTTACAAAATTTTACTTTTTATTTATACCCCGAACCGAATGTATGTCAATATGTTAATCTACCTTCCCTAAACCTAAAAGTGTTAGCAGAAATATTTTATCACGTCGGATTTTTTTTCTGCCGTCAATTGTTTTTTTTTTAACTACCCGACGTGGTGGTGATATTTTATTGTTAATCGTTCGCTTCAAACGACAGTTACTTTGCTTTGGATTGATTTAAAATGGCTAGCAGAAAGTGCAAACAAAGTTCTGACCGTTTTTGTTATGTTTGTGGACAGTTTATATTTTCAAAAAAGAGAAGACCTATTGTAGATTCGTTAAAAACTGCATATCTTCATTATTTTGGATTTCCTATTGCAAATCAAGATAAAAAGTGGGTGCCTCACGTGTTTTGCGAAAGCTGTAGAATCATCTTACTCCAGTGGTCATCAGGAGAAAAAGTTTACCTTCCATTTGGTTCGCCAATGCTATGGAGAGAACCTAGTAATCATGAAAATGATTGTTACTTTTGTGTTACGAAGACATTGGGATATAACAAAAAAAATAAGGCAAGTATTATGTATGCCGATGTTCCGTCTGTTACTAAGCCGATTTTACATTCAAAAGATCTACCCCATCCAGTTTGTCCCGGTAGTTCGAGTGCAAATATATTAGATGACAATAACAGTGATGTTGAATTCAAGTCGATTTCTAGTGATTCTGACGAATTTTCACCTCAAGAAAACACTCCACATTTAATTAATCAGGCCGAATTAAATGATCTTATACGAGATTTACAGTTATCAAGATCTAAAGCAGAGCTTCTTGGCTCCCGCTTACAACAATGGAACTTGTTACTACCAGACACAAAAGTTACGTTTTTCAGAAACAGAAGCAAAGTTTACTCAGAATTTTTCAAAAGAGAAGGTGAATATTGTTATTGCACAGATATCCTGGGACTTTTCGAAGCAATGAATCAAAACTATGATAAAACAGAGTGGCGCCTATTCATAGATTCTTCAAAATATAGTCTCAAAGCTGTTTTATTACATAACGGAAATAAGAATCCTTCCATACCAATAGGACACGCAGTAAATTGTAAAGAGAGCTATGAAACGATGCGTAATTTTGATTTATTTAATTAAGTATAAAGAACATCAATGGAAAGTGTGCGGCGACCTCAAAGTCATCGGTATGTTAGTGGGATTGCAGGGTGGTTACACGAAGTACTGTTGTTTCCTTTGTTTGTGGGACAGTAGAGCGAAACAACATCATTATGTAAGGAAAGAATGGCCTGTTCGAAATGAGTATATTCCGGGAAAAATGAACATTAATCACGAGCTGTTGGTCGATCCAAATAACGTCACTTTACCCCCTTTACACATCAAACTGGGGCTCATGAAAAACTTTGTAAAGGCGCTTGACAAAAACAGTGATGCTTTCCGGTATTTGCAAAAAATATTTCCAAACATTACAGAGGGAAAACTGAAGGAGGGTATATTTATTGATCCACAAATCCGTAAAATTATGAAAGATTCTCAGTTTGAAAACCTTTTATCGATTAAAGAAAAGTCTGCTTGGAACTCATTTAAAATGCTTGTAGAAAATTTTTTGGGAAATAAAAAAAGTGAAAATTATGAAGAAATTGTTAACAATTTATTGAAAAACTTTCATAATATGGGAGTAAACATGTCATTAAATATTCACTTTCTACACTCTCATCTGAATTTTTTTCCTGAAAACTTAGGAAGTATGAGTGACGAACAGGGTGAACGTTTCCACCAAGATTTAAGGACTTTCGAAGAACGACATCAAGGATTTTGGGATGAAAATATGTTAGGGGATCACTGTTGGTCTATCATAAGAGAAACTGATTCAAATAACTATAAAAAGAAAGCAAAAATTAGTCATTTTTAATTTATTTTTGTATTAATCCTAAAATTTTTGTATTTCCCTTCAAAAAAATAAATATTTTTTAAACCAGACGTGACAGAATTTTTTTATTATTTTTTCTGAATAGTTCTACCTGAACACAAAATAAAATGACAACTTTCAGCTGGGGTATGAAAACCGTGTAAACTAGTGTAATTGGAGATACAAAAGTTCTCCGGTTCAAAGTCGCGTCGTTTGTAACTTTTTGGTTGCTATGCAATGAGTATTGAATTTTTAGTTATAATCAGCAATCTGAGAGGTGGGCAAGGATCGTTACTGGACGCTTGAGGGAGGACAACTCCGTCGAGGTCGACCGCGGCGGAGGTGGTGTGACGGATCTGATCATGTCCGCAGGGCAGACATAGCCAGAAATTGCCCAAAAAAGAGAGGTTTGGAAGGAGAAAGGGGAGGCCTTTGCCCAGCAGTGGAACACTGAATAGGCTATTAAAAAAAAAAACAGCAATCTGTGCATCCCAGGAAGCTATGGTTTCCGACTTTCATACAATCTGTAGGAAGAAATATTTCATTTATTGTTGAAACTTGAAGCACACACCTATGGTCTATTTTACAATACATCATTATCACCATCATGGATGACCACTGTTGAATCTCCCCTATTATGTTTCTAATAGGACCGATTTGAAGCGTGTTTCACCCAGCGCGATCCTAAGGTCTTTATCAGATCAACAAAATTTCATTACCATTAAAATAAGAAACAAAATGTCTGAATAAGTTTGGATTGCAACTTAAGCACATAACTCAATAAAATACAAAAGATTTACCTTCGCCTACTTAACACATAAATAATAATGATATTCTAAGCTTCCATATGTCATACATAACCATTAAAACTTCGATTCATTAAAATGCGATAAAACATGCTAGTTTTAAACCTTCAATATTTCGACGGGTAGTCGTAAAATATTTCAATCAATTAAAACAAAATGACTGCCGCGTCAATAAATAAGATATTATGTGTTGCAAGAACCAAGGTGTTTCTTATACTGTGGAAAACTATGTCGATAGCTTTCTCATGGTGTGGCTTCCCTTTTAAGGTCATGTTTTATTTTTAATTTATGTTTATTTTATACGGATTGTTTTTCATAGTTCTTACGTAAAGCGCGGGCTATACAAAAATGGTGTAATAAAATAAAAAAAAACTATACATAATAATTTAACACCTTGATACGTACATAAAAATTATAGTAAAACAGTGTTTTCTCTATTCTGTTCTTGTGAATGATACATAATATTGCAAAACAGTGTCTTCTCTGTTGAAACTTGGAAAACTATATCACTTTCACTTTAGAAGGCGGGCTTAATCTCTCAAGGTACTTACCAGACAACCGTTATTTTTCTTTTTAACAAAAAAAAACTTAGTCAGCTTTCCAGTTTTATGACGAACAAAGACCCTAGCATAATACTTTTTACAGTTTTGCAAAATTATTTGATCAATTACCACTTGATCGTTCGTTCAAAAATGCATAGGATTTTAACACATACAATTTCCAGTTAGAAATCTAAAGCTTCCCCATTTAAAAACAAAACAAACAGTGTTTTACTCTGTTTACTTCCCGAGCTTAGGCACGACCAAAGATCCTAACATACATGACCCACATTACAACCTATCCCTTTCCCAAAACTATGTCAAACCACATAGAAACACCAAAAAGAACTCACAAAACGGCAATAGTCACGACATGTCACCGAAAAATACCCTTTCTACCCAACATAACCACACCCTCGACCACATTATCCCCAATTCTGGAATATTCCCTCAAACGAGAACTCCTCGACTATTTTGTGCGTACGACGAAACTCACGCAACTTACTAATTACGGGCCATCATTTGTAGCCTAAACTCCTGGAGCACGACAAACTTCCACTAAATACTGAGAGGTTTTGGGGTGTGGTCCTACAGGAAAATGAGCGAGAAATAATGAGCTTAAGAGGGGTGGTTATGGCTCGTTTGTGTGGTCAGTTATATTTTCGCGTGTCAATATTCACTCACTCCTCTTATATGTCCTTCACTCTCCTTTTATATATTTCAACTTACAAGCTTAATCAATGGTCAAATAATTACAATCAAGGCAATCCACATTTAAATACACTTGAAAAGACACACCTCCAAATCTCTCCCTTACTTTAAAGCTTAATAATTTTAAACAGCATTTAAAATCCACATAATCTAAGAACGCCTTGTATTTAAAAGTTAGGGAAGCTACCCCAAATAATTGTCGTATACGCATTAAATAGTTTCCATACACTGCATTTAACTCCATTCAAACACACATTATCTACCCCTTTTAATTAAAACGTAGCGAGGCAAGAGTCATTTTTCGCCTCGCTCCGCTCCGGATCCGACCTCGTTCAGCGAGACCGCAGGGCAAGCGATCCTTTGTTGCGTGAGAAACAAAACTTCTATTCGCAAGAATGTGCGGTTGGACCTCCGCGGTTAATGTTCTGTGCCTAACTCCCGACCGTTTTGGACTTAGATCATTGTATGTACTTAAAACTGTTGTATATAATCATGGTTGGGGATTTAGACGAGGATGTGAAGTCTCGTTTATCACAGATGTTGGAAAACCTATTAGTTGAAAACTTAATGTCTTACCACAAAAAGATAAACATTTGTTGAACGCTTCTCTTAATTTCTTGGTAAGACGGTTGATCTAACAATCACATCATCGAAGTAGTGTTTGAGGAAATAAAACGTGAAACTTATTGTTGGTGATCCGGATTAGTCACACGGAGTCGCGGTAGACCACGAAGGAGATGGCAGGATGTCTTCCTTGAAAATTGGAAGGAGGTGGCTCTCGGTCGTGATGGTCGTTATAGTTGGATGGAACGGAAGAGGCTCAGCGGCGATAGGACAGCAGGTACAGGACAATAATAAAAAAGAAACATAAGTCATAAACAAATGAATAACGTCAAACTTCATCATGAGCATCCAAAACCACATTCCTTACTTCACAGACTTCTACAATCACAAGCTATTTAATTAGATTCGGCATCTCTCACCCATCTGTTGCCAGGCTAACGGCGTCCAAAAACCTAACTTATATTTAGCTCTCGACAGCTCCTTTTCCCTAATTTCCATATTCATGAAATTAATCTAAAAGAAAATGTTAATCACGTCTCCTCCGCCTTCCCAAGGTTGTGTCGGATTGTCGACGCCGTTCTTACACCACTGTTGAAGTGAATTGGTTCCGCACGTCCGCACTACTTCGTTGCGGTGTCTACGGTGACCTTAAAGTATACTTGTTATGGGTACGCTTTTACTGTGCTATGGTCTGTTATAAACACTTTTTTTTTTATTTCGAAATAAGAAGATTATATTATTTCTAACACAAGATATCTCTCTCTCTTATAATAGCGGTATTATATTCTACAATCTCACTTCAGTGTTCGAAAGAGGAAGAGCTCTACAGAATATCTAACTCCATCTCTCTTCCGCACTGAAATAAGATTAAGACTCAAGAATGAAATAGGACAAGAGAAAGCTTCTTTTCCAGAAATAAAACACAAACGAAAATATAATTTTAGTACCGGAAATAGAAAGAGAATCGTTTTTACATTCAACAAAGAAATATAAACTTATTCCCACTTCCGACAATTTTGGTTTGTGGTAACATTTCAACGGAATCATTGTCAATTAAATATTTCCGATCAAAACAAAATAACAGACATAAGAGTACCCACAAACACGAGAATTATTCTTTCTAGGGTATATGTACAAAGAATAATGAGATTAACGAATGCAATCCCCGGATTAAATTTATTATGCGTGAAAGAACGGGGGAAGAATACTAATCTCCCCGGGTGATTCAGGGATGGCAAACCTTATGGCACGCGCCAAGTCTACACGGAATTGGCAGGGGTCATAAATCACGGCATTGCGGTTCACTGAGACATTGGAATCTCTCAAAATGTAAATGCCCTATCTAAAGTCCAGCAATCCATCTTTGTTAGTTGATGGAGAGTTTAACGTAGGTTGTTGTTCGGTCGTCCCACTATTTATCACTTAAAATTTTCTTCTATGTAAAAGCTTTTATTTGTGGAAATAAAAAAATCGATTGTGAGCAGGACTTGAAAATGCGACCTGATTTTGTACATCAAACGTCTTAGCAACTAGGCTATATCAAAGTCATGCTCGACAAAGTCAATTTTTTCATTCCTTTCGTAACGTTTATGGAAATTAAACGTCTATGTTTTCTAGAGAGGACCTATACACTGACACACCACACAATAGGTACAATATCTCAAGGTACTAACATTGACACCAAAATCTTACTCCTGAATCAGTTTGAAGTGTTGATGATATACTTATAACAAAACTCCGGGACTGTTTAGTAAGTTTATTAAAAAAGATACATGTATTGTGTGAATAATACATGTACTTTTTTAAATAAAGCAGTGACTGGAATTTAAGAAACTACATAAAAAGCCTCTGTAACAGAATCATAATATGAGTGCGGTAAAATTGGTACCTAATATTTAATATTCTATTCAATCGCTGAAGTTATGAATATAATTACAAAAGTTGCTTTTTTAGACTTCTTGTATTGAAACATTGAAGGCATTAAGTTTTTATTTTTTGGGTTTAGAAAAAAGTTCAATCATTTAACTTTTGTAAAAAAAAGATCTTTATCAAGGTACTCAAAACTAAGTTCATGTTACTTTAAAAAAATCTTAAAAAGTTGTGCGTAAGGTTGAGCACCTCTGTAGAAAGGCGACGAACCTGCCAAAGCTGGTGGCTCTTTGTACTGAATTCCGCTTGAATTACGAGTACCCTCTCGCAAGTATTACTTACTGTTCACGCTATTTCTACTGAGGGGTAAAACAGGACTTCAAACAATAGTTACATATTGAAGATGGCTGCGTATTTGACGAAAACAAGAACAATTCGTAATTACTTGCAGTCTTGTAACGTCGAAAGGAAAGTGCGAAAATTTCTTTTGTTCGAAAATCCCTTTGCTCCATAAACAGTGAACGAAGCGGATATTTGTTAACAATTCGAATCACCTTTTCAGAAATAATATTATTAAAATCTGATTACATTTATAAATATTAAGTTTCATTTATTTAATATCGAAATTTTGAATATTTTATTGCTCTTCATTCAGCACACGTCGTTGAATACAGACTATTTAAAAATAAAACCTTTTTCTTCGAGCGTGATACACTTTTAAGTAATCGAAATGAATAAGTTAACACTATTTAATTTTATCGGAATCATAGATGAACATATTTTTAAACTAAACATCATTAATTGCTGACTTCAACCAGGTTAGGTCCAAGTCAAACCGAATAGAGTTGAATACCAATATTTTCCATGGAGCGACTATCTATCTGACCTCCATAACCCAGTAACTGGGTAATATATGATAACCCTTGATAAGACTGGTTGTCTTTAAGTTTCAGAAGTTAGCCAAGTAACAACTGCCAACAATTTATGAATGACCATAGAAACATTGGTTTGACGTACAGACGGTGGGAACTCGCTATGATATTTATTCGGCTCTTTGGTCGATAGACCCCGCTCAGATGGGACCCGCGGGATGAATGAACCAATTCATGATTTTGATTATTTTTTCATTGGTCGATTGGACCTACTGTTCGTAATGACATTTAATTTCAAGTTTCAGTACAGACGTGTAGGAAAACGTAACGCGGAATGCACGTGGTGCAACAGGTTTAGCCCTTAGTTAAACATAATACTAGCACTTTGCCCGTGACTTCGTCTGCGATTATTTCGAACTTTGCTTCTAAAATTAAAGAGATGAATTTACAACATGTTTCAAAAAATTTCTCGAAATAAAAATGCATAAAGGTATGCAATAATATACCTACACGTGTCGATATCTCCTAGAAACGCTTTGTACTGCGCATTTTTCAAAAATTAAATCTTCTAAATATTCCCTAAACTTATAGAATGTTACTAACCAGCAAAAGTACTAGGCTAGTATAAGATCAAGGTGGTATGTTTTGCGCTCTGGCGCCACGTGACATGCAGCGCGGGGGTAAGGTAACTCTAAATGGTCTGCCAAAATACTAGGCTAGCATATGCTCAAGGTGGTACGTTTTTCAACGGGGTCAGCGAAGTTCATTTGATAAGCGCTGCGACGCCACGTGACATAACGGGGGGAGGAAATAACTGTAAATGACCGCTGCGCTCTAAGATATGGGCCCTTTCAGGTAACCTGTCGCCACTTCATCCATCCCTAGTTGATCCGGTGTGTTATGTCCCGTTCTACATCACCATCTCCTTGGAAAAGCGATATACCGAAAGTCGGAACAGACTGGTAGGGATAGGACACTTTTCTATTTGATAGTACAATTCTCAAATTTTGAAAGTGGGTCCAAACGACCAATTCAAAAACGTATTTGGTCGTTTGGACCCGCGGGCCCCACCAGTGCGGGGTCAAACGACCAAAGAGCCATTTATTCATAGATCCAAAACAATTGAAAGCCACCTAGCTAAAGTTTGTATTTTAAAAGGAATGTAGTACCAGCCCAGTATAAATTATAGTACATGTACTTTAGTATAGTATACTATCTATGTATTGCGAACACGTACCTACTATTTGCACAATGACTACATAATTTGTAATTTACAATCGACAAAGTTTAATCATGACCCGTTTAGACAATAATTCGTTTGAATCCGTCAAATTGACAAAGATCAAAGTCGTTGCCATGGATATGTATGTTTACGCGAATGTGGACCTAATTGTATTTGAATGTCTATAGGAAAATAAGCTTACGGTGGGTCATAATTCCACTTTTTCGATTGTACATTCGATACAGAGCCACTACCTATGTGTAGTAAATCAATTTTAATAGTCCTTGAACAATTGTTAAATGACTGTAAAGAGTTTATTTGTCACGCTTTTTCTTTTTGTCCTTGGCACGCTATAATAAAATTGATAACTTTGTAAAAATAGTTATTGATACAACAGAAAATCTGGATAGGATCATTTTAGTAGGTTATTGTGAACAAATCACAATTGAACTCAACCTGAAATTTGATTCACAAAAGTAGCGTAGCAACTCAACAGTAACGAACGTCTTACATTTCCTCACTGTGCCAGGGTTTCTCAAGGAGGGACTCATTTCATAATTTTAACAATGTACTTTTGTATTGTTAAAATTATCAAATGAGTCCCTCCGTCCTGGGTCGAGCAGAAGGGGCTGTCAGGCTTCTGAGCACCTAGACGAAATGACGAGGTCCTGACTTAAGTTTAAATTTTCATTGAATTTTCTAATAAGAAATTTCTTAGTAGCAGCCACGGACTTCTTGAATTCGGTTGTGATCGGTCTAATAGAGGCGTAATATTAAGCTATGGGACAAAAAAAACACAGCATTTTGACTTTATCACCATCAATAATGCTAAAATAACTTGGACCCTCTGGTCAAAGCCATTAAGTACAAATTGAATTTATACCGCTAAAATTATACAGCTATCTCCTATAATACTCGTATGCTGACCCGAACTGACCGCATTTTAGTGCTCCTAGTCTACATTCAGTACAACGCTATACAATAGGTAGAGTAAGTAGCTAGTTAGGTTTCAATGGACGACCATCGGCCATTGCTGGCCTTAGCCTTTACACAATGGCTTACCATATATAATCTTGTAGTTGTATTAATATGAAGATCTTTGTCGAAGAGCTCTATTCGAAGAAGCTCTTTCAGGGATGAACCGAAATCGGGATTATTTTTAACACCAACACAGATTACCTTGTAAAAGTGAATTCTAGCGTTTTTTTTTTGGTATGGGAAACTGTGAAATGAGAGACCTTCAATTGCCTTCCAGGATCGTTCAGGCGTTTGGCCTTGTCGAGAGCAGCTCTTTGAGACCCGCGTCGAACATGACGCGCCGTTGACTCTACCCTTGTCCTTGATCGGACGGCGAGCTCTCTCGAGCAATTGTTTTCTGCAACAAAAACAGCATCTGGTTAGAATTGAAGAAGACTCTGATACAGTCAAAAAAAGCCGCTGATATATTATATTCCTCTACCATTAGGTAAACCGGCTGTTACCGATAACCTACAAAGTAAATCCTCTAAAAGAAACAGGACCCAAAAATTAAATAAACCTTACTCTCCCGTAAACACCGGAGTTTATATACCCCAACCTTTTATCCCATCGCTTTATACAAATTCAATCTCATCACCGAACCTTGTCACACATAATTAGATGACTTGCATCTTCAATCATTCATTTTGAACCGTTCATCCCTAACCAAAGGGTTTCCAGTTGCCGTAAACCTCAAGCTCATTAGCGAAAACCAAAATAAAGCGTGCAATATAAAAGAATGAGTTGGCAACTCCGACAGCCCTATTCATCACAGCTATGTAGCTAGGGTTGTACGCAAATTGAACTTTTCGCACTTAGGCCTGAATGGGATTTCGTCGATACTGAAAAAGTGGGGGTGTTATAGGTCGTAATAGGTGTTTGAGTGCTTCGCGAATATAGCTCTTATGTAGTTGCTGTAGGCGTATGTAATAAAAGGGGAATGTTAAGTCGGTAATGTTCGAATACATAATACAACTTTAGATAGATGCCCTTTTGAAAATGATTATTGAAATGGCAAAAGAGGATTTATTGCGTTCGATTTCGTTCGTTTTTTTTACGAAAATGTCTGGCTAGTATTGTAGATATCACGTTTAAAATACATGTCTTTTTAATGTTGTTTCAAATATCATTATTAAATTTATACAACATGTAACGTAATTAACGCACACCCTCAGACACCCCAATTAGAATATTATGTTATAATCATAATACATAATTATATTGAATTTTTAATTTAACATGTAAATGCATTGTTATTAACTAAATTAGTTATTTTGCAGTAAGGTTTATTTTTCTTTGTTTTGTGAATGAATGACGGAATTTGTATTATTAATACAAATAAAATTGCACTTTTAAGTCTTGTTGCCTTGACTTACGGTCTATTTTAGTTTGTTTTGACTGTACAGACGTGTAGGGGGAATTTCCATAGTTTTAATTATTTTTGAAAAAAAAAATATAACCTATATTAAAAATGATAGAAATCGATTCAGTAAACGATTCTGAACAAACTAATTTCAGGATGTGCGTTAATTATGTTACATGTTGTAGACGCTAAAAACCTACAACACAAAAAAAAATAGAATTCATAACAGTTTAAGATTAGAGACTTTTCTTAGCTACCGTAATCTTTAATCGAAAACAGTAATTATTAATTTATAACATGGATACATTAAAACCAGTACTAACCAGTTATTTCTCCTTATTTCCAGATCTTTGCAGCAGATTGAAATGAGACGAAGAACAAACCAACGGATATGCGAGGTAATTAATTTTGAATCTATTTTTGAAGCGCGTTTATACCGACAAGTACGTTTTTTAAACTTAGCTAAGTTAATCGTCACAGTTTTACGTTCAGAAACGCACAGCACTGATACATGCTCTAGGAAAATAGAAGGGCTATTTTACCACTATATACCCGTAGAATCATATTATTATTTCTACGATGCGTTAATTATTAGAATCAGTTACTTTCTGTTGTTTGCATAATGTTTGCAAACTAACCATATTGTACTCCAATCTACACATATGCCAGTTTCTACACTTTTTAAATTCTGTCCGTAGCATTTGGAAATTCTAGTAATAATGTTCGAATTTTCGCTGACTTTAATTCTCTTCAAGCCAAAACATAGTAATGCTTTTTGACAGCAATAGTAAATACGGTAGCATTTCCTCTTTCACAAACTACAGCTTAACTAATTTATAATTGAGAGCCTTGAACATCGTCACCGTGTGGCCAGCCTGTCGATTTTTTATCGGTTGCATTTCGGAGAGTGTGCGATGGAACTGCACAACCCGATTCCGCCTAGCCCTTTCCATCATCGGACTACAAGACGTACGGCAATGCGCCATCGATATATGGTGTCATCCCTCCGGTGCGTACAAAGCGTTTACTAACCTATACCTTTATTGTACGCACAGCTAAGGAGTGGAACTCCCTGCCGCCGTCTGTATTTCCCGACAGCTATAACCTTGGGATCTTCAAGTCCAAAAGTGAGGTTACTTCCAGGCAAGCGTGCTTTACCGTCGACCACAAATTAGGACCTAGAGCCACTAGATCATCCCTCAACGCGTTTTTCATTACTGTGCTTTCCTACCCAGCGGGAGACAAGGGTGATACAGAGTTATAACATCACGCCCGTATACAGTAAGGGGTTAAAGAGGGGTGAACCTAAAATGTACTAGTATTCGGCATATTAAGTTTAAGTTCTATGTAATTAGAGGCAAGCTTATTACCAACAATTTAATCAAAAACTTACAACATCGTTCTCACATAGTGTACCACCTCAAATGAATAATGTAACAAAGGTTCTGTAATTATTATGGTGATCTAAAAAGAGTGTCCATGGAGTTTCTTGCACGTTCTTCTCCTAGAGATCTACTTCTTGGAACGGGCATCTATTGTACTTTCACAGTTTTATGTCTTGTGACTGGGACTGTAGCACCATAACTTTTGTAGTGTTTAATAATATACCTTTGATATTCTATGACAATGGGGAAGGCAAGTCAAAGCTTATGTAGATGGCGCCACCATAGCTTAGTCCTAATCCGACCAATGACGTAGTACTATTTTGAAGTACCTTTAAGATTTGAACTGATTTGAACCAATGACGATGCTTGGAACAAGCTATACTAGCGCCATTAGTTCCTTAGTTGCCATCCCCATTCAAAAGTGCCTGTAACTGGCCTACTTGAAATAAATGCTTTGATTTTGATTTTGAACAACCGGCCTGAAATGATGATCGAATTTTAAGCGTGTAAAAAGTTGCAAGGTCGGCAACGTGCAAGCGATACCTCTGATGTTACAGGCGACCAATAGGCTACGGTGACCGTTTCCTGCATTCAGGTCGTATGCTTGTTTGTTACTTTAATGGTATAAAAAATGCTCTAAGCCAATGAAGGACACCGTGGATCAGTACAAGTCTGACAGTCCCTCCGGCCCTGCCCTGGGTTCCGAGGACTCATTTGATGATTTTACCACGCCAAAAAAAAAAACTATTCATAAATTCCATACTGCAAAATTGTATAATACTTTGCCCCAGCCTAAGAATCAAACCACTTCATGCTCAGTAGAACTTACGACCAACAGACCAATAAGGCAGAAAGTCAAAATACTTCAACCCTATATTGCTTCATGCAGCACAATTAGGATCTAAGGCCTCTAGATAATCCCTGAACGCGTTTTTCATTACTGTCCGTTCGTGCCCAGGGAACAAGGGTGTAATAGAGTTATAGTCGGTATTAAAACTCTAATACAGATCCTCTGTGGACTGAAATTGGTTAACATGACAGGCGTAAACCCCTGGTGTGTTCAGCAACGGTAGAGAAACTTTTTACAGCTTATTAGTACACATTTAATGCTATTAGTTAAACGTAATTGATGTTTATTTTGAGAGACATACTTCGCTCGCATGTTGGGAATAAAAGCATCAATAGCATAATTTGACTGGCCTGTTGGTCTAGTGGTTAGTGACCCTGACTGCTATGCCGGAGGTCGTGGGTTCGATTCCCACTCAGGACAAAATGTTTGTGTGATGAGCACGATCATTTGTTCTGTGTCTGGGTGTAATTTATCTATGATATGTATGTATTTAGAAATATGTATATAAGTATGTTTATGAGTTGTCTAGTACCCATAACACCAGCTCTGCTTAGCTTAGGACTATAGTTGTTAAATATTATTATAATAGAGCAAAATCAGCCTGTAAAGTCCCCACTGCTGGGACTTCCACCTCTTCTTTGAGAGAGGAAATGGGCTATAATCCAGCATTCCTTTTCTGTATTGACAGTCTTGTGACCGCGTAGCCGCATCGCTAACGCCACGTGTCCTAACCAATCGTGCAGCTCAAACGGTAAGCGATCGCACTTCGCGATTTGACGATCTCAAAGTCGAAGAGCACATCGTAGAGTTCAGCGATGTAATTTATTTTAGAAAATAGCAGTTAGCAGTGCGCCACGGGTTGGTAATGTCAGAAAGGTCTTCGAATATTTGGTACTACAATATGCCGGTTTCCACGCAAAATTTTTCTTCACCGTTTTCCGAACAAGGAGTCAGAAATAGGCATCTTCAATACTCGCTAATAATATTTTTATTTGAGAAAAACATACAATCCTGTATGGCGAGGTGACTTATCTCTCATATTGAGTGCATTTCAATATTTGTTATGATCTAGCTCAACTTAGAAGTTAAACTTCTTTCCTCTTTATCAATTCAAATCTTTTTGTGAATCCAGCAAGACTGTTGATATTGAAGTATACAAGAATGTTTGGTAATACGGGCTCAATGCAACGCTGAGCATCCAATGTGTACTAGTTCTAACATTTTCTGTCGTTTACCTAACACTCTGGCTGTCTCAATAATCGTATTGTGTTCTTTTTTATTCAAATTCAACACCTTCGCTAACCCAAGACCATACCATTTTCAAACAAACTACAATACTACTATAGAAAAATCTACTCCAGAAACCATAACATATGAATAAAAACTGTCGGACCGTCCGTTCATTGATACAAAATCCTTTCGTAGAACACTCGGCATAATGTTATTCCAAATATATTCCGTAGCTTCTTACATTGAATAGAATCACCATTTATTCCTCGAGGTGTGTTTAAAGTGACCCTTTTGGAAAAATAAAGTGTTGCCCGTATAAAACTATTGCCAACATAAATGTGTTCGTATGAATTACTGCTATAAATATAAATTGTATCGTTATCTGGCCAGTGTTTTTGTGTATTCGGTTTTTTCGAACCATATTTTTTCAATTGGAAAATGATTGGTTTTTGTTTAGAAAAATGAGGTTTTCGAAATTGGAACATAGTTTTGAATGAAATGATAAAATGTTGATGATATGAAACCTATTTGGTAGCGTAGAGTCTAATAATTTTATATTGGCATTTGTTTCTTCGAAATAAAAAGTTGGTGTATCTGTAGGTAGGTAGATACTCGTGAAAATATGTAAGTAGATATTGAAAAAGAAGTAAAAAATACTGTTCTTTCAAATGCTTGGTTAAATATTTGTACCATAAATAATAGTAGATTTGATACGTTAATTTGATAACGACAAGCTATGTATCGAAGTTTCTCAAATAACTTAAGTTTTAAAAAAAAAATATTGAGATTTTGTTAATAAAACTCTCTATTAAATGAAGGCCTTTTTGCGTAGATACTCGTACAATGTTCGTTGAAAATAAACTACTGTCATAATAACCTGGGGCATATTGGTAAAATATTTACTTTTACGTGAACGTATATTTTTCCTTATTTTATATAATTTTGTAGTTTTGCCAGCGGCTCCACCCACGTGTATAATTATCCAAAGGAGGGGTAGCGTGCCAGGGTCGTGGGACTAACGAATACCGTGACCCTGGAACGTGAAGGCTGTTTAAAGACACCGTGGATTTTAGTCAGTACAAGTCTGACAGTACCTCGTGCCCTGTCCTGGGTGGGAGGACTCATTTGATTATTTTACCAAGCTTAACTAAAAAAGGGAGGGGTAGAGTACAGGGAGAAATGGTAGTATCCTATGAGTAATTTATTTGTTATGCTTGATTTTTGTAGTATCTAAGTACATTTTTCAGTGCACCACTAACAACCTCCATATTTTTATATAGATTCATACAGTTCATGTAAAGGTTGCCTGGAAGATAGCGCTGTTAGCGATAAGATCGCCGTTGTAACCATAGAATTAGAAATATTGTGAATTTTGTTGTGCAATAAAATGCTATGTATCCATCTCTCTACCTCTTAGCCGAATTTCGTGAAGATCCGTTCAGCGGCTCTGACGGATTTGAATAGTATTCATCCATCCATCAAAATATTCGCATGTACCTATAATAATAAAAATACAATTTTCAAAGATGACTCATATAGCTATCTTTCGAGATTATATTTATAATTAATAAATCTTACGGTTTAAAACCAGTTGTACAGAGTTGCAATACTAATAAAATAACAGCACGCACGACTCTTACTGAAACGATGGGGAATCAGCATGCAAGGTGAAAGGTCGCCGTGGCATACATTAACTGTTGCCACAGCAGAAAAAAGGCTAGAAGTCCCATTTAAATAAATTTACAAAAAATCACGCAATAATGAATTTTATTGCTAATGGCTTGTATAAATATTTCGTGTTCTTCACATAAGATCAAGAAATCTTACTATTCTTACTTCTTACTAACATTATAAATGCAAAAGTTTGCAAAAATAATCCCAAAGATTTGCAATTTTAAATAAATTTCCAAAAAGTTCAGGTGTGAGAATATTCTTATTTATTTCATGACGAACATCAAAAACTTGAAATTATAAAGAGGTACTTTAAATTTTAGGAGAGTTTCAGTAACTAACTTATTCGCATTACATATTAATCTGCAATGACCTAGCATTCTTTTTTTACTTTTATAAATTTTTTCAAGAATTTCTTAATTAAATATCAATGTTGGATTGTTCTTCTACAATGTTGCTTTTTAAGTGTGGTTGCATATTAGCATAAGAGTTGGGGCTGCAAGTCAACGTGCGTGCGCGCAGAGCGGCGCATTGGACGCGGGCACGCGCGAGTAGGGGCACCATGTCTGTCAGAGATTTATGGGACGTTCCGGATATTATACTGATGTTTATTTATTTTTTATTGTTGATTGTTACGGTATAATAAGCGCAGATAAAAACTTTCTCGAGCCAAAGTATTTATGCGCAATTTTGTGTTTTAGTGTGATGGATGGTTGGTTTTTAGGACTTTAGTAATGGAAATGCGTTAAAAGTTCGTGATAACGACATCGTTAAGAACTTATTTTATAGGAAATAATTATTACTATCAAATAAGACGCTGGATTCGCATGCTTTTCGAATTCAACTGATTGCCGCTGGTTATCGCTTTTGCCGACTTGTCTTAATGTGTCTTACAAAATTATCGCTTAAGACTTCATTTTACAATAGAAAAGTTATAATATTTTAGGAATTTAAGATTAAAGACATCAGCTTACAATCACTATCATCATCTCTCTGTTTACCAAGAAAACATAGCACCATTTACATACCAGACAAATGGAATAATCCTCAAATTCCCTCCACAATTCCTAGCCCCACTACTAACGGCGCTAATCTGTGGCTGCGCCTGCGCAGTATGTGCGCCACGTCGCATGCGCAGCAGCCCGGAATGCAAGATGACCGATTACATTTTTTGCTACACACTGCCATGCTGTCACGAGCCTTATTTGTACGGACAGAAGGCTTGTTAAGTAATGGTGGTAATTTAATTTATTGTTTTTGTTTAGACTGACTTGAGGAGGTAGATTCAATTGTTCATTGAGTATTGTGGGTGACTAGGATTAGTCATGATATTCCTAGTTTTCATAAAAGCTAGTACTCGATAAACAAGTTGTTTTAGTTTTGCTTATTGTATGCTTACTTGAAGTAGGGTTGAATTTTGGCTTTTCACAAAGAAAACCTTTACTTTTAAGTGCTTCCAAATTTTACTACCTACATTAAAAGCTGTCTTCACACGGGGCGCGTCACACCTGGCCCGCTCGTGTAACGCACCGACTCAAGACAATGGCTCGGCGCACCTCGAACCGCATCTAGTGGCCTACCATAAACTCTTAACGCGATTCAGTTTAGGCTGTGGGAATGAGATGGCGCTAGACGACTTGTATAGTACTGTCTCTTTCCCACAGCCTAAACTGCATCGCGATAACAGCTCGTGGTAAGGCTCCTGATTCGTATGTCGCGCAATTTCAAGGAGCATCCTGACTCGTGATATCACGTGTCGTGAGAAGCTTGCTTAATACTGAACAAATATTATGGTACAGAAATACATAGTTACATACTTTACTAGTATGTTTATGCGACTCAAAGTGTTAACTAACATGTCCATACTTCAGTCAACTAGGTATACCGTTTAAGTTGTACCATCCTGAGATCTACGTTTATTTCCATTTTTATAATCCCAAAGTTAATTTCTCTGTTATAATTTACATAAAAATAAAATGCGAAAAGAACCAAAATAAAATGAAATTTTATCCGCTCAACAGAAGTATAATATAGGTCTGAAACTTATTGCTTGTAAAGGTCAAGCTGAAATACTGAAGGAATTATTTTCTTTCAGTTGTTAATAATAGGTAGTACATTATTCTCCTAAGGCTCTGTTTTATATTACATTCTGGGATTTTTCCGATTGAAATGAAATGTTTATGTTTACGAAAAAAAAAGTAAAATAACTTTTCTTTTGGAAGTCAGTGACTGAGTTTTTGCTTCATTGACTTTTTTTACATGAAAAAGGACAGCTAAATGAGAACCTCCTATTTTTGAAAGTCGGTTAAAAATACTTTAAGGTTTCGCTTAGTCTAGCTGTTTCTGTGTTTGATTGTGAGTTTAAATATTTGTAAATGCACGACCCACGAAATATGTATCTAGAGATGGGATGAAAAACAACCACAAAATAGTGTTAAGTTACCTTTTTCTTGCAAAATAGACAGTAGTTTTATTTTCTATTTTGTTGACTTTTCAGGTCAAAAATCGAACCCAAAATTCTTGCCACAAACATAATTATCTTCCATACGCACTAGATTTTTTCCGAATTGAGAACCTCTTCCTTTTTAGTCGGTTAAAAATCTACACCTAACTAAAATCATTTATGAAGGCCGTCCTCATAACATAATCTTCAAAATCTCCGGTGAGGCAGCCGTTGCCTTCCCTGTGATGTCTTGGGGGAAATCATTCTTAGTAACAAAGCTCTACAATGATGATACATGGAAGATATAACCGTTTAGACGTAACATATTTATTAGAACTATCAAAACTTTAGGTTTTGTACCGCTATTACAAGTAATTTACCGTAAGTTTAAAGAAATCAATTTTTTTTTTATAAAAAAAATTTATTGGTGTTCTAGAAATGTTATTTTGGATTACATTTCCAAAGTTCAAATGAACAAAAATTAAAAAGAATAACCGAATAATGGTACAGTTTGATCGAATTTCTAGGTTTTTCTTAAAATGCCTATAATTTTCAAACTGCATGGGGTAGATTTTTTTTTCAGATTTTTCTCGCGATTGTTATGATCAAATCTGTCACCCCGTTTCGGCTTGACGTTGAGGACGTTGAGTTCTGAGACACCCTGTATACCTTTGGTATATAGTTACTGAAGAAAAAGTATATTGCTGCAAAATAGTTCTCAAGAAAAGGATCCTCCAATCCCAGAATCCAGAATTTCCAAAAAAAAACTATCTCGGAAATATCCTACAGAGAATCCTGCCCACCTTTCTTCCATGCTAGCGTGAGGGTAAACAATAGTGGCCAGGAGCGAACCGCATACGTGACGTGTACCGCACAGTCGATACACCTGTGTAAAGTTGCATTTATTTATGCGCCACGATGCGTCCATTCTTGTGGAGTGGATGTGTGGCCGAAGTGGAGGAGACAGCGGGATTGTAGTAAGGTCTTTTGGTGAGGATGGAAATTTAGTGCTAGACTCTTAAAAATCTTTCAAGATTTTACGTATGCACGCAGTATCGCGTAATGACGTGTCACTACGTCTTGTCCACTTTAGTGATGAACTACTAACGTTTTGAGAGGCTTTTAAGACTCTATCACTGTGTTGCCTGTCTCACAAAATAACCTCCCTTGATCCTTCTATGTTTCCTTAATCATTAAGAACATTAAGTCGTTATTAGTTTGTCTTCTTCAGGTAGATACTTCTGCAAATTCACCCCTTCAGTTTTTTTCATAATAGTCTAACTTCTAGTATCTTTGATTCAACTGTAGTATTTGCCATTTTTCAGTCTCATTGTGTACTTGTCGTATCAATGAGAATTACACAGATACATAATATAAAGCTTTAGTGATAGCTACTCTTACAGCTATCCTGCACAGTTTTAATCATTTGTAAATTAACTGAACTTTATTAATTGTTGTGCCTAATTATCTTATTTTTTAAAACGAACATTATTCTACTGAATAGTCTTTACATTCACATTTTTCTCTCGTCTTGTATTTGACATATTTCGCTACATTTACAATTCACGTTTCATACACTTCGCTAGACCGCTTCTCTTGAGCAGCAAAATATATGGCTATAAAAATTTGAAACAGACTAGATATTTCATATCGCTAGCGTCCATCACTTACACAGTAGTGCACACTCCATCTACAGCGTAGTATCTCAGCAATGCTTAGCATAACACAGAGTGCACACTAGCGACCTTTCACGCGGTGGGAACCGGCGCAAGCGCAGAAACATTTGAATATTTGCGCACGACAGTGCGGACCCAGCTTTATCCCGGTGTTAATATTTCATGAACTGAAAATTTTAATTTAAAATTCAACAGTGTGTGGTCGCCGGAATCTCTTTGTTCCCCATTGTGTATTGTATCTATGTTTGTTTCTTTATGGTGAAACAGGAATCCTGAATTATCATACTTTACAACAGAAAACTTAACTTACCTGAAAATTCCGTTGTACAAACTTTTTTAGTTACGCTCAATCTCAATTAAAAAACCATTTTAGTTAAAACGTTATTTAACAAAAGCTAACAAGGTCTCGCTCAATCAGTTAGCCAAATTAAACTCGAATGCAAGCCATTAATATTGACTAAACATTCAAACCAGCCGTGAGATTGGCGTCCATTTTTAATTTATTACTCGACACACGAACGCATATCGACACTAATAGTTTTCTATAATTGAGATTCAAATTGAGTTTCCCACGACTAGCGAGCGAATCGATCGACAAATATATCGAGAGGTTGATTAATCGTATCAATATTTAGGCGGCACTATAGGACGTACCGACGACGTAGTGATGTACGCAATGCGCATGTTAGCTCGTGACTATTCGATGAGAGCTAAAAGTTTGGTACATCTACCTACATATTTATTAAAAACAAACCGGGTTGGATAGGACAGCCAATGCGAATGTATCGAATATCGATATAAACTTTTATGCCTTGTAGAATCAATAAAATGAGCTGAAGTTAATGGCATAATAGGTACATTTGTCTTATTAAAATAAAAACGTTTTTATACCCATTTATTTAAGTTATGCGGTATCTCTAAGTATATTTTACGACTTTTCGTGTAGATGCAACAGACTTTTCTTTTATAATCAAACTTTAACTTAAACAAACAATATAAATTTAGAACGTGTTAGAACAAGCAGAGATTAATCAGCAATGCGTTATTTGTATTACATTAAAATAATCGCGCAATCAACATATTTCACGAGCACAAATATTTGCACACGTAAGTATTTAAATTGCTTCAGTAGAACAATTTGAAACAAACATTAATTATTACAGTTAGTAACGAAATAAATGAACAATAGAAATTGGATTAAGTTTTGTAATAGAGTTTACAACAACTTTATCTTAACATCAGATTTATTAAAGTTTCATTTAAGTTAAGTCAACTATAACAAACTAACTGTTTTCAGAGTTTTTTATGCATAATTACAATTTTACTACAAACTATAAACTTTTTGAACAACTTTTCTATGCATTGTTTAAACTTCTATGACCTATTTGCAAGCATCTCTAATTCAAAACAAACTTTTAATGAACTTACTTTTTAACAATAGATTTATTATTTAATAAACTTTAAAAGGTGTAATTTTAATGTAAGTCCACTTTGAAAGTCTTGTTAAAATTTGTATCAGCCTTTATTGTGGAGCATTTCTTTTGATCTTTTTTTAAAGATTTTGAAAAACTAGTTATTTTTAACTAGTTTGTATATTTCACCACTTTTGTTGTCAATTTGATTTTATTTCGTAAAGTTAATTTAATTATTTCTTAATAACATTTTATTATCACTGTTTATTACATAATTTTACTGAAATATTATCGATCACCAAAAGAAGTCACCTCATAATTCAATAAATATAATTTCCCATCCGTCCTTAAATACAATATCACAATATACGTTACCGAAATTTTATCGACATGTGCCATCACTACGTCTCAATAATGTGATAACACAAATAGTGCGGCGCCATTAATCTTGTGTGGTGTATAAGAATTTACTGTGTGTTAGCACTTAGGCAGATGTAGTCTAGAATTTATAGCCTAGACTAGACTTAAGTCAGAACTAGTTGGTGAAGTCAAACAATGCGAAAACTGGATAATTATTGTGTTTAAAAAATAATTTAAAAAATCTATACAACGTGTAACGTTAATATCGCAAAACCTCTCGTGGGGTAACTCAACCCATGGTTCTGAACAATGTTTGTTCCAAGACTTTTGGAAATTCACAAAAAAAGAATTTTGCTTTTTCATACAAAATGAGAAATTGATCAGGCTCTTCAGTATGTTTTTTTTTTTGCGAATTAACAAAAGACTTAGAACTAACATTGTTCAGTAACATGGGCTGAGCTACCCCACGAGAGGTTTTGCGCTATTAACGTTAGGACTGTTGCCCTAAATAAACGACATGTGGACTTTGACTGTGGCCCCGTCACAATGCTGACGCTCACTTGAGGCGCGCGTGGGACTTATACGCGCCGTCGACCCGGGCATGGTCTTGGTCGGGCAGCAGTTGCCCTTTACTCGCCGCCCGCATGCCCGAGCCTATAATGGCCGGAGATCGTCCCGCGAAATTCGCCGTGGGCGTCTACCACTGCGTCTCGGGCAAATGGGAGGACGGATCCTCTCCCTCAAGCGGCCCGCCTCCTCCTTCGCGAGCATGACTGCTTCGCAGAAGGAGGCGACCGCCTCCCACTGGGATGTCTAGGCCCGCAGCATGGCCGCAAGTGTCAATGCCGGGCGCGAGAGGTCTCCGCCTATCGCCGCGGTGAGGACACGGCGGTGCTTGTGGGGTAACTCACCCCATGTTACTAAACAATGTTTGTTCCAAGAAATATGGAAATTCGCTTTTTCAAAAAAATTGCTTTTTCATACAAAATGAGAAATTGATCGGGCCGAATCTACAAATAAAAACAAAATTTTGTATGGCTATATCACAATGTGACGTCACTAACTAGTTAGCTCAATGATCTTATTTGCCTTTAGATCTACTAAAAATCTAAATTAATAGTTCTTTGCAAGTTAATCATGTTGTTGAGTCTAAAATAAAATTAATTATTAGAGAAGTTGCGTTTTGGCATTATTGTTAATAGTTTCAAATGGCAGGACGAGCTTGACAAAACCGAAGACCAGTGGTCCAGTTTGGCCCTGGATCGTGAAACTTGGAAGTCATGAGGAGAGGCCTTTGCCCAGCAGTGGGATGATGTAGGCCAGCAGTACCAGTGTCAAATACCCAATTCATATAATGATTCTCCGAAATTCACCTTTTAAAGCCCCCAGTTCTCCATACCTGTAAGTGTAAATCCCTATATCCATCTAGTTAATTAACTCAAGATAAACTCACTGAGTTCATAGACTATTTGAATAACTCGGCCAAGTCAACCCGATATAACTTTATCTCAACTAAAGATTCCAATTAACGTAATGGAACCGTTAGTTATCATTCAACTAGAGTTGTAACTGGGTAAGGAAATATTCGAGTTTAGTTTTTGTTTAACCTTGACCTGTTTAGGGGCTATTGTAATATGGACCTACTTTTTTGCGAGACTATCCTCAATTACTAAAATATCCTGCCAGTGTCGCTGGACTAACTTATCAGGTAACCCTAATGATTTTACCACGATAAAAAAATACGTTAAGGGTGTCCAAATGCCTCAAAGAGCGTCAGCAAAATGACGGAGATGACCGATGACCTCTCAGAGGGCCAAAGCCTGCCGGGGTCGAGGGATTTATCTCATTACCGTGACCCCTGAACATAAAGTGCTATTGAAGTACACCGTGGATTTTAGTCAGTATGAGTCTGACAGTCCCTCCTGCCCTGCCCGGGGTGGGAGGACTCATATGATGATTTTATCACGCTAAAAAAAATGGGTATTCAAATGGGTTTTTGTTGGCCTCAATCTAGCACAGAAACTATAGATGACGCCTCAAATGCAGCGCATTATCCCAAAAGACTCGGAAACTCCTGCGCACCAACGGAACACGAAAGTTGTCAGTGAAAGTTGTCGACTGCAAAGTGTTGACCTAAAAAAAAAATATTGTTTATCATCGATGAGTAAAAAGTGATTAAAAACATAATCAAGTAAACACACGTATAATTGATAGTCGCATCGAATTCTTAGGTCGTAAATACCAGGCTGCAACATAAACATAGTAACTGACTAACTGCTATCTTATCTCACCGTTAACCGACAATGCACATATTCTACTATTTCCGATGTCTATCAGATTATACGCCAAAATATCACAAGCCCGGCCACCCATCTTTTAATAAACCCACTGGCAACCCACGCAAACAATCAGGCTCTCTCATTAAGAACTATAATGTCATACAATAGTGCCAGCGTTTGTATCTGCAGCGAAATAGATCTTCATTCTTGCATAAGACTGTAAAGGTTCGTGCATATTGCTGTTTCTCAGTAGAAAATCGCACATCGATATCGCGAATATTTGTTATTGAACTTCACTATTTCTTAACACGTGGTTTTTCTGTAAGCGATAAGCCAGATAACAATTCCTTCGGGGTTTGACTTTTGCAATTACGATATGTTTTTAATTTATAGCTCGGTAGGCATGAAATTGTACCAATTACGATTAATCGATTGTTGACATATTTTGAACTTTTTGAAAGGCCGATATTTCTGGTCTTATAATATATCTTATACTCACAGAGTAACAGTAAGATAGATTTATCTGAAATAATAAAGACATTATTTAAAAAAAGACATTATTAATAAAAATCAAATCTACTCGATATTGCACCCGTTCCTAATACTTGCCTCAAACTATTTACTTTCATATTTTTTATTCCTTTATACTTTAAATGTTGTTAGATAATCAAACGTGTTCTTAATAGGATTCAAATACATTAAATGTATTTGAATCCAAAAAGAACACCGGTACGGAACAGGAATCTGCTTGAGTACCTGAAAATAACCAAGGTAATCAAAGTCACACCTGCAGTTCTCATCCAAATTAATTTTAGAACACTGACACAAACTCGCCCTTACAAATTCGTTGCATAAAACAATGCGTTCACCCGACAAATAGACGTCGTATTGCATACTGCCATTCCGACTTAACTCCGTGGGCGTTAAGGTCGCATCGACTCCCACGCACTATTCATATTATACAGAATAGTGAAATTACATTCCAAGTGCATTATTTTAATACAAAACTGGTTCTAAAACTTCTAAAACTATTGTTTCTGGGTTAAACTTTCGTTGTTTATTTTATTGATGCTTTGGAGAAAGATTTGTAGATAGATATTGATTTTAGTGTAGGAGGAGAGATTGCTCTAAATTTTATTCTTGTAAATATTGCTCTACAGTTTAAACAGAATATTTCTTCTGCAATCAAACAAAAATGTTTGATTGTTCAAGGAATCTGTTCTTTACGCACTTTGAACAAATTCTTAAGAAAACTTTACATATCCCAATGTATGATGAACATGAGTATTAAAGCATCTGAAGTATCCAGCATTACGTTCTTATTAAATAACAATTACCAATTCCTTTGAAAACCGTTAATTTTACATCAAAGTTCACTACTAAACAACTATTTTATTTATTGAACCAACAGCAAAACATACAATGCAGTATTTGAAAACAAAAAATTCAAAATTCAAAAAATTCAAAAAATTCAAAAATTCTTTATTGACACAGTTAATACATTTGTCTCATATGGTAAACCAAAATATGCATTATATAATGTATTGCACAAAAGTACTGCTACTGAATCCCAAGCTAAGCTGGAGCTTGTATTTTGGGAGACAGTGTTCAGCCGTAGGGACTGTCACAATATTTAATAAAGTACGATGAACGAACGATTTGAAAACAAAAAATATAAACTTATGCGCTGGTATGCAAGCCTATTACAGATATACGCAACATTTACCATTTAACATTATGATTATTTAAATTATAATTAAATTTTTCTTAAACTAAATGAAAACAGAATAGGAAAACAAAAAAAATACAGAACGAAAGAAATTGACAAAGAAATTACTGAGTAGGTTAATTAATGCGTTCCCGTATCTCCGAGACTAATCTTCTAAACTTGTTCATAGAGACGCTGAATAAATCGGAGTCTAACTACACAATACAATAATCTCGAACGAGAACCTTTCAACCCTGAACTAAATACCGCACTTAATACCAATACCACATCGAAACCGATACCGATACCACTGCAGAACCGACACAAGTAAAGTTTTAAACCCAAGTGCATAATCGTGCTTTTAAAACCATACTCACACACATACATACCACTAAATTAAAGACATATACACACTAACAGCTACAATTCAGCTCGCAAGTGTACCCGCGACCTACTTTCAGGAAATCGATTGAGCACTCGATTACGCGCCGTTTAATCACAATGTGGAAAATTAACTGAAAAGTACTGAAAACTTTTATGTACGGATATATGTATTTTCGTTTTGTATGACCAGGGGGGGTATTACAACGTCTTAAAACCAGGCTTGTTCCAGTGAGTGAACGAGATGGCGCTAAACGACTTGTGTAGCTCTGTCACTTTCACTCGCCGGAATAAGCCTGGTTTCGTTGTAATACCCCCCCTCGGGGCCCCAATTCTGCTAATTTAGTAGCGACTCAATTTAATATCAATAGGATCCCAGTAGCAGTTTTAACTACATTTGGTACTCTGCTACTAATTTAAGACCAATGGTTTTCCAGTGACATTCCATTGAACTACTATCAGAATATTTGCTAGTCTGCTCTTCAATCGTGTTACAATTGTAAATCGATTGTGGACTTTATCGGTATTCTACTCTCTAATGGCAATACTTGTAACTGTTCAACTGAGAGTCAATTACAATTACACTACGATTCCATTACGACTCTATTGAGCTTATACAAGTTTTTGCAGAGTACCAAATTTGTTGTAATCGTAATGGAGTCGTGATTGAGTCTCAATTGAATATCAATAGCATGTGAGTTAAATAAAATTAGCAGACTTGAGGCCTAGTCCGTTTTTACGGTGTCATCCGACACGTGCAAATGAAGTAAAAATAGTATGTAAGGATCGTATCAAGGAAATCGTGAGTTTTATTATATGTAACTGTTATGCGACATAAAAATTTCTTCGCCATTGCACTATGAGTACAGTTGAATGGAAAACTTCTGAATGAGATTATGTCTAGCGACTGAATGAATGAACGTATTGATATTTATATATTCATTCACTCAGTCAACAGGGTTTTCAAGGTGTTAGCAGATTTGAATTGATTGAGATTTGAGATTCTCGCTAGTTTGGATAGTTTTATGTAAGACTGAAATGCTACTTATTTTTCTGAAATTATAAATGCAAAAAGCAGAGCTAAATCAAGTAATTAATTGTTAACAAGCCAGAACAGTGAGAGAGAGTGGAGAGCAGTGGTGGCCCAGTGGTATCGGCCCCGACTTACGAGTTGTAGGTCGTGGGTTCGAATCCCGGCAGGCGCATTACTTTGTGTAATTTATTCCATCACCACTGCTCTCAAAACGGTGAAGGAAAACATCGTGAGGAAACCGGCATGTCCTAGAACCAAAAATTCGAAGACATGTGACATCCACCAATCCGCACTGGGCCCGCGTGGTGGATTATGGCCCACCCCCTCTCACAGAGAGGAGGCCTGTGTCCCAGCAGTGGGAACATTAATAGGCTGATGATGAAGCCAGAACAATCATGAAAAATTAAATGAAACATTTAAAAATGTGCAAAATTCGTTTATGAAATAGAAACACTTTGGAAATGATTGCAACTACAACAACATTTTGATTTCGATTGAAATGATTAAGTCATTAAAGTGCATTAATTTATAAAGTCAGTAAAAGTCTTCTCATCTTTTGGCTACGATCAGATCAGTTTATCGTAAAAGTAGCAAAATATAACTTTTCGAATGTATGTTAAGAAACCAAAAACACTCTAAACACATATCCAAAAGGCTCTCATACATCGTTTTCGAACACTATTTACGATGTTGGAAGCAAACATTATTTTTCTTGCTCGCTATTCATGTTAGAAATACATACATTAAGTATATTAGTTGGCAACATCGAGGAAACGAGTAAAAATCACGTACACACACAGAGAATAATAGTACGTGCCGCCGCGTTCGTTGGCAACACTGGCTTTATTTTATGACACAGAGTTGATGTTACATCGGTAAACGTCGGCTAGGTTAGAAAGGTTTAGGATTCGCGGTATAAAATATATTCCAAGGCAAATTATGCTACAGGTATTCCAAAATAAGCGTAAGAAAAAAGGTTGGAATAAAATCTAATCTCGCTGTACTAAACACAGGGCAATTACATTCCAAAGAAAAATACTGGCACATCTTAAAAATCTACTTTTAAACATTTAAAAACACAAATTCCAATTTCAAAAACAAAGCCTGCGATTTCCATACGAGCGTTTACACTGCGAGTGCAATAGACAGCACTACACGAAAATAAGCGCAGCATGTAAAGCGGAACGGGCGCGTTTCGTCGCGCGGCAAAACGCGGGTTGGCCCAGAACGCGATTATTGCAGCTCCAATGGCGCGATTAACCCTCCTCTAGCGTGCTTT
This sequence comes from Agrotis segetum, assembly GCA_036375495.1. NCBI lineage: Eukaryota > Metazoa > Arthropoda > Insecta > Lepidoptera > Noctuidae > Agrotis > Agrotis segetum. The sequence continues at coordinate 812,340 of JAQSVV010000208.1, forward strand.
TGTTGTCTAAAACGTACTTTTTATACCAACTTGATAGCATCGGCAACGTTCTCGACAACGCTTGTGCCCCACTTAACAAGTCTTTATATATCAAACTTTAAAATGGCTACAGAAAAACGTGGTAATAGATATAGTACGACAAAAAGTCACCGAGGCACGGCTCGTTGCGGTCTCGTTCAACTGTTCCAAATCCAATTGCACCATTAACCCGTAACTGCCGCGGCAAAACACGGGCACCGCAATAAAATCAATGGGACACTTACACCGCCTATTTTCATTCAAATAAATTCTCTCTATAGGCTCAAGTTCGCAGATAAACTAGATATAACCGGTACCTATTAATCGAGTTCGGAGACGGCCGATAGTTAAAAAGATAAATGGCCAATTTCTGGGGAGATTTGTTTTAGAATAAAAGCTTATTGTCTGTGACTGCGAAGCTTTGTCGATGGTATTAAATTACACGCGAGTACTAGTTGACAAGTAGTATAAAAGGTTTCGCGTGTAATACATTGAGTCTTGTATCCAGCTAGGTCTAGAAGAGTTGGCTTGACGCCAATTTTTTCATGTTTCTAGAGATCCATTGTGTTTGATAGAAAACCCTGTTGCTTTTATTGGCGGTGAATGTAAGCTAGGTATATTGCCGAATCATGTTATGCATCTTGGAAAATATATTTTACAGCGTTGAAAATTGCTTGCAAGATTTTCTGCTTGTATGGATTTGAATGATTGCTTGCAATTTTCTTTTATTATTGCTATGACGTAGCGTAGTTACAAATTGATTTTCGATGTTTTATTCATTCTTGCGCTCTAGTCTATAAAAGTAGATGTCTAATAGCTAAGTCATAATTTATTTTTTACGCTTTTCCCTTGACTGACATTGATAAGTCATAAAAGACGAAAAACAAAAATAATCAAGTTTACATCTTCGGGCTTATACTTACTTTAAATATTTTTTACCCTACTGCGCCAGAAGGAAGTTTATGTTTTTCGAGTGTAAGTATGTACCTACTGCATAATTATTTCACACCGCACTGTTTAGCCTTAAACGCACAGATTTTGGATTGTGAGGTGTCGTTAGTCCTAAGTCAACTTTGGATGTGAGGAATTTCAGAAAGAAGTATGAACAATCCTGCAGATTGATTGTCTGTGGTAAATAAGACTTAAAGACTAGGGAATACAGAAAGCACATAATTATCCATTAGATATTTATCCATTTAAGAAACAGAAAATCTCAACGGAACCCTCCAAAATACACAAGCACTTAGTCCTCAACATTCGAGACACGAAAGCAAGGAAACATCCACCCACTTTATTGGTCCATGCTGTCTTGCACACAACTTGTTTATAGTTAGACTAGGCGCGCCCCGCGGCGCCGCCTCGGATTCCTCTACCTTTGTAGAACTATGTACTAAGATTTAGTTGGTACGTTTCTGTTTGTTGCAGGAATTAGATAAAGCATGGCGGTTAGTTTACATTTAACTTGGAGTTAAAAGGGAGGGATAACAATAAATTTAGTTGAGGAGTTAGGTTATAGGATTTCGCTTGGTTTGTAACTTAATACTTTTCGTTTAAAGCGCCTTGGAAGTAATTTTGTGTGAGGTATTGCAAAGGTTTTGTTGGGTAAGTAGATATAGAATTACCTACAACAGAGGAATTTTCCAACAAAACTATTGCTGGTAGCAATATCTGTCTTTGTCGTATGAAATCATACTTGTCATTGGACTTTGTCTATATCTTAAGGTTTGTACGCCGAAAGGCATTTAACGACCTTATTGTTCGACATTATTGAACCATTCCCATCAAATTTCTCTGATAGGTAATTCTTTTGAGGACATATTATTATGTACCTTGCTGCATAATGCGTATCGAATTAGAAAAAAAATCGCTGCTCTGTTATGTTACGCCCTGAAAACAGTCAAAAACACCAAACAATGCTGCAGACATACTATTACAGACAGACAAACAAACGAACAAATCCAATAGGTCAGCCAGCCAGGAAAAGATCAGTACCAAGATAATATTTTAATGGTTCATTAAACAGCTCCATCAGCTTTCTAAAACCACTAGAAAGGCGACATTTGCGTGCCTGCATTATTTATTAGGAAAACGTTGAACGGAGTAAACTTGAAGGTAACATGAAGTGGGTAATGGGAAATTTGTGGCGGATTATGGATGTGATCGATTTTCTCAGTATCTGAGTAAGATGCACACACAGATACTGAGAAAATCCTTTAGTGGATCTTATTGAAATTATAAGGAACTTATTGATATTAAAGGGTACTTAAAATCCACGTTACTTAATGCCAAATCGCTGATCGCCTTTTTTATATATATGATTGGTTTGCTTTCTTTTTTATTTGGCCATAAAATATTGTTGTACAACATGACAATGCAATTTCGTATTTAGCATTTTTCTTGTTGACAGTGATGCGGACGATTTTTTGCGTGTCAACATACTCGTACTTTCAAAGCAACAGAATATGAATTTTAGCAGCAACAATAAAATATTCATATCCATTTAACGTTTATTCTATTTCAATACTTTATTATGATTTCTGTTACAATGAAACTCCAAATATTTTATTAGGAAAGAAAAATTCAATCCGCGGGCAAAATTCGAACCTGCGGCTTTCGGATTCAGTACATCCGAAGCTCATTTCCAACCGAGCCACCGAGGATCTTACCTGCCGTGGTGAATTCTTTCTTCCATTTCTAACGTCTCATGGTAACGTTATCCTGCCCGCGGATTGAATTTTCTTTCCTAAGAAAATCTTTGAAATTCGCTACGCATGCGTTAATGCTTTTAATATTTAAAAATATTAATGAAACTCCAATGAAGTATTAATGATTTATTTTCCTCTTTTCAGGTAAGTCTAATCTTTCACACAACACAGAAAACAACACCGAGTAAGTACAGTACAAAATAACATTGTACAGACACCTGCACATCAACCTACCTGAATCTGACAAATTCCTTTAATATATTCTCAACCTTATCACAATAGCAGAAAGTCAATGTTCAATTGGTAAAATTTGATAGATTCGGATAGACCTGCTGGTCTTTACCCAAAGCATCAAACGTGAATGAAAAATACAAGTGTTTTCCTAGTAGGTCAAGTTACTGTTCAACATATTTATTCCATGCGTTTTCCTTTTCCCTTTCTTATTTCCTTCTGCAAATACACAAGACATTTAATCAAAGTAAGCGTGTCGTGGCATGTCATCTGTTTTGTTTTGATATAGAAGACACAACACAATATAAGTAACAGTGGAATCAATATGTCTATCACAGAAAATAAGTAAAGTTAGGGGTGGATCTCACATAGAGTGCTCAGATTTCTTTCGTAGAAAATTGCCGACCCGACTGTGCAGTTTGATACCGAGGCTAGATTAGGCTACGACGCGATCTGTGACACATGGGCGATACGAATAAAACAAACAAATGAATGGTCACGTATAAGGCTACAACGATACCCCGTGTAATTCGTTTCACTCTTCCAATCGTATTCCAAATCGCTACTCAATGTAGCCTCTGCATAACATCATAAATGCTTTTTTTTATTTTAACCAAAAACACAAGTGTTATCAAAGAATGCAAACGGTAACTGAAGGAAAATGGTGGACTTTTAGTCGTTAAGAGTCTGCTCCACGTAATTATTTTACCAACTAAATAAAACTTATTGACAAAACCCAACATAACATCTCGAGAAAACTCACCAGATTTAGCTCAAATTAAGTCAAACCCACCGCAAACACGACTCAGCTATTACAGTGCCGAACGGTGTTTGCCGATCGGTAGGATGACGGTGTAATAACTTCGGGTCGGCTTTTTTGTTAAATGTTTGTGTGTCACCCCTAAATCCATCCACAATATGACAACCTTAAAATACATCTCCAAGCAAACAGGCAATTACGAAAGCAACTCTTGCGCAGTCATTTCGTTCGAGTGTTGTTCGTACGTGCATTTACATAATCAGATGTTTTCATCGCAGCGGCTGCGGTAGGGTTAACTCAACTGTTGTGACTACTGCAAATGACATGTTGGGTTTTGTTCCGCGTTCGTGAAAAGACCGGGTTCCGTATAGCTTGCTTGTTTTACCTTCTTTAGTATTTATTTGTACACCATATTATGCTGTTGACATTAGTTTTATTTTAGTCGAAGGAGGTTAGTTATCATTGTTTTCTTCTTTAATTTGCTAGTTCTAGCTAATACCTAGTTGTTTTAGAGGGCTGCTGAGGTAAAGGATTACCAAGTCGATAAGAGATTTTGTATCCTTGCTCCTCACCAAGAATTTCTCCTGTCTCATGGGTGTGTTTACAAACATTAGGTAACTCACATACACAAACGCCCAGACCCGGAACAAATATTCGTAGATCATACAATTATTTGCTCCTTGCGGGAATCGAACCCGCGACACGTTGCGCAACAGTTCAATCGCTCAGCCGCTGCACCAATCGTGCCATCTAAGTTATTGGGTTTTCCATGAGGAATTCTTCAGCAATTTTTAGCAGCTGTAAAATCTGGTACCCGGTTGATGCCAATCGGCTCGCCCCGTATTATTACATACCATAACTAATGAATTGTGGGTGATCTACTAGGTGAAGCTTTGCCTTACACTTCGGTGATTGCAGGCGTATTATTATAAACAGTAACTAATAGTTTTGAATAGCCAAAACCAGAAGCCTAGTCGGAAGTATTCTACTCCTTCCTTAATCACAATACGACTGTACGCCAATTTCCGCTTCACCAAGCAAAATAATAATTACGACCTACTAATCTCCTACAGGCCTTATCATGCCCCAGAATGCTACTACAATCCCCTTACTATCCCCTTTATTTCTCGTCAGCACATCTCTATCCCCCGATAAATCCGATTATTTTCCTAATCAGGCCTTCGGATGGCACCGAACAAAATCACAGGCCATCCTACCTCCATGCAAATGTGGCTATAGCAAGAATACTCGCAGAAACCGAATGGAACCATGCCAAGCGTTATAAATATTTGATTTTATGTTACAGTCTATTTGATTTCATTTGATTTGAGATTCAGTCAAAGACTTGGAATTTTACTAGTTAGCATTGTCTTTTGTGCTTCTGCCAAATTAGTTTTGAAACGGGGTTTGGATTGGTAGAATTTCCGCGTTATGCTTCATTGCTCGATCTCTTATGCAATTTTGTACCACGTGCACAAATATTACTTGAACTGTGTTTGAGATCTGTGTAAGATTGAACAAGGCTTCGTTGTCGCTTTTATCGTCTATTTGCAATCTATATTAGATGGCTTTATATCTAAATGCGTTATAAATTGAAGTCGCATTTGCGTTTCTGTATTTGTGCAATGACTGTGGTTATTCTAAATTGTGCAACATATTTTGAAGCAATTTTCAACAACAGTTCGGGAATTCGTTCAAGAAGGTTTATGTGTCTATTACATTTATATCAAACTAAAATTTAATAAAGAGGTAAGTCTTTTTCGTTTTTAAACTACACAAAAAGGGGTAGTAAAAAAAAACCAAATAACACATTCACTTAAAACAAATGTATCGTCAGAAGATTCGAATTATTGGTTTCTTATCGAGTAGAACCGTCAAGTAACTTTATGATTTAAAGTCATAAAAACCAGCAAAGCAGGCTCTGGTAGCTAGTACAGTTATAAAGTCTATGTCAGGAATATAACAGCAGTAATCGTTAGCTTGTCTGTCGCCTACGGTGGCTGGAGGTGATTTGTCTTAGTACCCACAGCTAAATGTTGTTCAATCACACTCGATTTACTGTCTATCGTTGATATTACTCCATTATCGATACTTGTTCACTGTTTTATCTCTGTGCTTATTTCGAGAACATCTTCCCCGTTATTCTTTGATCAATTAAGGTGATATAGGTATTTAGCCTTTACTGTACCCCAATTCTGGGACGCAGACCTCCTGTCTGTGAGAATGAGAAAGGAATGGCTGGACAGAATATAGTCGCTGACATATGCATATCGGTGATCACAAACTAAAAGTTAAAAAAAATATGTCTGCAAAATTTCCGGTCCTATGACATCAAGTCAAAGATTGTGCATATTATGTAGATATGTTTAGTGTCTATGGTATTTAGTTAGTCTCTGCAACTCTGTGTGGTTAAAGTATTAAATTTCCGTACCGCTATAGAAAAAAATCCTAGAGGGGAACAACGTTCTTTTTATTATTTCAATTAATAAAAAAAAATTGTAAGGTAATAACGTGTTCGAAATTGCACAAAAAAAGTATTAAGCGATGTATCGGAAACCCTTAATCGCCTTCCATTACTCGATGAACAACTATTTCTGGGTAACGATGATGATGATGTCTCTCAGTATATTGGCCAATAAAGTTTGGCTCGTTTCTCGATCACCAGTCCAACGCGATAGCCCAACGACTGTCGCACGCCGTTTGGACCCAAATGAGTTTAGAAATCGTCCAAATTCTGCGGGTTGATTATTTCGGAATGGAATAAAATGACCAAATAAAAATTGATGTTATTGCAAATATGGAAAGAGGTTGGGTGGTGCTTGAGATGTTTTTTGCTCAAAATCGTTTTTTTTGGGATAAACGAATTCGGTTTGTTTAAGAGTAAAGAGGTTATTTCATTATTATTTTATTCCATTTTCTGCTGTTTTCAGCTTAAAGGCGAGGTAAGTACTGCCTAAAATCCTGTGGCATCCAGTTGTCTCCACTAGGATCGTGTGGATTACAGCTGTCTTTGGGTAGGCAAGCATCTCTAGGTGGAGCGAAAAGGACTGTCAGACTCGTACGGACGAAAACCCACAGGATTTCTTCCCATTGCCTTTTGCGTAACCTTTTTAGACATTTGGCAACCCTTGCAAAGGGTTAGAGACATGTCACAGAGTAGCAGCCAGCAGTAGATTTTTCTACAACAAATGCTCCCTATTGGATAATTGTGAATTTCCTCAAGACAGTTAATGTCACACATTTATTTGTTTCTTATATGCTATAAATATTGCTGTTGAAAAAGAGAAAAAATTCTTAGTAGTTATTATTAGTAGATAAATTCTGAAAATAAAAAAATAAGGGAAATTATATGTGCGGCAACAAAAGTTTTCTTTAGCACCTGCAACCTAGCGTCTTTTTTTATATGTGAGCGACGAGTTAATAGAACAGCTTCAATTATATTAATTCATCATCTTTACTCTTCCAACAAAATATCAAGAAAACAGCGTCAATTTACGAGCGATAAAGAATTGCTGGCAATGAGTAGACATATCACAAATTTAGTTGCTTAAGAATTATCGCCATGTTGCGTCATATTAACAGTTGTTTGTGTTTGGACACACCTTAGGGAAAATTAAAACCAAACAACTATTTTATTTGTAAAGCCAGCCATGACAGGTAGTAATCAGTTACTTGACCTAGGATGCAAGAGCAAGCGAGCGAGCTCGGGATTGGGGCACCCCGAGACGGACAGGTTAGGTTCGAAGGGGATGGCGGGGTCTGAAAGACCCCGCCATCCCCTTCGTGTTAGGTTACTTTAAACCCTGTACGCAAAAATAGGAGCCCCGCGAAGCGGGGCTCCGTCAAAGATTCACGGCAGGTGGTACTATTACTAGGTACATCAGTGTTAGATTACTTGCCAGGAAGAAAAAAAAGCTGGCAATGAGTAGACATATCACAAATTTAGTTGCTTAAGAATTATCACCATGTTGCGTCATATTAACAGTAGCTTGTTTTACAATATATGGTCGCTTATAAACCATTTATTAGACGCTAAAAGTTTGTCGCTGACCTATTAATTCATTAGACAACTAAATATATTTGCAGACGAGAATGACATTTTAAAGAAGCTGCCTTAATTAGCACCCAAAAAGTAATACTCTAATAAATAGAATACCTTGATACTTAGGATATTTTTGTAGGATGATGCTAATTGTCAAGACTTTTCTTGCGATTTGAATTCTTTTTTCGTATTTTATCTACAACTAAATACTACAAAAAGTTCCAATTACGAACACATGAAAAACTAGACCAATAAAGAAAATAACTATTCGAAATCAAAATATCGGCATTTGATCAGAAAGAGTACACAGAAATCGGAAACTTTTATCTGCAAACACTCGGACTTGATAGTTTTATATCCAGTGTTGCGATGACATCTCAGCAGTTTGAAAAATTGCGAAATTCCTAACAATGTATCGAAAACAGTGAGGGGATACGATAAACAACAGTATCGATACAAGTATCGAAGTTTGAAATTTATAATAGTGCTATTTTTAACGTACCCTTTAACTGAAATATTTTAGATGGTGTATTTTAGATACGTACTCTTACGTTTTAGGTTTTTAAGATAAAAACAACCCTACGTTATTTTACGACGTCTCGCATTATCTTTCTCAACTTTACTACGTCTGACGAGAATCCCAATAACTTTCTAAACGTAAAATATGAAGGAGACGTTGGTTTTAGCCGCAGATTTCGCAAACGAACCGTGCAAGAATTGTGAATTTATCGACTAAATTTATCGACTAGTTAGTACGTGGGCATCACTATCAGTGAAGGTCGCGTTGATTTATAGTGACGTGCAACATGAGTTATCGATACCGGTGTCTCGATTCGATCGGCTGACAGGTTTTGTTTGAATCTTTGAATATATTATCATTTTATTTACTGTCGTTTTAAATTCTGAATATAATTTTGCTATGTGGACCTGCCACACATGGTTTCGTTGAATATTTATAATTTGAAATAAAGATGTTCTTAAAGGAGAATGATTTATGGGATGTTTATATTTATTAGTTAAAAAATAATTAACTTTTAAAATAAGTTTAAGCTGCAGGAAATGCTGCATTTACATTCAATCACAATTTACTTTAAAGGAGATGGCTAAGTTGAAGTATGGACTGCAATTCAGCCGGCTATAGACATGGGACCTAGCACAGTATAACGCTGAATAGCTCAATATTAATATTTCACATAAAAAAAGTTCCAACAACTTGTCAAAAGATAGATATTTAAAGATGTTTTAAATATTTTTATTTTTTTTTATTTCACTTAATAAATCATAGTCTAAAAGGGTAAGTACGACGCGACGGACTGTGTTTAGTGTCATTTTATTTACGTGATGGAAATCTGGGTATGATGTTGTAAAATTCTTCAACTTTGAATTGTTTCTGTTTACTGCATGGCGTTGTAAACTTCTCACTGAACGGCCAAGTTATGCACACCATTGCATGACCGAATTTTAACATACGAACTTCACATGTTGCTCCTGAATTCAGCAGTTCATGACAAGAATGACAAATGTTGTTATTCCCTGGAAGCTAGAAAAAACGTAATTACTTTATTGGTACATGGTACATGAATTAACTTTACTGTTTACCTACACATCTGAATATTATGCCATCTAAGGCAACCAATCTGTTGGGAAACACAATCGCGGCCGCGGCATCCTCATCTTCCGCCTGACGTTACGGATTGGGTGGAAAATAAAACCGTGTTGCGACTGCGAGGACACGGTGTGGAGATTGGGTTTGGGCCGAGCATCGCTGTGACCATCTGAAAATATCTTACCTCTATTGTTAACCATCGTGATACGATGGTGAGTAGAACAGTTTATATTTATTCCATGATTAATTGAATGCAAGTCCGTGTCGAGTGGCGATAGTTCGGTAGGTAAGCAAGCAGAAAGTCCAATAAATAAGAGCACGGGTTGAAGAAAAAGCCAAAATAAAGAATTACAACGAACAAAACTGCAGACCGTTCAAATGACATCTGACGTTTGTTTTTTTCTTCTAGTGGGGACCGAACTAAGTTCGCAGAATCGATAAAAGAATCGATTGGTTAGAAACTACATAGTTTAGGTTGACTCACTTCAGTAAATATTATTCGACACAAAATATGAACTAAGATTAAACGAAGTAGCATATTCAGAAGATTTAATAGAAAAAAAAAAGTTGAGCTTAGTGGACGAGTCACTTTTTATTTCCGTTGTAAAATCGTCAAATGAGTCCTCCCTCCCACACAGGGTAAGGCAGGAGGGTCTGTCGGACTTGTACTGACTAAAAACTACGGTGTCCTTCAACAGCCCTTTATGTTCCGGGGTCACGGTAATTCGTTTTCCGAATCAAAACGTGTAACATAATAACAAAAAACTAAATAGGCTACTAAATTGAACTCTTTCGATTCCCGCCAAAAACTTTCATTTTCAACGCCATTCCCTAATTTCAGAAAAAAAATCGTTCTTAATGCCTTTAGTGATTTTGATTGCAATTTTGCCGGTCGTAGTGAACAGACGTATCGAACAATTATTGCAATAAACAAATAATCACATGTGACATAGTGACCTAGTTTAACCAGTAGTAAGCATTGTCATACATTGGACTTGTGTAGGGTGTGTTATCATAAAATGACTGGTGTTTAAAAGTAACTTAAAAAAAAAAAAAAAAAACCTGCTTCGCGATGGAGGACAGTCCATTTAACCGGAGTAATAAATGTGTTCGCTCCCCGCCTTCTACGCCTGTGCCCGTGCCCGTACCAGCTTCTTCCCCTAAAGCGCCCGTCCAAAGGAACGATGCCCCTCAAGTTATCTCGACACAAGAAGTTCAGAACTGGATGTCGATTATTGAACAAAGTTTAAATGAGGTCTGTTCAATTGCTGCAGACGGAAAACTGAATGTGGAGCAAAAAACGCGGATTAACACCCTGTGCCGAAAGGTTGGGCACGGGACTTCGCAGATGGCCGTCATGTACCAGTCCGTCAAAGCTAAAGCCCTTCAAGCACACAACACAGTTCGAAACCTTGAAAGCCAACTCGATCTTTCGCAGCAGCTACAAAACCTTAAGCTGAGTATCGCAGATTCGACGAAACCTGCCCATGGATCATCGTTTGCTGACATGGTAAAGAAAGGTGCCAACAATTTTATCCAGCCGAGTCATGTAAGTTCGGTGGCCATCTATCCAAATGACAACTTGAAGACCAGTGACGAAACAAAATCTCTTGTCCAAAAAATTATCAGCCCTGAAGAAATGAAGCTCCAAGTGAGAGGCCTACGAAAGACGAAGAACGGCGGTGTCATCATCAGTACCGAGACGAAAGACGATATCGAGAAGCTGAGAAAATCGGTGCAGCTGACCAAGTCAGGCCTAACAGTGGACGAGCCATATAAAAGGAAGCCTAGGGTTGTTATTATAGGAGTGCCGACATCTATGCAAGAAAATGAGGTTTTTACTTGTCTGTACAATCAAAATCTTGCCGAAAAACTTCAGGACTGCAGCCTTGAAACATTTTTGAGCTCAATAAGACTAAGTCATAAGTCAGGTAAGAAAGACTCTGAGACCTGTAATTTTATTGTCGAAGTATCCGCAGTCATACGCAAAGCCCTGGTATCACAAGAACGAGTTTTTGTAAACTGGTCGTCATGCCCTGTGAGAGACTTCACTTTGGTCACACGCTGTTATAAGTGTCAGCAGTATGGACATGCGGCCAAGTCATGTCGACAGACCACGAACACCTGCGGTCACTGTGGTGAACTAGGTCACTCAATTAAAGAATGTCCAAAGAAGGCTGACGAACCAAAATGCGCTACTTGCTTGCATTTTAAAAAACCTGCCAAGCATAACACAGGTGCTGCAGACTGCCCAGCAAAAATAATGGCTGAAAAATGGTTCATCAATTCCGTAGATTATGGAGGCGCCTAAGAGCGCCGTTACTTAGTTATTTGATTGACCTTACTTCCTTACCATTATGATAAATAATTTAATTAATGATTTAGATAATTTCTCTGTATCCGAGTCCAAGGTGTGTGAAGCGGAAAACTGCAAACAATATCTATCTGGCTTCCAATCTCCACTAACCATACTAACACAAAATATTCGCAGTGTTTTTAAGAATTTTGATAGTTTTAGTACATTTCAACAAAGACTAAACATAAATTGCGATGTCATTGTTTTAACCGAATGCTGGCTTGCTAAACAATATAACATTCCATTAATCCCGGGCTATAATATGTATAAAAGTACTAGCAATTTCAATCAAAATGATGGGGTGATAGTTTATGCACGAAATAATTTAAATGTTTCTGTAGAGGAACCTGAGATGCACGACTGTAACAGACTGTTAGTTAAAATCGGATCAGAATTTGGGATATTAGCATTATATCGACCTCCGTCTTTTAGAAACACCAACGTTTTTATCGATTCCCTGAATGACACCTTACAAAACATGTCATCCATTAAAAACACGGTTGTAATCGGAGATATAAATATCAACATTCTTCCAGGAAGTGCTGATCCGTCAGCTCAGGACTACCTCAACCTTTGCGCCTTTCATGGCCTGCTTCCAGCACACAGCTTTCCTACACATCACAGTGGCTCCTGCTTGGATCATATTATGCTAAAATCGAGTTACCCTTCACTTGCACTTGTAGTTAACTCAACAATAACAGATCATAATGCTGCCCTACTAACCCTAAACTGTAAACTACCTAAACAAGGCACTCGCAAAATTACACAATTGAATATAAATAAACTTGAAGAAGATTTACGCGTCATCGATTTTGATCCAGTCTATAATTCCGCTGACCCGCAGTTTGGCATGTTGTATGTAATTGAAAACTTACGAAATGCAATTCAGAAAAACACAGTCCTATCCCACTTGAGTAACAAAAATTACAATATAAAACCATGGATAACACCTGGTCTTATTCGCTGTATGAAACATAGGGATAAACTGCATATAAAGGCTAAATCTCATCCGGATAATAAAGTATTGCAACTTTCGTACAAAAGATATAGAAATTACTGTAACGATATCCTTAAAAAAATTAAAAACAACTACGACAAAGTGGCATTGGAAAAGGCTGGATCAAATAGCAAAAAGATCTGGAAATATATTAAAGACGTAACGTATAGTAAGAAACAGTGTGAGTCATCTTCAGGTTTATTACAAGCACACTCGTCCCCGCTGGAATCCGCTAACATAGCAAATAATTTCTTTGTTAATATTGGAAAGCGTCTGGCAGAAAAAAATCAGAATCAATCTCAATACGTAACAAGTACACCATCAACATGTAACACTGCTTTAACATCCTTCGCACTGTTAGATACTGATGAGACTGAGGTAGAAAGTATAATCATGACCTTGAAAGAAGATTGTGCCGTTGGCTGGGATAACATCTCTAATAAAATTATTAAAAAATTCAAGGACATTTTGGTACCACCTCTAACCTATATTTTCCGCATTTGTTTGTCTTTGGGTCATTTTCCAGGGTGTCTCAAAAAAGCTGTTATTATACCTGTCTATAAATCAGGAAGCAAAGATCAGGTGACCAACTATAGGCCTATTTCTGTACTGCCTTCCATGTCAAAAATATTAGAAAAAATTATAAATAAAAGATTGTTGAAATATTTGGAAGATAAATCAATGCTGTCTAAACGGCAGTTTGGATTTAGGCCTAGAGTTTCAACTGCTGATGCAGTACATCATCTAACTGACTATCTTGCGCAAGAACTTGACAGGGGTAATCATACAGTAGGGATTTTCCTGGACCTAGCCAAAGCTTTTGACACAGTTTCCATTCCGATGCTGTTGCGCAAGCTTGAGATCATGGGTGTAAGAGGCACCCAGTTAAAAATTTTCCAAAGTTATTTGGAAAATCGTTCCCAGTGCGTAAGGATAGGCAATGTTGTCAGCGCTTTTCAAAATAATACATTATATGGTGTTCCCCAAGGAAGTATATTGGGGCCCACTTTATTTTTGATCTACATAAATGATCTTTGCGATTTAAAACTAGAGCGCGGCACTATAATAACTTACGCTGACGACACTGCTCTGCTTTTTTCGGCTGACTCAGAAAACGAAGTCTTCAATCTAGCGCAAAGCGGATTCAATATTGTAAATAAATGGCTTCTAAATAACTCACTAACTCTAAATGCAGACAAGACAAATTTCATTAAGTTTTCGATGCGCAAGCAAATAACCAATATCCCCTCAATATTGCATGCTCATTGTTGCCAAGTTCCTACAGAAAGTCAATGTAAGTGTCCTAAAATTAAAAAGACTGACAAAATAAAATACCTAGGTATAGTATTAGATGAAACCCTTTCATTTAGATACCACATGGAAGCATTAAGTAACAGAATTCGTAAGTTGATATTCGTATTTAAAAAACTACGAATTATTGCAGATGTAAAAACAATTAAGCAAGTATATTTTGCTCTTTGTCAGTCAATTTTGACCTATTGTATTACTGCATGGGGTGGAGCGAGTAAAACACTGTTATTGACCATTGAACGAGCTCAAAGAGCTATTCTCAAAGTGGCTACTTGTCGGCCTTTCCTGTTCCCTACTAACCTCCTGTATAAATCCTGTGGAGTACTAACAGTTCGACAGTTATTTATAATGAGCACTGTACTAAAACAACACGCAGCTCTTCCTTATAGCACTGAATTTACTAATAAGAGACGGAAAGATATAGTTTGTCCTCAAAAAAGCACAAAGCATGCTTTCACAGCCAAATTTTATATGTACCTTGGACCCCTACTTTATAATAGGCTAAATGGAAAAGTAAAAATCTACTCCGTAAATCTCAGTAACTGCAAGAAAATCCTTAAGGAAGCTTTACAATCACTGTCCTACGAAGATACAGAGAAGTTGTTACTTGTTCATAAGTAAAGTTTGTTCAATATTATTGTAATTTTATATATTTGTAATTAGTTAGCTAAGCTAAGCACCATAATTTTAAACATCTTATATTGTATACTCTATAGATTATTATGCTTATTATGTGATTATTTAATAAATTATTGATACCTACCTTCGCCTGAAACACAGGAATACCTAGTTCAGGCATAGATAATTTCTGGACTGTACATAGATTTAAGGAAAATTGTGTTTTTATTTACCTCATGTTTTTTGAATAAATTTATTATTATTATTATTATTATTATTATAGTGAAAATCGATAAAGTACAGTTGCGTTTTGACAATCTGGAAAAGCTCTACGACCCTTCCCTAGTTTACATTATTTCATCGCGACTTTTGTCATGTCAATAAAAAATGCACAAAAAGCAATTCAGATACTTTTTTATGTTTAACAGTTTATATAAGTATTAGGAAATTATTAAACACTCAACAATTCATTAATGAATTTTTAAATACTACGAGTTAATGTGAAAGTCATATACATAGACGACTGGGGCACTCATTTAGCCATCTCCTTTGCTCCCATAGGGTTCAATTTCCAACAACAGGAGGAACATCAAAACAAATCAATTAAACACAATAGAGCAAAGATTGCCAAATAAAAACCGTCTTAGACACAAACTAAGTGGCTACCACTCTCAAACGTCGGTAACCCAAGTCAAGAAGGGATTTATGGATTAGTCTGGTAACCAACCATTATACCCCACTTAGCCGGGGGCCGGCAGAGAACGAGGCTTATTCCACGTCTTGCACAATAGCTTCGAGAACCCAGCTTTTGAGATTAGTGGGAAGGCACAGACTTTATCATCGGTAACTGTGTTTTGAAGGTCTTGACTTTCGCTTGTTATGTGTTCTTAATTAAATTTTACTAAGCCCAGGATTGCTGCTCAGGCCGCGAGGGAGATAGGGATGAAGTGTCGGAAGTAATCCGGTGTGATTTATTAATCGACATTTTACTGTCGGTTTTATGGGACATCACTAGAGAATGATAGGGTCGCCTTATATTAAATGGGATTTCAATATAATCAGAGAAATGTTGGGTGCCCTTTAGTTTTACGACTACCTTATACTTGGAAGATTACAGGATTACTCATTAAAATAGTTAAAATATAAAAAAGATCAACAGAAACGACTTTCAGTAATTACAAGTTCATTGCATTACTTAACACACAGAATTCCATAAAAATAGAAACAGAAAAAAAAACTACGGTGACCGCTTTCCATCAGTGTATGCATTTTTGTCACCAACATGGTATTAAAAAACAACAAAGTATTCTAACTATTTTCCCTTTTCACCAACAAAAACAAAATTCCGTTACAAACGATAGCTAATTAGGCAACAACCATTTAAAACTTCATACACTTACTATCTTAAACTGTAAACTTGAACACATAATAAACAAACAAACAAACAAGGACATAAATTCTACATTATAAACCAGATATACCACTCTACCTACCCCAGAACATGACATATCACATGATACTAAAGTAAACTAAACGCAGGTGTGAATTGTGCACATTACTCAGACCTACGTGATCTTACAGTTCCTTAGAACAATAGATGGGCAGGGTCGTTTATATGAAGAGAGATTCTCGCTTTATTAGAGGCGAGTTTCCATGCGAGTGTTTTAAGCTATACTTTTACTTACTATTACCGTAAACGACATTTTCGACAATGACTTTAATGCTATAATACTAAAAACAATGCAGTATTTTTATGTTTCTTTTTTATTAGGGTTTTCGTTTTCGTTTTCTTGTTATATTTACATGTATTGAAGAATAAATTGTTATTTTACAGTCATATTAAACGGCCTTCGTATTATTTTTCAAAATAAAAGTATGTAATAAAAAAGACGAATAAAACTCCAAATACCCCGGATTTTTGTTTGACACGCACCTTTCCAGAACGGTAAATAATAAACATGCAAAGAGGTACCCGAACGGTAAATTGCAACATACAAAGAGGTACGTTCTTCAACATTAAAGGTATTTTTAACTGACTCTCCGACACCAATATTAAAAACTAGGCTATATTTGTTGAAAATCTCCTACTTGAAGCGAGAAACTCGCCTCATGTAAACGAGCTTTAATGTTAGTAATAAGTTGTTCTATATAAATAACTGTCGGGTACCATGTTATCTGTTGGACGTGTTTAGCTAAATTAAGAATTTGCACTATAAACGTAAGACAGGGATGAACGAGGCCATTAGTTTTAGAGTGACTGCGGGCAAAATGTAACATACCTAATTATTCTACGTTTTATTTTTTTTTTCATATTTTTTCTGTGAAATTAAACTTATCTTTTTTTTTACAAAAACATATGTAGTTCAAATTTTGTTTTTAGAACCCTCATAAAGTTTTATTATCGTTAAGATCTTATTACAGACATGATTGTTATCATAAAGATTCAATAACGTATGTTCTTATAAAATCTCTGAACAAAAAGCCCCAATAAAATAGTCTTCTCATTCCAATTTTTCGCAAAAAATCACTTGCAATGAACTAAAATTTATCTCGTGCATAAAACTAAAACAAACCCCGTAAATATTTATCTTGATAAGATTTTTTATTAAGTTGACGACATCAAGTAAAAAACCGTAAAACAAAATGCTAATAAATGATAAACTAGAATACAAATTGCCTCAATATCTCTCACAATCGTTCATTCTTTGGTGTCGTTCATTCTTTCGTGACGTCATGACGTGTGAATAAATGAATGACATGAACGAAAATCGACAGCTTATCTCTTGAAAGCCGTTTAAATAACATATCGACGTAAAAGTTCAGTTAATAGTTTATTTAAGCTCATAAAATTGCTTTCTGATAAAACATCATTTTGTACTACATTTTTTTCATGGAATCTTACGTTCTTTTTATTTGTACATTTTTCTTGGAGGGCTTAAAACGTTTGATGTTTTTTTAGTTGCTGAAAAGGTCATAATGACTAGACTGCTAAAAATATCCCAGATGGTGAACATTATGTTTTCTTCAAAATAGCTAATTTTCTAGACGAAAACATTTCTTCACCACATAATTTCTAAATATCGTATTAAATCACTATCTGAACATTCGACCATAATAGTAAATTTCGTTAATTCCACATTTTTCTAACAAATTAAACTATTAACTGTTACTAAGCCGGCTACATCTCGTCCGCCCACTGCACTCATAAATGATATTAACTATTCACCTTCATCCTCGTACAACAATCTTAATATATTCTTCAACGAATATATTATATCTTCATTAGGTTTTATTGTGTTACCGACTCATTAGTATAATTTATTGTACCGACCAGTTACATCCTCGTATACTTTCGCTGTTAACTCATCAACTTGGAGCATTTGTTATTTCTACTGGCGCACTTTGTCTCCGCTTATTGCTTTATTGTTAAACTACAAATGGAATATGTTACAAGCGAGAAATATGGAAATGAACAAACAAATGTCTTGTTCGCTACCAAGCAAAATAAAATGTAGCATCTTTATACTCATTTTTCTCTTCGGGTTTTTAAGAGTTTCTGTTACCGTTTTTACTTTGCAATTATGTTAAATTTAGGTCGAACGTGACATGAATTTAGTCTTGTTTTCCATTTATAAAGCACTTAAATCAGAAAACTATTTAACATTCAATAACCGAAAGTCGGTGATACAGCACAAAGTCGGTATTTAGTTTCCAATGAAAGAATCATTCAAAACGGTCGAACGCTTTTCGAGATTTCCACAAACACAAACTCTCGACGCGAAGATAAGGAAATATTTGACTAAAAGGTTCTTGTCGCCGATGAAAATAATCTGTATATTTTCCTATAATAAAACAAGCTCAAGTACGGGCGAACCGAAAAAACACATTAAGAACATTCTAGCTATTGAATAGATCAATAAAGAAGACGAGGAAAGAAAAAATATTATGCAAAGGAAAAACTCGGTGAAATAAAGTGAAGTGAGACGCGCGAGTGAATACATGCCCGCCGGAAATGTTCCGTTATTTTGATTTATATCTGGCGTGCACTTGCGATTAGGAGACTGAGAATATAAATCGTGTTCGTGTTAGGAACCGAATTTCCCCGAAACAATATTTTACGATAAATTCCAGAATAAGAAAAATAAAGCTATCCGAACCGGATCTCCATATTCCTGAAAGTAATAATACGTGTTTCCTCTCCATTTGATGATTTAATCTCATACAAATTCTAGTTATTACTTTATGAAAAATGTAAATTTTAAGCCATTAACCTAATAGCTTTGTTTGATAATGGTATATGCATCTGAGCGCTGAATATTTAACGAGTAAAAATTCTTGCGACTTAAAGTCGTGTACATGCGCGAGTGTCGGCTATCAGATCGTAGAGTCCCGGGCG
This sequence comes from Agrotis segetum, assembly GCA_036375495.1. Taxonomy (NCBI): domain Eukaryota; kingdom Metazoa; phylum Arthropoda; class Insecta; order Lepidoptera; family Noctuidae; genus Agrotis; species Agrotis segetum. Next base: position 831,380 of record JAQSVV010000208.1, read on the forward strand.
AGTTTTCACCTTCCCTGACAATTTTAATATAATAATATTTTCCTTGCGCCATCTCACTCGCAATATTAAAGTGGAGTCCCGCCATCTTGGAGTACGGTTTTTATTCAAATTACGATAATGCTTTGTGGCTTTCATAATGAGTTGGCTCTAGTCCTTTATTTTTATGAATTACAGCATCTTTAGCATCTTTAGGTGGTAAATGTTGGGTTGATAGTAAGAGTTAAACAGTTATTGTCGACACGGTTAGCACAGTGGCTCAGCGATTAGACTGCTGCGCTGCGTGTCGCGGGTTCAATTCCCGTACGGAGCAAATATTTGTATGATATGCGGAACAAATATCCGGGTCTGGACGTTTGCGTATGTTAGTTTATATGTTTGTAAACGTACCCACGACACAGGAAAAAAATCAAAATTAATTAGAAGTAATATAAATACAATTATTCTTGAAAACAAAAACATTTTAAAAAAATTGGTAGCTAATAGTTGTAAGTGTTGTAACTAAAAAGGTGATTTCCATTTTGCGTTTATCCAGCATTGCAATGTTATTATTACACTTTCCTCTCTTCGGTAAAACTAAGCAAATAGCACAGGATAATATTGTTGCTTCCGTTTCCGGAATTTCTAATTTACGCGCAGAAACGATGCTCCAATATCCGGCCATCGTTCTCGGAATCGGTTGATGCTAGAGTTTTATTAAAAAAATCGCACCATTTTTTTACGATATCCGTAAAACAAAGCAGTGGTTATTTTTCCCCACTCTCCTCTTCACAAATGGCGAATTATTGACTGTACCATTTAAGAAAAGGAAAATCATGTAATTCTTTATCAGATTTACGTAGCCTTCTGTTCCATCAAGCTCTGTTCCCGATGAAAATAGAGGAAACCCTCGGAAAAAAAAAAACTTAAATAAAAATCAAATCTTTACTTGAAACTGAGGTTCAAACCTGCGGTCATTCATAATCATAGTCCAACACTTTCAGCAACACGGTTTTATTATGAAGTCGGCAATGAAATGATTGAAATGAAAATCAAATCATCAGGGTAAATCTTTTTACGTAAAAATACGGAATAAACGAAGTTTCCCAGTCGTGGGACCTAGCTAGATGAAAATAAATGTAGGTATATACAAATAGACGTTTTTTATACAACTGTTAACGAACACTGACAATAATTTAAGATTAATTAACCAACTTCCTAAACAGTCGGGTTCGTTGGCTGCACAAAATGGGTGAAACCATCTCTGGGTTTAAGTAAAAAAACGAGTAGTTATTTATCAGCAAAAACCACTAAAGACGGAATCTTAGTAACATGTCATACGTTGTTATCCATTTTTTTGCAATGTTGCAGAAATGTGTTGAAAACCCATTCAGGGTCATAAAACGCTTAGGAACCCACGAAAGCAGTTAAAGTCAAAGAGAAATCATGTACAATAGAAACCCATAATGTTTGAATAATATACAACGTTTCTAACACAAAGTTACAGGTTTTCTAAAAAGCCTAGGATTTTCTTAGAAATACTAAATTTAAAGACCTTTACGACAACAATAGTTGCCGACGACATAAATGTTTTGGCTTTGAAACGTTTATTCTTTATTCATAACTAGCAACCCGCCCCTGCTTAACACAGTTAAGAGTGGGTATTATGCCAGGAAAAAATCAGATTTCACCCTCGCGTCTCACATGCCTCTGCTCTAGTACCAATAACAACCACGGGCGCTGTGACGACGCGCTCTGCAAAACTTCTTTGAAAAAACAAAACAACTACAGTGCCACAGTCTAACATTATGACAGTAGGTACGACTCGGCTTCACAGGCGGGGTACACACGGACGCGGTAGGGCTGCCTGCTTACAGTATTTTAATTTAGTGGAAATTATTTCTAGTTAATTTAACTGACTTCAAAAAGAAGTAGGTTATCAATTCGACGGTATGTTTTTTAGGGTTCTGTAGTCAACAAGGAACCCTTATTGTTTCGCCATGTCCGTCCGTCCGTCCGTCTGTCCGCAGTTTAGCACTTTAAAGCTTAATATTTCACAAACGAATTTTTTTAGCAAAAAACTGTTAACGGAAACTATCATTATTTTTTAAAGGCCTATTTAATGATACCCCACACTAAGGGGTACGCGAGAAAAAAAAATCCTCACTTTACGTGTAAGTACTGGAGGTACCCTAAAAAAAAAATATTTTACGAGATTTTATTTTACCACTTTTTCGGCACAACAAATCCATATATTTACACCAAATTACAGCTCTCTAGTACTGTGCGTCTCTGAGCTAAACTGCGGACAGACGGACGGACGGATGGACGAACGGACGGACGGACGGACGGACATGGCGAAACTATAAGGGTTCCTTGTTGACTGCGGAACCCTAGAAAGGGTAAAATATCCTACAAAACTTTTCTTTCGGAAGTCGGTGGCAAAAAAGGCTATGAAATTAATAGAAAAAAGTCACCGACTTCCGAAAGAAAAGTTTTGTAGGTTATTTTACCCTTTTTTGTGGTTGTTTTTGTATTGTAAATATGTATTACATTATTTTCAATTTCAAGTTGCGAATGGTGTAGAAGTGTTCAATAAATATGTATAATAAACATTCCATTCAATGTATCACGTTCATGGAACATTGGGCTTAGATTGTTTATGATCGTTTAGAATTACATCAGAAAGACGTATACATAGCTGAACAAAAGCCTCCCCACTATAACGCGACGCTGAAAGACAACCGCCACTTGGATGCATTTGTTGCCCGCGACTCTCACGATGTTGTCGGGCAACCTAATGGAAACCCCGCTTTTAGTTGTATCGCTATTTTGAGAGAATTTGCTATTTTGAGAATTAGGCTTATACGAGAATCTACCAACATAAGAACTTGCCACCTTGCCACTATATTTGCGCGGCCTTGTTGCCATTTTATGGGAATTGAGCATTCTGGTCTTTGACTGCTGGCCTTTAACGAGACTAAAGCCTGATTTACATTACGAAACTAGTTGCATGAAAGTACTTTCATGACACTACTTTCACCAGTAATTTCACGTGTAAACGTTCAGTTTTATAATGCATGCATTACTTTCGTGACACTGAATTACTTTCGTGCTATGCGCATATTTTTTGTGAAACTAGTTTCATGAAACTACTTTCATCATGTAAATACGACGCGAAAGTAGTGTCGCGACAGCACCTGCGCTGAGAGGACGTGTGGTATTTGAAATTAAAATGATTTTTACCCATACGAAAGTAATTTGCATAGCTTTTAGGATCATCTGCTAATTCAGAGATTAACTGTGTTGCACCCGGATGCTTTTTTAGGCAGGTCTCCCACTAGGTGAAACGACGACATCGTGAGGGTCGCGGGCAGCCGATGAATGCAAGTGGCGAATTGTCGTTCGGCGTGGCGGTCTAAGGGTGAGGCCTATGTTCAGCAGTGGACATCTTCCGGCTGATGATAAGCATTCTGCTCCTAAACCATAATAATATTATAACGTTAAAATATTTGTGTCGTACTAGACTTAGCATGGCGATGTTTGAAATAAATGTGTTTGTATTTATATGTATGTAATATGACTAAATCTATACAAAAACAAATCATCATTTATTTTACGCCGACCTCATTATACAGTAATAAAAAATACTCGACCAGCAGAACAATTGACATACTGCTTATTTAGCGCGCATGTGGCAAAAGAAATTTCAAAAAAATGGTCTTCGGATAATTGAAATTATTTCAGTCTTAAAATATTTTAGCTCTCGTATTTTTGTTGTATTATGTGTTGTTTCTCTGATTATATCAACAAAAATATTATTATTTTAATAGCCGCCGGGCGCGGTGCAAACTGTCATAGTCCTCCCGTCTCAATAGAGCGACGCCGACTGGCAGGTGAAACAAAATGATGCCTGGAGCTAGAACCCGCGCCGCGACAAAAGTCGTTTTGACGCGGCGCTAGTGTCTATGTCATTACATCAAATTGTATTAAAAAAATGTAGTACCACGAATTTTCCGCAGACCTTCACTCATGACGCAGATTCTAGTGTGCCGCGAAATGGAAAATAGCATTCTACACGGTTTAAAAACGTCGTAAGCGCCGAATGCTAAGAACAATGATAACTTTTATTATAAACAATATTTCAAAAAAGTGCCAGACACTGCCCTCGGCTACGTAATTGTGTTCATATTGATCTAATTTATATTTCTGTAGGACGAACCAAAATAGGATGAAATAAAAAAAACGTGAAAATCAGAGGCAACTTTGTGATCATTTTCTATCGAGAAAAAATTGTCTTTTTATGTTTTCTGTTTGACTCTGCCCTCGCAAATATAATGAAGTTTCCCAACATATACTTTTGTTCCGAATTAAACACAATTTAGTACTCTAAAAATCCAATCCAAAATTGAAGATTTTGCTTGTAGCGCAGCCTTAATAGAGAAATTTCACATCGTTCATTGGTTTTGTAAACCCCTTCGTACACTAGACGACGCAAGTCGATACCTTATGAGTTCGGTATCCAGGTGACTCTCATAATCCATAGTGGTTCGTACACAGGCACGTCAATGGATATCAAAGTCGTATAGTTCGTACCTAGACACGCGTCAATGGATCTATCAAAGTAGAAAGTTATCGGAGACCTGCGTCGTCTAGTGTGCGAAGGGGTTTATGTCTCAAAAGAATAACGCAACGTTTTCTATAAGAGATCCCGGTTTGACTTTTTCCGTCAATTTTACAATTATTTCTCAACCAATTTTCAAAAAGCCGTAAGAAATTATACACCTGAATATTCCTCATAAATCCCTCTCTCCATTAGTGAAAACCGCATGAAAATCAATTCAGTATTTTTTACGTTTATCGCGAAAGACAATGGAGCCGACATCCCCCAAACTTTGTGTTATAATATGACGTGTTTTTACTATACTAAAAGGGTCTATATCGAAACAGAAAACAGTTGCGTATTTTTCATTTGAGCATTCAAGACCTATTTAGGTACCTTATTTCTGAAATAGCATCTTACTTTTGTCTGCAGAATAGATGGTTCGATGATAACTACTGCATGATGTTATCAAAACAATGCATTCTTCTGCCCACGTAAAGCCAAAGGGTCAGTGTTTATAAATAGCTCATGATAATCTTGGCAATGCACCTTCATAGCTATAAAGGGCATCAGCCATTGAAAAAAGCATGATGAATGATCTGATAGATCTTAAATAATAATAATATTCCACAACTATCACACAACGCCATCTAGTCCCAAGCTAAGCAGAGCTTGTGTTATTGGTACTAGACAACTGATAAACATACTAATATATTTCTAAATACATACCTATTTTAGATAAATTACATCCAGACACAGAACAAATGATCGTACTCATCACACAAACATTTGCCCTGGTTAGGAATCGAACCCGCAACATCTGGCATAGCAGTCAGGGCCACTAACCACTAGACCAACAGGCGTCTTACCTACCTTATACCTTAGACTCTTGACTTCATCTAAAATGGTTAAGTTTTAAAAGCTTGTTAAATGCATAACTTAATCTAGTCTAAAACGTTCCTACAGCCGGGATGTAGGAACTCCTCTTAATACGAGAAAGTGGGTCTTAATCCACCCCGCAGGCCCGGTCCCCAGCAGCTCATTGGTGAATGTCATGGATTTTTTTGGTTTTCGAGGTACCAAACCGTTTGAGTGAAGTGGCGATGAAAAACATTTTTTATTTTTATTTAATGATGTCTCTCTTCATTCAATTAACGACCACTGGACGTAGACCTACCCCAAAAAACGAAAAGTATCCCGATCCTGGGCAGTATATGTGGTTTCCATACGTGATATCCACTCCACCACACATCTGCAAGCATTCGATGTCTATCCCCGTGAAATAAAACTTCTACACAAATTCCATACCCAGCCCAGCCAATAATGTTATCGTTCGACTAGAAATTTTATGCATAGTACACACACATCAGCCGAATTCGATGTCGAAAGCAGACTATCGCATATTCGAGCTATGTTCACACACTTGACGGGTCGTAAGCGAAATAGCATAATGGAGGAATCAGGCGGGCCGATGTGCTAGGATAAACTCGAACAGGTCGGTTTGGAGGATATTCCAGGGTGAATGTTTTGGAAAAGGGGGGTGGAGGGGTGGAATTCGGTTTGCTGGATGATTTGTTTCAGTGATTGACGATAGTGTTGTTGTAGAATGAGTGGAATGGTCATTCGAATATCCTTCAGCCCTTTGGCTGGAGAACTGGAAATTCTAAGGTCTGTATTTCTGCTCGGTTGCTATATTTCTGCTTATTTTTTGTGTTGTTGTGGCGATATTGGACTCTAAGGTAAGATTCACACCAACCGGCCGGACTCGGCGGCATTTTACAATGCGGTAAAGTACATTGAAATCTATCAACAGTAAATACAGTTCATATTTGCTTGCAAAGAACATTACATCGTGGTGTTGATCAGTGACTAGATGTCTGAAAAATAGACACAGTTCAGTAAATTCGGATGTTGTTTAATTACTGACAGATTAGGATAAATATTGCGACTGAGATAAATTGTTGGTTTCCAATATAAACAAATCAATTTTTGGTCTTAATTGCAAAATCTAGATTCGGCAATCATCTTCATTCATCGCAAGCATTACCCATTTTAACGGTCATGAAATTCTTTTTAAAAAAAAGCAATAGTGTTGACTGACTACAGGCTATTTCTGTTTACCACTAGTGTAACTTAGTATAAAAAAATGTCTTTTGAATTTGCGATTTTTGCCGCTCATTTCTAGGATACAGATGATTCACTTTCCTCACTTCCTCCCATTCTAAACTAACAATCATAACCTGTGTAGCTGAAAGACTGAATGCTAGTATATTTTCAGGTCTAAAGGGAGCGAAACGAACAGCAGTAAACTTAGACAGCCGTAAATCAAACGTACCGTAGTGCTCTCGTCACGCACCGTTATAATGTACAAAGAAATAAGTTCGGATTATGTTTAGTAATGGGAAAGTGAAGTGAAGTGAAGGAAAGTGAAGTGAAGTGAAGGAAAGTGAAGTGAAGTAAAGGGAATGTGTATTTATGACGATGAATGATTATTCTTCCTCAGTACCTCTAATTATAGTCTAATGTATGTTTCGATTGCGAAGAGATTGTTTTCATGACAAATATTGTAGTATTGTTAAAGGATATTTTATGTCAAAATCCCAACGGTCTAGATGCTAGACGCTAAACTCAACGGTCTAGCGCCTAACCCGTCAGATTTCTGACATTAGTCCAATAATTCGAATGCTGAAGACCAACTATGGTCTTCGGATTTTTACCAATTTGACCGAAACCGCTGTTACCATATTATCTTCCACAAAAGTTTGTATGAATTTTTTATGCTCATATTTTTTAAATTTTGAAAAAAAATCAAAATCAAATCGTTTATTTCAAGTAGGCCAGTTACAGCCACTTTTGAATTGTCAAAAGACAAAAATAAAAATAAAATAGTTTAAAAATAGTTGAGGTGCTACAGTCCCAGGCACAAGACATAAAAACTATGAAAGTACTTTAGATGCCCATTCAACATACAATCACCAAACATAAAATTGAATTGAAACATAAAATCACTAAACTATGAATCTAAAATTTATTAATCACATGCTAGATAAAGATATACATCACCAGCAAAACTGGTGCAATTCACGAACACAGAACAGTGACACATTTATCAGGATTTAGCTGGATTTTGTGTCGTTTTTTGCATCCGAACACCCAAAAATCTAAACTTCGGATAGGTACGTGGCACGATGCAATCTTGCACATACCAATGTATGTTAGCTGTGTCACTCGCATTAGTGCCTCAATATTTATAGCGGGGTATCGAACCTGGGCTAATCCGTACCGCATCGGATTGCATACGCATTGGAGCATTGGGTGACAAACTACAGCGGCATTGCTGATTGTTACATCGATTCGACGATTTACAGAAGATATAAAACATTTAAGTAGAAGTATTCGCCGGAATAACTAGAATCACTGACATAATTCATAAAGTTTTGCAAATTCAAGTGGCAATCATGGGCAGGCCACATTTCCCGTAGAACTGATCACCGATGGGAATAGTTATTTGTTATGCAAGGCTGCAAAGTTGATTTTTGGCGTGAGTACTTGAATTGAGAACTGAGCGAGTGAAGGATTCTAAGATTGAACCGCGAGAGAAACGAGCGGTTCAAATATAGAATCCTGAGCGATGCGAAGTTTTCAAAGGTACGAGACGCAGACTTTGCTGCCGATTGCAACACACAACTTTTCACCTCACCATTCGAAACTAAATGTAGTGAGGGCGGCTCGCCTGTCAGTGTAAGTCAGTGTCAGTGTTGTGAAAACAATTGAATACAAGACGTGTTCGTATTTTGAACAACACTTTGTGCTCTAGAGTACAAAATGGAGTATTGCGCTCAGATTTTGAATGAAAAATAGAATCTTTCCGAGCGTGTGAGGTGAAAAGAAAATTTCTTTCAGCAGCGTAGTCAGGCCTCCCACTAGGTGGACCGACGACATCGTCGAAGAATCGCGGGCAACCGATGGATGCAAGTGGCTGACTATCGTTTGGCGTAGTGGTCTAGGGGTAGACCTTTGTTCAGCTGTGGACGTCTTCAGACTGATGATAATGATGATAAAGTAATTCCTTGTATAAATCAACAAATGGGTAAACTACCTTTCTTGATATGGAAACCAATGAGTACCTACCCAAGTAACAAAAATAGGTACTATTATAGACCTGAGAACGTTTTGGAGCGTGCTAAAAAGCTCCACGATTAGTACTATAACGATGTTGTAAACGTTTACAAAACGCCGAATAGGCCCCAGTTTTATCACTAATTTATTCTATAAACATTACATAAAGGCTCTCACGGTGATAAATCAGCTCGATAGTTGAGATGTAAAAGTGTAGTGAAACGCTTTTTAGTACTAAAATAGAGCCACAAGTGCAATAATGTCACGAAGTTGCACTATAAAAGTAACCAAAACATGTTTAAAGTGCTATTTTGCACTGTAAGCGTGTTGAGAGATCTTTCCTGACACTTATATTATTCATAATTTTTTGTTCGTGTTGTGTCAGTCGTGCTCCTCAAAATAACAAAAAAAAAAAAGTTAAGACTCATATCATTTGCCATGTTGCCTAACGTATATCATTGTAATAAAAAATACATGCAACTCTGCCATAACTGCCATAACTTGCACTTGCGAAAATAATTGTATCGTTAAAATCATTATGCTGATTTCGAATTTGACAATGCGCCCTCATTATTTTCGTGTTTTAATTAAATTTTAATTAATAAAATAAGGACTTGTCCCGAATACGGATCCTATAGTACACATTGGCTCCAGCTGTGCTACTAATGTGCTATCGCGGCAGAAAATAGCGGCCATATTTTCTAATTAGGGGTCCTTGTCCAAATATAAAATAGTGAAGTCAAAATAAATTTCTTTGATGGAGTTGCATTAAATACACACTAGGGCATAATTTGGGATTGTAGTTGTAGCAATCTAAAGCCACGAGTCGATCAAAAAGAGCGCGTCACAATCGACATTAAGAAATACTAGTGATGTAATTGTTACTGAAAAGCCATTAAAGGTCCAATTAGTCCATTTATGATCAATTTCAGTGTTTTTATGTCACGCTTTAGTCTCGTTTCAGTAACACCAACTCAATTTAAGAGCTATTTGAATTTAAGATTTAGCAATTGCGCCAGGAGTCGCTATGGTACTATTTAGTACTATAGAAGAGTTTTCATGATTTTTACAGAACTAGCCCCTTAGCGATGTTGAGGGAGCTTTTATGAAGCTAAACGATTACGTAATGGTTGTGTAAGTTACTTTTATAGTGCAAATTGATCCTGTAATACGTAATGGTTGTGTAAGGTACTTTTATAGTGCAAATTGATCCTGTAATAGCGTTTTCAATACTGCTACAGTCCTAGTACTGTAAAAAATATTTTGACGCATTATTAGAGCAAAATAGATACATAAAAGTGTCAGTAAGGTTGTCTATAGTACTAAATAGTACCAAAATCGTTTTTTTCATTTCTATTACAGAGCAACACTTTAAAGATTCTTTTGTTTGGCCCTGTAAGCGTTCTAAGAGCTATATATAGAACTTAAATGCTCTTTAATCTTATAGAACCAAAATGCTTTGTTATAAACGTTTATAGTACATGCAGTCACAATGGTTACTGTTAAAGGCCTACTATATCACTCTTTGGTGATAAACGCCTAGGTTATAGAACCTATTGTTACTTGGGTACCGTGGATGAAGTCCGTTTTATGATGATGATAAAGTAATTCCTGGTATAAATCAACAAATGGGTAAACTGCCTTTCTTGATATGGAAATCAATGAGCACCTTAAGTTAAAAGATCGAAGTGAAGCACGTGTTTTATTTTGAAAGAAAAAAGAAATGCCATTCACATTGTCATCGTAGATATACAAAAGAAATGACTGATGTACAGACTATAAATCAGACATTTGACAGGGGTGCGAAAGGACTATATCCAGATACCTAAGAACTTCAAACAAAAACCCTTTTTCTTTGAAGAAAAAAAGAAATATTCCACGCCCTAAAATATAGCTTGCACAAAAAAAAATAACATTCTATTTTTAAAAACTTTATTTTAAAAAGTTTGAAATCAGAACAACCAACCATTACAACTTCCAACTCAACGATGATACCAGAAATTCGTCAATCGGTACACTCGCGTAAAGATCTCGCCGGCCATTACAGCGCTTTGTGCCCCTCCATTGTTCCTAGCCAATTAGTCGTAAGTTCCCACCACCGCATCTCCAGCCGCTACAGCGCTGACTAGCGCTATTATCGCTTAATAGATTATGGCTTAGCTCGCTGCTTTGTCTCTGGATAGCTACAAAACCAGGGAGTACCGTCCGACCGTATAAATAATTTTAGTCTCGCGGCTAAGGTGGTGCTTCCAAAGTTTAAGTTTAGGGCTTAAAGTTTACCTTAAAAGACCTAGTTGTAAACTAGTTTGAATAGAATTAGTATGAAATCTGTAGTTGATCTGTAGGTAATTAAAACTTGATTAAAGTTACATGGAGTTGAAAGGTTTTGGTGCGACTTTCTAAGATCTTAGTGGTATCTAAATAGGTAAAGTTTGTAGGAGTCAACGGACGCATAATAAGTTACACAAGAGATTCAGATTTTCATTTTGAAGAAGGATTGTATAGACATAACCACAGGAATATCAAAACAGGGAAATAATATAAAGCTCCAGGCCACAGTACTTTCCTCAACTATCAAAAAAAGAACGTGACGAACAATCCACAAAAGCAAGGTAGGTACAATTAAATTTCACCTCTGGCAACACTAAAATGCGGGAGTACCAAAATCCCACAATAGCACATGGCAACACCGAGATCATTTTTCACCGTCGCGTCGGAAGGAATACGTGTTTGTGTGGACTGACGGCTCCAAAATATAAATCAGACATAATGGTATCTGTACAAAGCGCTTTTGAGTTCACACTTGCCGGTTTTTGGGGTTCCATGGGAGGAAAAACTCATTTGTTATTGTCAACGTTATGAATATTGTTTACTGTAAACATTTTATAAGACGTCGTCCTCTTTTTGGACAGAATCTCATATGCTTGATTAATATAGCTTGTAACCATACGCTAACTCAGCAAGTTTTTAGCGATATTTTCAACCAATCCCTATTTGGTAATCAGTTATTTCAATTAGACGCCAAATATCATGAACAGTTTTGTATTTATGGTCTTAACTTCTATCCAGCCAATACCAGTTCATTTCTAACAAAAATCCTTTCAAATACTATCTTAAGGGCTCTTCATTGGAATGTACAAGATACTTACCAATACTTGAGGTTACTACACACATTCCAAAACGTCGAAACGCTCCAAACGTAGCAATTTCACAGTGATCACACAAATTGTGTTGCACACCGATATTTCTGCCGCGTGTATGCAATCCGGACGTCAGATTTTTGCGATCTATTTCGCAATAACACCACGATGTATTGGTATGTTGGTAGGCTTAACACCATAGTTTGTGCATAGACTGGGATCGAATCTTTGCTAGGTTAGCCATGATTGATAAGAATGGAGGAACAATAGCCATAATTATAAAAAACTCGTATTTTTTAATAAATTAAAGCTAGAATCATAAATTATTAGTAAATAATAAAAAGATACGCTGAAAACATTAGAAAAATCTCAATCACAATACATAACAATGGAAAAGTTTATAACTCCGAGGAAAATCACTTTAGTATCTACAATATGAATAGTAATCATACAGCACAATGATTTAGTACCTAAACCACGACGAAAAAATCACCAAAACATAGATTTTTCTCAAATATCCGAAACATTCGCAAAGAAAATTCGCGAGGCGAAATAAAGCCACTACATTTACACTGTCAAAGATTTCTAAGCAACGTTCAAAGACTGGAAAACAATATCTTAGATTTCTACAAGATTGTAAACTACGGAACCTTTCAACTCACTTCCGAAAGCTTTCATTGTATCTAATACAGTGCACTAATTACACGGCAGATATTTTTCTCGACCTTGTCTCTCTAATGAACGAATGAACAAATGAACGAGTGAACGGAATTGTGTTTATTTACAAACTCTTTGTTCAAATACAGTTACTGAATGAATGGCAATGTCGTTCGTTCTCGTTTCAAATAAAAAGTGAAATATGAACTGGATTTTTAATGTTTTGTTCAGTCTGTAATGGTAGCATTTTAGTTGATGGTTTTAAATGACAGTGTGAAAAGGATAATGTGTCCTCTTGTACATATGTCTGGCATTTGTGTAGTTTAAGTTGTAGAGAATTAACAGCATCCTTGGCATAGTTTTTGCTTCTTTTTTACTTTCACCTGATCTTTCAGTCTCATGTTTGCGCCTTGTTAAATAATGAACAGTCTTCGTAGTGAATGTGTATGTCACAACATGAAATAGAGGAAAACGAAATGTTAACTTATTTATATACAGTATTTTTAGGTTAGAAAAGTTTCAACAATATACCTACCTGAAATACATTGCCCCAGCGCATGAATACAAAACAAACTTTTCACCTCAATTGACTTTTCCAGCCAGCGAAAAAAAAATATCAGATACACCAGTTTGCACCGTCCGCAAACCGGCACAGAATAATTGTTAAAAAAAAGAGGAAAAAAACATACCGTAAACCATATCCCTCTGACAAAGCAACGTAGTATCTATGTCGCTATTATTAAAATTCCCGTGTCCGTCAAAGTACAACGCTATTTATCTATTAAAAACGGTATAAAAGCCACAGACACGTCCGCGCGCTCATGTGTCCACACGTTGCGCAAAAAGTACGAAAAAAGTGCAAAAAGGTGTCGACACGTTCGCGGGACAGGCCCGCCCGTGAAATATGGCCACCCCGGACACTCCCGAATGCGTGGATACCCTGTAATTTATTTATAACCCTGTATACTGTTAATGGATATATTTTTTAATGATTTTAATACAGGGTTAGGGTGACATGATTATACGAGCAATAAAGGGACATTTGGATAAATTAGATTTCGTTTTAAGGATTAATTTTCATGTTATCCCGGGCCGAGAATGTTATATCTGTTTCAGTATGTGATATTATATCTTTTATTTGTAGGTAAAGTCAGTCCTTTGTTGGTTTCAGTATTAAGTCTGTTTACGTGTTTGTAAATAAAACTTTACACAAATAATCCGAAACGCTTACATTTCTGTAAAAAATCTTGTTACTTCCACCACGTTCATCTTGATTTTAACGTTAAAGGCTCACGTTTTGTTTATATACCGGGTATTTTAGTCGAACGAAAAATTTGCTCTTTCGAATAAAGGTGAACACTTCTTTCTATTTTTTCCCCGAATTTCTGTATTGTATGTTTTCCCGCTGCGAGACGTAAGTTAATAAATTACTTTCACGTGTTACAACGTCTCAACAAAGCCCAGGTGTTACAGTTTCAGGCCATTGGCCTGACAAAGCAGCCTTCCTTTTCTGAGCCGTTTCTTTACTCCATTGACAAATTCCACCCCTGATTGGGAAAGGGTTGATGGAAGAAATACCGTCTGTTGCGTTATTGAGTTCGATTTTTCCTTTTTACAGCGAAGTTTCGCAATTTATTGGATGTTTTTAGTAATTTCTCTTTATAAAAACTATTACAGTTTTATCATGATTATTATATTTTACAGAGTTGCCTATATTTTGAAACTGCTGTAAGTGCCATAATCAATTAATCACCGAATTTAATTGTGGGTGGAAATTTTTTTCTTTCTTTTCAAAAACGTAATGAAATGTGCCTTATTACGTGGGTACGTTTACAAACATTTAAACTCAAATAACTACTTTGTCGTTCCAGATTTGACTGTTTGTATTATGATCTACATCAGATCATAGGAATATTTGTTCCGTAAGGGAATCGAACACGCCACAGGCAAGACAGCAGTCAATTATTCGCCAACTTCTCCACCCGTGCCGTCAAATTAAATCATATTGATATTTAATGATATTGGTTCTAATTCCTGGATGCATGGTTACTATTTCGTCTGCATCATGGTCGTTCTTGATACAAACTATGTTTAAAAAACTTCTACGTGTATTGCCTACACATTCATGATCGTGTTTGCTTTTAAGTGAATAAGCGCATGTAGAACTTGGTTCTATTCGCTTATTATTTAGAAGAATATTCTTATTTTCTGTTATAAACCTTTGAATATGTTTTATATCTAGGAAAATAAGATTGGACACAGCGCCATTTCACTTATTTGCAAAATGGTGCTTATCTAGATGATTTAATTGGAATAAATTATTCTAATGTTTTTTTTTTTTGTTGTTGTTGCAGAGTACCGACTCCAGTCTACGCAACTGTAACAACACATGTAATCACATGCCCACGGTAAGCTAGTATTTGTCTATTTAATAAAGTGATAAAAACGGAGATGATCTTTCAAATGATTCCACCTTCGTAATATCTTCAGTCCAGCTCCTTCTAAGTACGCATAGTTCTTGACAGATGACTTTTTGTTTTACGACCTTCGGGAAAGGTTCACATTTTCTACAGACGCTTTCGCATAAAACTAGGATGTCCAATATCTCGCCATCTGCCGTCCGATGATCCCCAAAATATCACTCAAAGAGCAGGAATTACGAGCTCTACTTTGCTTTATTCGCGTCAAGTGCGAAGGGGACAGTTTTCATAAAGATCCCGCCGATGCGGAATGCGTAAGAATAAAATTCCGACTTTACGACTGATGCGGAATGTATCGAAGTCCCCTCTCTGCCCCTTCGACGTCCTCCACCTCGAAATCCTAGCGAACTAATTACGCGAGACGATTTCGCCTCGAACGGAACGCGAAAAACATTCAGCCTTTTATTTTTGTATTTGAACAAATTTGTCAATTACTTTTGAAGAGGGTCTGTTCCGCTTTGAAGACTAAAGAGAAATACATAAATTAGAGGACTTCCCTTTTGTTTCTTTATATCAAAAGGACAAAAGTTTTAAAATCTTGTTTAGATTCATTTTGTGTGGGTTTTTTTCTTGCGGTTACGCTAAAATTGCTATTTGGTATTTTGTTGTGTTGTAAATCGTAGAGGCTTATTTTTTAATCCCTCTCCGTGGCCGCGGACCGTGGAGTATGCGCTGATTCACCTCGACGGCCTCACCTCGGACCGCAAATAATAAAACGTCTAAAACAAAGAGAATAAAAGAAAGTCCCGAATAATATTTACGCGGGTGCCCCGTCCGACGGAAACAGAATGTTGGCAAGGGCGTCGCCAAGGGGGGGCAGGGAGGGGCAGCTGCCCCCCTCTAGAGATTCTAAAAAAGTTGCCAAATATAATGCAACCAAAGTCCTAAAGTTGATTTGCGTGAAGTTCATGCCTTGAACACTAATTCCCGTACGTCGAAACTCGAATGAATTCACCAATTCCACTCCTAATATTCCGTACGCTCAACTACACTCTGCCTGCTCTACTCTATCGTTAAAGCGGGAGAGGGGGAGCCTTTGTTTGTACACTTATTCAAATTCAAACTCCTTTTTATTCTATTTTTTTAATAAATGTTATTATAACTTATTTCCAAGTTTTTTATTGCATAGTCAAGAGCTCGTGCTTGTGTAGCTTTACACATTGGACTCTGTACTGTCACAGAATATATATGTTTATAGCACTAAGATTCTGTTGTTATTTCAATCGCTGTAGATGTGAGGCTCGTAGTACAAGTGAAAAGCTTCATGTGTTGTCGACTTTACCTACAAATCATACCTATTTTTCTCATTCATAGAGAATGAGAAAAGTATGATTTGTAGTAGGTAAAGTCAACTTGCCCCCCCCTGCGCCATCGGCTGGCGACGCCCTTGAATGTTGGACTTAAATTTTCGGGGTTTTTCCCGGTTTTTCGGACAAACTTTGGGGACTTTTCCTTCCTGACTTTATAACTGGAGTTTCGGACCACGATTTTAAGTTCGCGCCGCGGTTTCCTCTTGTCTTTTGTTTGAATTTATGTATTATAATAACCCCGGTAGGATATTATGAACAAGGTAAACTGATTTGGAAACATTCTCTTTTGTTGTTATTTCGGTAATGGCCATTCCGGAGTTCGCGCACTTCCATTTCGCGAAACGATCAAACTCGTCGGAATTAAAAAATATCGTTACCATTTCGTTTCAATTCCCCAGCGGAATTCTTTGAAAAAACTCTGCAGAGGAGTGAATTCATGCTATTACTAATGTTACCCCACCTTCATTGTACAATACCCACTTAGTGCTATTGAATAATTCATCGTATCGGCAGCCAACAATAGGCAAAACAAACAAACAAGCAGAGAAAGCCTTCGGCACTGTGGCATGTTTGTTTCGGCACTCTGCTCCCCCCTGCGTGTCTGTGTGCCTCCCCCCTTGGTGCATGTTACCTCTTCCGCTTTTAGAGGGCGCATCTGGAATACGCTTTTAACGACAAATTCATGAGACCCCCAGATAATGTTGGCGTGATAATAAATATAAGCTTAGTGTTTCATCCATAATTCAGTTGAGAACATTCATGAATGCAGCTGAATGTTATGTTGGCTTTAATTTTTAATTTATTACAGTTTGTTAAAGTGAAAAGTGGCAAAATTAAGTGCACGGACTTCACGTCGGAACAGTGTTTGAGAAGTTTTGTGAATAATGAATGAATGAATAACATTATAAGACGGTGTTACGAAGTGCTAATAAAGAAAGACGGGACGCATTTCGTAACACGTACTTTAAATTAAAATTAGGTCGAGTGAGCTCGACTCGAGCTATCACTCGGAAGTGGCAGGCACTTGGGTGTAAATAAATGTGTTGATAATTGAAGTTAACCATAATTCTGTTGGTGCAAGCGCCATGTTTTAAGCGCCAGAAATACAAAAGACGTATAAACAAACAAACGTACGTAGGAACAGCTCCCTCGATAGCATTGACTCAGACTGGTAATCCGAGAGATGTGAGTACACAATATAGCGAGGACACAAGTACTCGACGACTGAAACTCAGCTAAAAGCTGTTTGCAAATAAATAGCTGCTGTTAAAAGCAATAGTTTTTCTCGTCGTTGCAAGAATAGAGGTTTTAAGTGATCGATGTATCTTGTGTTGTTGTATTTGTTTAATAATGGACTGCTGACGGTTTTTCTGTGTACGCTAAGTGCTTTGACATTATAGTGAAAAGAGTCCGTCAATTTTATATTATTTTTGGTCTTTGTAAAAGGTTAGTTTTCTTTTGAACACTAAGGGCTGATTTTAGTAAAATCTTTCAGGGTCTTTTATTCGTGGAATAAAATTGATGTCCCACACTTTATATGGACTGAAAATATGGTACACTAAAAAACAGTAATTCAAAATTAATTTTAAGCTAAACATTTTAGACTGCTTGTGTACTTAGGGGACATAATTCAGTGGTCAACATAACATACCACATTTGACATCAATAGAACGATATAAGAATTTATTAATTTTTCTACAAGTTTCGAAGATATAGAAAATTCTGACAATGATTGTCGGGCAAAAAGCCCAGAATACACGTTACCCGTCTACTGTCTGATCAGAGATTAATGGGGTATATGTGGTATGGGGTATAGTATAGGAACATTAAAATCTGTTCCACATAACTCCAAAGTATAAAAACCGTCCCTTAGCCCAGTCTACTTATTCAATGCCTGTGTCTTTTAAAAGACACAATTAATTAATTCAGTTAAAGTCTCCAGTTAATGCAATTCAATAAAAACCCCAATTTTTTCAACCAAACATATAAATCGTAGTCACATATCAATTACAGTAACATCACCCACATTTTACTGAACGTTTTCATTCACAGTACAACGTCCCGTGAGATAACTTTAATTACAATCTGCTCATAAATTAACGGGACAAATTGCTGGGCGATACTATCTCAGTTTTATCTCTTAACATTTTTGTCCCGTCACAAAAGTTCATATATCAACTAGATACAACCCCTGTTTGGTTAAAGGATTCCGGGTTCCGTACTGTGTTTTTAATTGAAAAACGGGATGTAATTATAAAACCACAAGGGTAGATATTATGTCTTTTAATTTGCATTTTTTTCTGTCTCTGTTTAAATGTACAGTGTGTATTTTTTTGGTGAGGTTAAAAATACACGTTTATAAGGTTTCCGGAACCTTTCTCAGGTCGGTTTTTTGTCCGTGGGTATCTCTACTTGATACTGTCATTTATTTACATAGTTTTATGTTTTTAAATATTGGCCCAATTACAATACAGTAATTATTACGTCGAATATCAAATAAGTATTTTTTATTTTTCATACGTCCGCGGGGGTACTTATAATTCCTCTAAAAACAGATGCATGTCGAAAAACGTCCTTTTCGACTTAGTGTAGGTTGGTGGATGTGATAGTATATTGAATATTTAGACAGTGATACACTTACTACTCATCGTTTGTAACAATAGTTTGCTGTACCATCAGTTTATAAATCGCTTATTCAAGATGCTATGCTACCTATTTCCAAAATATCATATTCTCTACGATACGGATCCCAAAGAAACTAACCAAAAGTCACGCTTGACTTTACAAGCCCGAAGTCACATAACTTTGAAAAATCGTTAGTCATTCATTACGTTTATCACCCCGGCCTAAATTAAGTCGAGAGATAGAGAGCCCCTAATTCTAAGTCACGGATACTTTTCAAACAAGTATCGATCACCTGGCCTTGGAGTCTATAACTTTGTTGGATCACTTGATTTTTAAAGTGTCTTTGACTCGATTTATTGGCTTATATGATAAAATTATACTAACTAACTTATTCAAATTCGGTAACTATCCCACGGCAGTGTCTTACTGGGATAAAAATAACCCTATGTGTTAATCCATATTATAAGCTATTGTCAAACGGACAGGCGAAGCGAATGTGATCCAAAACTTTTTTACTTGTTAAGTATGGAATTGTTTGAAGCTAGTCACATAGACTATCGGATCGCTTTCGCTTTTCTATGTGACTGGATTCAAACAATTCCCTACGTTACAAATAAAAACGCTTCGGATCGCATTCGCTTCCCCTGTCCGTTTGTCAATAGCTTTAGTGTCAAATCAATCATCAAATGTCATTTAAATCCGTTCTGTAGTTTTTTTATGTGAAAGAGTAACAAACATTCACCCATCATAAGAATTATGAAGGAAAAGACAAATCGAACAAGGCCAAAAGGTCAATGAGTTAATTAAAAAAGCTACTAACTTTAAAAACTGACTGTTGATTCTGTTCACTCTTTATATTTGCTTGCTTGCATACATTTTGTATTAATGAATTTATGAGGAAAAAAACACCTCGCTTTTCCGAAACTGCAAAAATCACGAAAAAACTTCCAAAATATTGAACCGATTCGTGTCTCAAATTGTCCATAAAAACGATATCGAGTCACCCTCATGTTGTCCCCTTCGGAGGTCGTAACTAACGAACGAATGGCTTTCAAATGAGGGCCGGGAGCTAAGACACGGTCTACCGTGAGGGGACCGCACATCTGTCAGACCCTCCCTTCAAACGGCTACTTTAATGCAACTCTTCGGCCCTTCTAAGCGCCTGGTAGCTCACGGAGAGCGCGCCAAAAGTGTAACCTTTGACCCTTGGCTGTTTAAATCTTTACAGAATTTAAAGTACGATACGGTGCGGTTAGCTAGAAAAGAATGGCTTCATTTTATGTGGTCCTGGTAGAAAAGTTAAATTTCCTTGTAACAATATAAAAGGTATTTTAGTGATTCGTTACGTATTTCTCTAACTTCTTGGTAACAGAAATGTGTATTTTTGTAAAAGAACTGACATTGAAAATATACTTATCAAGAACTTCCAATAAAATAGATTTCAAGGTATTCATAACAAAATTCGGCGAAATGAAAATAAGTATTTGGACCAGTCAAGCGTTGTGTTGACAAACGAGGCGTGAATTTGATTCTCATCGTTTTACGAGTATAAGTATAGATTTCGTGGAAAAAAAAACTCATAAAGAAAAAAGTAAGATACAGAATTGGATAATAGAGCTCGTAAGTTTTAATTACAGTTCTGTTTAGTTTAAGACAAGCAATGTTTACTTTTTCAATTTTTGTTTTGCTTGCTCTGGATTATTGAAACAAAATAGAATTTTTCTGCACCAAAAACTTATATGAAAACCAAACAATACTATTATCAATAACAGAACTTTGGCTAAACTTTCGATGACACACGAAATAATAAGAGAAGTTGAAAAACTAACCAAAAAATGTCTGACCTTCGATGTCTCGTCGCCATCTTGTGCCAGTCTGGCTAACTTGTTTATGATATTATCTAATACATTATTTATTGCGACTAATATCGCTTACATAACTAATACGTAATGCTCTGCTTACAAATTAGACTATTTCAGTAACTAGTTTATATCGTATTAGCATAGGTAAGCAATTCCAAGCATCTTCATAATTACAATGGCAATATTATAATTTGATTTATTTCTATGGTAACCTTGGTAACTCCCTAAATTCTTTATGGCCAATGTCTACACGACCAGTTTTTTAAGAAAAAAATCAGAAACCCCTGATTATCCCTCCGACTCTTTTCTATTCCTAAATGGCATAACTACATTATTTTATCTGGCAACAAAGAACCAACCCTTCCGTAGTGATGTCCCTTATCTGTAACTCTTACGATCACAGAGTATCGATAAAATCAAGAAAGTGTATCCTTTATTATATCCTGGACACCCTTTTTGCGCACTTTTTTGGGAAAAAAAGCGTCCGTATGAGCGTAAATTATATGTTTATAACATGCGCATTATCTCGCACAAAGGGTCGGTCGCGTTGCTCGCGATCCGGGGGTGTGCGACCGCTGCCCCACACTCCCCTGACGTTAATGCTCGCCCGTATTTGTGCACTCCCGTATTGGTTTAGATTCTTTACTCTTTGAGAAGAGAGGGACAAGTAGTTACTGTAGGCGCTGAATTTATTTATTTAAAGTGTCGAATTTTATTTGTTTATGTCAAATGTCACGCTCGGATGTATTGAGTGGGCAGCAAAACAACAGCTGTGCACTCACAACACATTTCGTTGACCAGCTTATGAAATTCGAAGTTTTAAGAGTAGGAATGTTTTTTTTTTTCTTTTGCGTCTTGTTTTTTTATGTGTTAAACAGTTTAGGCGGAAAAATCTCAATCTGAAAATTGCAACCGAGTCGTAAAAGGAAAAGTTTTCAAAATGGCAAATTCTATAAAAGCCTAATTCGCAAATGGAAAATGACGTGCCTATCGTTTTCCAAACATATATCATCCATTATTTAGTCTTCATAAAATTCCTTCTTGTAATATTGGACTACAAGAAAGAGGAAGATTCATTAAACTAGTAAGTACCTACACGAAAACTTTTGTAATATGAACAGAACATCCCTTAATATTAGATAATGTTCTTCCAGAAGTTTATAATAATCACAAAATGTTAGATACCTACATATAACGTCTGTCTGTTAAGTTCTCGACAAAACACTACAACTAACTTAAATGGAACTTCTACAAAACTTGTAATAATATGGCAACCCACAATTTACTCGTCGCCTCAACCATTTTTTTTAAATATTCTATACAGCCAGTGTTTCAAAAAAAGAAAACAAAAATTAACCGTCTTTGATTACAGAGCGTAGACATAATTTAAAAATAACATATTAAAAAAACCGTAAAACCACAACTAACAGACCGTTTGGGCTAATTATATTATAATCAGTAGTTTACACAGACAGGGTCTTTGATCGGGGTGTTATTGTAATACCACGTGCATTCATGAGCACACGTGCCGGGCGCGTATTGTAAACACCGGTTACACCAATGGTTACACGATAAATAACCGAATGGCGTGGTGCGTCCCGCGAGTAATCGAAGTCGAGAATTTTTTTTTTGTGCCAACGATAGAGACGTAATGGACGCGGATGAAAATAAAAGTTTCATGTGAAACTGGTGAATTTACGGGGTGTTATTTTTTGTTGTTTGTATGCGTGTATTAGCAGTTTCAAGAGAAACAGTGAAAGAAAGTAAGTGTTATTAAAAACATTAATTGCGTAGAATGATAGTTGTGAAATAGGTACATAATTACATATACGAAAATTCCATAGAAAGGCAACCAATTTAAAAAAAACCATATATTGACACTACTCCAAAAACATTAACAGAATCCCTATCGGGCAACACTAACCGATTAGTCGAATAAAGCATCCAAACTTTGCAACTGGGCCCCTAGTCTGCTAATTTTAATAAATTCGTCATTCCAACACGATCCAATTGTCATTTTGATAAAAGTTTGTAATCTGCTAATTCATAATGGTCGATCACTGGTCGGTCAGTGGTCTCGTAATGGAATCGTGGTAGAATGACATTGTCGTATTGCCATTATTATAAAACCCGGTAGTAGAAATGATTTTCGAAAAACTACTACTAAATTTGAACATTTAGATTTCATTTATATACATGTTTACATATTATTTAATAATGTTATAAGCAATCTGAAGTAGTAAGAAGTTCCTAAATAGCAAAAACATTAAGGTGATTGCGTCGATGTAGCCCGCGAAATTCAAATTTTTTTACGTTTTTTGCAATTTGCAGGCCAGTGACATGTTGTAACTTTATAAACATTTGTGTTGCGCAAATAACAAGTATAATTTTAAATATAAAAATTGTCAAAAAATTCGCTCCATCAGCTCTCACATAGAAAAGGTGCATCGTAGTTAGATTTCGGAGATTTTAACATGATGCACCTTTTCTATGTGAGAGCTGATGGAGCGAGTTTTTTGATATTTTTTATATTTAAAATTATACTTGTTATTTGCGCAACACAAATATTTATAAAGTTACAACATGTCACTGGCCTGCAAATTGCAAAAAACGTAAAAAAATTTGAATTTCGCGGGCTGGTTGGAGCATCCCCCTTAAAATGTGTAACGTTTTTAGCAGTGAAACCACAGACTACATAGAAATATGTGAAACTCAATAATGTTTTATCTGTAGCTGTCAAAGTCAAATGTGACATTACTGCTTACTGTTTACAATTCTAATGGTGAACGCACATCTAGCCGCACCGCAGTCCCCGCATTATGAATTCTTTGTATGAAGTTCTATGAAACCTCGCACACTTACCCGCATCGCAGTAGCCGCAGAATCGGTAAGAAAACAGACTGCGGTGCGGCTAGGTGTGCGTTCACCGGTGTTTTGCTATTTATTTTCATTTATGTGTTTTATTTATATATAATAATATTTTATACAAAATGGTGCTAATAGAGCAAATTTCGGCTCTAATTGATTTAATGGAAAACCACCAAGATCTGGCTCTTGGCTACTAAGTAGTTTATAGCGATAGCGGTGAACGCAGACCTAGCCGCACCGCAGTCTCCGCAGTCCCGCAGTCATCGTTTTCTTACCGCTTCTGCGGCTACTGCTAAGCGGGTGAGTGTGCGTGGTTTCATAGAACTTCATACAAAGAATTTGTAATGCGGGGAATGCAGAGACTGCGGTGCGGCTAGGTCTGCGTTCACCTTAATAAATCAATGAAAATCAAATTCAGTATTCTCGATATGCTATCGTTTCGACGCAGTCTGGCCGTAAAGGGAATGAGTTCTTTAATTAACCCACTTACTGAGTCCTTTCTTCCAGGGCGAAACGTTTTACAAATTCCGCCTCGGAAATATCAATAGCGACGGGACTTTTGCATTCCGTGCATCTTCTTTCTCTAGGATCCACTGCGCTGACTGGCTCGAGAATATTTGCTCGTAGTGAATACATTTCTCCACTCAATATTTCACAAAATACAATACAAACACGATAGATAACAAACTCTTTTCGACTACCGAGCTATTAGAAGCAATGACTGCACAATGACGATCCAATGGTAGATCAATGATCAAAGGAACTGTCAAAATTTTAGCAGATTACCCCTTAGGTCAGTCATTCATTTGTCATTGTGTACGAGATTACCATTCTAAGCCATTTCTTTCAATGGAATGTCAGTGGTTGTCCATTGGAAAGTCATAATGACGCCATTATAATAGTAGATTACCAAACTTGTCAAAATCAACAATTATGAAATCAATGATAGACCATTGTGACACTATTGTAATAGCAGACTTGAGGCCCTGGCTGAATGACAGTCAAAGCATTGCGAAAAAAAAAAGTTAAAAAAAAAACGGACGCACACAGAAATGAAGCGAAAAATTCCAAAAATGCCAAGTTCTCGCTCGTTTTACACGAAAGGTTTTTTATCGATGGCATCGGTGATTGCTTTTGAATATTTTACCGACCAAACGTATTATGGATTCATGTCATAACTGAAGTAAATATTTGATGGCTCACTATCTTACCGTGTTATTAATATTATTATTGTTTGTGCGACGAGACTTTGGCAAATAATACTTGTTTTTTTAGTTGCTATTGGATGCATAATTTTTTGAAGGTCCAAAATGCTAGCAAAATTCCCCATAACGGCTCCATTACTTTGAACAGCATTCTGGAATTCATATTCGGTGGTTTATGATTCTCATATTTTAAAACAGGAATTCTGATTTTCTAAGTTTGAATACACGCTAGAGTGAAGCAGAATGTGCTCATTAAAATTCCATTCAGTCTAATGTTGCCGTTGTATCCGAACGTACGTATACGGTAGATGCAGGAAGTTATCAAAATGTAATTAGAGAATATACAATGCATCTGTTAAGCCATGTAGGATGATATCGGGTATGAATCTTGTGGCTCTACGAAGTGTGTCTCGTAGTTCATTGTATGTTGAAGCTATACATAATGCATCATTATTGCATAATAATCTAATGAGCATACATTATAGTACGTCTCGTTCAATAACAGGGGGTCTAAGCACGAAACCCATGGCTTTAGCCTCAGTTACGGGCGTTTTGACAACGAACTCGAAATAAGAATGAAAGATATTACGATTTGACAGATTGATAGCACGACTAGTGGCCTGCGTATACCTTCATGGTACTTATTTTTTTTTAAATGTAATTTAAAGTACTGACAGACATTAGCGCCGAATCAAGAAAGAAAGAAAGAAAAGAAAGAAATAACATTTATTGGGACAGACACGGGGCACACTAATAAAATAAAAATGTACAAGCGATTAAAAAAAAAAAAGTAAAATTAAAAAAACCTAAAACTATTTTGCATAAAATTTCAAAAGGATTTTTCCATCAGAGCTAACTTATGAATGGAATAATTTTTCTATAAAATATCATTTAGTCTAGTTTAGGCATGGCCAGACACGGCTGCAAAATTTGAAAACCATTTCGTTATCCTAAACATATCACTCAGCTTCCCAGCTTTCCAAATTCGTCGTTGTTACAAACGCAACATTTTGAACCATTTATGCTACAATGATCTACTATTTCTAAAACCGTGAAATGGTTAAAATATTCACGGAATATCGTGAGCTTCACAATCTTTTAGTAAATCGTTTCGGGGTAATGCGGTTAATATGATGTTAATGAATTCCGTTTCCGATGTTCATTTTAGGTCGATCCGTAATAAAGTACCTCAAATTTTATAGCCAAAAGCGGACTGTATAAATATGTAACAACTAACAAAGCTTATTTGAAAATAGTTGAGTTGATCATTTTGTTACTATTGTGAATGTATTATTCGTTTATTTAGTTTTCGACAAAGGTATTCGAATAGCGGCATCGTTTCCTGTTTGAATACTCAAATATCTTTTAATGTTGATGCTTGCATACTTTTCTGTTTTTTTTTATTATTATGTAATGGAACGAAATCTTTTAAAAATGGCTTCATTTCGTCATACCTACTTCAATTTCACGCAAAAGCTTCCCTCTATTCAATAGACCGAATAACTTTTATAATGTCACTGTTAGCGGGGCAAAGGACACACCCCCATTCAGCCACTCGCTATTCCACAGATTAAATTGTCAATTTTAGTCTTGTATTTCTCCTCTTTTTTCTCATGTAAGGAACCCTTCGCTGCGAGTAAACGGCCCGTAATTTAGGGTTCCACAGCTGCCGCGTGTGTAATGTTGATTGTATTGCGAGAGTACTTGCGTTGTAATCGAACACTTTACCCTTTTTATGTGAATTAGGCGAATATATGAATTTTATTTACAGTAAAAAAGCTGTTTGATTGCTCGTTTACTTTAAGTGCGACTTTGAATAGGTACGCATTGAGTGAATGGTTTCAGAGCTAACAGTATTTTTTAACATTTAAATAACTGTCTTTTCTATTTACTTAAAAAACCAACAAAATAAACTCAGCTGAGATGCCGCACGACCTAACCTTAAACGAACGTTACTCTTTACAATTTAAAACGCTAACGATACCTGCCACGATAAATTCCTTGAGGCGTCCCCTTATTTTTGTTTAGACAATCGGGAGTAGCAATTAGCACGGGACCTGCCGCGGGACTTTCATTACATTAATCCTGGACATAAATTGTGGCCGGAAATAAATTAAGTCGCGACTTAAACCGAGCACTTAGCACCGGAATTAACTGACGCTTAATTGAAACTAGACGAGTATAAAAAGCCTCACTGTTGCAGCTGATAAGGGAACCGGTAATCCTCTTCTAAACAAAGGATTTAACTTTAACTTTAGTTCCCTACCTTAGGCCGGTGTTAAAATATTCAACTGTGTTGTTTTTAACTCTGATTACAAGTTCTGACGTAATCTCCGGATTGTTTTTTGAGATGAAAATCTTTCACAGTAAAAGTTGTAAAGATTTGTTTCTTTAATCCGACAGACGATAGGGGTTGATGAAATTATTTCTTTAGGTTTTTTCGCCCATAAATCATTTACTAGGATATAACATTGTTAAATATTTGACATGAAGACGAAATGTTTTAATCAAAGCTCTTAAAGATTGACATTGTGATTAATTTTACGAAACATTTTCATTAATATTTTGTTTATTTTCATTGTTTTAGACAAAATATAATAAAAATCAAATTATTTAAACTTAACAATAGTTATTGATGTGGGATCATCAATCCTATATAATTATAATGAAACGTTTCTTGTGACTTCATATTTTTAATTAATTTAAACAGTGTTGATAACATCAATATTAGTGAATCAGTCAATATGAAGCAAAATATTAGTGAAACAGCTGCCGATGTTGGTCACGTGGCCCAATACTAACCGTGTCGCACAATAATGGCATCAATTTCACACAAGTCCCCTCGCGGGACCCCAGAGACCCGAGGGACCCTAAACTAATATTCTATAGGATCAGGACCGCCTGACAAAGTCACCGCGTGTGGAACTATTGTGACAGAATCCGCCATGTTGTTAGTTTTCACACGATGCGTCAACACTATTGTAGAAAATAATAAAAGAAAATAAATGTTCGAAAATAAGTAATTCATGTACATTATTAATGATTTCGCCTTCTATGAAAGGGATGTTGTTAATCCCAACCAAATCTTTAATAAGAAAGAGGAATAAAGAAGTATAATAGAAATATCCGGCAGTTATTTTGCCTGTGTAATAATTATTATCTAATATTAATAATAAATACGTGTTAACGTTGTTTCCTTATAACATGGTTGTTATCTCAGATGGACATGGTGGCCTATTTTTATGTTTGTTCAACATGGCCCATTAGCGGAGAGATTTCGTAAGGATAGGATAAATGTTCATAATTTAGTTATGGGAGTTTTTTTCGTACGCAAACATCACCTAGTTTCTTATAGATCCTTATTACTCACGCTCTCACCAACATTTATATTTATATGAGTACCACACGTGTTTCTTATCTTCTTTCTGGAAATAGAAATTGTACCCTAAGGCTGAGGCCCTAAGCTTCAAGATACAGTCTAAACTTCTTTGTCGTTTTTACATCTATTATCCTATTCATGGGTATATAGTTTTTCTTTTTTGACCCAATTTGAAATTGAGAAAAATTAGCTGCAGGAACACAAGCCGATCATGCTTATTATAAAAATATAAATTTTCATCAGAACCAAGGCAATGTGTAACATTTCAGAACAATTAGCTCAGGAAAAAACAACATTTGACTTCAACAAATTATAGGTAAAATAAAAGTTTGTAAAATGAAAAATAAACGAATCTGGAATCCGAATTCTAATTTCGAATTTTTAAAACATGATTTCGCGGCCATCTTGTCAAACCGTACAAAGTCAGACATGACGACCAGCCCCAGTGGAATAGCTACAACTCAAGAGCGAGGGTCTGTTAAACAATGGTAGTATTTTCCTTAAGGTCACTGGTTCCGGCTGATGCAGGGGGGATCGGAATTCCCCCGCGAACTGAACTCCATGTCCCCTCCAGTCATGTGTGCGATAATACGCATGTTGTAGGTACGCAGTTGTAATTGTAGATTTTATAAATAGAATTCGAGAGTACTTTTTTGGCAACAAAAAAAATGGCACAGTAGAGGCATTCTTTTCCATTGCTGGCAGCAATTTTTTTACTCTCAAAATACGCGAAGCAATATGCCTATCAACTTTTTTTTCTGAAAGTTTTTTTTGGGACTTTAATAAAGTGCAGGCTTTTTAATGCATCCTGAAGGCTTAGTTACTTATTTGTTAAGTAGAAAACAAAGCAGTAAACCTAAAACCTTTTACAAGAGTAAAACCAACCCATTCAAAGACAGAAATGAAACTTTAAAAACTTTCTGAAACTATAGATCCGTTCCAATTGTCTCAGTAAACGTTCCTCATGTTCGTGATAGTTTAAGCTTTCCCGCTGGAGTTGCATTATCTTGCCGTTTCATTATTCTTTCCCGATGTTTTCCGCATGTCGCGAACAGATCCGTACATACAGTCTGGTAAAACAGTACAACAAATAACATGCGACTCACGACTCTGACGACACAGGACAAACTCCTTTAATTCAATTGTAGGTGGGCGCACTTTGCCCGCCATCGACTTTCGCACATTACCCGGGCAAAATGCGTTCCCGATGTCTGCCCGGGACATCGGGACATCGGCCGTTCAACTTAATTGTCGCCTAGCATTATCTTATCGGGAACAAGCGGCTTATTTATTTTTATGTCGTTGACGTATCGCAAAGAGGTTCAGCCTTTTTATCCCGAAATTGTCGTTTTTATGGTTACTGCCTTTTTATTTTGGCTTTTTTTTATAAAATTAAAACGAGACAATACTTAATTCATTTTTTATTCCTTTTCTGGTTGTTGAAAGTAGGTTTTCCATTATGAAGGGCCATTTTAAATTAACAATATAAATGGATTCGGAGACAGACGGATGATTTTTTAATAACAAAAGTTCTTGAAAGGTAAAGTACGTCAGATTTTAAACGTCTAAGTACTTTGTAGAAGTCGACGAACACCTACACAATGAAAGTTCTGTAAGCCCTTTGAGTAGGTTAAAAAAAACAGCACATTGGTAAGTCTGCTGTATCTATAAATCTGTATCACAACGAAATTATTTTTAAAAACATTTGCAAAATAAACACTTTCTTTTACCTAAAACAACCGAACCGTAAAAACAAAATTAATTACATACAAAAAATGCTCCAACACACATTCCTAGGCTAATCCACACATTTTCTAAAAGATAAACTGTTTAAAATGTGTAGAAACAATTGTAAATTAAAATTACAACATGTTTTGGTAACTAGAGCTGCATAGTCGACAGTGCGTGAAGCGATGCCGGCCGTCCTGTGCAAGCGAAGCGAATATTAACTGCCAAGCTATAAAATATGTCACACGGTGAACTCGGTGCAAAATTAATTTTGTAGGTTATAATGTCAGATTATTTAGGTTATGATTTTCACGCTGGTTTAATTAATTTTGATTGTTTTTGTAGACTTAAATAAGTGGAAGTTAACAAGACTGTTTTTGTCTTTTTCCAATGTTTATTCATTTATTAATACTGTGTTAGCATTAGCACTCTATACTCGTTCAAGTTGTACAAGAAAGTTGGCGCTGTTAGAGGAAACATTTTATGTAATCTGCACTTTTACAACAATTACATTATTTTCAATGGTTACATAGATTAGTAAGTACTGGCGCCAAAACACTTAGCGTCGCCGCAGTCTTCGCCCGAATATCTAGCAGCCCATTGCAATATTTAAACTCGAAGTGATTTCGAACACAGCTCGTAGTGTACGCTTACTGTCTCAACGAAAAACACATAAACATTCATAAAACTCAAACTCGCATTGGAAAACAAACTTTACAGAATAGGGTGGACGTACCCGTCGGCGCCGCTATATTTATTATCCGATTATTACCACAAAACGCTTTCACATTACAGTCCCCTCGGACGTGTTATTGCACAGTCCAGCAGGGGCGCTCACCCTACCGCGTCATGTGAGACGTGAATAAATTCAATTAAAACCTATTTTCGAGTTCGTTATTCGAATTTTTTCGATGTGATTAAAAAATGATGTTCTAAAATCGAAATCGATTCGCGGGTAATCGGTTTTTTGTTGATATAGTCGTTCACGTTATATTTGAAATCATATTTCGCAAACCATTTTTTTATCTATAGATATTAAAATTGATATTAAATTAGTTTATGAAAAAAAAATGTTAACGAGCAAACATAGCATGTTATGAATTTTACATCGCTTAATAAAACGGCATCGTAATACTGATTAAACGTCAAAATATTTCACAATTTCCTTTACTTTGTAAGGAAGAATAAACGCGATGTTTACCCCAATTCCCAAAGACTCCGAAATAAATTCAATCATAGAAGTAACGTTGATGAAACGTAACGTCGATTCAATTCCACAATGGCGGACAATTTGACTCCTCCCGACCCACATTTTCTGTCAGAATTTCGCCAAAAATGACGTAACGAAATAACTACAACCGTCTTGTCATGGCGGTTGATTCGAATAACGTGTATTTTCGTTTCCATTCTTGTACTCAAAAGGGAAGTCTGAATTAATATCAGTTATTTATGAAATGTCGACGAGAACAGGCGTCTTGACGATCAGCGTTTGTCGGGATAATGGTTTTTTGTGCGACAAAGTGGTTTTGTCATGGCTTGTTAATTAATAACGTAGATCTAGGAAAAAATACGGAAACAATGCTTGTATCGTTTTTTCTTTTTTTTTTTTTTGAGGAACTCAACTTAATTTATTGTGTCTGAAATCTGGTACTAGCAATTATTTACAGAGCCTGTGCACTCACAACACATTTCGTTGACCAGCTTATGAAATTCGAAGTTTTAAGAGTAGGAATGTTTTTTTTTTCTTTTGCGTCTTGTTTTTTTATGTGTTAAACAGTTTAGGCGGAAAAATCTCAATCTGGAAATTGCAACCGAGTCGTAAAAGGAAAAGTTTTTAAAATGGCAAATTCTATAAAAGCCTAATTCGCAAATGGAAAATGACGTGCCTATCGTTTTCCAAACATATATCATCCATTATTTAGTCTTCATAAAATTCCTTCTTGTAATATTGGACTACAAGAAAGAGGAAGATTCATTAAACTAGTAAGTACCTACACGAAAACTTTTGTAATATGAACAGAACATCCCTTAAGGTGATTGCTTCGATGTAGCCCGCGAAATTCAATTTTTTTTACGTTTTTTGCAATTTGCAGGCCAGTGACATGTTGTAACTTTATAAATATATGTGTTGCGGTAATAACAAGTATAATTTTAAATATAAAAATTATCAAAAAATTCGCTCCATCAGCTCTCTCATAGAAAAGGTGCATCGAAGTTAGATTTCGGAGATTTTAACATGATGCAGCTTTTCTATGTGAGAGCTGATGGAGCGATTTTTTTGATAATTTTTATATTTAAAATTATACTTGTTATTACCGCAACTCATATATTTATAAAGTCACAACATGTCACTGGCCTGTAAATTGCAAAAAACGTAAAAATATTTGAATTTCGCGGGCTGGTTGGAGCATCCCCCTTAATATTAGATAATGTTCTTCCAGAAGTTTATAATAATCACAAAATGTTAGATACTTATTACGTCTGTCTGTTAAGTTCTCGACAAAACACTACAACTAACTTAAATGGAACTTTCACAAAACTTGTAATAATATGGCAACCCACAATTTACTCGTCGCCTCAAAATATTCTATACAGCCAGTGTTTCAAAAAAAGAAAACAAAAATTAACCGTCTTTGATGTAGAGCGTAGACATAATTTAAAAATAACATATTAAAAAAACCATAAAACCACAACTAACAGACCGTTTGGGCTAATTATAATATAATCAGTAGTTTACACAGACAGGGTCTTTGATCGGGGTGTTATTGTAATACCACGTGCATTCATGAGCACACGTGCCGGGCGCGTATTGTAAACACCGGTTCCACGATAAATAACCGAATGGCGTGGTACGTCCCGCGAGCAATCGAATTATGAATCGATAGGTTTTTTTTTGTGCCAACGATAGAGACGTAATGGACGCGGATGAAAATAAAAGTTTCATGTGAAACTGATGAATTTACGGGGTGTTTTATTTTGTTGTTTTTATGCGTGTATTAGCAGTTTCAAGAGAAACAGTGAAAGAAAGTAAGTTCTATTTAAGAATGATACTTGCGAAATACATAACTGAAAATCCCATAGAAATGCAACCAATTTTAAAAAATCCTATATTGACACTACTCCAAAAACATTAACAGAATCCCTATCGGGCAACACTAACCGATTAATCGAATAAAGCATCCAAACTTTGCAACTGGCTGAATGACTGTCAAAGCATTGCGAAAAAAAAAGTTAAAAAAAACGGACGCACACAGAAATGAAGCGAAAAATTCCAAAAATGCCAAGTTCTCGCTCGTTTTACACGAAAGGTTTTTTATCGATGGCATCGGTGATTGCTTTTGAATATTTTACCGACCAAACGTATTATGGATTCATGTCATAACTGAAGTAAATATTTGATGGCTCACTATCTTACCGTGTTATTAATATTATTATTGTTTGTGCGACGAGACTTTGGCAAATAATACTTGTTTTTTTAGTTGCTATTGGATGCATAATTTTTTGAAGGTCCAAAATGCTAGCAAAATTCCCCATAACGGCTCCATTACTTTGAACAGCATTCTGGAATTCATATTCGGTGGTTTATGATTCTCATATTTTAAAACAGGAATTCTGATTTTCTAAGTTTGAATACACGCTAGAGTGAAGCAGAATGTGCTCATTAAAATTCCATTCAGTCTAATGTTGCCGTTGTATCCGAACGTACGTATACGGTAGATGCAGGAAGTTATCAAAATGTAATTAGAGAATATACAATGCATCTGTTAAGCCATGTAGGATGATATCGGGTATGAATCTTGTGGCTCTACGAAGTGTGTCTCGTAGTTCATTGTATGTTGAAGCTATACATAATGCATCATTATTGCATAATAATCTAATGAGCATACATTATAGTACGTCTCGTTCAATAACAGGGGGTCTAAGCACGAAACCCATGGCTTTAGCCTCAGTTACGGGCGTTTTGACAACGAACTCGAAATAAGAATGAAAGATATTACGATTTGACAGATTGATAGCACGACTAGTGGCCTGCGTATACCTTCATGGTACTTATTTTTTTTTAAATGTAATTTAAAGTACTGACAGACATTAGCGCCGAATCAAGAAAGAAAGAAAGAAAAGAAAGAAATAACATTTATTGGGACAGACACGGGGCACACTAATAAAATAAAAATGTACAAGCGATTAAAAAAAAAAAAGTAAAATTAAAAAAACCTAAAACTATTTTGCATAAAATTTCAAAAGGATTTTTCCATCAGAGCTAACTTATGAATGGAATAATTTTTCTATAAAATATCATTTAGTCTAGTTTAGGCATGGCCAGACACGGCTGCAAAATTTGAAAACCATTTCGTTATCCTAAACATATCACTCAGCTTCCCAGCTTTCCAAATTCGTCGTTGTTACAAACGCAACATTTTGAACCATTTATGCTACAATGATCTACTATTTCTAAAACCGTGAAATGGTTAAAATATTCACGGAATATCGTGAGCTTCACAATCTTTTAGTAAATCGTTTCGGGGTAATGCGGTTAATATGATGTTAATGAATTCCGTTTCCGATGTTCATTTTAGGTCGATCCGTAATAAAGTACCTCAAATTTTATAGCCAAAAGCGGACTGTATAAATATGTAACAACTAACAAAGCTTATTTGAAAATAGTTGAGTTGATCATTTTGTTACTATTGTGAATGTATTATTCGTTTATTTAGTTTTCGACAAAGGTATTCGAATAGCGGCATCGTTTCCTGTTTGAATACTCAAATATCTTTTAATGTTGATGCTTGCATACTTTTCTGTTTTTTTTTATTATTATGTAATGGAACGAAATCTTTTAAAAATGGCTTCATTTCGTCATACCTACTTCAATTTCACGCAAAAGCTTCCCTCTATTCAATAGACCGAATAACTTTTATAATGTCACTGTTAGCGGGGCAAAGGACACACCCCCATTCAGCCACTCGCTATTCCACAGATTAAATTGTCAATTTTAGTCTTGTATTTCTCCTCTTTTTTCTCATGTAAGGAACCCTTCGCTGCGAGTAAACGGCCCGTAATTTAGGGTTCCACAGCTGCCGCGTGTGTAATGTTGATTGTATTGCGAGAGTACTTGCGTTGTAATCGAACACTTTACCCTTTTTATGTGAATTAGGCGAATATATGAATTTTATTTACAGTAAAAAAGCTGTTTGATTGCTCGTTTACTTTAAGTGCGACTTTGAATAGGTACGCATTGAGTGAATGGTTTCAGAGCTAACAGTATTTTTTAACATTTAAATAACTGTCTTTTCTATTTACTTAAAAAACCAACAAAATAAACTCAGCTGAGATGCCGCACGACCTAACCTTAAACGAACGTTACTCTTTACAATTTAAAACGCTAACGATACCTGCCACGATAAATTCCTTGAGGCGTCCCCTTATTTTTGTTTAGACAATCGGGAGTAGCAATTAGCACGGGACCTGCCGCGGGACTTTCATTACATTAATCCTGGACATAAATTGTGGCCGGAAATAAATTAAGTCGCGACTTAAACCGAGCACTTAGCACCGGAATTAACTGACGCTTAATTGAAACTAGACGAGTATAAAAAGCCTCACTGTTGCAGCTGATAAGGGAACCGGTAATCCTCTTCTAAACAAAGGATTTAACTTTAACTTTAGTTCCCTACCTTAGGCCGGTGTTAAAATATTCAACTGTGTTGTTTTTAACTCTGATTACAAGTTCTGACGTAATCTCCGGATTGTTTTTTGAGATGAAAATCTTTCACAGTAAAAGTTGTAAAGATTTGTTTCTTTAATCCGACAGACGATAGGGGTTGATGAAATTATTTCTTTAGGTTTTTTCGCCCATAAATCATTTACTAGGATATAACATTGTTAAATATTTGACATGAAGACGAAATGTTTAATCAAAGCTCTTAAAGATTGACATTGTGATTAATTTTACGAAACATTTTCATTAATATTTTGTTTATTTTCATTGTTTTAGACAAAATATAATAAAAATCAAATTATTTAAACTTAACAATAGTTATTGATGTGGGATCATCAATCCTATATAATTATAATGAAACGTTTCTTGTGACTTCATATTTTTAATTAATTTAAACAGTGTTGATAACATCAATATTAGTGAATCAGTCAATATGAAGCAAAATATTAGTGAAACAGCTGCCGATGTTGGTCACGTGGCCCAATACTAACCGTGTCGCACAATAATGGCATCAATTTCACACAAGTCCCCTCGCGGGACCCCAGAGACCCGAGGGACCCTAAACTAATATTCTATAGGATCAGGACCGCCTGACAAAGTCACCGCGTGTGGAACTATTGTGACAGAATCCGCCATGTTGTTAGTTTTCACACGATGCGTCAACACTATTGTAGAAAATAATAAAAGAAAATAAATGTTCGAAAATAAGTAATTCATGTACATTATTAATGATTTCGCCTTCTATGAAAGGGATCTTATTAATCCCAACCAAATCTTTAATAAAAAAGAGGAATATAGAAGTATAATAGAAACATCCGGCAGATATTTTGCCTGTGTAATAATTATTATCTAATATTTGTAATAAATACGTATTAACGTTGTTTCCTTATAACATGGTTGTTATCTCAGATGGACATGGTGGCCTATTTTTATGTTTGTTCAACATGGTCCATTAGCGGAGAGATTTCGTAAGGATAGGATAAATGTTTATAATTTTGTTTTGGGAGTTTTTTTCGTACGCAAACATCACCTAGTTTCTTATAGATCCTTATAACTCACGCTCTCACCAACATTTATTTCACACATTTTCTTATCTTCTTACTGGAAATAGAAATTGTACCCTAAGGCTGAGGCCCTAAGCTTCAAGATATAGTTTAAACTTCTTTGTCGTTTTTACATCTAATAACCTATTCATGGGTACATAGTTTTTCTTTTTTGACCCAATTTCAAATTCAGAAAAAACTAACTACGGAAACACAAACCGATCATGCTTATCATAAAAATATTAATTGTCACCAGAACCAAGGTAATGTGTAACATTTCAGGACAATTACTTCAGGGAAAAATTACAACATTTGAGTTCAACAAAATAAAGGTAAAATAAAAGGTGATAAAAGTTTGTAAAATGAAAAACAAACGAATCTGGAATCCGAATTCTAATTTCGAATTTTTAAAACATGATCTCGCGACCATCTTGTCAAACCGTACAAAGTCAGACATGGCGACCAGCCCCAGTGGAATAGCTACAACTCAAGAGCGAGGGTCTGTTAAACAATGGTAGTATTTTCCTTAAGGTCACTGGTTCCGGCTGATGCAGGGGGGATTGGAATTCCCCCGCGAACTGAACTCCATGTCCCCTCCAGTCATGTGTGCGATAATACGCATGTTGTAGGTACGCAGTTGTAATTGTAGATTTTATAAATAGAATTCGAGAGTATTTTTTGGCAACAAAAAAAATTGCACAGCAGAGGCATTCTTTTCCATTGCTATGGCAGCAATTTTTTCACTCTCAAAATACGCGAAACAATATGCCGATCAACTTTTTTTTCTGAAAGTTTTTTTTTGGGACATTAATAGAGTACAGGCTTTTTAATGCATCCTTAAGGCTTAGTTACTTATTTGTTTAGTAGAAAACAAAGCTGTTATAAACCTAAAATTCGCGCATACATTTACAAGAGTAAAAGCAACCCATTCAAAGACAAAAATGAAACTTTAAAAACTTCCTGAAACTATAGATCCGTTCCAATTGTCTCAGTAAACGTTCCTCATGTTCGTGATAGTTTAAGCTTTCCGCTGGAGTTGCATTATCTTGCCGTTTCATTATTCTTTCCCGATGTTTTCCGCATGTCGCGAACAGATCCGTACATTCAGTCTGGTAAAACAGAACAACTACATGCGACTCACGACTCTGACGACACAGGACAAACTCCTTTAATTCAATTGTAGGTGGGCGCACTTTGCCCGCCATCGGCTTTCGCACATTACCCGGGCAAAATGCGTTCCCGATGTCTGCCCGGGACATCGGCCGTTCAACTTAATTGTCGCCTAGCATTATCTTATCGGGAACAAGCGGCTTATTTATTTTTATGTCGTCGACGTATCGCAGAAGAGGTTCAGCCTTTTTATCCCGAAATTGTCGTTTTTATGGTTACTGCCTTTTTATTTTGGCTTTTTTTTATAAAATTAAAACGAGACAATACTTCATTCATTTTTTATTCCTTTTCTGGTTGTCGAAAGTAGGTTTCCCATTATGAAAGGCCATTTTAAATTAACAATATAAATGGATTCGGAGACAGACGGATGATTTTTTAATAACAAAAGTTCTTGAAAGCTAAAGTACGTCAGATTTTAAACGTCTAAGTACTTTGTAGAAGTCGACGAACACCTACACTATGAAAGTTCTGTAAGCCCTTTAAGTAGGTTAAAAAAAAACAGCACATTGGTAAGTCTGCTGTATCTATAAATCTGTATCACAACGAAATTATTTTTAAAAACATTTGCAAAATAAACACTTTCTTTTACCTAAAACAACCGAACCGTAAAAACAAAATTAATTACATACAAAAAATGCTCCAACACACATTCCTAGGCTAATCCACACATTTTCTAAAAGATAAACTGTTTAAAATGTGTAGAAACAATTGTAAATTAAAATTACAACATGTTTTGGTAACTAGAGCTGCATAGTCGACAGTGCGTGAAGCGATGCCGGCCGTCCTGTGCAAGCGAAGCGAATATTAACTGCCAAGCTATAAAATATGTCACACGGTGAACTCGGTGCAAAATTAATTTTGTAGGTTATAATGTCAGATTATTTAGGTTATGATTTTCACGCTGGTTTAATTAATTTTGATTGTTTTTGTAGACTTAAATCGTGGTGTGGAAGTTAACAAGACTGTTTTTGTCTTTTTCCAATGTTTATTCATTTATTAATACTGTGTTAGCACTCTATACTCGTTCAAGTTGTACAAGAAAGTTGGCGCTGTTAGAGGAAACATTTTATGTAATCTGCACTTTTACAACAATTATATTATTTTCAATGGTTACATAGATTAGTAAGTACTGGCGCCAAAACACTTAGCGTCGCCGCAGTCTTCGCCCGAATATCTAGCAGCCCATTGCAATATTTAAACTCGAAGTGATTTCGAACACAGCTCGTAGTGTACGCTTACTGTCTCAACGAAAAACACATAAACATTCATAAAACTCAAACTCGCATTGGAAAACAAACTTTACAGAATAGGGTGGACGTAGGTACCCGTCGGCGCCGCTATATTTATTATCCGATTATTACCACAAAACGCTTTCACATTACAGTCCCCTCGGACGTGTTATTGCACAGTCCAGCAGGGGCGCTCACCCTACCGCGTCATGTGAGACGTGAATAAATTCAATTAAAACCTAGTTTCCAGTTCGTTATTCGAATTTTTTCGATGTGATTAAAAAATGATGTTCTAAAATCGAAATCGTTTCGCGGGTAATCGGTTTTTTGTTGATACAGTCGTTCACGTTATATTTGAAATCATATTTCGCAAACCAATTTTTTATCTGTATAAAAATTGATAATATTAAATTAATTTATGCAAAAAAAAAATTGTTAGCAAGCAAACAGCATGTTATGAATTTTACATCACCGTAATACTGACTAAGCGTCAAAATATTTCACAATTTCCTTTACTTTGTAAGGAAGAATAAACGCGATGTTTACCCCAATTCCCAAAGACTCCGAAATAAATTCAATCATAGAAGTAACGTTGATGAAACGTAACGTCGATTCAATTCCACAATGGCGGACAATTTGACTCCTCCCGACCCACATTTTTTGTCAGAATTTCGCCAAAAATGACGTAACGAAATAACTACAACCGTCTTGTCATGGCGGTTGATTCGAATAACGTGTATTTTTGTTTCCATTCTTGTACTCAAAAGGGAAGTCTGAATTAATATCAGTTATTTATGAAATGTCGACGAGAACAGGCGTCTTGACGATCAGCGTTTGTCGGGATAATGGTTTTTTGTGCGACAAAGTGGTTTTGTCATGGCTTGTTAATTAATAACGTAGATCTAGGAAAAAAATACGGAAACAATGCTTGTATCGTTTTTTCTTTTTTTTTTTGAGGAACTCTACTCAATTTATTGTGTCTGAAATCTGGTACTAGCAATTATTTACAGAACCTACTTTTTCTCCCAATTGAATTAAATGATAGGTAGTTCTTTCATTTATTTTTTTTCGTTGTCAAATGAGAATTCATCCTACTCTATGCGGGGCGGGAGGGGCTGTCAGACTTTTACAGACTAGTGATCCTTAAGAGCCCTTTACGTGCCAGGTTCATGGTTACCTGATGAGACAGTCCCAGGAGCTCTTCCATGTAGGGTACTGGTTGTTAATCAAGGCAAAACAAGACAGATTATGATAGTTTAGAAAAAGAAAGATTGAAAATTAAAATGTCCAGCTTTTTATCAAGACATTTCTTTTGGAATGGTAACCCTATGTGCGGAATGGCGAGCTAGAGCGTTATTCTGTAATTTATTACAGTTGGCTATAGGATTAGTTGTGTTTAGTTTTGAGTTAGAGATTATTGTGTGTGGAGATGACTTGTTTAGTGAGTTAAGTATCTCGTTAACATCGAGATAGAGGAACTACCAAACTTTACAAAATCAAGATTACGAAAAATAGATATAATTTTCAACATCCTTGTGTTTCTTAAGACGACATCTTCGACAAGAATTTTCCTACATAAAATTTTATGAAAATCTAAATTTCATGAGTTAGTTACATAAAACGTGGTCGCTTAAAAGCCAGCTTTCGTCAAAAAATCTATACTATAAGCCGATGTGTGGTTGCTTGCGTATGCTTCACCATCACTAGATGGTGAAGCATCTTACAGACCAAAGACAATGTGAATTTAATAAGCGATGAAAACTCAAAAATGCTGAAAAAGACTGATCAGCTTTAGAAGTGATGGTCATTTCCTCATTGCATTTAGTAAATCAAAAGCTGTGTAATAGTTTTACTGTGTGTAAAAATCATCAAATAAGCCATCCCGCCTGTCAAAAAGAACTGTCAGTTTCTCACTGATAAAAAACCACCCTGTTCCTTCACGTGTCCTTTTCCGTATTTGATTATTTATTACCTCGGAATGTACAATTGTACAGTCACTTACAGACAATTCCTATGAGGAATTTACATACAAATGCCTGACATAAAATATACCTCGTAATTATACCTTGATAGAAATGCACGCACTATCAATTTTCTTTTACGACTCTTTTCATTATTATTGCAAGGTGCAGTCAAGTTTCTATAATTACCGCCTGTCCTACACCATGAACTTACAAGACGGTAATAAATGGGCAATTAATTTTACAACGGTAGCAATCAGCATGTTTTATTGCGACAAGAACGATTCAAAATGGCCGCTCCGAACTTGTCCGACGTCTGACACTCATCAATTTTTATTAACGCAGTGACAGCTACATTAATTTCTTAATTACAAGTAATATGTTGAGTTCTTATGTTAATGTGTTCTTTATTTGTGAATTAATTGATTTTATTGCAGGAATGAGGTAATTTTTATCTGTGGTTAATTGTTGGGTGTGTCAGCTGTATTTTTCGGTAAAATACGTCAATTTTATTAACACTGGACTTGACGTAACAATGGACAAATTCGCATAAAGAATTATCTATGTCTGAAAGTCTTTCGACTTTCGACTTATTCCTGCCGACTTATTCCATTACCGTGACCCCGGAACATAAGGGCTATTGAAGGACACCGTGGATTTTAGTTTTAGTCAGTACGAGTCTGACAGTCCTGCCCAGCCCTAGGTGAGAGGACTCATTTGATGATTTTACCACGCAAAAAAAAACAATGTCTGAAAGTCTATGAAAGAGTCAGTATAGAATTAAAGTCCACTACACGTTTTCTGCAGTTCTATTCATGAGATAAGGCGTATTTTCCAACAAAATTATATTTTCGTTACTATTATTTTGTAAACACAGAAGTTTTAATTTATCCCCCTGTTTTTTGCTCCATTACCCCCCATGATACGCAAAAAGGCGGGCTTGCATTCAACCAAACCCGAAAAAAAAAAACAAATAAAAACTTTTTTACAAATCACTGCACGTACAAAGCAAAAGTTTTACGAATCTTATTCAGCGCGGATCCTTTGGAAAATATTCGGGGTTTCAAAGTTAGGAATATCAGAATAGGGGCATTATCCAGCCGAGTTGGCACCTTCGTTAGCCCGGCTTCGGAACCGTCTTAAGGGGATATGACCAGTCGGGTGAAAAATACAGATACCGATGAACTGTGCCCTGTAGTGTCTGGGATTATTTTTATTCCATTGCTGAGGATTTTTTTAGTTTCGGTATTTCGAAATCTTGTAAAGATTGTCGAGATTTTCTGGTTTGCAAACATAAATGATATTTGCAAAACTTTTGTCCATTTCATTTAAGTCCGAAAACACAGCGTGGATTATGTAAGTAAATTGTGGATATTAAACTTTTATAACTATTTAGAAATGCCACACACAGGGCCTCGCAATCGGCGATATTTAATCTTTCCGCATAATAAAATATTTTAAACTTTTCAATAGAAACTCCACCTCATTCATCCATTATGTTGAAGTTTTCAAAAATCGAAATGAGCGTTCGTGAACCGCGAGTGCGTTCGGAACTTACATCAAAAGTCCATTTCGGCGATACGTCTTGGCATCGACCAACTATCGAGATTCGAACGTCTCCACCTTTTGAAATTCTACGATATTTTAATGGCCACTATCGGCTGGCTCGATTGATTTCTTTTTTCTTTTTTTTTTTTCAAGTTCCGCTCTTGAGCTTTGACAGAGCCCGATATTGCTTCGAAGCCCGACTTTTTATTTACGGTTCGGATAGTAAATAGACTTCAGTGTTTACACCAAAAGGTTTTGATTTTTAACTAAGAGTTATTTGACTTATTGATGAAACTTTCAGCGGTGCCGCTTTGATAAAAAAGTTAATGATAAAGTTTATTTTCTGTTTTCGCGTTTACTGAAACAGCTAACGGAGCTGAGAATGTTATCTTGACCATCAGTGTTCGTTTAATAATTCATAGACGTAACTCGGTACACGATCCTTGGAGTCTTATCCCTTAGAATCGGTTTACTGTTGTTTATAATAACAAAATGGAATAACAAACATTATCATAGTTAAACAAGCACATCCTCACATATGTTCAAGCAATTCTAGTTCTAAAACCTATGCGTTTTGGATGAATATTG
This sequence comes from Agrotis segetum, assembly GCA_036375495.1. Lineage (NCBI taxonomy): Eukaryota > Metazoa > Arthropoda > Insecta > Lepidoptera > Noctuidae > Agrotis > Agrotis segetum. Next base: position 874,590 of record JAQSVV010000208.1, read on the forward strand.
CGTGAACAAATCGCACCTGCTAACAATGTCATTTCGAGTACGTTATGTTAGTAAACCACTCTGTACCGCAATGAATTTCAGCTTCAAAATGATTTGTTATAGCAATACAAATATATTTACTCCCGTCCAATTTAAATAGACCTGGTATAGCATGAATAGTTGATATAACAGTGTGTCAATATTAATTGGTGGTGAGTACATAATATTTGTTTAAGTTGGGACTGATTGGGAAGCACTGGCTTTTAAATAACGTTATTGTTGAGTTACAAAGCTAGTTAAATATCGCTTTCCATGTCTCTGAGCACAGGTTTAAAGAGAACTGAAATGTGGAAGATATTAGAAATGGAATCGTAGGTATTAGAAACACACAGAAAAATAGTGAAACAAATAAATAAAAGAAAAATGAGTACATGAGCCTGCATTCATCCACTGTTACACAGAGACCTCTCCCAATGTATAACACTGAGCCAATTTTTTTATTATATTATGAGTACTTATTGCTTAGTAAAAAAAATTATAAAATAAAAATATTATAAACAAGATTATGACATGGAACTTTCCATCCGACAAACACGATCTCGTGGACAAAACCCAAACTCCACACGGGCAAAACCGCGGGTATAACCTAGTCCTATATAAACCTTATACCATAATTATAATACGCAGTCCTATCCACATCAATGTCATCGGCTTTATATTAAATCCAAAACGCGTACTGTTCGGAATAGAATGGCGTCGTAATAATATGGCGGCGCGGACTAGTGGCTGTCATTAACAGTACACCTGCTCGTAATTTGTTAATTGAACTGACAATGCAAACAATACACTTGTCCTATACCCTATTCAATTGAGTTGGGTAGATTTAGCGAGGTTTTTTGTGGCCTAGAATATTGTGCTGATAGTTTTGATTTATTGAGAGATGCTGGCTCTGACTGGCTGAAATAGGGATTGAATTAACATATATAAACTCACACCTTCTTTTTTCATGAGGGTGAGCAGAAACTGCAGAGCGCCACCTGCTACGATCCTTTTTTTTTATGTGGTAATATCATCAAATGAGTCCTCCCACCCCAGGCAGGGCGGGAGGGACTGTCAGACTTGTACTGACTAAAATCTACGGTGTCCTTCAATAGCCCTTTATGTTCCGGGATCACGGTGATGGAATAAGTCCCGCGACCCCGGCAGGCTTTGGCCCTCTGAGAGGGGGGCCCCGTCATTATGCTGATGCTCTTTGAGGCGCGCGTGGGACACAACGCGTCGTCGACCCGGGCATGGTCCATGGTCGGGCAGCGGAGTAGCCCTTTACTCGCTGCCCGCATGCCCGCGCCTACGGTGGCCGAGATCTTATTGCGACGTCCGTCGCCGTGGCCGTCCACCAACCTGCTACGATCCTTACATACTCTTTTGCCTCATCCACATTCATACATCTAGTCATACACATAAGCCACTTATGAATACTACGCACCCGGCCTTTTTTTGTAGGGCGTTCCTTCCCGGCGTTTCCACTCACCTTCACCTTATAAATTCCTTTTGTTAGTCGACTTTCACTCATCCTCTTAACATTCTTTACAATTTTAATTAACATATCGATAAAATAAGACAACAAGAGGCTCTTGAAAAAGGGCGTGAAAAAGTTTGTGCAGGGTAGCTATAGGCTACAGTAATCAGTTTCCATCAGTCGGGCCGTCATCATCATCAGCCTATAATGGTTCCCACTGCAGGGACACAGTCGGCCCGTATGTTTAAATAATGGTAATATCGTCCAGGTCGTCTCACCATTTTTTTCGGGGTTGGCCCAGGCCCCATATAGGTACCCATTGTGTCAAGAATTTTGTCTAGCGGTCATCGTATTTTGGTTTTAGGCTAACAAAATGTAAACTCCGACTGTCGTCGACCTGTCCTGCTTATAACTTGTAACGGTATATATTCTTAAAAAAAAAACACCCATTGTTCTACTAATCTCCATAAAAATAACAGCGAGAAACCACTGTATAAACATCTGAGCGCTCCTCAATCGCACTACATCAATATTTACCGTGGCAACACCAACATCATCCTCTATGCAAATGTTCTCGAGTCCTCCATAAACAAAGGTATTGTCGACAGAGATTAACTTTCCGTTAATGACACCGTTACATGCACCCTCCAGACACGACGAGTGTCGAGTCTAGCCGAATCTAGCCGAGAATAACCGAGTCTAGCCGGGAATAACCGAGTCTAGCCGAGTACTTCATATATTTGCTGACATAAGGAGTGTGTATCCAGACTGTTTGGATTAGAGCCTGTATTCGTCAAGTACGATGTTTATAGGAAAATTTGATTTACGTCGTTCAATCAATTTGAGAAGTACCTACAACCTTAATTAAATTATTGCCCCTTAAAAACTGTTTGAGAAACAAAAAGAGCCTTCGAATAAAAATAAATGAAAAATTAAAAGCAAAGCTAAACTTCCTTATTCAAACAAGCCCGAAGCCAATTTGAATCATAAAGCAACTACCAAAAACACATTTGAACATCGAACAAAACAAAACTCAATAAGCACAGGCGCCATTGATCATTCGGTAACGCACGAAACAGTTTACCAAAGTTTCCAATTTTCGCTAACGACCCGCGAAGAGACTGGCCGGTTAGTTCATTATTTTCCAAAATTGTACGTGAGGGTTTCCTTTTCTGTTTCGTAACTTGATGTATGATTAAAGTTTTTGTCCTTGTCTGGTTTTCTTTTTTCTCCAGTGTAATTTGGCGCGAAATTCTCGTTCGAGCACAGATTAAAAATAATCGCAGGTTAAGTGAGTTCAAGAAGTTTTATTATCTGTGAAATTGTGGGTCGTAGTCTGATTTTTGCGGTTTACGTTACATCAATTAGTTAAGCTTTGGATGATTATTTTAATAACCAAAATAATTATTTTTGTTTGCGTATTGGATTACTGCTCATGTCGAACATATTATCGCTAATTTAACGGCTGGATGAGTATAATAGAGATAAATTGTCGCTCATTCATTACGGATTTACGTCGACAGTTTAAATAAATATATAGAGAGAGAGCTCATCTATTTAGGAACTTTTAAAGAAGTGTATTCAAAATTAATTTCGTAATAAAATTCAGCATTAATTTTGTAAACAGAGGCTCCTTAGGAAGTAAAATTTGTCCCGTAATCAACCGTAACCCCGTGCCGTCAACATTTACCTGCCCTTTCTCTTAATATCTTAATATTCCAGTACATTAATAACAATTAACGCTCTCTCGCCTTCAATAATTCAATCTTTGCCTTCGGAGTCGAGTTAGAGAGAATTAAAACATTTCCACCATTGCCCCTGGGAGTTTAAAGGGAAAATTTTGAAGGCGTTATTAAAATTGACGTTATCTATTTTTGTATTTACTTTGAATTAATTTTGCTGGAAAACTGGGTCGGAAATAAGTTCTCTTTCACTATTAATATTGCGATAAATGTATGTATGATTTACAATGTATATTATATGTTCCGTTAATATTTCTATTTTTAACAAAACGTTGCCAAACACGAATATTTTAAAAAAAAAAAAATACAAATACAATTTTTCTCACGGAAATCCGAGCCAACACATCACACATCGAAAAAAATAAATAACAGCATAGTTGTATATCGTAAAGGCTCTGTATTAAATTTGGTAGCACTTTAGTGCTCTTGGGCTTAGCTCTTGACGCCTATGCTCGTAAACTAATGTTATTCGGCGTATAACGCGCCTTGGGAGACCTCGAGGCAGCCTCGAGGCTTCGAGGCATAAATTTTTCATGAACCGAGGACGGCAGAGTGATTGAAAAAAGGCTTCCGCGATATTGGTACTCATTGGAGAGGCGTGGCGATCTGAGTCAACCAAGATGGAATTGGTTTTTGATGTTTGCAAGTTGAAATGCAATGGCCGTTTTATAGAAGTAGCTAGAAATGGGTTCTTTTTCATCTTAAAGGTTTGTGAGAATTTTTATTCGTACAAGTACCTACTTAACGTAGGAGAGAATGGTTTCATGCTTGCTGCCTACCCCCATAGAAAAAGGAGAAATTTAAATGTACGTTTTTACGGCAGACAAAAAAAGTACGGCAGTAAAATTGCGATCTTTGGCGTAAATATTAACATTCGAAATGAAAACCAAAAGTCTTGTTAGAACTCGAAATAATTATAGTGTTGACTAATTAATTATTCAGTACCTTAAAACTTTTGACTCTTAATTAATAGCTTTCCGTAACAAGCAAAATTATTTAGCACTTGATAGGTAAGTAGGTACTTTAATTTTAGTCTTAAGTTGCTTCAACTTTCTTCTTAAAATGGCTAATTTTATCAAACAACTTTTCGCACTGTTCAATATCTCCGCAATCCTTTTGGGTATTTTCAATTAAAATACCTTAATCAAGACTGTGACGTCACGAGCCGCTCCAGGTATAATTCTCGGCATATTAAGGCAATCTTGGCGAAGGATGGGCAACCCGCTGTATCGCCTGGAGCCATCAGCATAATTGATAGTGGGGGAAAGGGGGAAATCCTATCCTACCAAGGTTAAGACTAACGTTATCTGTGATGAGATGCTGACGGGTCTGAGACGACGGGAATTCGTAATTTAAATCAAAAGCTTTTTAACTCTTAATCAAAAGTTATTAACATAAATTAGGTTGAGAATCAGCACTTTTTGAAGTTCAATGCTGTCCAAAAGGCTCGCACTTCAGGTTTTGCAAGAAATTTCAGTATATTTGGAAATTTGATTAGTGTTATAATGAGAATATAAATAACATCATAAAAAAAGATAGTTAACATGGATGGAGAGGAAGGGACTATCAGACTCTTACTGACTAAAAAACCCTCAATTTCCATTTGCGTTTCAGAACCACGATGCCTTGCTTAGATATTCCCGTGACCCAACTGCGACTATTCAAGATAACTAAGTATAACACAAGTCCGATGAATTAAAACAGGTCTCAGAAAAGACTTAAAAACACTCCTTAGTAAAACACAAAAATATTAAATTTTGTTTCTGATTAACAATGCAGATGCCTTCGTAAAGTTTATGTTTGTTTTAATTTTATTCCTCTTAGGCACTAGGTACAACGTCTGAAATAATTCAATTTACATTTTTCACGAAGAAGACAGCGTAGAATTGTTAAAATCTTTGTTCGTATTTTTATCAATCTTGTGGAGGTGTGGCCATTTTAGTTATTTATAAGCTCTCGGAAATTCTGAAATAGGATCCAAGGACTAATTGCTAATTTCGTAGCTGACAACACCTACGTAAATAATGTCAGGAAACCCTCGCCAAGGATTAGTTATCAGGACTATATTTAGCTTTTTGTTATTGTGGTAAAATCACCAAATGAGTTCTCCCACCCAGGGCAAGATGGGAGGGACTGTCAGACTCGTACCCTCCTGACTTTAATCCACGGTGTTCTTTCAAGCCATTTACGTTCCAGGGTCACGGTTAGCGGAGGCAAAATAAAGTACCTACAGCAAAATTACATTAAGCTGTACTATATTTTGCTTTCATACACGCAACAATTTATTTGACCTAAATCCGCTGAAATCATCAACGCATTAACAAACTTCATAACATGCCCAACACGTTAACCCATCGAGTTAGCAGCCAAAACCAATAAAACATCGAAAACAGCATCACGAACCACAATGTCCGCTACATAATTTCCATTAGCATTTAGTTATGAATCAATTCTGGTGTCCGGCAGGCGGGGGTGTCCGGGGGTGTCCGCACTCCAACTGTCCGATTGAATAATCAATCAGCAAAATGCAAATAGAGCTGGCAACAGGCGTCGGGCTGCGGTGTGCGGAGCTGTTTTTGGGTCCATCTTCAACCAAGATATTGTTTTGCAGATTCCGTTTGTCTTGCGATTAAGTTTGTGTTTGTGAAGTTTACCTTTCCTTGATGATAGTTTTCGTGTTCACATTTATCAGTTTTGCCAAGAATTTCCTGTTGTTTTGCGATTAGAGTGTGTGGAATATTATTAGCTTAACCTAAGTTTAGAAATGACAAATAAACATGAGAAGAGCTTTATTAAACCATAACTTAAGCCATAACACAAGCTCTGCTTAGTTTGGGACCAGATGGCGTTGTGTGATAGTTGTGGAATATTAACATTGTTTTATTAAGAGATGATTAATGGTAGGATGTATTTTCGTTTCTTGAGGTCGTTTATCTGGTGTACCTTTAAAAATAAGAAGATTTTCCTAAAAAGATCTGCCGTAATTTTTCTAGCTTTGAGTTGGTTTTTATTGTTTCTTAATGATTGTTGAGAGTTATTTAAAACTCTTTTTTATTTTCTTAAAAATGGCCAGGATTTTTAGAAATAATAAGATAAATAAATCTATCAAAAGAAGATTGTTTCACAAATAACTATCAATTTAAAGGAGCCATCCAATATAATTATCTGCCTTATATAAAACTCTAAAATAATTTCATCCCTAATTTAAGTTTCAGTTGTAATGAAATTCAGGAGCTTATTACAATCTGTAATCTCATCAGGATCAAAGCCATCCTACCATTTAGGATTTCACTAAAGCCTATTTTGTGGGGAAAGGAAAAATCTGGCGCAATTACCGTCCGCCATAAGACAAGCATTTTGGAGTAAACCTATTAGAGTTGGGAACAAAGAGGCTGGATATTGGAACTTCGAGATGGGAACTGATTGAGAGTCGAGGAGATTCGTACAAAGGCCTGTTATAGACGAATGGTGGGACTAGAGCTTTAATGGTGGAAACAATTTTAAATGAAGTTGAAAATTGGTTAAAACATTCATGTAGTTTTAAACAAACCCCTTTTTGAGGGTGTATGTAGAATTGCTGGAAGCTGCTACGTGTCTTACTTAATCTTTTTATATTTTAGAGGTTTTACATAATCTAAAGCCATATAATGCGTATTTATAGACCGTTTTTTTTTAAATTCCAATCTATTCTTATTCCCTTTTCATGTTTAGTTCATACAGTCTATATATAGAAAGCTTGTCTGGAAGTTATCCGCCCTTGTAACCAAATAATATTTAAAACAGTAGCAATATTGTTGATACAGTAAACTTATTCTAGTGACATTATTTAGGTACCTACTAAGTGTGAAAATTTTAAAACGAATAATCTTTATTTTCTCTTTTCAGGTAAGTGTTTCACACAACAGTAATATAACTCTGAGAGCAACACCGAGTAAGTACGATATAATCTAATTCCATAAGAACATGACTTGACAAATGAGGGATGTCGGAAGTCGTTAACCTTTTAGGCGTAAGTTTGAAGTCGTAAGTGTAACAAAGCAAATTAATCTGCATTTTCCGGGCTTTTCATGACATACATACGTACGACAAAATATGCAATGTGATGAAAAGTAACAGTCATTTTAGAATTTAATTAATATAAACAAAGTAACGCGCATCTTGTGTTCAGCTATGTGACGAAATAGTAAAATTATGAATAAAGATTGGATCTCTTTTGCTGAATTATGCGAAATAGATTCACTAATTTGAAATTAAGGTAGGTAATTTTTTTTTATTAAAATCGTAACAGACGATCTAAAGATTTGAAATTCGTTTCAAATCTTTAGATCGTCTGTTACGATTTTGAAAACGAACAAATTAGCTTCGGCTAATTTGTTCGTTTGAAAAATAAAATTCAAGTCTACCAAGACAAGACACTTAGACAGAAAACAGCAAAAATATTCACCAAATTATTTTGTCACAATATAAAAGATATCTTTTATTTTAGTCCCAATACACAAAATCCTTAACCACGTAGCCTAAAGGAAGATTACCACATTAACAAGTATTATAGGGTCTATTGTCAAGGTCTTAAGAGCGAGTATTGTTTAAAGTTCACTTAAAATGAGGCCGCTTATAATATCTTGAGCCGACACCTGGGATTTAATCGTGGTCTTTGTGTTCAGCTCAATTGTTTGTTGGTAAAGATTCTTCAGATCGAGGTGTTCTGGAGGTAAGTTCTTTGGAAGAGAAGCTTAAAATGGCATAAGATATTTAAAAGAACCTATAGAGCGGGCATTGGGAAAATTGACATACAAAATTGTTGATGCCGTGCGTCAGTAGCACTATCTAAGCGTTGCATAGCAACGCGACTACTAGACTGAGGGACTGTTTACCTATTGGTAAAAAATGGATCACAAACTTCGTGATGTCCCGTCTACTGCTCGTATATAGTTTAATGTCTTTGCTTTAAAGGCAGAAAGTAGCAATCGGACAATTTTTTTAAGAAAAAACATTAATTGCTATTTTTCTGTGTACAGATTGTAAGCGCTTTTTCTAAATAAAATATCTTGGATTGGATTCCCAAGTTTGTTTTGTTTCCATCTGGAGTTTCTAAACAGTAGCTGGTTATCAAGATTTGGCCTGGACTATAAGTTTTACGTAGTGGTGAATATTATTTGCTTAAATAATAGAAATCGAATAATAAATTTAAACACAGACAAAAATAAACACAAAGGTCCTTTTCTGAGCTCACCAACTTGCCACCTAAAGTTAAAAAGTAATTTTCAGATACCATCTAACAAATCAAATTGAAAATATGTGTTATTTCTCTTCAAAGTACGTATAAAACAAAGTCGCTTTGCTGCTCCCCATCTATTATACCCTTATATTTTTCAAACTACGTGAAATGTAGATAGAAAGAAAGATTTGTAATGTATTATTTCTAAGTAGGTACATGGCGATAAAAGAAAAATACTTGAGAATATCGAAAATTTAAATTTTTAAAGACTCAAAAAATATTAATTTGAAATATGAATATCTTCACTATTATCACAGCATAAATCAATATACTATTAAAAACATAATACCATCACTTTTCATAAAACTACAGATAGCAACAGGGTAGCCGGCCGAACAACCGTCCACCTAATATGACCACAAATCAATAACCCATTACGTTGTAATAACATTTGCTTTGTCAATCGAGAATGAGTTTTACCTACTAACTGTTCTCCGCGGTTTCACCCCCGATGCTCGGCTCCTGTTGGTCGTAGAATGATGTTATGTAGCCTTAGGCCGGCAATACACGGACCGCTAGAAGCAGTCAGGGGCGACAGCTTCAAGCTGCAACTGCACGGTGAACTGCAGAGTTCTAATGACGCACATACACGAGCCCCTCGAGCAGTTGCAGCTGATTTGGGCGGTCGACAGCATGGTGAAGTTTCATCGTGCGGTCAAGCATTCGCCAGCCATAGACTGGCAGCCTCCGCCCGCGCTCGTCATTCCCGTCCGACAACGCTTCCCGGATTCCATGATTTGAAATTGCCCACCGCTCGAGCTGTTTAACCAACTGGCAGCTTCAAGCTGTTGACTCTTGACTGCAAGACCGATCCGTGTATGTTGATAACTAGGTAACTGCTCAAACAGGCCGTGTATGGCGGGCCTTAGCCTTCCTCGATAAACCGACCATCCAACACAAAAAGAATTTTCCAATTCGGACCAGTAGTTTCTCAGATTACTAGTTCAAACAAACACACACTTCAGCTTTAAAATATTAGTATGGAAGATGTAAGTACACTGGCAACTAACATGTACGTTTACCCGCTGTCGACGTATGATGTATGGTTCTCGATAAGGTAAAGTATTAAGTGTTGTAAGCGTTGTGCACTCCGTCCTCGTAACATTAGGTAGTCAGATTTTTTACTGTTGGTATTAAGCTGAGGTACAAACTGCAAGTTTTATTGTTGTGGTTTTAATATTGTAGAGGTAATGATTGTTTTTTATTATTGTTTGAGAACTTAGGTACGTGAAACCAGAATTGCGGTTCTAATAATTGTACTTGAAAGGCAATGAAATAATTATATTTTCTTCAAAAAATTTTGTGTATCGTTAGATACTGCTCAAGATTATTTTTTTTTTAAACTCGATGAAATGCTAGCTATTCATTGGTGTAATAATGATAATTTATGACAATTATATCCAAAGTTTTTTACCCCTGACTTTAAACTAAATTTTATGTCAGTTCAAATAAAGAAATTGGAGCAGAATATTCCCGTAGCATTTATTGAAATGTATGTACTTATCAGTATTAATTTGCATTAATTAATATTGGCTTCTCAGTGAACTCGATCCTTATCATTTCAAAAGCTTACAAAAACCTTTGAAATGAAATTCCTATCTACTAGTAATTTCATTAGAGTGAGATAGAATCTCGACAGGATTTCTTTAAACTACCACATCTTTTTAGTCAAAATTAACAGGCTACAGATTTTTTTTGTAAATACATTACTTTTATCGTAGCTATTTTTATGAAGAAAAAAATATTTAAATTAAATTTTTTAAATTAAATGAATTAAAAACGGACAAAAAACATAATATATTTTTGCTATTTTTCAAATAAATTTTTGTTTTAGTACTCGCCTGTATATCTAATAACTACCTTCCTTTTTCGGGGGTATAAAAATGATAAAATAAATATATCAATATAATAATATATAAATAACCCTGAATGGAGAAAAGTGACTGTCAAAGTCTCATTGACTTAAAAACCTCTACAGGTACTTTCACATGCCCTTGCGTTTTAGGGCCGAGTTATTTTATTGTTTCATTATAGGTTCGCGTTTGACCACTGTCTCGCCTGATGGTAAGCTAAGATGTGGTCGACGACGACGTGTAGCACACTTGCCTAGAAGTCACCTGTTCACACTTGACTTAAAGACCACAAGGTTATAGCTATCGGGAAATACAGATGCTGCAGGGAATTCCACTCCTTAAAAAGATAAAAAGTCCCGCGACCCAATAAACTACCCCTTAAACCGAAAAACCCATTAACAGCGGTAAATCACAAATCTTCAATCCTTATCGCCAATTGTCCCAAATGTGGGTCACAAGCTATGCATAGCGACATGTGAGTTATCGTGGGAGCTCGTAATGGCGTCGTTTGCGTGTTTTAATGCTCAAGTTCCACCATAACATAAGAATATGATGGAAACTTCTCGAATGTTCGCGAATGACGGGCAATACATTCGCGATATTATGTAGATATGTGACGTCAGCAAGTTTTTAAGTGTTGTTTTAATTTTATTTGAAGATGTTTTCTCTTGAGTGTTATTTTGTTGGGGACAACAATCAATGTTGCTTTAGCATTCAAATGAAAAACACTATACACCGTGACTTTTTAGTCGTCTTACAAAAGCAGCCCAGTTCATGTATCCAATGACTAGAACACGTTTACAATAAAAAATAGGTATTTAAGATTCGTTATTATGACGCAAGGCGTAGTTAGAAACACCCTTGTCTCATAGAAAATGGAGTTGGAATGATCTGCCCGACTATTGCGCTGGGTAGGTATACTCTACAGCTTGATACGTAAACATTTTTACAGGGTGTTTCATATTTCTAATGTACCTATTTATAAAAATTATTATTAACTATTAAAAAAAAACTTGCCTAGAGGTATTTTAGGTCGGATACATAAAGTGGACCCTTTTTGTAAGAAGTCGCGGTATATGTGTATAGTTTAATGTTGATGCTAATGTGAAATAATTTGATAGGAAATGAAAGTGATGAATGAGGGACATGCAACTGTACGATTTGTGAAAATGTTTATGAGTAACTGAAGTGACTCATGGTTGACTGCTGCGCTACGAATCGCGGTTTCGATTCCCACACGAACTACATATCTGTATGGCATAAAACAATTTAGTTTTATGGTCCTGAATCTTTGTGTATGTGAATAATACCAAGAAAAAATCCTAGTGATCTCCAATGGTATGAAAAAACAAACATATTCAAATCGAAAACCATAAATAAAATCGCAATCTGTCCTCAAGGACGAACTCAAAACGCGGAAAAAGAAGCGAAAATTAATGAAAAGCATAATAATGACGAAACATGTCGGATCAGAGGTCCATAATTCAGTGTTGGCACGTCGGACGGAAGCGGGGTAACCGCCGCTTCCGGTTGCTTTCAGTTCACTCGTTCGACGTCTTAGGGTTCAATTGGGGGTTCGCGGATAACCTTTCAAAGTTTAAAGGTTGTTTTTGATGAGGTAATGGGTTTTGTATTCATAAACTCAGAAATAAATTGACTGAGTTTATCAATTGGAGTTATTTTACACTTTTAGCATTGTGTTAAGAATTAATGAAAGATTTGTAATGAGAATGTAACTTTTAGTCAAGCGATTTACAATATTATTTACTTTCACTATAAATTGAACATGACATATTTATTATAACTTCGCATTATTTCTTTAAAAAATACATTTTGTCACAAAATATCTCTAAATTCGTGAAAGATCAGATTATTTTGTAACTGTTATTTTTAGTTCTGTGTTTTGACCTCGAACATTTTTTTTTTTATTTTTTAGGTTTTTTAATCCCTATATTTCGTTTTATTGCAATTCATGTTGTTTTTTCCGTCCTGTATCATTCAGTAATACCTTTTCTATCTTTATTTTATGTTCACGATATTTAACATGCAGTTAGTCTAAGTATAGTATATATCCAGACTATGTATGCAACTCAGTTTTGTTTGTTCATATAATTCACAGTACAAAACTCTTACACCTCAATAACAATAAAACCATCCATCATCGAAGAGCATCACCACGCTCCAATTTTTTATCCTCCAGTGAAAATAAATATACGGAACACTGAATTATTTATGACAGTATACGCTTTCGATACTTTTTTTCTAAGAAGGCTGCTACGGAACTGTCCCCGGCGAATAGTTCCGGGGGCGTTACGGTGTCTATATAAATTACGTGTTTCGATACGTCAGAGTATTCCAAAAGGTAATAAATAATATGTTATTTCGAAGGAATGACTGACACAGTGGCTGGGCTTATACCTGCTATGCTGAGTGTCGTAGGTTCGACTCCACGGAACAAATATTTATTTGGCTTACAGTTGTTGAGAGCCTGACTGTTTTGTATGTAAGTGAGTTTAAATCTTTGTAAATGCACCGACGACACAAGAATAATTCCTGAACTGAGGAAAACATAAAAAAAAACTGATTGAATAAATGAAGAGCGTAGTCAAACGGAACTTCCGAACACTAAGCTTCTAAGTTATTTTATAAGTGTGAACTTGAAAATAAACCCCCGTTTCTGATAAAGTGTTTGTGCAAAATTAATCTAGGTTTAGGGAGGCCTTTGTTAAAGATATTTTAGCTTCAAACGGTTTTCGAGTTGAATGAACGTAAAATTAAGACGACGGTTCTATTAACACACTTTTTCTGAAAGTTGAGCTTTAATAAGTTTATATCAAGGTTTTAACTAAATTATTTTGTAGTCAAGCAAAGATAGTCCTTTTGTACGTATAATGTAACCCGGTTTTCTATTTATTGTGTAAAAAATACTGCTTAGAAGACGAAAAGTACTCGTATCGACGGATTGCGATACTCAATCACTACGTTATGACTTACTAGCTTGCTTTCCCTCCGCCCTTATGGACAATGTCAATGCAGCTTTCTACTAGTATCAGTTTTGACGTGATAACGTCTTATAATTCGATGGCCGGCTGCACGCACGAAAAAAGATGACGTCATGCGGCGTTACCTCGCTCTGTAGCGTTCCATATCAACGGCATGTCAATTGTTTGTTTATAGCAACGTAAGTGCAGTATTTTCTTATGACGTTGTCACGTTCAACTATCGTCACTATACCGACTTTATAGTCAACCGATATTTTTTTTTATAGTATGACCTATTTTATTCTCTGCTACCTATATAATATTTGTTACAAAATAAACATTGAAATCTCACAAACATCTACACCACAATAAAAATGAGCTAAAGCTCTCACAAATTCCCTACACACAATACTTAACGCATCCAAAAAGGGCTCACATTAAATATCTCGGGGTACATTTTTCGCGACACCGCGGCAAGCCAGCCTCGCCATTATTTACGAGCCACACCTGCGCCGTACACTTCTTTCTGACACCTCTCGACACTGGCTAGAGCGCTCTCGGTGTCGGCGACACTACGTTATTAACGGCCTTGGTGTCTGTTGCCGAATGTCTCTTGTTTATGTGGGATTTGGATGGTATTAGTCAAAGGACCTTGGTCGAAGGTTGCTGGGTTTATTGTTTAGGTTGGATTCCTGGTTCGGGTAAATTCTTTTTGGGTTTTTGGATTAGATCTATTTAAGTAGCAACCTTTTTAGCCATACCTGTTATTGGAAACAAATTTAGCAGCTCACAATTTAGGACCCATTTATAAGCAGTAATTTTTACCCGTGGTGCTAGGCAACTCGGCTTCTCCCAGTTGTAATGTCCCTTTGTGCCTATTATTGGCCTTGTTTTGTTCTGTCTCCTGCTTGCATGGAGGGAAGTGGAAACATATTTTTCCTACGGCTCCACTATTTTTTCTGATTAATTTCGGTACAGGATCCAAGACAGGTAAATCATTCTCCGGGACACGCCAAGCTTCATTGTCTAAGCAAAATAAGGCTCTGCATCTATTTTCGTGGATTTTAGGGGTCACGTTTTGTAGTCAATGGAAAATCATTATTTTATCGCATAAGATAAACATTTATTTTTAAACATAAACATATGAGCTTAATTGAATAACATATTAAAAGTTTATTTATTTATTTTATTTATTTATTTGCCTCAACACAAGTATCCATAATGTGATTTAGGATTAATGCCCGAGGGTTTTAGAATAATGTATTTAGTAAGACAGCAATTCATTTACAAAAACCGTCATCCCACTAGAAATTTTATTATTATAAAATATCAAATCAATTATAAAAAAATGGTATGCCCACAATCTGATATTTTTAAACGAGCAATTCTTTTATATATTTCATTATGTAATCAGGATACTTCGGAAACGCTCCAACATTTTCGAAAGTTACATGATTTATTTTTTCGGCTATAAGGAATCGATTTATCAAGGTCCAGGTTCGAGAAAAGCTTTCCCAAGATATAGACATTTTAAGGTAAAACTTAGATTCATAGCTCTATCAACCAGATATTAAAAAGTCTGAATTTCACTGCCAAAAAATATCTGCATTTGCTGTCAAAGGCCAGTTTAATTGCGTATTAAGTAAAAACCTCTTTTTTTAAAACCTATACGTATTTGATTTAGGTAAAATGCCCGAGGGTTAAGTCTGAATATGTACTTTTAAAAAAATGTTTTATTACCATCATGTGCAAAAACCGTTTTTATAATCCTGCATGACTGCGCCTAGTTATTTTATTATTATAGCTTACATTGTGAGAAAATTATAAAAACATTTTTGCATGGTATGTGCCCACAATCCTTTCTTTGCTGTAGTTTTGTGGTGCACCACAGCATACATTGTTCTTTTGTTACTTTTCATTCAATAATACTACATTATTACTTCAATTACTATCGAACATTATACATATTCATTTTCGCTAACATGCACTGAACGTAATGTTGCTAAAATTGCGGTATACCGGATACGAAATTGTTGTAATTATGGAACTTTCTCTTGAAATAAATATTTTGTTGTCAATTTTGTTTTGCGAAATACTACAAAGTCTTAAGGTAAAACTTAGTTTCAGATCTGAGAACATGATGCCGTTTAATATTGACAATTAACACCGACAGCTTTTAAAGTTCAGTTTGATCGGTGACTATAAACGATAGTCACGGATCAAAACGAATTCGTTTGTAAATGTGGCTTTGTTAGTAAAGACACACACTTATCGCTGGGGTCGCGGTACAAACGATCTGTCGTGACCCCGGAACGTAACGGGCTATTGAAGGGCACCGTGGATTTTAGCCAGATCAAGTCTAACAGTGCCTCGTGCTCTGCTATGGGTGGAGATAACATTTGATAATTATTTTCCACAACTATCACACAACGCCATCTAGTCCCAAGCTAAGCAGAGCTTGTGTTATGGGTACTAGACAACTGATAAACATGCTTATTTATTTCTAAATATATACATATTACAGATAAACTGCCCCCTGGAACTCATCGCAGCTACATCACTCCACTTGGGTTTAGGAGCACCAGCTTTAATTACATGCTCGTCCCGAGACACAGAACAAATGATCGTGCTCATCACAAACATTTGTCCTTGGTGAGTTTCGAACCCACGACCTACGGCATAACAGTCAGGGTCACTAACCATTAGACCAACAGGTCAGTCAAATTTTATCACGCTAAAAAAAGACACATCTATAGCTCACAGACGAGTTTTGTTAACCTCATAATACAGCAAGAATACGTCTAAATATCACAGTCCGGTAACAGTCCATAGCACCCCGTATAACCAATTACGTAATATCATCACGTTTCTCAAACTAATTCAGTAATAAATCACAAGGCGACGTAAACCATTTCCAATAAGTGCGGTCCACCGGCTATTAGTCGTGCCAACAGGTGCAACACTTCATCATAATTAATTTGGTTCTGTTTGTATACCACCGCATACATATGCATTGACCTTCGGACCAGCTCTTATAAGTTATTTAAGTAAATAGTGAATAGTGAATAATTAATTTAGGTATGTTAACTATCGGTTTGTTTATTAATCTGTGGTGGATTAATTATGTAGTCTGTGGTCTTTGAACACAGAATACGTTTGTTCGATTTTGTAAGTCGAATTTCGAATTCAACTTACAAGTAATTTATTTCAAAGAAGCCAGATAGAAGCAGCACCTTTGCATTGTCAAAAGACAAAAAAAAATTGCAAAAACAATATCGTGGTACAATCCCAGTCAGATAACTGTGAAAGTATTGTAGGTGCCCATTCCAAAGCGTAGATCTCTATGGAGAAGAACCAGCAAGAAACTCCATGAACACTCTTTTTCAATCGCCAAAGTTATTATAAAACCTTTGTTATAATCTTCAATCTTGAGATGATACATCACATTACGATCTGCAAGCAGTGGGTCCGAACTCAACCAAGCATTATTTATTTTATTTCCACTGCTCTCAAAACTATGAAGAAATACATTGTGAGGAAACCAGCATGGACCAGCATGGTCCATGTTTTAGTACATGACATGATCTACCAATCCTCATTGGGACCACTCCTAAGTCCCATAGCGTGGAGCCCTGTGGCAAAACAGAGGAAAAAATATTTTCTGATTATGTAATAAACTAATCATACTGGTATTTCTGTCATAAGTATGTTCGTTATTCGAACCTATAATTATAGTAACTTTCTATAAATACATAACAAAATAAATGCTCGCATGAAAATAACTGTCACGAAAACTGATTTTCGGCGTAAACACTGAAACTTTTTGGTATGTAAAACATATTTTATTACACACTAATTAAATAAGCCGAATTGAAAGTTTACAACTGTTTTAAAATTGTTTGCAACATGTACGCGGTTTGTCGAAAATGCCTTGTTCGACTTTAACTTTGAATTTTGATATTACAGTTATGTTTTACATAATTATTATGTATTGTTCTCCTCTTTCCTGATTGTTTTAGGTTACAGCGAATAATTTCAACGCAGATGAGTAATTGGCGTGAGACGTATTTATAAAGCAGTACCTTGGGTTTGGCAAAAGATATGTTTTTTTTAATTTAGTGCGGAAATTTTAATAATTTTATACCTTATCTTACTTTACTTTATTAACAAACACGTATTTTTATATTTTACCAAAATAATTAAATGCTATCATTTATTACAGACGTTTGTTTTGAATCAGACATTTATTACCTACTCCAAAAAAAAAACTTTAATCGAAACACAAATTGGAAAAAAAGTATGATAATAATTGTGTCAACCACTTTTGTACAAATAGGCCTCTAGTTCAGCAAAATGCAGTCAATAAACAATCAAAATGTACTTCAAAAAGTGTTGCCGACAAAACGCCATTTCAAAAATACTGGCCCAAACATTTTCCTCCACCGAACGTAGTCTACGTACACGACAAAAAAAAAAATGACAAACAAAAATATCCTTTTCCGTTACACGTAAAAGTACCTGTAACAGCTTCTATTCAAAAACTTTTTCGATACTCCCGAAAAATATTTACCTCGTAAAGTATGAAAACAAGGACAAGTACATAAACAATATGTGTTACATACATGGGGACTTGGGGGCTTTGGGAACTGGGGGTTTTGGGGGCATGGGGTCTTGGGAGCATGGGCGCCATAACAAAAAGTTCCACTAACCTAATAAAGAAAAGACACTGTTGATTGATGACAGAACAACAAACACTTTGATATTGTAACTGTGACAAAACATAGCGAAAATGTCATACACTTTCGCTGTGGAAAAGTAATTTTACTAATCCTACTTATATTTAAAACGTGAAATTTTGTCTGGATGGATGTTTCTTATTCTTTCACACTAAAACTACTGAACGGATTTGGATGAAATTTAGTATACACATGGCTTATAACCTAGATTAACACATAGGGTAGTTTTATCTTGATTTTCCCGTGGTATCTTTTTTTGAGTTGTAGCGAGCGAAGCCACTGGCAATAACTGGTCTATTATGGCAATGTTCCTGATACAAAATTGTATATATTGTCGATGGCTTAGTAATATAAAACTAGATCCGATCCGATTCCGGGAAAACCCTCTTAACGTCCTTCCAAGGATTTCAGCTAACAAGATAATAGGGTGGGAACTTCTCAGAATACGTGGGAATTCTCCGAAAGACTCGACTTGTTTGTATCTACGAGTACTAGGTAGGATAAACAAATAACATAAAATTCAAATTGGTTCGTAATATTTCGTACATCAACATTATGGCATCGATATTAAAGGTCAGTTTCTCCAAAATCCTGTTGATAATGGCTATATAGGTAGTACTCGTAGGTACGCTTACGCACACCTACGCACGCTATGTACGCTTACGTACTACTACCTAGGAGTACTACGCTACGTTTTTGTAGTACAACTTGAATGTGGAATTCGGATATTGCCCTTTAGATCCCTTGTAATTACCTGCGGTGATTTGAATTTAACGTTCGGTTCGCTAGTAACTCGTTTTTCTATAAATCAGGTTAAGACAACCAAACGACAAAAGCGTCCAAATATTTTATATCTACAGCCAAATAGAGCTTTCAAAACTCACAGATCAAAACTCCAACTAGAAAAGTTCTAAGCTCGAAAGCTTTACAACTTTGGTCCTGTGGAACAAACTTCCAGTCTACCATACTTCCAATAATGCTACTTATTTACGTCCACAAAATAAAAACATAACCGTATATACCCGGGTGTACCCTAAGACCCGGGTGTGTATCCTATGACCCTCGGCAAACATGAGCCCGCACGCGACGCTCAAATATTTGACCTCCTATTATTGACCCCCACACCTTGTGTTCTCCGCCTATATACATTATTTGAGGGTTAAGTTACAGGTAGTGGCGGGATATCAGGCTACTTTACTTGAATTACAGAATCTATTTCCAAGAAGTACTTCCTAAATTGAGCGGTTTCGAGAACTATAATTAATGTAGGTGTACCTAAAACTGGTATCTGGTTCTACCTGAGATAGTGATACGGTGGTAAGTGGGGGCCGGAAAGGGCGCTGGAAAGCTTTTGGTGAATTAAAGATAGAACTCAGAAATTAACTAGCTGATAGATAGAGTCCTGTATCTGTATAGCATCCTGGATTGTAGAGGTCAGATAGGCAGTCATATTCAGCTGCATGAAGTTCCACTGGAAGCCAATCCCAAAATAAATAGTTCAGTAAACTCCAAGTTAATACTGGGTGTAAGGGATAGCCTTCACTAACTTTCAGGGTTTGCTTAGTAGACGAAACTGAACAATCTTCCACAATATTTTTTTTCATAAAATGAAAAAAAAAACAGCCTTTCAATAGAAAATTCTAAACTTCATTGGACAGTTTGTATGGAGAAGGTGTTTTTTTTTCATTTCAAGAAAAAGAATATTGTGGAAGATTGTTCAATTTCGTCTACTGAGCAATCCCTGAAGGCTTTATTACAAAACGTGGTTTAACTTAGACCAAGCTTTAACAGTGCCGGTTTTAGCATTACCGGCGCCCTTGGGCGAGATTTTCTACGGCGCCCCCTAACTGCAAGGGAGGATCCAGCTTTTACATCAGGGGGGGGGGGGTCATCATGTCGCAGGCAGCTTGTCTCCGTAGTCTAGTTCGGATAGATATTAGCTGTACTCTTTATCGTGGTAAAATCATCAAATGAAGGACTCATTTGATGATTTTACCCACTCAAGGTAGGGCGGGAGAGACTGTCCTTCAATAGCCCGTTCGCCGTTCCGGGGTCACGGTAATTCGTGAGTCCCGCGAACCCGGTAAGCTGTGGCCCCGTCATTATGCTGACGCACTGGCATGGTCCATGATCGGACAGCGAGTCAACAACGCCCACATGCCCGCGCCTAGAGTGGCCAGAAACCGTCTGCCGACGTCCATCGTCGTGGGCGTCTACCACTGTGGTACTATGAGGTGTTCTATGCTGGGGTGGAGAGAGGACGCTGTCTTCTTCCTAACGCGGCCCATCTCCACCTTCGCGAGCATGACTGCATCATGGTAGAAGGAGGCACCGCTTCCCATTCCGTCTCGCCCCGCAGCATGGCCTAGACCAATGCCGGGCACGAGAGGTCTCCACCTATTGCCGTCGCGACGACACGGCGCGTAGTGGCGAGCAGAGCAGAGTGCTCTGCCCAACGTGCTCGTTTAACTCCTGGCTGAAGAGCTGAAAAAATATCCTTCCTTTTCCATACCTTATTTATCCATTTACACTCATAATTCACGTAATTTTGATGAGAAATAAAACTGAAGACTTTTACTTCCGTTCGATCAAACAGAATGAAAAAGTTCAACTAACGTGGCTCTCTGTCAATTTTGCACTAACGTTCCTTGAATTGTGTAAGTTTTGTGTTTTCTTTAACGATGGGTTTTGGGTTTATCCCCTAAAAATGGGATGAAAGAAATTGGGCAATTAACGAGAAAGTAGGCCTGCGGCGCCCCTTAGTACTCGGCGCCCTGGGCGGTCGCCTAACCGCGCCTTACCCTAACGCCGGTACTGAGCTTTAAATCAAAAATGAATTTTTGAATTTCGAACTTTATTTCTACTGTCGTAAAGTTATTAATACAAAAACCGAGTTTAGATCCCGGTCTAAGTTGTCAATGTGCATTTTAGAATTTTATTAGCAGTTGGAATAAAGTTCGAAATTCAAAAATTGATTTTTGATTTAAAGCTTGGTCAAGTTAAACCACGTTTTGTAATAAAGCCGTGAAAGTTTGTGGAGGGCTGTCCCTTACACCCTGTATAATTATTTGGAAAAGAAGCACTTGTCAGTACTGTGTCATCTCTCTGCTTCATCTATGCTTTTTCAAATAGGTACTCCATGTTCTAAAAACCAATTTTACTATACCAGCTAAAAAGTTGATCACAACCCTTAAAACAACTACCACCCACCTAACCTAACCATAACTTAACCATCCCTTTTCAACCCCAAAAAATATTAAGAAAAATCTTGAGAACCCTTAATACCTGTGCCATTAAGTATGGCACGGGCCATTTGAGAAGAAATCAAGGCCCCTCCAATCCGCTCGCCCCTCATCCCCTGTCCATTCACAAGAGTTACGTCGCGGGGGCAAGTTGAGGTAGTTGTCGAAGTTGTAAGGTGTCGATGATATCGTATTGGTATACCAGGTAGCTACCTGTCGTTTGTTAGTACTGAAGAATTGTCTTTCAAGAGGTTTTCGATTGATCTTACTTTGTACAATGACATTTTTAAGCAGAGTCGAAATTATAAAGTTTTTTTTTTTTTTTTAATAATAAATGTGTATGAAAGTTGCATATAATTTGAAACATATAAAGAGACTAGGCGAGGATAATGACTTGTTCCTTTGTAACGGTTTGTGTTGCGTATGATATTCCTAGAAAAGACAGTTATAATGTCAAACAGTAACATACCTTTAAGAGTCTTCCAAAATAAATAATAAGACGTGTGAGCTAAATCGTAACCATTATACATAAAAGTTATTTCAATATCGATCTCATAATAATACAATAAAGCCGGAAACACATTATTTAACACGCCACGCGACGCAACGTGTCGACACCCGATGTGCAGTGAGCGCGTGTCGTCGCGTCGGGTGTTCATAGTGTGATTCTGGTCATAGAAAACAATACATTTGATTTGACCCAACACGCATCACGTTTCATCGGGTGGCGTCGGGTGTTAATAATGTGTTTCCGGAATAACTTTCTGCACTGAAAACCGGAAAATCGCTGAACAAGAACGAAATACCGTTAACAATTACAATTAATTTTCATTCACTCGCTCTCAACTTCCCTAAGAATGCTAAGTAAATCTCAATTAAAACACCTACATTAAGTTAAAAGCTTAACATTAGCAAGTACTACCACCGCTACTTAACTCGAACTTAGTCACACGTTTCTATTAAGTTGCACTTACAAAAAACTTAACCCGTAACCCGGGAGTCTGTACCGTAAAACTCCGAACTTTATACGTTACGTTTTACGGCCGAAGAAAGGGTTTTACGTTGCTACGATTTTATTGGTTCCGCGCTTATAAACCTAGGCTTTACTGGAGTTACGGGTTTTAAATGGTGTGATTAAAAGATAGATAGTGATGAATTAAATTGGAAATAAATATAAATTGAATCTGGCAATTAATAATGCGAAAGTTATTTCATCGGTCTCCTTCATCATCCTTTTTTCATCTGTCATTCATCATCCTTTTCACGTTTTAAAGTATTAATGATAATTGGGTACTCAAACTTTTTGAAAATCATATCAATGGAAAATTTTCTTTCTGATATTACTTTTTCCTGAGAATTTCCGACATGTATATATAGTTGATGATGTAAATATTTTGTGTTCCAAGAAAGCTCTTTTCGAATTCTTTCATTGATGACAAAACTATTTGTAAATTAAATAATTTTGAAATAAAGTTCAACTATTTGCTACTGAAAATTTCAAACATACCAGCTGTAAAAACTGTATAACTACCAAAGCAAGTTTCCCATAGTTCGTCGAATCCATAACTGAATCACGTAAACCAAATTATTATGATTTATATCATCACTCAAACAATAAAATATCAGAGATAAAACTACATCTAAACTAGGTTAACCACACTGTTAGTTTTGATTAAATTATTTCCTAGCAGCTTATATTTCTTCAGCAGAATTTACGGCATTGCCAGAGCACACAATAAAATCGATTATCGGTAAAATTATGGTCAATTATTTATTGGTTGTTACGGTATTGGTATCGGCATTACTGTGGTCAGTTTAATAAAGACTGGGTACCTATTAATAAATGAAATACTGTTTTTTTATTGACAGTTGGATCAGTCTAAATATGACTATCTGAGATTACATTTTGGATTAACATACAACTAAAATGCATGTGAACAACTGAACACGTTCTAACACTTTCATTTAAAATAAATGAAAGTGTTCGAACTTATCATATTAAAGAATATCCTAAAGTTTGGACATCAAGTTTTCGTAGCAGTGCGTGCTACGCCGTAGCTCCATAAGTGCGTAGCACTGCGTAGACGCGTAGCATTGCGGTACTCCGACCAACATCAAGCAGATTTTTTTTTACCTAGCTCTGAAAACGCAAATTTTTGTAGTTTAATTTTCTATTGTCCGGGTGAACAAAGCGACATATTTGGGGAATAAAAATTCGCGGTATACAAATAAAAACCGCAATTCAAACATTCAAATTTCTGTGGGGCCTATATCGGCCACACATACCTACATATTTTTTATAAATACAATCCCATGACAAAAATTCTATGTCACAAACCATCACAAATCCTTTTTTACCGCCAAACTACTTATATCAAAGACAGAATCTGAATAAAACACTCAACTATAAAAACTATTTTCTCATCTTTACGCAAAAGGATAAAAAAATCGCCCAAAGATGTTGTTTTAAAAGCCGCGCCATACACCGGCCCAAGGTCGACTCTCTCCCATTTCCCTCCGAATATTCTTAATTTACGAGCTCAGTTACCATAAGAACTCACTCGAAAGCCGTAAAAAGCGTCAGTATCAACAAAATACGTTTCTGTCCATTAAACTGGGCCATTTGCGAGCGATCGTCAATGCGTATGTGACGCTATAAAAAAAAAGTTGAGAATATATACTTTTTTCATGAAGTCTACTATTTCTTTGGTTACTTTACGTTTTTGCGGATAGATTAACGGATTTATTAGGCTGATTGCGTCTTTTGTATTTCTCCTTAGATTGTTTGCAGTTGAAAACTTTTTTGTGTGTCTATTACATTTTCCTAGTCATGTAAGAGGCCTATTTAATAAGGAACTAACCTATTATTGCCATGAATTGGGCATAAATCCAGATTATGACTAATAAAAAAATTCCTGTTCTTTTATGTTTTAAAATTTTCCTAGTTGGTAGAACTGAATAGACTGAGAGACTCTTATCGACTAATACCACCCTGTGGCCGTATTACAATGTTTTAAAACCAGTTTTTATCCGGCGAGTGAAAGTGACGGAGCTATACAATTCGCCTACTGCCATCTCATTCACTCACTGTAACAAGCTTGGTTTTGGTACGTTGTAACAAGGCCCCTGGTCCCTTACATGCGTTGCAATCCAGAGCCACGGTGTCCTGTCTAGCCAGTACCGCGACCCCGGCAGGATTTACCCTTTGCCTAACCAGGAAGTTGAGCCCAGGACCTCAATACACCACTGAACAGTATACTAACTAGTTGCGTAAAATTCTTCGAACCATTGCAACATAAAAATGTTCCATCTATCAAGTGATTTGATCCACAACGTAACTAATGTGACAATCAATCAATTAAGGACAATAACAAACCAATAAATGTCCACTTATTGAATAAACAATAACAAAACTCTTCAAAGTCTCGCACGAATCTCTCCTTCTGCGAGGCAGTAATGCTCGTAAAGGAGGAGGCAGGCCGCGAGCGAGAGAGGACAGCGTCCTTCCTCCGCCCCAGCCGCAGTGGTAGGCGCCCACGGCGACGGACCGTCGCTAGATGATCTCCGGCCACCGTAGGCGCGGGCATGCGGGCAGCGAGTAAAGGGCAACTCGCTGCCCGACCAAGGACCATGCCCGGGTCGACGGCGCGTTGTGTCCACGCGCGCCTCAAAGAGCGTCAGCATAATGACGGGGCCCCCCTCTCAGAGGGCCAAGCCTGCCGGGGTCGCGGGATTATTCCCTGACCGTGACCCCGGAACATAACAGGCTATGAAGGACACCGTGGATTTTAAGTAGAAGTCTGACAATCCCTCCCGCCCTCCGGGGTTGGAGGACTCATTTGATGATTTTACCACGCTAAAAAAAAAAAAAAAGACTCGCACGAATCTTACTTCTCACTATCTCACTAATATTATAAACGTGAAAGTTTGTCTGGATGGATGTCTGTTACTCTTTCTTCTTCCCCAAAAAGTACTGGACGGTATCGTGGTAAAATCATTAAATGAGTCCTCCCATCCAGTGCAGGGCGGGAGGGACTGTCAGACTCGTACTGACTAAAATCCACGGTGTCCTTCAATAGCCCTTTACGTTCCAGGGTCACGGCAATGAGATGAGACTCGCGACCCCAGCAGGCCTTGGCCCTCTAGAGGGGGCCCCGTCACAATGCTGACACTCTTTGAGGCGCGCGGGTTTGCGCCGTCGACCCGGGCATGGTAAAAGGTATACTGGCCGCCCGCACGCCCACTGAAAGGATTTGGATAACATTTGGAACAACAGATAAGATAGTTTATACAAAGCATAGCTTTTATCCCGATTTTATTTCACGTGGGATACTTTCTAGTGGGTGAAGCCGCTGGCAATAGCTAGTGTCATAATATTTATATTCTTCCAGAAGTTTCGTTGGTAGGATCAGATAGGTTTTACAGCCCCCAGATGACGAGATTTGATCGTCACACGATACTGTCTAGGGAGGTGACTTTAATGAGGCCGATGCGAGAGGATTTTGGAATTAAACCCTTTGTACCTAAAACCACAGAGTTATTTCGCCATAGAAGAAGACACGGTAGTGGAGTTAGTACTATGTTGACCAAAATATAATAATAGTACCTAGTCAAGGTTTCGACTTATTTTGATTCGAAACAGGAAAGCTCTAATCAAGTGTACTAATATGCGTCAATAATTGGTCGCGGGACTAACGAATTACCGTGATATTGAATGTAAATTACCTTAATTAAAAAAAAAAACAATAATGACATGGAAATAACATAACAAGATAATTACGATAAAAGTTATTATAAAAAATAAAATAATTTTCACAAAGGATTTTTGCTTAGTTTTCAAGTCAAGAGAACAGATGACAGATAGTCTTGTTTTTGTTCTAATGCGGTGATCTCATAGTACATCAAAATAAATGCGATAGGTACAAATTATGCGGTACTTCAGTGTTGAAGTACCGAAATTTTATAATTTGACTAGCTATTGCCAGCGGCTTCACTACTACTTGTAGATCATACAAATATTTGCTCCGTGCGGGAATTGAACCCGCCATATGCAACACTGTAGTCCGATTGCTAACCAATTACGTCGTCCTTCAATAGCGCTTTACGTTCCAGAGTCACTGTTCCCTGATGAGACAGTCCGCGAGAACACGTTCCGTGGATTAACCTTCGACCATTACGCGAACAAAGCCAGTGGAAGAAGCTAGGAGATGAATATAATCGAAATTACATTAGTACGCAAGCCAACGTATATTTCGCAGAAATTCCTAGCAGTTGGCGGGCTGTATGTTCATGTACTTATGTACTGTGTATACTATTTACTCGTACCACGGTTAGACACAGGATTATAGGTCACATAAATCGTGCTGATGTTTCGGCGATGGTCCCACAGATAGCGGGGATCTACATAGGGAGCGATGGTTGTACTGCCATAAATTATTGTCTCGCATAATTTGTTTGTAGGCTGTGGCAGTTGATAAGCGAATCGTAGTTATTATTTACAAAATGTTTCACGTTTTATGAAACATAATATAAAGCAGCTTTGTGAATTTATGTCTTTCACAATGGTATGGTCAAAAATAATCCGCACTTAAACAAAAAGTATAAAGTCTTTTTTTTTCTGTATAAATTTTTCAGTATTTTTTTTTAGTTTGAAACGTTCAATACTTTTGATTTAAAGAATTGAATGATAAAAATCACAAGTTATCTCCACTTAACTTTTTTCTTCGTGATAATACTTCGTCCTTCGTCCAATCTTCTAACCGATCCTATTTATAACGCGAACCCCTAATATTAGATCTATAAAAAACCACGCAACCAATATCGAGTAAAACTTAATCTTTCCTTTATTTTATTAGAAAAGTAAATCCTAGAAAAAACGTAACGGAACTCCGAGCCTACGTCCAAAAGTAAATCAAGAGTGTCCAAACTTTCAACGGAATCCTATCAAGATTTATACGGCGACTAGATCCCATATCTATCCCAACGGATATCACTTCGATCGCTTAATGAAACTTAAGAGAATACTTTGCCAGTAATCCAATATGGCGAATGGCTACGACGACGCCCCGGGATTTATTTCCCACTCGATACCAATCGCGATACCGTCCCGCCTCCTACCATACGTAATTTAAGTTCCCGAATACGGACTTATTCCGGTATCAGAAAGAAATTATAAGGGAATCCCGGTGTGCGGACAGAGCCGTTGTCACCCTACTTCGTGTAATGGTCTTTTAACGTAATGGCTGCCTCAGTGCTCCCGAGGTTTTGGACGAAATATAGCTTAGATTTTACTTGATCTTTCCCGTATTGGAGTTTTTATATCCTAGACGTAGTTCTCAATGAACGAATGAGAGCAATTTGTAACAAAAGTTTTCACACATATTTCCTAGAACACCACACAAACACCTAACTCTTTGTTTTTTGTTTCATATCAGCAACACATTCATTTATTTTCATCGTTCAAACGTGTGGAAAAGAAGTCTCGTAATTAAACTGTCACGTGCACAAATCTCGCCCTTATTGCACAAAAATATCTCACTATCTTCAGCGCAATTCGAATAAATGTATCTCACATTTTGATCTACAAATATACATTTATTTCTCGTTATATACGATCTTTTGTGGTGCACCCGACAGTTGTCCCGAGATGCAGCGACGACGAAGAAAAGATGACGGATTTCCCCGAACTCTCCCGAACTCTTCCGAAGTAGGACGAACTCCAACGTTTCAATACAAAGAGCTCTTATCTTTCACGATTCGTTTCGTTACATTTTAATGTGTATATTTTGTGTTGGAAGAATGTTTATTGCACAATTTTGGTTTGAATCAGAAAAAACGTTTTAGTCGTAGCTTCTGAATTGAATGGGAATGTTGTATACGTTTTAAGAAAAGAAAACCTACCTATTGTGATAGATAACTTACTAATTTTCATTTAAAACTCAGCAGGATTTACGAAATAGATTTAAAACATCCCAACATGCACATTTTCAGAAAAATAAAGTTGAGAATGTTAAAGTAATTAAAATAGAAAAGTTCAGAAATCATACGAGTATCATTACAAATACATAGGTACATTATTGTATCGCATAAAATACCTAGTACTCAAGTAATACCTTGTAATACCTAGAAAGGCCCCAGGCTATACATACCAAGAAGGTATATTTTTCAAAGCTTTCGGAGAACACAACGTTACCAAAGACGTGTAATAAAACCTTAATAATTGTTACTACAGGTCTTCAACCCTCACGTGTATCTTTGACTATGACGATACGAGTATTATAATTATGATCTTTATACAAGAATCCTAAAATAGAAATACGAGAGACTACTATAATTATGATCTTTAGACAAGAATCTACTAAATATTTATTAAACTTTATATGTAGCACTAGTTATTCCTCCCGGTTTCACTCACTGTTCGACACTTATTGGTCTTACTTAACGTGATGTTCTACAACGTGTAACGCCAATAGCGCAAAACCTCTCGTGGGGTAACTCGGCCCATGTTACTGAACAATTTGTGTTCTGAGACTTTTGGAAATTTGCAAAAAAAAAAAAATCATGCAATATGAGAAATTGGTCGGGCACATCTGTGTAAAAAACCATTTTTATTTTTTTGCGAATTTCCAAAAGTCTTATAACAAAAATTGTTCAGTAATATGGGCTGAGTTACCCCACGAGAGGTTTTGCGCTATTGGCGTACCGTTGTATAGCCTTTCTCGATAAATGAACTCAAAAATGTTTTTCAAGTCGGACCAGTAATTTTTGAGATAAGCAAATAAACGAACAAACTCTTCAGCTTTATAATACAAGAACATTAGGTAGTCATTAGTCTTGAGAAAATACTTACTTCTTGAAAGAAAAGTTTTTGTTAGGTAATATACGAAAGGGGATAGACAACAAGCAATCTCTTTGAAAGTACGTACGTACTTTTACTACGACGTTCAAGATTAATATAAGCATTTTGGCAAGCGTTTTGATGTTTTTCTATCTACACTAATATTGTAAAGATAAGATTTGTATTTTTGTGTGTATGTTTTAATTAATAAACTCAACAAGTACTGGATCGATTTAAAAAAATATTTCACCTGCTTTGGTCCTGACATAGGGAATAAGGCGGGGAGTGAGCGAGCGAAGCCGCTAGTTAAAGTTAGTCAACAATAATGAAAAAACACTAATGTCATTTTTAAAATATCCCTTTATCTAGACTTTAAAGTTAAGAAGTATAAGATTTTGTTTGAAAAGTGGGTCGCTCTAATTAAAAGCTATGCTACCATTGCGATAATGGCGGAGATTGCTTGACATCTCCTATCTGAAGTAGAAGCGGGTTTTGTCGATGGAAGTATAGACAAAGTGATAGGCTATCGAAAGATTTGTATCGTCTTAGAGCCACAAGCCTTTTAAAAAAAGTTTCTATTCTTCAAAATCAAAATACGTCACGCGGTCACTATAATTTTATAGGCGTTATGACGTCACAAAACCCCACTCCCAAAATAGGTTTTATCATTAACTAAAAACAAAAACGCTTACCACAAAAACATAAACACTCGTTGAACGCTTCTCTAAAAAAAGTGTAATTGCAAAATGACCTTTATATCAAGGAGAAATGTCGTTTTGACGTTGTCAATTTTTTTAAGATAAGTGTTCTACGGGTGTTTAATGTTTTTTCGTGGTAATACGGAATAAGTTCGTGCCCAACTGACCAACTAAACAGATTTTTAATTTAATTAGGCTGTACAATACCCTATATTATTTTAATGAAGGACTAAATACAATAACATATCCAAGTCTCGATAGCCGTCGTATCTTGTGGTATTTTCTCAAGAAAGCTAGCTAAACTATTCCTCGAACAATCTAGAAAGCCACACCAGACCATACCCAACTCCTATCCAATAATATTATTTAAACAAATGAAGCAGCTATACCGCGGGGTGGTTTCCGCCCGCTCGCAGCATCCATTAATCTAAGTCGGAACATTGCACAGATGCCGCATCTTGCACTGAGAGAGCAAAGACCTCCGGACCATTTGATATCTTTTATACCGCGTTATATTATGCTGTCCGATGTTATGAATGAGATAGAATCGTAAAAGTTCTGTTTGTGTGGTTATTTGTGATTTTATGAGGAAATGGGAAAATATGTGTGAATGTACGAGAATATATTTTCAAATCAAATATGTCTGTCTGACATACGTTTTGATTCTTATTCTCTAGCGATAGTTGTGAGAGTAAGGACCACAATAGTGTATTTTATTGGTAGAAAGGATCATAGAATCATATCAAACTGCAGTGAGTAGGAATCAGGCAAGCATACATTTATTTTCACCAAACTCCTACAGGGTACGGCAGCCATTTAACATAAAAAATGTCTGAAGGAACAGCGTGGTTCTAGTCAGTAAGAATCTGATAGTCTCTTTCTCCATAAAGGGCGGGATGGCTTCAATTACACCAAAACAAAACATAAACTATTTTGCCAATTACAAGTAGCAAAAACGACCAAGTTATTTTAAGTTACCGAAAATTTTCTTATCAAAAATGCGACAGATTAGCGTGCTTTTCTATGACTCGCAAAACTTGAACCACTAAAAGCGAAAACGACAACATTTCTTAAACCTTCATACAATACAGAAGGCCATAAGAAACAAAATCGAATCACAGAATAAATAAAAACCTAGCAATCCCTCTTATTACATCTAAGCTATTCAACTGATTAGGAAGGCAATTTTCTTTCACGAATCCGGAATTATCTGCAATCAATCGGACAAAAGGAATGGACGGAGTTATTCCGCAAACGTCCCGCGATTTATCACTGCGATAAATTTGTTTTGTCCACTATTGTTTAGATAGTGGGCAAGTGCTGGGCATAGTGGGCTTGATGACTTTCGAGTGGGATTCGACTTCCAATCAACGCACTTTTGTTTCTGTGTTATCAGATGTGTGATTTTGTTTTGTTTTTCGTCACTCGATGCTCAATCATTTTGTTTCCCAATAAGTTGTTGTTTCTTTGATAAGTCGTAAGGACCAGTACAAGTGACAATCTCTTTCAATGAGTTTTGTATTTCTACAACTAAATAGTGTGATGTATGTAGTAGGCAGAATAAAGTAATTGTGGGTACATTGATATTGTGTAATGTGAAGTATTGTGGGTACTTAGTTTTATTTGTCAATGGTTTGAGCCAGTCATTATACATCGTTGTTGCGCGAACAGTGACTACGTCTATTAATTATTTATTCGCGTATTTCGAGTGTTCTAACCCAAGAATTCTCCAGGTAAGTACTTCATTTTTGCTCTTAAGAAAATGTATGATGAGGTAAACTTACTTTTGATACCTTTGTTTCATTAGCTTTTTTACCAAGCGGACGCATGCGAAATTGCTTAGCAGGATAAGTTCCACGATCAATAATCTTATGACTTGGACCAAAAATCCAATTCAATTCGTAAACAAAACTGATTGCTTTTCATTACATACTCCCAATTAACGAATGGCCTTATTAAAAATTAACAACGCAACATTTGACTGCATATTTGCCAAATTATACATATTTACAAAATGATCGAGGGCTAACAAATTTAATAAACAATTTTAAACATTTCCATGTAAACAATTTCAATACATTCTCGTACAAAATGCAGGTTTGTTGTAATGACACACACATATTTTAAAGTCAATATTTTGCAAATTAAAGTGTAAATTTATTGTGGTATAAATTACAAGTGATAAGCGGTTTGTATTTTAGTTACTCAATATTGAATAGATTCTCATCCAACATCGTTTTCGTGTCCTCAAAAATTCAAAGCGGCAGCAAATTTCATAATTCTCACTTCTCTGTAAGTATGTATGTCATCTCTCTCTTTCTAGCCATATCTTATACACAAATCATTCATCGGTTTTTTGTCAACACCTGCACATAAAGCCATTCATGATATTGTTAAACTCAAAACTTATCGCAAGATATGTTCTTCAGTCCGAATTGGGGGGGTGACATGGCCCCCTTATAGGTTCAAAGCCTGCCGGGGTTACGGGAGTATCGGGTAACCGTGGCTATTGATGGAAACCGTCCTGCCCTGGGAGAGAAGATTCACTTGATGATTATACCACGTAAAAAAAGTTCGGCTTGGCTTGAAAATGATTTCTGTTAATAAGCCAAGGAATTAAAGATATTATTTTCAAATATATTCCAAAAGCTTAACATGAAAGATTTCCATTTCTAATTCTCAAAGATCTTCCTACTGATCTGGGCGCCTGGTACCTTTGGCTACCACTTTAAGCCAGGCTTAGTGGCATGACAGAACAGGGGGTTCTCGCGGTATTATAAATGCAGATAACCAACAATAGGTGTATAAATATTGTTTGGGGTTGCCAGGTCTAATGAATATTTGTGGCTTTTGTAAGGAGAACCCGGTCTTTTGGCAGGTTTAAGAAAGGGCGTGGGTCCAACGCTCTTTGGGATTTAAAGCTTTCTAATCTACACTAATACTATAAAGAAGTAAAGTCTATTGTAAAATGCAATCTCTGAAACGACTGAACCGATTTTGAAAACTCTTTTACCAGTAGAAAACTTCTTTACCTACTGATTTGGGCTATATTTTGTTTTCAAATTTTTCGAAACCAGGTCGAGTCTCTAGTCAAAGATGTAATTATAATGGAGCAGAGAAATTAATAACATTCTTGAAATAGGTCTTTAATCGCTAAAATAAGCCTTCTGCATTTCATCTTTAAAAGTTACACCATATAAAATAAAATGTACAAAAATGATGTGATTTCTCATATAAAAGTGTCATCTAAAGATACGTTTCACTGCTACTATCGTTCTCAAATTAACCCTAATTCTGATTTCGCAACCTGTGTTTGTAACTAAAATTCATTCAGCACTACTATAGCTCATTGTGAGTAAATCATTTCGCAGCAACTCGCACTGGAACATAATTTATTATATTGAAACGAGTTTCATTAGTCCACCCAGGGTTTATGAAATATTAACAACTGAATAATTAAGCTTTTAGCTTTCGAACTGGCCGGCGTAATATCAGAATGATATTTGGTTATGATTGATTTTGGAACGTTTATTTTTTAGGTTGGCAAAATTGTTTCAAAATGGCGGACTTTTATTTGGTTGGAAAACAACTTTTGAATCAATATTAAAACACCAAATAAATGCATGGTTTAACTGATTGTTTATTAAACTTCAAAAATTAAAGCCTGTTAAATTCTGATCAATGATACTGTGGAATGGCATTTTTGTTACTTGGCAGCACTAAATACACTTATTCCTTCAATAGTACTTTTATCTCTGGTATTCAATCACTCAGCTCAACTCGACACAGTCGTCATGAGGACAGTTCAAAACCGCCCACCAAATCTTATTCTTCAAAATTGTCATACACTCAATTTTGACAGATGATTGTATATGAAAACTCTCGAATTGTGGGCATTTCTGTTAATCCTCAAGCAAAAATAAATACTGTCTGTCAATATGACAGCTACAACCTTGGGATCTTTATGCCAAGAGTGAATACATTAGTTCTAGGCAAGCGTGCTGCACCGTTGACCACACGTTGCTTACTATCAAGCGAGATGGTGATCAAAGGAAAGTCTATCGTTTAAAAAAAAATGGGTCTAAGTTGAGGCGTGTTGAGCTCGACTTAAGTTGAGTCAGCGGTAAGAACGTCAGCTTAAGAAATGATTAAATTATCCAAGACAAAACTACAGATATTCCGTCACAAAATCCCAGCGAAACCGTTCTCTTGAACAATTGTCCTCATCCAAATATAGGTATAATAAGGATTAATTAACTCAATGCCATCTACTGAAACAGTCTCACAGTAATTAGTTTCAGTAAAGTTAAGTAATAGTTATTCACCGTTACTAGTCATGAGTACCCGAAACAAATGAGATTTGAGCCGGGATTTAGTTAAACCTGGGTTTAGTTTCATGTCGATCCCATGATGGGACGGTGGATTCCCATTTCGGTCCAATGGCACAGATGAGGAATTTGTTTTAAAATTAAATTGAAGAGTATGTTGTGTTGGGTATTCAGGGACTCTACCCAAGGCACAATGCGACGCGATTCGACTGGTTCCAACTCATAGCCTAGCCTATTCCCAACTATATTGGGGTCGGCTTCCAGTCAAACCAGATTCAGCTGGATATCAGTATTTTACATGGAGCGACTGCCTGTCGGATCTCCACAACCCACTAACTGAAAGACTGGTTGTCAGACTTTAGGGCTTCTGACTAACAGTAACGACTGTCAAAGATCTACAAATAACAGCCGGGACCAACGGCTTTACGTGCTTGGTGCCAACTACAAGTGAAAATCAACTGTGCTGCTAAGGAATAATGATGCAATTCAATAACTTGACGTCGTCGTGGCGATCGTGTTTTGTTTGTCATTTACCCGCAGATAACAACCTGTTTTATGTCGTAGTGATAAGGTTGATTTTCACTTGTAGTTGGAATCGGTCGAATTGCAATCGCGTCGCGATTGATATTGTTTGTAGTATTTATAGTAGGAAAGCGATATTTAGTTGTCTTTTTTTTTGTCAAGATTATGTTGTAAATGCAACTATAATTTTACACCTGCACTCGTTTAAAAAAACTGGCCATGTGCAAGTCGGACTCGCCCATAAAGGGTTCCCTAGCAGCAAGCAACATAATAATATAAAAGTTCTTGTAGTTGGTTGTAACTTTGAAATGTAAATTGCGGTGTACGAATTACGACGTATTAAAAAAAAGTAATTAGTTGATCTCGTTCAAACCAATTTTTAATGGAAGTTTGCATGGTAATGTATATATCATATATTTTTTTAACTTTATCAATCCCTTATTTAAGAAGTTACAGGGGGGTAACACACATTTTACAACTTACACTGGATACATCATAATTTATTATAATACATGATCAAATTAATAACTTTATCAAGAGAACATTCACAACAAACCTTCTTGTTTTCATCTCGTTTCCACCATTTATGAAGATGAGAAATGAAATGAAGGGAGTAATAATTTAATTTAATTTTAAGAAATAGTAATGCACATTCCTTTCAGTCTTCTTGAAGATACTTACTTTACAATGTAATATCTCTGGAGAGGTGTACATTTCATGGAATGAAGTCTTATTTTTAATTACTATACTTTTAAGCTAAATTGAAATCTTGCTTTTTACTTTTTATTATTAATGCCTAGTTATTCAGGTTATTAAATATTAAGAGGTCCAATAAAGAATATCCGTGATAAGGAAGAGATTAGTAAACGTTTATTTGTACCTCGTTGAACCCTGAAGACTTAGGATACACATAGGTAGTTAATTTCCGCACGTATAGCTAGAAATGTAAGTAAGCTAAATAATAAAACAACGCCACTGTTACAGTATATTAATACGCATGAGCTAAACTATAAACAATGTTACTAAATAATTGCATAACGCGTGCAAAACAAACGTAAACGTTTACAAGAATAGAGTCCCGCTTCCGGAAAAATGAATATTATTACAATTTCATTTCGCGTAAACCGCTCCGTAAACACGATTCCATATTCATAGGAAAATGATCTTATTACCCCCGTGCTAAAGCTTAAACTACAACGTGTACACAAGGAACATGTAAACTACAACGTGTGCATTTACAAAGGCCGATAGAGCAGTTTATACTTTTTGCTCGCGATCACGACACCGGTAACGACTTCCCTCGCAAACGCGACGCGAAAATGCAACGATTCCGAAATACGCGCGAATACCGACGCCGACGCGTCGCTTAGCAAACCTTTGTACAGACATGAGCAAAAGGCACATCGATTGTTCCAATAAAAACGGAAATATTGCCGAGCGTGTGAAAAATGAATATTTTTCCAACTGAACGTCCCCAGCGTTAGTTGTGAGAATTCTGACGCTCGAAATTTACCTCGCAATTTATAGACGTAAAACAATAGCGTTTCGAACAAAAACGTCCGAGCAGATTGTCGAAACGTTCGTAAACTCGTTTAAATCGGCGGTATGTCCACCGGACGGTCGGACAGTTCCGTGAAAAATTACCGCCGAATGGCAGCTAAGCGGTGCTTTTAGCCTAGTTTCGCAACGAGCGAAGTCACGGCACGACCTGGCGATTTCCTCGGACCACGCTCGTTCAATTTACCGGAACGCATCTGCCAACTAAATAGCGCGACCGGTGTGCACCGTGCGCCCCGGAACGTCTTAACTCCTAATAAACGCTGCCATAAACGGGTTCGCTATTCAAAACTTGAGCACCGATTAAAACAAAATTAAGGAACAGGACGTCGAACGAAATTCAATATCGTGAATGTAGTTGATCACAGAGTACTAATTGTACAGAGAGGGCACTACCATTCAAGTGGTTTTATTGCCGGTGGGGCGAGTGGAAGGCGAGCAATTTGGCGGTCTGACCGCAAGAGCCGCGCATGTTTATTAGAGACAAAGAGCCCGCCGCGTCGGCCCCCGATTTGCATAACGGTCTGTGTCGTAATTAGAAACCATCTCGGACGTCCCTCCTTTGTCCCGTCAAGTCTGGAGGGGACAACGTCAAACGCCTTCTATTTAGCCGCTCACAGGATAAGAGCCGTATAATCCTACTGAATAAAATAAAATGTGCATCATGTTTCTCGGGTACGATGATAGTAAACTGTTGAGAGGGTGTAATTATTCTAATAAAACATTATGCCTGAAGCTTGAGACATTGTTGAACAGGATCATTTTCCTTTTACTTAATGGATGACATCTGATAACAGTTTTATTTTTGTTACAGCAGTCGGGAAAAATGTAATAATGTTAGAATGCTCGTATGAGAATTTAAACACGAAATATGTAATTTTACTGAGTGTCGGTATAACACACACACATACGAAGCCGTTCGTCTACTAAAATCTAATTTAAAACAGACAGGTAATGAAAATTTTAATAAACGCGCCGCAAACGTTGCCTACAATTTTCGCGTCAGAGCCAACATGAAAAATAAGCCGCACAAAACATGCGTAGCTTAAGAACAGGGTAATTTATTACTTACATCGTTCATTACTCAAACATATACTTACCTATACGATGAAAAATCGTTCAAAGAAATTGCTTACGTACCAAGTAGGTACAATAAATCGTGGTGTAAGAAGCACACAACAGAGGCGGGTAGGGCATAACTCATTAACTGGAGGCGCGTTTACGAGGTCCGCTATATCGCGGGCCGCGCGGGATAATGACGCTAAACCGATATCCTTATTTACTGCAAATTGCGTCGGCTCTTACATCTAGGCCGATATGGTATTGGGGCTCAGCTACAAATATCTTGTTACGTTACTTGATTAGTTTTGTTTCATGGTTAAATTGAAAGTTGTGGGACATAATGTCAGTGTTTTATGAGAACCGAGTGTCTTAAAGAGCTAAACGCTACCCAATAAAAGTCATAGCCGGAATGAAATGTTAGCTGCAAGCTCGTTAAACAGTATATAATATTTCTCTATTGAATACCAATTACCAACTACATGAACGAGTATAATTAAATTGGTTTCATAGATTCATAGCCACACATTAATAACAACAATACTTCAAACATCAATACAATCCTATTCTAAATAATAATTAACGGTGTGATTACTTATTAAACAGACATAATCAATAACATATCAACTCTAAACTATTAAACACACACGTATTGCCAATAATATCCCTCGCAATACAACCGTGAAATTTCCCGAAACTCCCAAGTTGAATACGGACAAGCAAATCATCCGTGAAGTGAGTTTGCAAAGGGCACGCGTCCAAACGCAGCGAGCTTCGTAAACGCGTTTACACACGTCAAATGCACAATGCGGCCATTGTTGTAGATTGATTTAAAACGAAAATAGAAGTTTTGTTTATGGAACGCTTTATTTTAAGTGGCAATTATTCGCAACTGAAGATAATAATATAAGTGTTGCAAGGAATAATAAAACGCACGGCCCCCATCCCTTGCAATTGAATGGAATTCTTAATTAAGATTAATTTTAATATCCGTTTGTTAATTAGTTCATTTCAAAAGTAATGAAATACAGGCCTGCTATTGCTTCTTTATTTCTTTGGCTGCGTTTTATGTTATATTGTTAAGACAGAAACAAACCAATAAAATGCAGTCGGTTATTTAAAGACTTAAAAAATAACATTATTTTTGCGTTAGAGTAGTCAGTTGTAGGATGTAGGTATTGTATTATAAAATGTTCACAGCAAAGTAGTGGCAGTCTCTACCTGTGTCAGTTTTTCCGAACGCTTGCCACCCTAATCTCTTCTTAGTTAAAGTACGAGGGGTGATCAAAAAGTAATGATAATCGGTTACTTCAGGTCCGGATAAAAATCCAAAAAATATGTTTTTTGCTTGCTTATATACTCATTACATCAGTCTAAAAAAAACATATGAATAGATCACGATTTCCGGGAGATACATTCATTTGAGTACGAACATGTCGAAGAAATAACATCAACATGGAGAAAAATGAAATTAGAGCTGTCATCAAGTACCTCTGTTTGATAAAAATGTCTATAAAAGACATACACAGTGACTTGTGGAAACATTGGGGGACTCTGCTCCTCCGTATACTTTTGCACGCTATACCAAGGAGTTTAAACTGGGCAGAACATCCACTGAAGATGAACATCGCGAATGACGCCCATTCACGTCCCTCACTGAGAACAACGTGAAAAATGTCGAAGAATTTGTGTTGACAGATCGAAGAGTGACCATTAGGCATGTAGCTGAGGTCACAGGAATCTCATATGGCAGTTTTGATAAAATCCTTGCAAACAAATTTCATATGAAAAAGGTCCCTGCGCGATCGGTACCGAGAATGTTAACTGACGAGCAAAAGAAAAAACGAGTTGAGCCGCAGTTGTGAGGGCTGCCATTCAAGAAACGGAATTGAAACTGCTTGAAAACCCTCCCTATTCGTTAGATCTAGCTCCTAGCAACTTCTACCACTTTCCTCTGCTTAAGGAACGCCTCCGAGGCAAGAAATTTGAAGACGATAGTGAAGTGATGGCCGCTGTTAAGGAGTTTTGGGAGGGTCAAGACAAATAATTTTTTTCAAAGGGAATCTTGGGTTTAGAAAAAAGATGACTAAATGGATTGATTTGTTAAGAGACTATGTAGAATAATAAATTATTATTTTGACTTTAATGACCGTGTTTTATATTCATTATCATTACTTTTTGATCACCCCTCGTACTAAACAGACTTTTTCCAGGTAA
This sequence comes from Agrotis segetum, assembly GCA_036375495.1. Classification (NCBI taxonomy): domain Eukaryota; kingdom Metazoa; phylum Arthropoda; class Insecta; order Lepidoptera; family Noctuidae; genus Agrotis; species Agrotis segetum. The sequence goes on from JAQSVV010000208.1 coordinate 914,138, forward strand.
GCTCACTTCATCGTCTTAGTAATCTTTGACCTAGACGGACAAGAGCCAACTAATCTCAAACAAAATAAAAAGAAAAAAATCTTGTTTATTCTATTTGTATTTGCCATAGCGGTACACCGACGACATCGTGAGAGTGGCGGGCAAGCGATGGATGCAAGTGGCGAATTTGTCGTTCGACGTGGCAGTCTAAGGGAGGCCTATGTTCAGCAGTGGACGTTTTCCGGCTGATTATGATGATGATTTGCCATAGATACTAGACATCGCCATGCGTTGTCATTACAAGGAAAAAAACTGTCTCTTATGCCTAAAATATTACACTATCCCTTCAAACTTAGTGATCCTCATTAAATTAGATCATTATTAACCAGGAATAAGATAAGTATTATTACAATAAATCCCTCTTCGAAGGAACCTAACCCAACGCTAATAGAGGTTCGAATTCCAATTTGTATGAACTAATTTTTCTTTTATTAGATTCAATATAAATGTTTATATTGAATCGAGGTCCGAGTGCTCACAGTCTCTACAGAGATATCGCTAAAGGACTTGTTGACGCTTCCCGTGACCCAAGAGCTGGCTTTTACCTTGGCCAGAGGCTAAGTATTGCCATTCAAAGAGGCAACGCCGCCAGTCTCTTGGGCACATTACCAGCTGACAGCGTTGAGGATGAATTTTTCGATGCTCTTTAATAGTTTAGTTTTATTTTAATTTAGTATTATTATATTTATATAATTTAATGTTTATCCTATTTAAAACAGTGAGCATGGCCGCAACCAATGCCGGGCGCGAGAGGTATACTTAATGCCTACTACTAAATTGGTGGTGGTGACGTCATAACGGAATTAATAAATTATGAAACATGTTTATTCAGCCATGCAAATGATCGGAAATTACATAAAATAATTAATGATTAGGTCATCAACTTTAATATAAATTTAATCAAACAATAAATGGTTAAATTCGCTACATTTGACGTTTAATAAATCTTTTGGCCATTAACCAATTTGTTTTTATTATCAATAGCGGAAAAAGCACAGCAGTTGAAGTGCTGACGTTCAGCTTGTATCCTCACCATGACTTCAATTCCTCTTCGTTGCACTTTTATCGACTGAAACACAGTTTAGTCACTATATCGAAAAATATTACGATTTTCTCTTTGGATGTCGAATTTCGTAAGCTCATTTTTATTGAAAGCATATTTCTAACCAGTCTCATATAGTATCTCGTTGACATACCCCAACACTTTTTCGAAAACTAAGTAGGTTATATCATGTCAAAATGTCATTTACGTGGATTCGATATTCCAACGGATTCCTTTCCGAAATCAAAAGTATCCTATATTCAAGTTATGAACGATCTATCAGCCAAACATACAAATCCGTCTAATATTTTTTAGCACGAACAAGAATCAAAAATCCATCCATCCATTTCTACAAACTCTCGCAAATATATTCAAAGTACATGTCATCAATAAAGGTGCGTACAGACCATGTAACATGTTATATAACACTACAACTCTATGTGAAATGTTATATAACACGACCACACTATGAAAAATGTTATATAACATGTTATGTTATATAGTCTGTACGCACCGTAACAATTCTGTCTGTCTTACTTAACTAATGATTCCTTTTCAATTGTTACAGGCCACAACGAACGAGCGTTCGCCTGACGCCCACAAAGCAACGGTAAGTACAACAAGCACGTAATATTCAATCAATGGAGCGCTCATTAAACTGATCAGTTCGGTAATTATTCACCGTAATGAGTTCCCTGACATATCAGAATCAAATTACCATCGATACTCGTTACAAGCTTTGAAATGTTCACGTTTTGATTATACTTTACTAGCGTTTTAGGCTTTTCCCGCAGTTTTTCCGTGATTATAGGTCGGTAATACCGATAGAATACCTCAGTGACGATACACCGGAAATCTATCCTAACTGTCAGTCCAGCACGCGTAGCATGGCGATTCTATCTCTATTCTACCAAGAAAAGACAAAGTTATTTCATCGTTATTTCTACACAAATCGACTGTTTTTTTGCACAAATATGGCACCATTCTTACACTATTGAAGAAAAGAACTTTTATTTACCATATTTGTTACATAACCATGCTTAAAACGCTAAAATTATTTTTACATTCTGTCATTTTGTCTATTCTTGCGTCGACAAAACCCCTTTCTACGGCGCCATGCTACGCCTACAGGCTATAAAATCCTATAGAATAGCACTACTTCTACCTTATCAGTAATCAGTAGTTACGAAAATACTCAAAAATACTCTTTGAAAATTTTTGTAATATTTTCACACACTCCAATTTAAAATACAAAGTCAGTTGGTAAAATTCTTACTTTATTGGATACCGTTTATCACGTCTGCCAACTTAACAAAACAAAGGTGTCGGTAGTAATGTATTTATTTCTGTTCATTACAACAATAAACTTACAAAAGCGATCACACGATAACTTGTTACAGCGAAATTGTTAGTTGCTTTATTTTGCCGTTGCACGTTCGGAGCAGTATTGCCAACGGCACGGCACTAGAATTCTAGAATCTATTCCTTTAGTGGGAGAAGTAAATTGTTATAAACTTTAAAGATTATTATTTATTTTTCTTCTCAAATTATGAATGAAGATTAAACTTTGTAAAGCTGGCCTATTCAGTTAGTCACTGGCTAAAGATATGTAAGACTAAAAACTCTTAAATCAATCCAAAATCTTGTCTTACGTGCTGCTATGAGCTTCTGTATTCAAAATTCAAACGTCAGTGTCCGCCATTTTTTATACGATGGACACAAACAGAACGTTGGTATTTAAGTGTAATATACGTTAGCGCATACATACTGTGATTTATGGTATGAGAGAGTATTATTAGAGAACAGAAAAAAAAATTTGTAAGTTTGTAAAGTACTCAAAAATATACTACCAATTCCTTTAATAGGATTCAACATGGCCGCCGTAACAGTGCCAAAGTTTGAGTAGATTCTGCCGCTTAATTACTCCATGTCTTATCGTATATATTAAACCGCTTACAGCGACGTACACTAATAATTACATTTGGATAATTTAATTTAAGAAACAATTTGATTCAAATTTTGTATTGGAAACGTTTTATGTACAAACTAACATCTTAAATTGTGTGAAATAAAGATTTTTTATTACATGTTTTCACAGAGGGCTGTATTGCTATACCTCGTGCGTCTCAGAAAATAGTACATTTAAATAATACATTGGGATCATTAAAAACACCACCAATATTTATGTACTATTCTAATAAATAAATAATTCGAAAATCAAGATAATTTGAAACCGCTCGCATGTATCTATAAAAATATCGAACCATAAAACTCAACGTTGAAGATAACGTTTGCATTCTCAAAAAATTCAACTCGTTGAATGAACGAACGAACGAGTTCAACTCATAAACGTCGTTGACGTATTCAACTAGTTGTACACTCGTTCGTTCGTTCTCGTCTAATTCAACTCGTTGTTTCAACGAGTGCGAACGAACGAACGACTCTTCAACTCATCTAACGTCGTTGAGCAAGGACACCGCTCTAACCAACTTTGATGCTTTTTTGTTCCGTGTTCTCATTTTGAATAAGAATGAAGTGTTTTAAAAGTGATCGGAAATCGCAATGTTTCATTCTGTTGTTTATGGCAAGTGGAATTCTAATTTTGAATGAATTTCAAAAAGACGTTCTAATAGATAGTAGCACCTCTTTGGGGAATATGATTTTTTAAAACTTAAATAACCTAGATAGATCTAAAAATCTTGTCTTACGCGCAAAGCTATGAGCAACTGTATTTAAACATTCATGGCGTAGCTCACGAAGTACTTCAATGTTATAACTCATGCACTCACACAACCTAATTAAAATAAATTACTCATCGTGCACTCAGTAATTTCCAAACTTTTTGAGTGCAAAGTTACGGTTTGTTCCTCACGACAAAAACTTTGTCGAGCCGTAAAAAGAAAAATTTAAAAGTAACTTAGGAAAGTGCACAAAAATATTACCGATAGCAAACCGAATTCCTTTAATAGGATTTCAACATTTGTTTTAAAGAAACTCAAGTTTGAAAAACTTTTTTTAGATGTTGCTTCGTTAAACCATATTGAAGTTTTGTCGAGAGTCGCCATCCTTTCATAATAAGCCCGCTTAAGCTTCATTTTCTCAGAACCCTTCAGCGCCATATTTCTTTTTTGCATGCAATTTAATTGAATTAGATACAACTGTATTTATAATAAAGTATAACATAATATTGTAGTGTTGTCGTTGTAATGTTTACTTTTGAAGTGTGTTGCTATGTTTTGTTAGAAACAAACTAGCTTTTGGTAAAATATTAGCCAACGCTTTATAAAGCTAAGCTTCACTATATATAATTTGTAAGCTGTCAGCTCCTAAGTGTTTGTTTGAAGTTTAAAATAAGATTAGGTGAGTCTACAGAATTCCTTATTATCGAAGAAAATAAATATCTTTTAGTTATATGCGACTTCGTATGGCATTGATTGAGGTGCGTTCGGAAGCCAACATTCATCAACGGCGTGATAATTAGCAATGGCTGCGTTCCGAACACGTACTCCCCCCAAAATTCGATTCGGGAGCGATTAATCAGCGCCCGAACGCCAGTAATAGGTACCTAATGCGACAACTAATTTCCTGAAAGAAGTGCTCTACCTTCGCAAGTTTTTATTGTGGCCACTCGCGATTCTTGTCACGATCTATCCTCTACTCAGCCCTCCCGCCCTCACCCGTCTTCGCCCCCTCTCTCCGCATCCACGGTGTGCAGTCATCAAGCCCGAAAACTTGCGAATTAATACGTGCTTAGATTTCGAGCAAAGGAGACGCGGATAAGAAAGAGATTGTTATACAACTTGTCTCCGAGTTTCAAATGAAATCTGTTAATTTCCGAACGACTTTCCCGCCCTTTTTGCGTTTCCCTGAAGAATGCCGAAAGTTTCCGAATCGTAAGTTTAAACCGTTGATACAAAGGCTTGTAAGTTGTTCGGCTAATTACTTGGGTTACTTTGTAAAAGGCACCTCAACCTCTGTAACATGTAAAGAAAAAGTTTTCTCGTTCATTTAATATGTATGATAGTTACTTTACTTTGTCTTCAGCGTAGTGTGAACATTTTCTCTACATTAGTCAGGTTTAGAGATGGGTAACTAGCCGGATGCTTTGAGTTATTATCGATTTTAATCCATTAACAGCTATTAATAGCCATCCAATGGCTAATAACCCTGCTATTAATGTATTGTCAAAGAAATCGCAATTTTTTTTTTGTTTTTTTTGGCAATCTGTGGGTGTGAATATAAATTGGGTGCGTGTACGCAGTGTGATTCAATGTATTGCATTATTCTTTTATTTATTTTCACCTTTTTGTATGTGAAAAAGTGTTAATAATAGAATGAATACACATTTTTTGGGAAATCTAAAAAAAATAAAGCAATACAATATATTTATAAACTCGAATTCATTTCCTCGTGTGAAAAGCAGAGTACGCTCCTCGGGAGTAAAGCTGCCTTGTCTTGGGCTAACTTGAATCCCTCGCTCACTAAGGATTCTTTATAATATTAAAGTAGGGATTACAGGTGAATGTTCGCGGTGAGAAACGAATCGCTGCAAACCAGTCTTGGTAGGTGGTAATCAGCAACTTGACTGAGGATGTGAGAGCAGAAGTGAGCTCATGACTTGGGGCACCCGGACACGGAACTTTGCGAACAGAAATAGGAGCCACGCGAAGCGGGGCCCCGTCGAGCCACCTTAGTAGGTGGTAATCAGCAACTTGACTAAGGATGCAAGAGCGAAAGTGAGCTCAGGACTTGGGGCACCCGGACTCGGAATCTTGCAAACAGAAATAGGAGACACGCGAAGCGGGCCTCCGTCGAGCCACCTTAGTAGGTGGTAATCAGCAACTTGACTAAGGATGCAAGAGTGAGCGAAGTGAGCTCAGGACTTGGGGCACCCGGACTCGGAACCTTGCAAACAGAAATAGGAGACACGCGAAGCGGGCCTCCGTCGAGCCACCTTAGTAGGTGGTAATCAGCGACTTGACTAAGGATGCCAGTGAGCGAAGTGAGCTCAGGACTTGGGGCACCCGGACTCAGAACCTTGAAAACATAATAGGAGCCACGCGAAGCGGGACTCCGTCGAGCCACCTTAGTAGGTGGTAATCAGCAACTTGACTAAGGATGCAAGAGCGAGCGAAGTGAGCTCAGGACTTGGGGCACCCGGACCCGGAACCTTGCAAACAGAAATAGAAGCCACGCAAAGCGGGGCTCCGTCGAGCCACCTTAGTAGGTGGTAATCAGCAAGTGACTAAGGATGCAAGAGCGAGCGAAGTGAGCTCAGGACTTGGGGCACCCGGACTCGGAATCTTGCAAACAGAAATAGGAGACACGCGAAGCGGGGCTCCGTCGAGCCACCTTAGCAGGTGGTAATCAGCAACTCAACTAAGGATGCAAGAGCGAGCGAAGTGAGCTCAGGACTTGGGGCACCCGGACTCGGAATCTTGCAAACAGAAATAGGAGACACGCGAAGCGGGCCTCCGTCGAGCCACCTTAGTAGGTGGTTATCAGCAACTTGACTAAAATGCAAGAGTGAGCGAAGTGAGCTCAGGACTTGGGGCACCCGGACTCGGAACCTTGCAAACAGAAATAGGAGCCACGCGAAGCGGGGCTCCGTCGAGCCACCTTAGCAGGTGGTAATTTCAGCAACTAACTAAGGATGCAAGAGCGAGCGAAGTGAGCTCAGGACTTGGGGCACCCGGACTCGGAATCTTGCAAACAGAAATAGGAGACACGCGAAGCGGGCCTCCGTCGAGCCACCTTAGTAGGTGGTTATCAGCAACTTGACTAAGGATGCAAGAGTGAGCGAAGTGAGCTCAGGACTTGGGGCACCCGGACTCGGAACCTTGCAAACAGAAATAGGAGACACGCGAAGCGGGCCTCCGTCGAGCCACCTTAGTAGGTGGTAATCAGCGACAACTAAGGGTGCAACAGTGAGCGAAGTGAGCTCAGGACTTGGGGCACCCGGACTCGGAATCTTGCAAACAGAAATAGGAGCACGCGAAGCGGGGCTCCGTCGAGCCACCTTAGCAGGTGGTAATCAGCAACTCAAGCAAGGATGCAAGAGCGAGCGAAGTGAGCTCAGGACTTGGGGCACCCGGACTCGGAACCTTGCAAACAGAAATAGGAGACATCGCGAAGCGGGCCTCCGTCGAGCCACCTTAGTAGGTGGTAATCAGCAACTTGACTAAGGATGCAAGAGTGAGCGAAGCGAGCTCAGGACTTGGGGCACCCGGACTCGGAACCTTGCAAACAGAAATAGGAGCCACGCGAAGCGGGGCTCCGTCGAGCCACCTTAGCAGGTGGTAATCAGCAACTCAACTAAGGATACAAGAGCGAGCGAAGTGAGCTCAGGACTTGGTATTAGGATGTTTGAACCATTCGGAATTATGAAAATCGGTATTTTGAAATTCATGATATCTTAGTGTACCCGTAAATAGCTGATTTTTTTTTTTTAAAGGGCCAGATTATTTCTAAATTGCACATTTATTTACTACAAAGAAATATGATGAAAATGAAGTTTAATCTGACAGGCCTAAACCTGAAAGCCATGGGTTCAATCACTAAAAATATTAAAAAACATTAATAGCAGGGTTATCATCCATAATTGCTATTAACTGGCTACTAACTGCTCTTAATTGCTATTAATCGATTAATAGCCAAATGATATTAACCGGATTATTATCATTGCCCATCTCTAGTCAGGTTCACACTTTCATAATTAAGTTTGAAAAATTACCTCTTTGTTACTTATGAGAAGCTCCACATTTTAGCATTGAGTTAGCTTATTTCTGAGGATGAATATGAAAATTAATGTCAGGATTTTCTCATAACCACTGTCGACCCATAAGTAACACAGACAAATGGTACATTGTTCTAACTCAGTCCAAGCACGCTATTCTGGTGCGAGTTTCCGTAGTTTGTGAGTAGTAGTAAACGCTATAATAGCGTGTGTACATCATCGTAGCCCGCACTAATCTCAGGGTACTCCAAACGCGAGCAATTTCGCGATCCAAGCGACTGGGGCTCCGAGCGACCTCGCCCCTTGCTAACTTAGTGCCACTTGTCTGCGCCTCTCCGGTGCCGCAGGGCTGCACACCGATCCCTTTTGAATCCATACTTATGGTGTGGTCCGATTGAAGCAATAAAAACCAGAAAATTCTCAAGTGACTGGAAATAATAATTATGTTCCTTTAAATACTACAAATAGCCTTATTTGAATATGAAAGCCTTATGTTAAAGCTTTTAAAACTCTAAATTCAGGTTTGATTGCAGACCCAATTACGAAAGGCCCAAACAGAAAGGGCGAGCCCAATTTCATATTTGGCCCAGTTATCGGGCATGATATCTAATGGCGGACATTCCGAGGATGTCATTATACTATATTATACGCAGGACCCTCATTTTGACCCAAAAGGACCATTCACTTGGGAGACAAAACACTATACAGTCATTAAAATCTAGGACTCCACTTACTAAAGCCTAAATCACGACCACCCCTAACCCTAAGTCAAGCGTCGGCACTGTTCGGACCCTCTCGTCGGTACTCGGGCCCACTCGGCATTATTCGGGAACTAAACAGAACCTATCAGAACTAATTGGCGGCGGAACGTAGCGAGCCCGCAGATTGGGGACTTCATAAGATTAGCAATGCTCTTGGGGGTACTACCAGGACAAAATTGAGAACCTCTCTGATGTATTTTAAGGCTTCAATGGATACATATGAGGGGAAATGTCCAGGATCACCGCAAAAGAAACTTAGTAGCGAAACAGTTAAGTTTTGCGAAGAAACAACTGCCAAACAAAAATAATAAGCATGACTGCGAAAGTAGCATCGATTTGTCAAAGTCAAACATTCATATTTCTTGAACACGCTTTCAAAGTGTTATCAAAGACGAGTGAAAGTTACGTAAGCGAACACGTACTTACAAAAGAAATCGCGATACATCGACATTTAACAAATGATACGCGGTCCTCGAGCCGCCCTCTACAAATCGCTTCACAATTGATCCCGCCTCACATTGGCTAATCCGATATCAGTAAAAGTAAATTCAACTCGCACATCAATAACCATTTTGACAGTTAAGCCGCCATTTACATTTGGCGCGTAACGTTCAAAAGTGGAATCCAAGCGAAAATCGCGCAGTCAGAGGTCGCGTTCGAAACAAAAAAGCTTCCTTGTACCGAGGGCGCGCAAACATCGAAACTGCATCGAGAATCCCCTTTTAAACCCCTTATATTGCAGCTTTAATCTCGCTGTGGAAACTTTTCGCCGTAACTAACGCAGCGATGGAATGGGAGGTGGAATTTCGCTCTTCTAACGTTGGAACTGGGGCGGTACTGTAGATCAACTTCCGAGCCATTTATTCACAAATCGAGTTATTGCACCTCTCGCAGATCGCTTTACATAGGTCATTTGTGGAAATTACACGTCGCCGCAACTTTGCGTATTCTGTTCAAGATTAATGAATAAGCTGGTAGGAGGTAGCTACCTTCTTTTTTTCAAAGATTAAGGTGATGGGTCAATAAAAATACGCTTTTTATTTTTTACTTTTCTTCGTACGTATATGGACTACAGATCTTAAAACTTGGAATATAGTAATTGACTATATGATATAAATTCTCACAAAGTTGAAAACACGATTCATTGAAATTTTCTCGATACAAAAAAAATGCAAAGTTAGGTCTATATTTTTTCTTTTTTGGACTTTATGGCATAACTACTATGAGTTATGGAAAAGATGTTACTTTAAATTGTAGAGAATACCACTATCTAAATTCTGTAAAGACAGTTTTTCAATTAATAACAATTTTAATTCATAAAAAGACGTCAATATGTTTGGGCACATACGCCGTTTTATTCTGAGCACACATTCACTATCGTCCTCTCATCTTTTGCCTTTTACAAGTAGTGTCATCACTTTCGTTCCTTGACGAATCAGTCAGCCAGCGTGGCTCTTACAGGTTAGACCTGTGACACGTATTTTTTTCAGATCGCGGCTGTCAGATTTTCGTAATAATAAAATTGGTAATGGATAAAAAGATCGAGAAAATACAAACGAATGATACGTAGGCTTATAGATTATTCAAAACTATGTTTCGATGTGTTCAATGGGACGTGATTGTAAACGGACATGACTGTAAATAAGTCACGTAAACTTTCATTTTTTCAATAACAAATTATTTTCATTAATAAATCAAGAATAAAATAAACCAAACTTACTGAAAATCATCGCAGGAAATTCCTGACGACCCTTACAGAGCAAACAAGGGAAATGTTAGAATACGTATGATTCTATACATTACGAATTGTTCCTATCAATATAATAAATTACTCACAGTGATATTATATCAATGCTATCGTGATATCGTACTATTGTTGTCGGATGGTTCCTCTGTGTCCATCCCCCTCCCATCTAATATTTATGCATCTAAATACAATTTCACATGAACTAATGATAAATGCTCTGATTTGCAGTCAACAATTTGAGATAGTATGTAACTGAAAACAACTTCTAATCGTATCAAACTGCGATATAGGATAAGAAGCACTTCACTTTTATTATTATTTATTTAGTTTCGTCACAGATTTTGAACAATTTCGAAGAAACAGGAATAAAATAAATTAAATGAAAACTGCTGTTGTCATTTTGAATACTTCAAAATTACTTGTCAACTACAAATAAGGCATAGCACCCACCACCCTGAGGCGCAATGTTGAACCGACCATTTGGGCGTTTAAAACCGGTTTTTTGAACCAATTCCAAATGGTCCACATTGCATGATTTAAATATCGCCTATAGTATAATGCTGCGACTATGATGAAAAATCGGTGGTCATTGCTGTCTCACCGCGTGTTCGGTACAAGTTGCTTCTCGCTCTATTGATTGCTTTGGAGTATAAAAGATCAGTACTGGGCTCATGCTTTTGGAGTCGATAGATAATATCTCTAAAGGTTTCATTTATCAGAAAAGTGATATTAAAACCTTGTCCCAAAAAAATACTGTGGATAAGATATTATAGAATGAAGATTTATTTATAAAGAGGTTCTGACATTAAACTGTTCTACTATACCTGTACCTCATATGAGTAAAAAACTACTAAATCCACGCCGCTGCTCGACTAATGTCCATTTTACGCGGCGCTTGTGTCTGTCATTACATCGAAATGCATCAAAAATTAATACAAACACCAGATGGTGGAGGACAGGGCGTCAAGCATCCTTAGCTTTCCACTCTCGAACATATAAAGATATCACGCAACCAGCTTTGTGAACGCACGACAGTAAAAGGAGCGTGTGTTTGGGGCTTTATTTAGCGTGTTAAAATAATCGAATGAGTCCTCCTACCCAGAGCAGGGCGGGAGGGACTGTCAGACTCGGAATACTTACTAAAATCTACGATTTATTTCAATAGCCTTTTACGTTCTGGGGTCACGGTATTGTATTCGTTTGTCCGCGACCCAGGTAGACCCTCTAAGGGGGAGCCCCGTTATTGTGCTGTCACATTTTCCGGCGCGCGTGGAACACAACTCACACGCCCATACCCGTGCGCGCGTGTGTTTGGGGCTTAACGATAATTGGGTATTGTCACTTTCGTAAGGTATGCCAATTATCATTAATTTTCTACCAAAATAGTAGTTTTGTTCGTAATCTCGGGACATCAAAATGTTATAAAATAAATTTAAGACTGTGAATGATAAAAATATTCACAAAATATTAATCCACATCAATAAAGATTTCTATCATTTTGTTTTGGTAAATGTTTCGACATCCTTATATTAAAATATTTCTACTAGAGTAATACATGTATTTTGCGTAAAGGGAACACTTTATGAAATGTCGAAGTTGACGAAATGAAATACATAAAACTTTGGATTGCGTTAATTTTGCGATACTGGCGCCTGCTGGTGGCGATGCATTTTAAATATTAATTTATAGTAGAGGCTTTTGACCCTCAAGTCACTGTAAATTTGAGTAGTGGACCTTTACAACTTGGCTGGAACGATGTCGAGAACAACTTTTCCGACTCATCAAACGATGCTTTCGCTTTGCCGTACGCCCTTAATGCATTGTTTCCGTGAAAGAAGCTCACGTTTTCTTAATTTCCTCCTTCAAAGCGGTGCATAAGCCTTAATTTATGACATAGCGTGGCGAAGATAAATTCGCTGTTGTTTATCACGGCGAGCTTTAACAAACAGAGCTTTACGGCTATGCAGTTTCACGTTTATTCACATCAAAATGTCGTAATATATTTTGAATTTAAACCCTTGTCCCATTAGGGCGTCTGTTTGCAGAATTTCACAAAGGCAAATCTAGTTATAAGTGTAACGCCGCGCGTCCAAACACTGTTATCCGTTTATTTCGCTACGTACTGTTGCCGCATATCGCAAATTAAATAACGTGTTTCGACTATGAATAATAGCCCGGCGCGGCCTCAGAACGCGCCCCTTACCATGTTACAATTTAAAATTTAAAGTAACAACTATTTTATTGTTTATGGTTGAGAACGCACGAGTACTTTGTTATTTGGAACTTATATATACTCGTATTTTGCATTTGCATACTCTCCTATGTCCAACTGTGGACTGCTTTACGCCAATGATGATGATACATATTATGTTACTAGAAGTACACTTTAAGGCTTAACTGATGTATGATTTACTCGCTGAATTATGTTTTGGACATTTATTATATCATTTATTTATTACCTATCCTTTTCATGTCTTCCCTATAGCAGCAGCTACAATAGGAATATTATCCAGAATAAGCCTTTTTTTACAGTTAAAAAAGGTTTACAACTCAAGCAGCAAGTCTGCTGAAAGCTACAGGTAATATGAAAAGGGCACAACCCAATATTTATGAGCCAGTGACCAGCCAACACAATGGTAGGCAGTCACAAATAAAAACAAAATCTCATAATGCCTCACTGAAGCAAAACGTCAATTAATAAACTCCAAACTCTGCTCAAAGTGGGCCACGAACAAAACCTTTACATGAAACTGAGCGACAACGTAATTATGGAACAGCTTGTTATCATAAGAGAAAACAAGCTATAACAAAAATACATCAACTTATTCCTCCCCTATAAGGCCAGTTACACAATTTTCGCGTATCATACCTGAGCCGTAGTTTCATAATCATTATTAAAATTCCCATCGCGGGGCGGGGTTCGATTCTCGAATATCGTGCGGCGGCCTTATTATATTCGATCTCGCAACGCACGCGAACATTTTGACGTACTAATTGCAGGCGGGGTTGTTAGATACGGCGTCACGGCATACGGTGTAAAGGGGGCTTATTATGAGAGCACGGCAACCATTTTCAAACAGAATAAGGATTTAAGGGCCAAATATTTTGGGGCATTGTTGTTTAAGGAATGTAAGTAACAATGTTGTGAGTTTTAGGCTGTGATGTCGCGTTAATTTGTAAGTGTTGATGCTGTAATGTGTACCTGCGTTACACGCATGTATAAGTAATTATGTAGGTATGTTTTTGTGTATGTTTTGTTTGAGTAACGTGTTGGGCCATGATATAATATGGAGTAATGTTTGTCTTTACACTGTTTTACACTTTTGAGGTGAGGTTGACATTGTTATAGCTTAAAGTCACGCAAGACAGTGACACATTGCTCAGTCTCTCGCTATGTTTGCGTGGAAATTGCGCAATTTAAGCTGTGCGACATATTTAATATTTCGAACACTAAAATAATAGGCGTCCTCCTTACTAAACTTCTGTCTTATGATTCTAATAATATACATGCATAATTAACACAATGCTTCAAGAATGTGATTAACTTAACCCCTTCCCTGTCCAATGAATCACATGTGATCCATGACTATTGTTTAAGTATTGTGTCTGCTGCGCGGACAGTGAAAGTGTTAAAAATAAAAACCGGTATCGCGAAATGCAAAAATTAATCTAAAATTATAATTGCATCGTACCTTTGCACCAATAGAATACGACAGCTGGCACATGTAACCAGCGATATCCTCATTGACATTATTTATTCGTATTCGTACTTCTCGTTGCCGTACTTATTCACTTCATTTGCAACCGGTGCACGCGATTGGCGCGAATTTTTACGATTATATTTTAAATTTTGAACGTAAAATTGGAACGTCTGACGCTTGGAACGACTTTCCGTTAATAGGCTGTAAGAAATTGCGCTCAACTTTACTAAATAGGTTTTACTAACTCTTTTTTTGAGCTTTTAAACTTTATGAGATTCTGTGGAAGTTGGTACAGTTAAAAGTGGAATTATTTTCTACGATTCCAATTTTGAATTAAATTCCGGCTAAGCAAACAAACTTTCTCATTTTAAATATTAATTTATAGTAGAGGCTTTTGACCCTCAAGTCACTGTAAAGTGTTTGAGTAGTAGTCTTTCACGACCAGACCTAAAATTAATAAACTTTTGTTGACCTTTACAACTTGGCTGGAACGATGGCGAGAACGGGTAAAATAACTACGAACTCATATTTTACTTTTTGTACAATCCTAGAGCAGCGTGAAAGACCTACCACACTCATGTTTCATTCTATATTTAAATTCTCTGATGACACGCTTGTCGTTATCATGAAAAACCGTGTCTGGCAACCCTTTGCTTATTATTTTTATTTGCATAGGCACCCTGTGCGATATATAATTCATTTTCACTACAACCTACTTGCTTGCGTGACGTCTCAACTACTTTTTTTTTAATGTTCGTAAATAAAAAAGGTCGGACCACATTCGTCCTACTTGAACACGCAAGAGACGTAATGTTTCAATTTTTTTCTACTCTGATGTTATCTCTGTAAACAAAAACTATTTTATATTTATATCTTTGTTGTTGGGTTCTACTTTCGTTATTAATTTTAAGGGCAATTTAACCTTTGATAACTTGAAGGGCAGATGGTATCGTTTCAATTTAATTTGGATAATGAAACGCGGTTTTGTCAAAAAAATAAGGGCTTTCAAATTTTTGTGGTCAACATTTTATCATTAGGTACAGATAGGTAGTTTAAAAATGAAAAAATAAATCCACTTACACAACAATAAACCGTATAATTTACTTCCCATTCAACTTAAAATAACCATTTATACTCATCAAATTATTACGGAATAATTTATTCGCGCCATTACCCGAACACAAAATGGCGGCCCATATTCATATGAGGCGTGATTTGCAACATTGGCTCTGATTATACCATCAACATCATGACAGCTGTTCTATCAATCATTTTCTATCAGCTCTCATGGAATCAATTACGAACGCAACTGTTGCACAACCACTGTCCTACAAAATATAATTGGTTTAATTTAACGAACAAAATCATGTGTCACTTCAATATGTCACATTCCGTTTTGTTGTGTTAGAAAGTTATTGATTTTCTATTTCTATGACTCGCAATTTCAAGATTAATGTATGATAAGTCCAAATCAAATAAGTGAATTATTCGTTAAAAATAAATTGAATGATTTGGATTTTGCTAACTCCAGTCATTAATCTTTTCGAGCTCTAAAAAGTTCAGTAAAAGCCAATCTTTCTTTTATTTATCTTAATTAAACTATTTCAGATACATACTCAAAGAAGTTACGGTATTTTTAACTAAGATAGAAGAATCAGCTGGCAAGGTAATCACCATAAAGGTGCCACTACCTACACTAAATATTTTAATTAACTTTTGAAATGCATCTCAACTCCAGCATTAAAACTTTACAACTTCTACCGTAAACAGCATCATCGTTATGACGCAAGACTACATCATTAGTGGCCAGTATTATTTGACATTTCACGGCAAAGAGGCAAACGTCAAACTAACGTCAAATTCAGTACATTCAAATTTAGTTCCATATTCCGCCGCTTTGCCAAGAAATACGGTTCGCTGTATATGACGTGAAATCTAACAAGGAATATGTGTTTTATCGCTCACATAGATCAAACTAATGACCTCAGCCTGCGGATGACCGCGTTCCTTATATTGCGACATTTCGACGCTCGTAACCGATGGCCGATGGCGTACTGATAATAAATGCAAGTTTTATAAGGCTTTTTATCGCAACGGAACGGAATTTATGCGTTCACAGCGGTTTAACTGTTCCCACGGCGATGCTTTATCGCGTCGAATGCTTTTTTAATTTGCCCATAAAGTATTTGCTTTGATGATACTTTCAATTAATATTTTTATGCGTTTTAAATATTTAGATGGTGAGGTTCATAATTTTCCGCTAAAACAAGAATATATTTTCGAATATTAAGGTTTAATGTGAATTAATACCCGTTATGATAATTTTCTTCGGTTTCGACGCTTAGCTTCATTTCACAGTCCAGTACATTTGCATTACCGCAAAACGTATGCTCCAAATTCAAATGCAAACTAGAGGAGCACCGTAATCAATCATGCCATCGATACTCGACTAAACTTATCCGATTACACACATAGTGCATAAACCACGGGCCCAAAATTCTGTTCGCAGTTAAACAGAGCTATGTCTGTGTTGCTCGTCAGTACGAACTACGGAAGCGAACAGTGGAAGCGGGCAGTGCATTTGGCCGCGAATTCGGAAAAGTTATTCGGCGAACGCGCCGTAGCCGGTCACTCGCGTATTGTTCCCGACGCGCCGTCCGCATCGTCTACTGAGCTCGGTTCCGTTCTGTGCCACATAAAGAACCCCCCCTTTATTGCTCGCTGCTCGTGTGTGTGTAATCTATGCGTACTAAACCCAGAGCAAGAAAACTAATTCGAACATAAAGATCGTGCCGTTTTTGCTTGGAGTGCGCTGTGAAATTTTCATTTTGTTTCTGTAGGTAATAGGTGGAGTAATAAGCGGTGCTTGTTTATGGTCAATGAACTATCAGATAAAGTGTTCATTGTTTGAACAAAGATCTATGTTTAGAAATGTTAGCACACACAAATACTTATATTATAGTGCAACACCAAGTTACGTTGCTGTTAGCTAGTTTCTCCAACAGCACAGAGAACAATTACATTTAAGCTAGACCCATGTTTTCAGGTGCGTTAACGGCAGTTAAAATAAGCATAAAGTTGTTTCCCCGACAGCCGGATGCGGCGGCCATTCCGCGCGAATCTTGTTAAATTATTTGTACAAAATGGCGGCCAGTGACCGTCACTTACGTTTTGTTCTGCAAACCGTCCAGAAGCACGGTGTGTGAACATTATGGCGATATAAAACCGCTAATTGTTCTCGTTAAATGCACGCTTTTTCGCAATAAAAATACTCATATAACAGAGAAAATAAACCAGAACTATAGCTGAATATTAAACTGCGGACGTAATTTAATTCGCAATAATTTCATTTGTTATAATTTCCCTCCATAATCGTTTTAGCACTTACACCGGTATTCAGTAATAACAGCATTATTTGTGAGTACAGCGCTCGGTGGGAATCGTAATTAGATGATTACAAGTACGACGTTGAATTAAAGCTTCAGTGAAGCGATTAATCCAAATTATCAACACTGGATGCTAGGAGCGTTTCAGTAAAATATTTCGATGTACCGCTTCGCTCTACATCTCTTTATTCCATGTTTTGACATGTCGAGATAAGGCCTAATTAAAAACAACAAGCGGAGCGCCGCGGCCGTAACAAATATAATAAATTAACTCCACGTATCGTAATCGATCGTGTGTAGCATCGAGATGTTGACTTTTCAATTAAGTCGACTGCCGATCTTGTGCCGACAACCGTACGATTAATCAATCGTGGTCGGACGAATCGGGTCCGTACGGCCGTACCATGGGACGCGCCAAAATTATCACGAATTAATGGACCCCGGGCTGGACGGGGAACTGTGCTCACTCATGTTTTATTTACTCGTCTCGTACCGGAATAGAAATAGCCAGGGGATGGACCTCATTTACCTATTAGAGCAGTATCGATTTGTCTCCAGTACAATGTTACTGGACGCTCCATTGTTTCTCTTTACTGTCTATGAAATGTATTTAAAAATATAGCTTCTATTCAATGCAATATCTTTAACGAGAAAAAACAATTTTCATAACAAAACAGGAGTCTATGAGGATCTTTCAAATCTTATAAGTTAACTTTATCAATTAATTTTAGAACCTCTTTTTTTTATTGCGTGTCAGGTTCTAAAAAAATGTCTCAAAAATAATCTGTAATGTTTATTTGTCATAATTACTCGAGTTTATTCGTTAATAATCGAGTTTAAAATCGATAATTTACCCGAGTTCAATATTTTAATCGAGTTCTTTCGATATTCAAATAGTGAGTTCAGTACTCGTAGTTGGTCGCTATCTATCGGGCCGAACATTTCGATTCGATACCCAATAGTCTATGCACGAAGTAATTACTTTTAACATCAATCTTGACCTCGTTTCATTTGTGTTACGATTTAAAAAACAATATTGTATTGAACGCTTTGAAATTCTACTTGAATGTTTTTAATTTGTAAACATTTGAGTTGATTGTTTTGAACAGAGTAAATAAGTTGATCATGAGTGAACAAAGGCCGTGAAGATTAGCTTCGATTAATAGTCGATCAACTTCAGGCTTATTGGTTTATTTTAGACAGGTTCATTGTAACACAAAATAATTTCTGTTAGATTAGGATTTTATAGTTTAATGAGCAAATCTTGAAATTGTATTTTTAAACAAAATCTTACTTCAAAACAAAAATTAGTTTGGTTTCATTCACAACTGGATTTTACTCTCTGATTGGAAAGGAATGATATTTATTTATGCAAATAAGTTTAAAAGTACACTTTTACGTGTTTTTTTAGGCTGGTGTTTTGTATCTGACTTCTCTGAGAATAAAATCCGAAACAAACTAAGAAGTCTCCGTCTCTTTTAATGTCCAGAGTTCCAGACATTGTATTGGTAACCATGGCCCCGCATTGTAAAGGGCTATTGAAAGACACCGTAGATTTTAGTCAGTACAAGTCTGTCTAGTCCCGTCCTGCCCTGGATACTAAGACTCATTTGATGATTTTGTCACATAAAAATGACATTGTATTGGTCAAAGTCTAACGAGGATCATCCAGGTTAATGTCTGAGGTGGGCTTTTGAAGAAAGAACGACACAGATTTGAGAGGACCAGTCTAGTCGCATTTGTCAGTGATCGTGTAGCTCGACTCACAAGTCGAGGAGCTTATGCTAATCTCCATGTTACCAGCATCACCTAGAGCACACAAAGTCAACCTTATCGAATTACACAGGCTAAACCAAAGTCATGTCTCTGGATCCTTTCACCCCTCACCCCAAACCTCGTGCTCGTCTATAACCCATATATATACATATGATTTGGGACTCCCAGTTTAATAGTTGCGGTCTTCGTCGGATTGTCGGTCGCATCGCACGACAGTTTGCGGCGCCCGGGCCCCAATTAGATTAAATCTAGATGCATACAAACCTAGCCATTACAGTAACGGATCGGAACAATGACGGAGTTTCGACAAACTAATTGTTTCGATAGTTATTCGGGAAGTAATAAACTTGGAATGGTTCGATTGTCGGTTGTGTAGGTATTTTGGTTTGAGTAGTAGTTGTAACATGCCTGTTAGTGAGTAATTTGGTCAATCTCTTTCTATAAGTATAATCAGCTGTGTTTCTGGGTCTTTTCTCCTTCTTTTTTTTTAGTTCAGTCAATGTTTCCAAAAGGGTGAAAGAAAGAAAACTGTCATTAAATATCAGTTTGATTTCTCATGAAACTATTTCAACACGCAATTTTACGAAAAATAAGTCAAACAATGTACAATAAATAATTGATGTCACAAGAAAAGAAGTTGCGTAGCGAAACTAAATCGCGTAGCGTACTATCAAGTGCTACGCCGCGTAGCAAGCGTAGTCAATCATCTTGACAGCTACGACGTAGCAACAATACTATTCTTTCATTGTCTTCATACATTGTTTGTTACGCAAACAAATAAAACTCATATGTCTTTAGAGGTAGGACAGATAATGCTATAACCACACCCCATCTGCAGTCAAGGGAGAAATTACCCCTAGAGTAGTCAGCAGAAACACCTGTGATCTTGTGTAACATCTTACTGCTGACATCATCAATCTAACAGACAAGTGTAGCGTATTTCCCCCTTGACGGCCAGCGATAGAAAGCCACAGACGAAAGCGTGGTGTTTCAATTAATATTAAAGTACACGACTGTTCGTATATATTAACGTAATATTAACAAAAAAAAATTGGTGCAACCGTTTTCGAGGTTTAGCGAGACTAACGAACATTAAGTTGTTTTTTTTTTATATTATAGATAGATAAAGAGATAAATAAGTAGGATACTCAAAAATACCAAAAGAAAAACCTTTACTGCCTTTAGTCTTAAAATACTCGTAGCTGATATAGAAGTATACTTCCATAAGGTCAAATTAGGCCATACTTAGTCAAAGTAATCTATGATACATAAACAAAACTTATTATAATTGAAAACCACAAGTTATGTCAGATCGGGAACACAGCACAGCGGGCTTGAAACATGCGCATGATTACTTTAAAACCTGCTGGCTTGGTATGACCTCTAGCCTTCTTAATGATTACAACACGATTACGATTACGGTATGGACGCTACTTAATGGGATTCATTTCATTTCTCCGTTTTGTCAGCCTATCTGAGGCTCTAGCATAAATTCTACGTATTCCACTTACGAAATAAATTGTATAGAAAATGAAAAAGCGCCTGTGTTACTAGACTCCTCTCATCATCATCATCATCATCATCATCATCATTTCAGCCTATTGCAGTCCACTACTGGACATAAGCCTCTCCCAGGGAGCGCCACTCATCTCAGCGCACGATCTCCTGCTTTTTCCATCCAGCCACTGCCAGCCATCTTCTTTAGGTCATCGGTCCATTTTGCCGGGGGCATTCCCCCCTACGCTTGCCTACACGTGGTCTCCATTTGAGAAGCTTCCTACTTTACGTGGTTCTGCGGCAGACATGACCAGCTCATTACTACTTCAGCTTGCTACAGATTTAGACAATATCTGTAACTTTGGTCTTATGCCGTAAGAGCGCATTCCGGATTCTATCCTAAGGATAGAATCCGGAATGCGCTCTTACGGCATAAGACTGAAACATTGAAACTTTCTTTGCAACACCTCTCAATCTTCCATCCTACCGGCTGCGCCATGTAACAGTATCATCCTACTACAAAAACTTAAATATCTGTTAATATAAACAATTGTCTAAAAAAAGTGTGACTGCAAAACGGATTAGTCAACGTCATAATCTGTCATTTTTTTTTACAAGTGTGTTAACAGAAGTTTTAAAGTTTTTGTGATACCACTGTAAATGTTGAGTTTATTTCACCAGACCATAGAGTACTCACATTATACATTAATGACAATCAGTCATCATCATCATATCAGCTATAGGACGTCTACTGCTGAACATAGGCCTCCCTTATTTCCTTCATGTCATCAGTGCCATATCATATTTCTGTGCAAGATTTCTCTCAGCATTAATACTTAAACTTCTCTCGCTTCCTCTGCGTCACACCTAGGCATCTAGGTCATTTTAATTGCTAAAATAAAATATGCAATGTAAGTGCTGAACTTATGTAGTTAAAAAGTGCGCAAGCTGTAGTAAAATGTCCATACACACGACCAAACTCATTCCAAATGCATACAATCTCGAACGAATATAAAAATAAATATTTTTATCACTTCGATCGCAAAGGGAATGCATAAAAGAAACTCATCTACATATAAAAAATCATCTGATGCACATTGATAATCACGTACAGGTTTTATCAACGATTTTTATGAACTCTTTTTATTACTTTCATAGATTGTGGACACTAGAATTTGAATACAAGAATATAAATACTACCTCATTATGTTTAATCTTGTAAAATCACAATCAAATCGCTAAATCTCCAATCTTATCCCGACAAAACTCCACAAATTCCAAGTCGCTAATATGTTCTCGCGTCGACGTAATTTAAAAGTATTAGAACCTTGGGAACTTTTACACGTTAAGATTTTTTAATATAAGCAGTCTAAAATGAACCTTATCGTCTTTGCTATAAAGTTGGGTCGCTGTTTATATGCAAAGTGCATTCCGTTAGAGTCAGAACATAATCGGATCAGGGCAATAAATCGCCTGGACGGTACTACTTGTGTTTTGGTTGTTCAGAAATTGTTCACACAACATTATTCATTATCAAACGTGAATCTAAGCAATTATTACGTTTCCAACGTGTTTGTTGTGTGATTACTATCTGTGTTTTATTAATACTTTGGGAAAAAGAAAATGTAAAATGTTCTGGGGATTTAGAAAATGTTTTAAAAACATTTCTGTTCGTGGAAAATAGAATTGGAATGTTTTACTGCATTCTTTCTTGCTACAACATTTTTACCTCGCAAACGGTAGATAATATTTAATTAAAAGCTTCAAGTTTTGTTAGATATTATGAGGAAATACTCAGTCTTACCTAGAGTAAATGTAGGTCAATTATAATTGTCAAAGATTTGAAATGGCAAACGTCGACCGTAGTTTTACATTATTTGTCAATAATGCTTTTCTTTTTATACTAGAGTCTTACTCTGGCAATCAATAAATAGCTTAAATAGCTCTTAAGCTATTTAAGCTATTTATTGATTGCCAAGAAAAACATTTAATAAATATTCAAACAAATGGCCAACGCTATTTAAAATATAAACAAACAAACATATATTTCAATAATCCGTCCAGAAATGGCTAACATTACTCATAAGTAAATAGCCCCATGAAAACAAGCAATACCCAATAACTTTGAACCCAAATAAGTAAAACTATGCCGTCTATTAATTTCAATTTCAATACAATCCCAATAAACAGTAGTGAATAAATATCCCTTGTCCCAAACAGGGAGATAAATGGCCGTTTCGGACCATAGACTATACTAGCAATTGGCCTTAGCGAGGGTCAACAAATGCCAGATCCCGGGACCTATGAATCACGTGAACTGGGTGCATGGATCACGGTTTTTGTGCTGTGGGTAATTAGGAATCTAGGGATATTGATCAAAAACACATATAGCGTAATTCTGAGGTCTTTCTATTGTGGTAAAATCATCTAATGTGTCCTATCCAGGACGGGACGGGAGGGATTGTAAGACTCGTTCTTTCTAAAATCCACTATGTTCCTTCAATAACATTTTGCGTTCCAGGCTCACGGTAACCTGATAACACATATCTCTCTAAGACATATTATAAATTAGAAGATTATATTCAAGATTCTGGAGGTCTTATTCAAAGATTACCGTATAAAGTTATTTACTGTACACCCAAACTTTTTTACACATAAAAACGTTAACGCCTCTAATGTACGAAAAGGGAACAGTATGGAGTTTCTTTTTTTGTATACAACCTACCTTAGCGAAGGTATCAATTCTCATTTCTACATATAGGTAGATAAAATCTGACAATCACCATCTCATACAGGTTTAATCAACGATTTCCATGAACTCTAACTTTCGCAGATTGTGGACATGCATTTTTTTAAGTCTAAGCAATTGCCTTACAGAATATTAAGCCAGATATTACGTTCACTAAGGCTTAAACAAAAAGAGGAAAAGAGTCCAAAACCACTTACGAAACTTGGAAACAGGATACAGAGAAGAAAATTAGAAAAAAAAGGAAAAACAAACAAAGAAAAATAATTTTGGCCGTTTAGAAGGTAAAAGGAAAACATCCCTTCAAAATTACTATTCTTAAATGAATACGCAGTACATGGATAGAATAGAGTATTTAGAATTATTTTATTAATTAGCAAAAAGTAAAGTAAAGTAACCGCTTCACCTATATCCTTGCTTATCTTGGAAATATGAAAGTATGTTTGCTTGCTTGTTTGTAACTATTTCATGCCTAAACCACAGAACTGGTCATCCTGAAATGAAAGAAAGAAACGTTTATTTGACTAACCAACAGGCACACAAAACATAAAAATGATTTGAAAAAATAAATAAAATTATCTAAACAATGATAAAAAAAAACTTATGCACCATCAGGTATACTATGTAGAAACAGACGTAGGGTACGTTTCATCCAGAAAAAAACAAATAATAACAATCATATCATAATACATGATGCCACATTGTGCCACACAACTGAACAAAAAAAAACGCTTTCTAAATGAACGCAAGCAAAACCGCCAGCAAAAGCTAGTTCAACAATATTAACCTTCAGAACAACGCGAAGTGTTAATACAGGGTGTTCATCATCCACGCCCAGCAAAAATACAGGCGGCCCTTATCGAGGGACGACAAATGGTCCTCCGAGCCGCCATGAATTACACCAACTACTGACATTTGTCACACTACCACGTCATAAGCGCGGCTCTGACCTTACAGCCTTCAAAACTTGAATTATTGGGCTATTGAAAACGGGGGCGCAGAAATCTTTTAATTCGGGTAAAGGTGTGAATTTTGTTAAGTGATTTTGGCGCTATGAAAGAGGTTTTAAAAAGAATCGATAATGAACTTTATTTTTTTTTAAAGCAAGTAGTAGACTAGCAACTTTTCCTGAACGTGGGTGTGTTTAGCAACATTATAACTCATTTATATGAAAGAGTGTAAAGAAAGTAATGCGAAATGATGTGTCTCTACGTCTTGTCCACTTTAGTGGTGAACTAGTTGCATCATTTCGCATTACTGCATGCATAGGTAACGTTTTGAGAGACTTTTAAGACTCTATCACTGAGTTGCCTGTCTCACCAAATAATCTCCCTTTACCCTACACCCATTTACTGTACCTATGTTAATTCATTTTGAGAGTAACACATAAGTAATCAAAATGTAAACATACTTAGTGAGAAAATGTTTGTTCGTTCAAGACGAATCATAACCATCTAAAGACCAAAATGTACCCAGTTTAATTGCTTCATGTCCACCAATGTATACATATGAAGTCCCCCAGTAAATCTCCGGCTATCCTATTAAGATAATAATCAGCAATTCGCAAACATCGACCACGGTCCCTAAGGCCCCCATAACTAATCCCAGAGGATTTAAATCGTACATTTTTGGTAGGATTAATTAGAATTCCTCTGGCACAGTTTGTGATACGGGATTATCCTGTACCGCTAAACGTTGTCATAACCGTTAGCCAGGGTCTCTGCTTACCCTTTATGTGTAATTTCCAGACCCCATATCTACGTCGGCCTAGGAAATTATGTTACACTCACTGGAATATGGGATTAAATAGTTTAGAATACGAAAATTGTCTATACTGATATTGTAGAGATGTAAGTTTGGTTGTAGGGAGTTACCCAATTCTAATATTTTCTGGTAGTACCTAAGCTACATTTTTCCGAAGTGCTAAAGACTATAAATTATATTTATAGCTTTATCTTTTATATTAATCTAACTACCTATAAAGTCGAAAAAAGTTTCCATGTGCGGGCGACGATGGGATGCGACGCAGTGGATCGAAGATTAAAGTCCCTTCATACATAAGGCTACGCAAGTTTCTGATACTTTACGACTTCGGCATCAATTGACTCATTACTGTGTACGAACCTCTTTGGATTTTTATTGTGAAAGTCGCCTGGATACCAAAGTCGTAAGGTATCGGAGAGTTGCGTCGACTTGTATACATACATCATCATCATACATCATCAGTCTATAATGTTCCCACTGCTGGGACACAGGCCTCCTCTCTGTGAGAGGGAACGGGCCATAATTCACCACGCGGGCCCAGTGCGGGTTGTACGACTTGTAAACGTAAGGGCTAAAACTACACGCGAATGAACACGCGGGGAGACGCTAGTATTTTTTTTAGCTTGGTAAAATCATCAAATGAGTCCTTCCACCCAGGGCAGGGCGGGAGGGACTGTCAGACTCGCACTGACTGAAATCCACGGTGGCCTTCAATAGCCCTTTGTGTTCCGGGGTCACAGAAATGAGATAAGTCACGCGACCCCAGCAGGCTTTGGCCCTCTAGAGGCCCGCCCGCCATTGAGCTGAAACTCTGTGAGGCGCGCGTGGAACTCAACGTGCCGTCGACCCGGGCATGATCCATCCATGGTCACCACATTCCCGACGCTAGTATTAAATAAAATAATATGTCGTAACCTTGTGGGTTATGTTTGGGACTAGTATTTAGAGAACGAGTATTATGCGGTAATATTTCTGAATATACTACCAAGGTAACCAACATTTCCTCCGTTATAGGCCAGTCATTACTCCTGAGAGGTTAAGCACAGGCATTAGTGCAGGAGCACTAAGTGCTATGTTTTAATAACCTTTTATACGATGGAATACGATTATGGTTTCTGCTTTTACCGAATAACATCAGTTTACTAGCCAAATACCGTAAAAACACTTATACCCATAGCATTACTACTTGCGCTATTACAATCCCAAATTGGTGCTTAACGTATTCTGCCTCAATACAGATACCATGAACGTGTATGTACCAAATAATTATAATGAAGACTGGCATTATTCTCGATATCATTTGCAAGTCATAGTTTTTATGGATATTACATTATGATCTGCGTACACAAGACCTTTTTTTCTGGTCAAAAAGGAACTGTCAGACTCTTAAGCTATTGTCCAACAAACAGACAGGAAACAACAATTATGGAATTTTTTTGATTCCAGTCACATAGAAAAGCGAAAGCGATCCGATAGTCTATGTGACTGGCTTCAAACAATTCCATACATCACAAACAAAAACGCCTCGCTTCGCGTTCGCCACGCCTGTCTTTGACAATAGCTTTAAGGCCCATTTTCACGCTACAATAACTTGCATGCAAGGTTTGACTTCATTGTGATATTGGTTTGATCAATTAATTCAATAACTGGACAGGTCCAATCAAATATGTGTGGTTTTTTCTTCAAAAGACAGTCTCAGACACGAACCCTCATGATCCTCTTATGACATGACCAAAATAATGTCTGGAGTTTAAAACCTCCGAGTTTGTTTCGGTTGTTTCTTCTCAGTAGTCAGGTACGAAACACCGACCTCATCCAGTTTGTAAAAAGAAAGCGTATAAAAGTGTTTATATACCTAATAACCTACTTGCAAAAATAAATATCGTTTCATTCCTTGCATAATTTCATGCAATTTCTTGCATCTTCTAAATGAGGCTTTTCGCTTTACTGTACCCTTATCACGAGTTTTCACTGTTTTACTTTACAGCGTCTTCTCAATATTTACAGCGTTTCTTGTACAGAAAAATGGAACAGCGCCTCTGGTGTGCGAAGAAGGAACTAATTTTTCCTGTTGTATGTTTGTCAATTTGAAAATGTCAAAGTTCCAGGTTACTTTACGTCAGAATACTGAAAACTCATGATAATTTAAGGCCTCTGACTAAAAACCACAATTTTCATAACTTTCACGTACCCTTTTAAGACAGTCTCGTGACCCAAACAAATGATATATGAGGTAATATTAACAGAAAAGGGACAAATTCTACAATAACCTCTGAATTTCAACCCCTGCTAATATATTCATAGGACAATAATCTATATCGGCCACACTGCGCACTTGACTGAACTTAGAGTTACAATCAAAACTTGTCTACCTATAGAGATGGGCAAATAGAGTAGATTATGTTATTATTCGATTGATGGCGTCGATAATAATAAACACTTAATTTATGGATGGTGAGCGATGTCGGTGATGATGATGGTGATGATGGATCAACTGCCGCGCTACGTGTCGCAGGTTCAATACCCAAACGAAAAAATAGTAGTTCCGAATCTGGCTGTTATTATATATGAATTTAAAATACTTGCAAACGCACCAACGACACTGGTTTTATTCCTAGTGTAGTGCAACGTCTCAGCAATAAATCTATTGAAGATTGAATTAAGTTTATTCCGATATTTTTGCAGACGTCTCCACATATCTTTACGACCATGAATATTCAAGCTTTAACACACGCTACGCTCATAAAATAAACAACAATCAATCCAACCGATACGATTTTACTACTTAATAGTATTGCTATCCGTCGAGCTGACTCGGCTAAGTAATCAGCTTGTATATGGTCGAGTTCTCGGTAATCGAATACGCCGATAGAGTGAGTACATCACTACTAAGTCCTAGGGCGTTCTAAGTGCCTCGGGACAGTACTTGGAGCGTGATGAGAATAGCAGCCACTGAAGGATTTAGGAGGATAATGTGTATGAAATACAATGCTCTGATAAACTTCGTCGCGGTTTGTACTTGTACGACATGATACATTTTGCCCCGCGGCAATAGTTCGGCCCGGCGCGGGTGAACTATTGGGTACCGAATTGATTTTCCAATTCTGAGAACAGTAGAGTAATTTATATCCAGTAACGTGAAATCAATCTGAATTTGAATGTAATTTAACCGTACCTCAGAGTTCATCGGAACCTCTTAATAGAAAACTTAAGTAATAATATTGGAGAGCCAACATGCCTTTTCTACGGAATGTAACTTTTAGTGGCATAAAAACAAACACAACTTAACCACATTACCGTTTGCTTCCTAGCTTCGCATCACGAACGAAGTTAGTAACGAGCAGGAAGGCACGCCGAGTATTAAAGAAGTATCTCCTCGTTAAAAATACTCACTGACAACTGAGTCGGCTGTATGCTATCTGCTAACTAACTTCAATGAGAATCACAGTTGCAATCGCCTTCGGAAGTGTATCGAGGGATGCGCGTGTTATCGTCGTCGCCACGCGGCGCACTCCCCCTCCGAACTGCTCCAACTCCTCCTAACTCCTCTTATTTATTCCTCATATTCCCGCGAAGTGCGCTAGAGGATTATTGGCCTGTTATCGGAAGTGGATAAATTACTTTATTACTCGCTCGCGGGGAACCCTTTCGGTGCTGCAAAATGGGAGCATCGAAGCTATTTTCACGGCGGAATAACGCTCGTTCCGCTTATAAAAGGATTCATTTTTTTAAATCGATAGGTATTATTTTGCGTGTGAATAATCGTCCGGCGTTATGGAAAAATGAATGTGTCGCACCAGCGACCTTCCCGCTCGGCCGGCTTCGATATTTTCGGTCAAGTGTTTTTCTATCGCTCCGAACACAACATTGTGATAAAGTACGATCTAAATACATTAATATTAATATTAGGCGGCCATATTTCTTCTACACAGCGAAAGTATCTGTCTTGAATATAAATCCGTCTCTTACTTAGCTCGTAAATTCCTACAGAATACTAATTATAACTCATTTAATATTTACATTAATTTTAATATATCATCCCCCAATCTTATCTTCGGTCAGTCCCATTGCCTTTGGCTAAAAACGGAATCATGCTAATTTCGAAAATGGACTACCCTTCAATTAATTATTAAGGAACTGAAAACCCTTTTAACCCCGTTTGGTACGAAACGTAACGGCGGAATGGGTGCGGTCATTTATCTTTATAAGTGTTCGGGTATTAGCGGGGGCGCGGGGGGGATTCATTACGTGACTTTATACTAATGTCATTAATCGTGTGGAGTGGACATCACCAGCTTTGTGAAATTAATACTATGGCAACTCTGAAGCTTCAACATTAAACCGAAATGACGCAAAAAGCTTCTGGAGAAGCTAAGCCAAGAACATTATTAAAAAAAAAGAAAATCAAACCCATAGTGTTTATTTATGATCAAACCGAATAATGACATGAACTTTGATAGCTAAATTGGCGGGAACTGAAAACAAACCTTTGTTTAATCTGTATTACACGGCGTGGCATCTCAGAATGGTTTTATTTGCATTGCCATCAAAACGTAACCGCGCTAATACAAGTGGGTGCTTCAATATTCAACAAACAGGCTTGCCTGTTGTTGTGTTAATCCCTCCGGATTATCCCACTTACTTGGAGTTTGATCAATTTAAACACCGTCACTGAAGCCTTTTAATAATCTCTTTGTTTACGTTTAATTCCGAGCTTCGGGTCTTAATCTAATGTGAGTAATGTTGCCTGATTGAAATTACTATAAGTACCTACCTACTTACCGTTCACTGTGTTCGCTGAGTACCTTTTAATATTAATTAGCTGAACACGTGTTTAATATACCTTCTACTTAACTAAACAGCTTTAGCGCCTGATATGAATTCTAAATTCCTTTTAGACGACATTTGCCATAATAATTGAAATTACCAAGCTAAACGCAAAATTAATATTATCTAAAAATTAATTCTCACGTCCCTGAACAGTTACAACATTCTGTTTATTAGCAAAACTATCCCAACAATTTAACAATTCAGGTAACAAGAAAAACTAGTGGCCTCAGCATAATAATGCGCCCAGTTTACACCCGAAACATTTTTAACGGCCGCCATTTTCTCGTACCAAGGGGTCGGCTACATGTAGTGTGTAGCCAAAATATATAGTCGTTAGCATAATGCTGTTTCTGACTCTTTAATTACGAAACTATGTGTTATGTAGAAAT
This sequence comes from Agrotis segetum, assembly GCA_036375495.1. NCBI lineage: Eukaryota > Metazoa > Arthropoda > Insecta > Lepidoptera > Noctuidae > Agrotis > Agrotis segetum. The sequence continues at coordinate 944,552 of JAQSVV010000208.1, forward strand.
GGCAAACGTTACAGAGAAAGCTTATAATAGCTTGCGAACTTTCCAGTCGTAAACCGTCGGTTATTATGTTAAACCTCTTTTCTGTCAGCAATAGTAACAATGCTGGAGGAAATGTAGCCTTTTTAATGTCGGATTGTTTATGCTTTCCTCTCGTTCGAAAATGGAACACGAACGGGATTTTTAAATATTAATTCGACATGTTTTTTGCTTTTTTTCGTCGCCAGTTTGTATGTAAATTGAACGAATAAAAGAATATGGAAGGATATCAAACTCATACTAGGGTTTTGCTATAAAACTAACTTTTACTTTACGGCTGACTTTGTTTGTTAGCTATAAAAGGAGCAACCAATTTACTCTGAACAAGAAGCGTTCGATTCGAATCAAAAGTGGCCCTTGCTCATTTTACCTGTCGAACGTCTAAAATTTACGGTTTCATTAATAATTGAACCCAGCAATAGTGAATAAATTTCAGTAGTTTTAACTTAAATTCCATTGTGCATAAATAACCTCGCTCAATGGGCCGATGTCACAACTTGTCGGACAATAAATTACTGACAGATGAAATGCGCCGCCAGCCCTCTCCGTTAATAATAAACAGGGTTTTCAACAAAAATAAGCTTTTAGATTTATAATTGAAACGGATTAAAGGTGATACTTGTCCAATTACTACGGTTTTATTACTATCCTTCTATTTTCGGCTGTCTGTAGGTATAAGTATTTTGATTCACGGCCGATGTCACAACTTGTCGGACAATAAATTACTGACAGATGAAATGATTTATATCTTTCAACAAAAATAAGCTTTTAGGACAGAAACGGTAAGGTGTACTTGTCCAATTACTACGGTTTTATTACTATCCTTCTATTTTCGGCTGTCTGTAGGTGTATTTTGATTCACGACCTGTCAAAACATGATTTATATCTTTAACAATGGGACAGTAATGTCTTGATTAAGATATTTATCAATGCCAGCGTCTATTACCTACTCACAAATCAACGAGTAAGTAACATAACAATCAAAATTAAAATATCACTGCCGAAGTCTTTTATTCTTAAATTATTAACCAGTTTCATTTTAAATTTATGTAGTCTTAATACCAACCTAGAAATTACTAAGATGAAGCAATCAAAAACAGAAAGCTGCTTATTAAAATAATTGAAGAGTTCATTTCTTATCTAGACTTTGTAAATAGAATCTAACGAAAAATCCAGTCAACAAGCTGTAGAGATTCAATATTTGATTCACCCTTATCTGACTGGAAACGTTTAAGAAGCTCGCAGACCAGCCTGGAACCTCCGCGCTCCGGGCCAAGCAGCCATAGTTCCGACTCCCATAGCAACTTTAAACGTGAACGGATAAGATCTCATTTCATTAACATAAACAGCGCTTTGTTTAATCCTTGCTCGACTGGATGTGAGACACCGCTTTGTCTTTGTTTCTTTCTATTAAATTCAACAGAAATCCAGCAAGCGCCATTTTGTTTTTACCATTTTCGAGATGGCAACATTGTAGCGCTCCACCGCCGCCATTACTTAATGAAATATTGTGAAATCACGATGAATGTTTACGTCATCTCATGTTTTTAAAAGTATAAATATTTACTGTATTTTATTCATTCTCATTCATATTTCTGAAAATCATGATCTGTAAGAGTGGTAAGCGCATTATATTGTATAGTTCACTTTACTAACATTATATTGGATTCTTATTAACTTTTTGCAACGTAATTAGTCGTGAAGACCTAAGATGTATCGTCTAAAACATGAGCGTTTATTGGTATCTGGGCACATATTGCGTTCACGTAGGTACATGACGGAGCTACCCTTAATGGGCGCTAATCCATCTCAGTCATGTGCACTTCCATTTCCTCGGGAGACGTGAAGGAACGTTCGGTCATTCTGAACGGCGGATATTTCATACAGTATGGGAAAAAATCTATCCCACCAAATAAATGTGTTTGAGACCTAAGTAAGTGAAACCATTTTCGCACAAGTGACAGCAAATTTATTCCGTAAATAGAATGATATTTACTCAAGAACATCGAGGCAATTTATTCGGAGAAAAATGAGATTATTTTGGTCCATATAAAGTATTTATTATTTTTCTGACTCCGGCTTGCCGGGAGTTCTGATGGCGCGGGCCTTAGGCCAAGTGTTTATCAGTTGAGTAAAGTACGGGTATGAAAATATTTGATACCAATCGGTTGTGGCAGAAATTGACAGACAACAGACAGATTTATCACACTACATTGTCCGACTCTGTCTGCAAAAACTTTTATAGCTGGTCGGTAGGTTAGAAATTAACGAAAAAGAGAATAAAAGCTGCGCAAAGAGTTCAAATAAGTTTTAGAATTTAAAAAAAAAATCAGTAAAGAAAACAAAACAAACATAATAGAATTCGAAATTCAAATGATCCACACGTCGTTTCGTTTAACACGAAGGCGCGTAAAGCCCGACTCATTCAAGATCACTCGACATAATTAACGCTTACATTGAGTTATTTACACGCCCGCATGTGGCGGCGGAAACGACAAGAACGATTGACGTGCCTAATTCTTAAATAATTTACAGAATCCATCCTACAAATCAGATAAAAGTCGATGGAAGCGAAAACAAATGGAACTGCTGCTAGAGCAATTGATGATTTAAATATCAGGCGTGCAGTCTTTTAAAACAACGTCAAAGTCGCCATAAAAAAGAAACTGGCAATTTTACGCTTATATGCATCAACAGCGTAAAATTTATTGCGGGGTCAGCTAGCCCAACACGCCCCGATCCGCCATATTTATTTTCTTGTTTATGGTTTTTAATCAAGTGACATTTCCGTGTCTGCAACACTTACCGCGGATGCACGGAACCTGCTTTAGTTCATTTCATTATAATTTTAACGCATTGTTCGCTTTATGAAAATTTATTTACATTTCCATGCATACTGGGACTGTACAGAACAGACAATATTTGTTTTCATTTTAACAATATCACTTCTGTTCAAAAATATACAATGATTTCATGATTTGGATGTGCGGTCATTTCGATATTGTTGTTTGTGTTTTTATACTGTTTTGTTTAAAAAAAGAACACTAAAAGCTTATCGACATAAGTCAACCAAATAGTTAACATACGTTATTAGGCAAGTGATCAATGTAAAAGCTACATTTTCTCATGAAAAACTAAGATGGGCGTCACCCCATCGATCAGGGCTTGCCGGTCGACATCCAACAACTACTTAATGTACTTATTGCACGTGATCGATCACTCCCAGACGACACCCGAATCCATTAAACCATGTCTAATTGATCGCCGTAGGAATTGAAAACGGCAAAAAGTACCCGGGTAGTCGGGTAGCCGGATACCCGAGCCCGGTTCCCCGGACAACGTAGTCTAAAGTATTTGGTGTGCAACTATGCAGGAAGTCGACGGCGAGGGTGGACGAAATAGCTCCGGTGAAATTTAGGAAATTCCAGCTGGAAATTGTTTAAATATCAGGGGATAATACTTAGTAGCGCTTTTGTAGTGGGATGAAAAATATCTAGAGAAATACAAAACTCAATTTTTATTTCAAAATTTTGAGTACAATGACCACCCTTACATTACTGGTAGAGAAAAACTCTGGTTGTTTCTTATGTCTTCGAGAAATGCGCATCCAAGACTTTCTTACTCCCTTCGAAGCTTTTATAAACTTCTACGGTACAATAAATCGTTGTAGGTAAACCCCGCCAGCTGTATTTTATCATCAAGAATTTTATTTTTTATCAACAGAACAATACCTACTGATTGGCAGCACAGAGCAAGGCCTGCCAACTTTTAATAGCCCTTTCATTTTCTCTTATCAAGCGTTTGCCGATAATTTACGATTATGCTAGTGCTGTGGATAAAGTTCGGTTTTAACCTTTGAAAGGTCGTTGTTTAGGTATATTATGCTCATAATTACATTACATGTTATATTATGATATCGAATAAAACCCCTAAACAAATTAAAGAGTAATAAAAAACATTTAAGTGATACAGTTTTAACTAAATTCTGTCTTTAGTCCACGTAAGTAATTTGACATTCCGTCTGAATAATGAAATCGTAACACAAGATTTTGGGCTACTTTTAAAAGCTGTTGTTTTTAACAAAAACCAAAGTTTGTTTTATCTTGGTAATATCATCAAATGACTCCTCCCACCCAGGGCAGAGCGGGAGGCACTGTCAGACTCGTACTGACTTAAATCCACGGTGACCTTCACTAGCCATTTACGTTCCGGATTCACGATAATTCCGGTACCACAATAGATTAATATTTAATGATATACTATTACAATATAATAGTAGTGGTACTATCAGTAACGTAGAACACGCACGTGGTTCAGAGCGCGGCATACCTCAGATCGCCGTCATCCTCGGCACGCCACCCCGACCGTATGTGCACATGAGACTATGTGCCTATATGCTTAGGTACTGTCCAGTACTATATGCTCCTTCCCTATACTACAGTACATGTAGCTTTTTATCTAGGGGTTCGGAACTCCTTTGTTGGGCAAACTTCTATTTTTTTATTTATTTTTTATTCCACAACTATCACACAATGCCATCTAGTCCCAAGCTAAGCAGAGCTTGTGTTATGGGTATTAGACAACTGATAAACATACAATATGTTTAAGTATGTACATACCTATTAATATTATAGATAATTTACACCCAGACAAACAAATGATCGTGCTTATCACACAAACATTTGTCCTGGGTGAGAATCGAACCCACGACCTCCGTCATAGCAGTCAGGGTCACTAACCACTTGAGCAACAGGCCAGTCAAAATATTGAATTTATATACATTGAATTCCTCAGTAGAAACATGGAGACTAGATTTATGCTCAATTGATGTATTAAGTGAATTTGATGGGGTATTCCCATTTGAGCATCTATTTCCTACTAATACTTAAAATGCTTTTATGAAAATAAGTAGTTACTCAGATGGAATACCCCAATTTGATTCGTATCAAATGATTATTTGTATGATCTACAAGTAGTTGTTCCGGTCAGGGTGTTTGTGTATGTAGGTTTAATTGTTTGTAAGCACACCCGCGATATAAATGAGAAATTCTTATCTCGAATTTCCACAAACAAAAAAAAACAAAATTGTTACAACTGAATGGATATAGATAAATATTTAGAAAAAATAAGAACTGGATCACTAAAGTCGAAACACCTTTTCTCCAGCATGTTTTCAGCAACGTATTCGGTCTCTACTAGAAGAACACAAGCTAGATTTTTTCTAAACCTTGATGCTGAAAGACGACATTTTTCTTCATGTGTTTTAAAGAGCAACTGGCCAAACAGCCCCCTAATAAATCAAGCCCCCCCCCCCCCCCAAAACTACAATAGAACAATGGCACTATTTCTTGAAGCACCCTGTATCCTTTAGGTATTGGTAGCTCACAATAGCGGGTGATTGCTTCGTGCATCATAAATCACCCTGTATATTGTGTGGGTTATCATAAGATCTATCTTTCATCATCTGCTCTTCCTTTTCATTATTAAGTTAGGGTCCACTTGCAGTCTGACTGGATACAGCTGAATATCAGCATTTTTATATGGAGGCACTGCCATCCGACCTCCACAGCTCAGTTGGTTCTGAATAAAATGATACCCCTTGGTAAGACTATTGTCACAGACTTTCGTGTTTCGTTACCGTGACCGCGGAACAGAAAGGGCTATTGAAGGACACCGTCGATTTTAGTCAGTAGAAGTCTGACAGTCCCTCCCGCCTTGCCCGAGGTTGGAGGACTCATTTGATGCTAAAAAAAAAGCTGTAATGACTTTTTTATTTATTTAATGGGACAAACCCACCACACTATTCCGAAACCACTGCAACCCCAGAAAGCCAGAATCAACAGTGGCAACCACCAGAAAAGCGCCGAGACAATGAAGCTCGACGAGTCCCGGAGAATTAATTCACCTGTCTTGGATACTGCAACTAAATTAATCAGAAAGGAATAGTGGAGGAGTAGGAAAAAATTTGTTTCCACTTCCCTCCATGTAAGCAGGAGACAGAACAAAACGAGGCCAACAGGCACAAGGCGTTGGGAAACTCAGTAATTAATGATTGATGACCACCCATCCACAGACTGAAATAAGCAAGCTTGGCTTAACCACAACCTCCTCACCAAAAGATCCTTCTTATAATAAAATCAACCAGTATTACCGACTGCATTAAAATAGAGGGGATAACCAGCATACTCCTATTTTGTTGGAAAGTGGGTTAATTAACGAAATATTCGTAATTTTAATTAAACTGCGCGCTTACCTTTCGCTATGAAACTAGCAACTCGCCTCTGTTTCACGCTGTTGTTTTTTGTTGGCTGTAAAATTCATCAAAAGAGTCCTCAGGCTCAATATGGAGCTAAAGGTAAACTAAGGGTGCTCCCACATCTATCGACGCGGAATCGGATTTTAGCAAATGGCAGTTCTAAGCGATACAAAGAGAAAGGGCGACGGAAAAAGCCGATTCCGCGTCGATAGATGTGGGAGCACCCTAAGAAAAACCCAGGAGCCTTACCACGAGCTCTTAACGCGATCCAGTTTAGGCTGTGAGAAAGAGACAGAGCTATACAAGTCGTCTAGCACCATCTCTCTCCCACAGCCTAAACTGGATTGCGTTAAGAGTTTACGGTAGGCCACCAAATCCCACATGCCCTATGTGATCCTGGGCCTCGGTGGGGCGGTACCCTGACACAATGATGATAGGAAAAAGCATAAAAAATATAAAAATCTATTTGAAAGAAAACGTGACGATAATGACAAATGCACGAAAAATTTTCCTTTTACGGCCTACAATCAAATCTTGCAAGTTTAATTTTATCCACTTTCCGGGTTCCAATTGATCTGTAATTTTTCACGTATGTGTATATTGCGTGACAATGCAATATTATGATGACATGGAGCTGACCCGATGATGGACTCTGTAATGAAACGCGGCAAACTCATCAAATTACACTCGTTTGATTCGTCTTCACGAGTACACTGCCTACCAAAAGGGAAGTTTGTTTTTTAAAAAGAAAATAGTTTTTTAAATTACTAACTTGTTAGTAGTCTTCTTTTTTTTTACTACCTATATAAAAATAAGTCTGGTTTTCCTTCCTGAGGCTATAACCGATTTCCACGGTTTTGCATTCGTTGGAAAGGTCTCGGGCTCCGTGTGGTTTATAGCAAATAAAATTCAAAAAAAAAAAAAATTCTTCATTTTTTAATCACCAAACGAAATGTTAAATAAAATAAAATGAAGCCAGCTGGTGACGAAACGGAGTTCGCCGGGTTTGCTAGTAATGTATAAAATCCTAAACTTTTCTCCTATAAAACTACAACAGTACCTCTACTGTTTGAACTACATAAATTTAAGATGAAATACTTGTAATGTAAGCCTTCATTAGAAGGTGCTACGTCTAACAGACGTGGGGTTAGGAATGTGTAATTAGTTACGTGAAATATGCTTCAACTTTACTTAAACTTGCTCTAAACTTACCTCCATTATTAAATTAACATCACAGCAGTTTCTTAGGACTGTCTAAGCAGAATAACGTATTCTTGGAACCTGGAACGCAAATAGCTAATCAAGAAATAAGTATGATTGAATTGTACTCACTAAGGCCCGATTATAGAACGTCACTCAATACTCAAATATTACTTAAAACTAGATTCAAGACATTTGATTGGTTGAAATCTAGATTTAAATAGAGATCAGTGCTTGAGTTTCGTTCTGTAATACGGGCCTAAGAGTTTGACACACCCCTTTTGCTTCACTCAGGGCGGAAAAACTCATTAAACAATTTAATAAAAATATAAAATTAGCCGGTGTAAGGAAATATCCTAAAAGCCTAATATACTCGTAATATTTACAAAGCTGCTTTAAGATCGTGTGGTGCTGGTGAGTGACACTCGCCTCCTTCTAACAACAGATCTGTGTCCCAGCTGTGGGACCGTTATTGCTGAAAAATAAACAGAAAAAAACAAAAATAAACTGGGTCTTAACACACTTTGTAAAAACATGTACTCAGGTAAATAATAAATATGAGCCGGATGTAAAACAAACCTTATGCCTGAAGCCGAACGGGCATGCGGGCAGCGAGTAAAGAGCAACTCGCTGTTCGACCATGGACCATGCCCGGGTCGGCGGCGCGTTGTGTCCCACGCGCGCTTCAAAGAGCGTCAGCATAATGACGGGGCCCCCTCTCAGAGGGCTAAACCCTGCCGGGGTCGAGGGATTATTTCCTTACCGTGACCCCGGAACATAACAGGCTACGTAGGACACCGTGGATTTTAGTCAGTACAAGTCTGACAGTCCCTCCCGCCCTGCCCGGGATGGTGATGGTGATGATCATCAAATGAGTTGATGATTTTCACACGTTAAAAAAATGCCTTAAGCCGAAAAGAAAACAATAAAAACGTGATGTTATATAAAAATATAAGCCATTAAGACTTTAGCCAGTTAGAGAGCACGATCTAATTTCTCAAGGTCAGTCTCAAGTTCAACTATTTTCTCAATCTCTCCAACGCTTATATTCTACGTCGAAACATAATTCACCTAAGATTGCCTCTAAGAAATCTTAGATAATGCGTTCCCAAGTTCGACGCCCATTTCAGTCATTTATTTCTCCCTTGTTCGAGACTCGTAATTGTACCTCTATTATACCTTTGTTCACTTCAGAAGGTACTTTTAAAGGTATTCTTATAAAATATTAACTTAATATTAATTATTCTTGAGGTTAATTGAATTTGACCTCTGTTAAAATCTCAGTTTCATTAATTTAGTTTGCAGTAAGTTTGGCTAGGCAAGATAAGATTCTTTCAGGGGAAATATTTTTAGGAAAATATTTTTACTTCAGTAAAAGATTCATAATTTCATTATTGGTCTACTTGTAATAATGAATTAAGTTTCTTATTTTATACGTCTGCGATTTCTAGTTTGGGTGTCTAGTTTCAAGGTCATACTTAAACAAATAGATTCTGATAATGGATTTATAAATTTATATAAACCTAATTTATCAAGAGTTCCCTTTCTCATTTCCGAATTATTTCACCAGATATAAGTACCTCCTTATCACAATTTCACAATCAAAGCTCAGTTAAACTTAACTATCGACTCAAAATCTAATAAATTATAGTCGAAGACCAGAACAATAAAAATAAACCTACGATCAAGCGGTATCCGAAAACACGTCATTATCACACGGTATCAACCACGACAAGGTCCGTCGTATTGTCTCTGGAATATCTTACACGGTAATGTCCACTTAATTTAGTTCACCCGAGAACCACTAAAAAAGAAAAATAAAGAAGAGCCGGTCTTAAGAGTTTGTAGTTGAATGAGATTTTTTAATTTTTGATTTTCGAATTAGGAAAATTTTCTTTTTTTTGTTGTTTGCGGCCTGATTTAACGTACTGACTGCAAGAACGTTTTTCTGGCCTCAAATAACTTATCAAGCTATTATTGACTTTTAACATGACAAGTGAACCTATTGTTACCATCTACATCGCGCCCGATAGACTCTTGCGCAAGTGCGCGGGTGGTCCGGCCACCCAACCGCATCACAGTTATCGATAACGCACCACACTAGCCCACTAAAGTGCGTTACATGTCGATTTTATCGAGCGCTTTAATTATAATAGGTGGCCGCCGCCTCCATTTATCGATGACCAAGAAATATGAGATAGTGCGACAAGGAAGCTTAATGTACCACAGATAACCTCTGCAGCGATTTATTTTGACGTTTTGCTTTTATTATCTATGGCACGATGATTTTTGATAGCCGATGGGAGCGAGTTAGGCCGCTGAGATTCAATTTTTATTATTTGTCATTCATTCACTTTTAAGGTAGTTACCCTTGAGACTCTTTTCAAGTTACACGTTTAATCCCTTATTACATTCAAAGCGTCCCAGTAGCCAGTAACGTCCACCCTTCATCTTTCAATTCAAACTCAGTATCAAAGGCAAAATTACTGCACGATAGCGGCGATTTCACAACCTCATTGCTATGAATGTCAAGTGAACCTGCAAAAAACACGACGCACTCCCCGTAATTAATGAAAAACATCAACACACTCATAAACAGGTCAGAGCAGCGTCAGGCCAGTTCCAATTTACCCCTTGTATAATGTTGATTGGTGTGAGAACCTTCAGTATAAACGTAATCGGCTTTTAATTACCGGTCCCAAACAAATCCGCATCGTGGGCCAGTCGGGCCGCCGACCGAACCGAAGAGCGCCGCGAATGTTGGCATCCGACGTATCGACGATTTAGAAACGGTTCCCGTGATTCGATGCGCGAGAATCCCTCGCGGTATTTCCTTACGAAGTATCTTAATTGCGGCTAATTGCAAGAAAAGCCCTCCCATTAGAGCCCTCTTCGCAAAGAGTAAACGAATTAACAGACACGTAGCTCGCTAACAAAGAGGCGGTAAATTCGTTTTAAAACACCCCCGGTTCAGGTGCGAAAAAGCCAGCTCTAAGTAGAATAGATTAAAGTGTGCTAAAGCAAACAAGGCGAGATTTTTCCGCGATAAAATCGTAAACTTCCATTTTGTTCTGAAACGTAATAACAAAAAAAAAAGGATTTCATTTAAAAGAAAAAAAACGATCAAATATTTTGAATAATTTGGAACGTTCCTACATTCAAATTCAGAATTGAGCTGCGTTTTGTTTCTCCGTCGCACGTAACACAAAGTGGTCCGTTAATGTTACGGTTAATTGACCAACTCATTAGTAGCAGACAGTAGCGGAAGGCGGCATCTCTTCAGAACTATACTTACCGCAACTTTAGGCCAGTGTGACTTTTAACTCGACGGCACACGGTTGAATATTGTGTAAAACATTTTCCTAATACTGAGAAGTGTTTAGAATCGTGCGAACAGCATTCGGTTTCCGCTCTCGCAAGTTCAATACCACGACGACTGCACTCAGGGCTACCGTGCTTTTGAAGTTGTATTGAATTGAAGTATTTATTTTCATTCAACGCTGTTTAAAGTTGGTAATTCATTTAATTTATAAAAGTGCCTTTACTTTAATTAGACACAAAAGAATAAGAAAACAATTGTTTAGCAACAAACAATTATCTCACACACCCAGGGAGCTTAAAAGTCATAAAAAACATTTTAAGATTTATCTTATTAGATGCAGATACAACCCTAAATGGGGTTAGCAGGTGAGGATATTAAACAGAGTGTATATAATCTGTGCTGACACTAACGCCATCTGTAGTTATGATGATACAAGTGCACGTAGCGTGCACTAGCTAGACAATCGAACGCACCCGACAATTACCGACTAATATAGTACCTACACGATATAGGCGGGATTGCTAACGCAATTTTGCTAATTAATCTATGGATAAACCGCGGTTTTCTGTGGTCGATAATGGCGGTTCAATGCTAGAATGCCAACCATCGCAAAATGGACTGATGAACTATTTTATTATTGCAAAAGTATTATCTAAGGCTTTTTATTAGCATTCCTTTGTCTATTTTTTGACAGTAGTAAACAAAATGTGAAGCAACTCTATGCCGTAGATGTGCGTTGTTTTTTTTGAACAATTGGAATAATTTTATAATTAACTATAATTATTTATTTCCTCTTTTCAGGTAAGTGTTCCACACACCAGTAATATAACTCTGAGAGCAACACCGAGTAAGTACGATATAATCTAATTCCTTAAGAACATGACTTGACAAATGAGGGATGTCGGAAGTCGTTAACCTTTTAGGCGTAAGTTTGAAGTCGCAAGTCGCGTAAGTAGAGAGCTAATAACAATGTTATAAACCTCATTGGGTAACAAACCTAATAACCATAATCTGCATTTTCTAGCTATTCACTGTGAAGACAATTGTATTTTGATAAATAGGCTTGAATTGTTGTCAATACTTATTATTTATTTTGTTTTTAATTAGACTAATAATGGTAATGAAGACTAAAAATTATGAGCACTCAGGCCATAAATAATTGTCGTTTTTCTCTAGCATTTTCTCAGACAAAACTAGCAAGCACGTAACAATAGCTTTTCCAACAATAATCCAGACATAACAAAACCACTATATCCCGACATAAAAATAAGAAAACAGTCCAAAACTTTGTGTAAGATTTTCAACCTTTTCAACAAAAGGTACTAAACCTTTTTCATTACCTTCAAGTTGAGACGCGGCCATCTTTCATTCGCTGTCTTGAAGACGACGCAACGCAACTGTCGTCCCGTTCATATCACGGCATTAAAAGTTTTAGAAGCGGCTCGTGGACTGAGAAGTTTTTCTTTATATTTACATAATTTTCGTGGCAAGAGTTGCGGGGATAAATGTTTATTTAGCTAGTTCTTCTGGAGAGTGTTGCGGCTTGAGTTTTCAGACGATTACGCAACAAATTTCCAAGAAAATCTTTATTTCCACTTAGGTACTTTCTTCGCCAAAGATTTAAAACAGCTGTATTCATTACCTAGAAATCCCTCCTTTACTTCAAATCCCTCACAAAATTGATCTCATCCATTAGTCCCAACTATTTAGCTTACTAATAAACGTTAACAGCTCCATTCTAAAACGTACTCATTAGTTAGAAACCCAGCAATGGCCTATAAAGTGTACAGAGGTGAGCACTGTACACACACGTATTTATATGTACGTTTAATACCTGTGTGCCCTTAACGTAGCCATTAAAGTCATCCCCGCATCAATTAACACGTACTTATGATCTCATTCACTTCCAGCATGTCTGTCTAGTAAAATCCGCGACACGACACGGCACAACTCGTAAAACTGAATTAAAAGCGCGAAAATGCCAAAGTTGGCTATGGTTTGATGAATTGCTGGTAATGCGAGTTCGCCCGCCTTGTGTGACTTTTGACTCGTTATAACTTATACAATGTGTTTTGTTGTGTTATTAGAATATCATGACGTATGTTTGCGAATAATGTAACATTTTCAGGGCGTTGTGTCATGTTGTTTATTTTCCGTACACGCGTAAATTCGTGAGACGAATTTTGATCAATTTGAAAGTCATCTAGTTAGAAACAGTTTGAAGGGCATACACAGTACCCCAATAACTACCGCTCCCAACAAAACATACACTAACCAATACCCATAGACAAGAAAGGAGTGGTCTATGGATCTTCTTCGTTATTGAAGTCATGGTAACTGGGCTTTTCACCAAAAATATCTCAGAGCATTGAAATAGGTATAAACAAATCACATCAACCAAGGAAATATTCACATAATTACCAGTCTTGAGATTCACAATTGTCTATTCTTAGTTGCCAGACAGCTGTAATAATATGGCACTCGACATAATGTGTAAAGCTCTTTATTACCGAGTGACAGGTCCACGTTAATGTTCGAATGAATTTAAATTGGTAATTATTAATAACGAACTTTGTGTCTGCCGTTAAAATTATCTGAAATCCATTTAGCTCGTTCTGATTTCAAATAGAACTGCGGACTTTTGTGAAAAGAATAAATTCTCTTTTGAGGATAATGTGAAAGCTTTTTACATGTAAATGTTGGCATAAAGTCTTATTTATTATGTTGGTACATTGCTCATTATTTTTATTCGTTAGGTTAAAGGATATTGGTAGATAACTTTAATTTGCGTTATACCGAAATATATAAAAAGCGAACATCATTATATTCTTCCCTTTATTCTCAATTTATTTAGGAATCAACGCAGTGATGTTTTCTTTATCCTTACTTATACTGATTATGTCAACAGTCGGCTCCTTTCAAACCTTAACAGACATAAAAAAAATAAAAATTAAACACAAAATTAACACACGCCTAACAATTTATACGTCTAAATTCATAATCATGCAAACTGGCCTTAAGCGTAACCCAAAACATAACCCCATTAAACATCAAAAGTGACCCAAAGCATACCAGAGACTAGGGTGACATCACACAGGTAGAGGTAATGAATTCCCGCTATGCGCTTGCGTTGCATGCATGAATATTAAATGTTGTAAGAGATAAAATGCTAATACCCGCAATATGCATACATATTTATCCTGCGGTGAGTTGAGAGATAACGTCCCGATAGCGAATAGGATTAGCTCAGCTTAATGCTGTGTTTGCATCTGTTATATGGATTATTATTGTATTTTTATTGCATACACGTTGAATAATTTGCTTTGGAACAAGATGTTGGTTTTGAAATTGCTGGGACAGATACGATCTTATTTCAATTATTCTTAGGTATGTATTTATACGTTAGACTTTATGATACCCTGGAAAGAGTAACCATGGAGTTTCTTGCCGGTTCTTCTCCATGGAAACGACTAACCCTAACCGTGCCACTTTTTTTTTTCTTCTCGACTTTTTATAAGTGCCCTACTGAGTACTGAGGCCCATGTAAAATAAGATAATATTTTGATTTTGACGTGGCTGGCAGGAACGTGGAGCTTGGCACAAGCAGGGACTATACCCAGTGACTATGCCCAGAGTATACAGTGGACTATGCCCAGCAGTGGAAGAACTCAGGTTATGGATATATCATTACGAAGAGATTTATTTAAATGAAACAGACGTACTAATAGTTGGCCATATAGGGAACTGAAGTAGCTATTTTGTTTTTCAAAAAACTTATTCAACAACAAATCTTCTATCAATACCATTCATGTAAAGCTTTATGTATTAGCTTATCTACGAAAAAAAAATCTTCAACAATGGAAAGCACAGAAACGCCTTCGCGACTAAAATATTGCCACAACTTCAAGATTCTCTGATATTTATAGACAAGAGGAGACAATAATAGATAGGCAAACAATAAACTATCCCGAAAACGGTTGTTTGTATTCAATTACCATGTAAATATTCAAATAGGATTCCGAGATACGATTTCACTACAATTTATGGGACCTTAGACCTGTTTTCACTAAAACTAAGTGAAATCTAGATGAATTCCTGAATATTATTGAACTGTTAGAATTTCTGGTCTAAAAATGGTGTAGGAAAATTAAAAAAACGGCATGTTCTTGTGTCGAAAATCGAAAACTTGACGTTTACCAACCTGCAATGAGCCCGCGTCATAAATTAAAGCTTATTTCATAGAGACGGGGTCTGTTTCCCAGCTGTGGGGACAGGCTGATAAAACTTATGCACGTTCGTTAAAATCTAAAACAGCAAATAAAAATGGAGGAACATTCCATGCAATCAAATCTATACCCCAGCGTTTATCGAGTCAATATCTCCTGAGGATACCCCGTGGAGGGGCGAACCTTATTTGGTTTTTGCATGTGTGCATATGCATGTTACCGTTCTTGCGTGTGCATATGCATGAGGGCGGGAGGGTGGAACTGCATCCTGCATCCAAGCCTAGATTTCTGTCGTTAAAACTAGATATTTTTCATAACATTTAATGATTTAGATTTTGCTTAATGTAACCGAAAAGGTGCCAAAACTTAAGACCATCAAGTCTAACTTCCAAAACTCTCAGTACTTGTAAATCTGTTAGAAATAACTTGTAATCTCCGTAATTTTACTAATTAAGTGTATCTGATCTTCTGAAACTTGAGTTAATTATCTTTCGAACCTTCTTAATGAAGTGACCTACGACGGAATTAGAGAACACTTGTTAGTTTCATTCATGATTTTGATTTCCATGTAGTAAATTTTAGATGATTTTTAACCGACTTCAAAAAAAGGAGGAGGTTCTCAATTCGTCGGAATCTTTTTTTTTTTTTTTTTATGTATGTTCCCCGATTTCTCGAAGACGCCTGGACCGATTTGGAATTTTTTTCTTTTGTTTGAAAGGGTATACTTTCCAATTGGTCCCATGATCACCAGGTCAGGATCTGATGATGGGATCCTAGGGAAATCGAGGGCAACCTTCAAATTTTATAGGCACATAGTAACATTTTCATATATTTTCTAAAGCTGTTCAAGTATTTGCATCTGATAATCATCATCTCAGGTGGATGACCTGATGATGGAAGGTACAACTCCTTAACAGTAAGGAGTAGGCATCGATTGATTTACTTTGTGTTCGCATATCTCCGGAACTACAAGTCCGATTTAAGTAATTCTTTTTTTGTTGTACTAGGTATCATTTAACTTAGAGAATACTGCAAGTTTCATCAAAATCGGTTTAGTAATTTTTGAGATATGGAATTTTATTAGCTTAATGTGTACATGAGTGATGTAAGTACTGGTGCGAAGGATTACAAAATTATAGTGCACATGTAAGAGAATAATGTTCTTGACAAGAATTCGGGTTGAATATTTAAACTAAAAAAAAAAAAAAGATTCCGACGAATTGAGAACCTCCTCCTTTTTTTGAAGTCGGTTAAAAAGAGTAAAATAAAAACTTTTTCAAAAAAAATGTAACCGCCTTCAAAAACAACCACAAAAAAGTGTAAAATAATCTACAAAATAACTTTTTTTTCGGAAGTCGGTGGCTAAAAAGACAATGAAAAGAAAAAAAACAAAGGCACCGACTTCCGAAAGAAAAGTTATTTTGTAGATTATTTTACACTTTTTTGTGGTTGTTTTTGAAGGCGGTTACATTTTTTTTTTTCTTTGTTATAAACAATAAAGCTGCCTGATAAGATTACTATAAGAAAATGTTAAATTGCAACAGACACATTTCATGTAACTTATTCATAGGTTATAACTAATTAATAGGTATAGTTATTTCATCGTTATTTCTACACAAATCAACTGTTTTTAGAACAAATATGACACCATTTGTACACTATTGAAGAAAAGAACGTTTATTTTCCATATTTTTTACATTACCTACCATGCATAAAATGCTAAAATTATTTCTACGTTCTGTCATTTTGTCTATTCTTCCGTCTACAAAACCCCTTTCTACGGCGCCATGCTACGCCTGCTGGGCGTAAGAAATTAATAGAGTTACTCCTCATAATCTTTCAACTCATATTAGCGAATTTCATAATGCAAATATACGCAAACATGGAAATGGATGAGATAACTAAAATTAATCCGTATTTACTGGCGGCTGTTTGTAGCTATAAGCGGGATAAAGCCAAGGCTAGGTATCCCAAAAATTTGGGAATATTTTAAAACCAAAAAGGTTAATTATTTACTCGAGTAATTGTTCTTTCATATTAATGGTGTGGGCTGTATATCGGATCGTTGTTATAAAGTTTGATATTAATCAAAACCTTCGGAGAATAAAGGTCAAACAAATGTGCTAAATGTGCGGCTTCATATGCAGACTGTAAATAATTTAATTTGGTTTGTGTGGAATATGTCCGTAACGTTAAAATATATCCTCGGAACTTCGGAAGTAAGAATACAGCGAGCGGTTATGAGTTTAACCATGGCAGGCATAGTATTAACATTGTCATCAGCAATGCTATTGAACCAATATTTAATAGTTTTCGTCATTTGTATAACGACGGAATATAAAAAAGCACAACAGCTATAAAACTCATTTTTTTTTAAATTTTAGTAAAATCATCAAATGTCTCTATGGACTGTCAGATGTGTACTAAATAAAATCCATGGTATTCTTCAATAGCCGTTTACGTTCCGGACCCACGGTTACCCTATATTCCCGCGAACTTACCTTACGAGAAATTTCCAACAGTCCAGCAAGCCACATCACACAAGCCGATCACAACTACATCAATATTAATT
This sequence comes from Agrotis segetum, assembly GCA_036375495.1. Taxonomy (NCBI): domain Eukaryota; kingdom Metazoa; phylum Arthropoda; class Insecta; order Lepidoptera; family Noctuidae; genus Agrotis; species Agrotis segetum. The sequence continues at coordinate 962,164 of JAQSVV010000208.1, forward strand.
TAAAAACCGCACCTCGGAGAGTTACCACAAAATATCCTTCTAAATTTTAGCGGCAAATACCGCGTACAATGGCGGGTCTTTGTCTTTGCGGTATTAACCCATTAATAACATTAACAATGCGGTATACCAGCGGCTTGGTAATTGAACGCCGGTCCATCTGTTATCTTACCATGGCCTAATGAAATTGTCTGTGAACGATAATTAATTATGCTAAGTCTGGATTTGGTTATCAAGGCGAAGGTTTCTGGAAAAAAAGGGAACGTTTTTGAAAGGAAACTGAATGGTCAGCATCTGTTTTGATTTATCTTATAACCTGACTCCTCAAAAGTGGAGATAAAATAAGTGTTCTGAAGTTTATGCTTCGAATTCAAACATTGCTTTATTTCAGAAAATTTCTAAGCTTGTAGCTGTCTTATTTGTTTTAAAAACAATAATAAGTAAACCTCAATTAAATTCTAACTAAGAGGTTCTTTAAATTACATATTTTTCAAATTCATAAATCTTTCAACGTTATATTTCTACGCAAATGTAAAAATATTGGTTCAATTGACAAAGTGATTAAACTATGCTGGGAGACTGTAAACCCAGTGTCAATATTAGACTCAATTGGTGGGCTCAATAGCTCTGCATCCCGCACTTTCGTAAAATAAACATCAATTGCCTCTCAGTCAAGTGCAAACGACATCGATGTTGATACATCTAACAACAAAGTGTTTACTTAGAGTTACGGTAAACTAGATATCACGGCTAGACTTGTTAAATAAGAACATGATTGTAATAACGAAGTAAGAAATAAGCGTAACAATGGTGGTGTGAGTTTTTAATCCTCGAAGGTTTAATTCCACCGAAAGTTTAAATTTTCAAATCTTGCTCTGCTGCTGGGAAATCCTGGCATTAAAACCCAATAAAAAATATACGAAAAAACTTAAATGATTTGATTATATTCGCGATGCTAATCAAGGCTCATACCAAGATATTATGTAAGGGATCTTCTCACGTATGCTCAAGCGTTGACCTAATTGCGTAAGACGACAGCCCCCATTTAATAAGACCTCCAAAATAAAAAGTAGAGGAGAAACCTACACATGGCGACGTACGAAAATGTTATTTTGCACATTTCCCTCAAACGCACAACGCTCAGCGTAATCCCGAGGATTGGGGTACACATTCGCAACAATACATTTTCCAAATTGTCTCCTTGAAGACGCAATAATTTAAAAAGGCGTAGCCTTGGGACTCCAACTTGTGATTTCATTGTCGCGTAACGCGGGAAACGCGGCCCGAGGTGCCTATTCGCGTTTTTATTTACGTGCCAACACAGTTTGTTAATGACGATGATGTATTGCTACAATTTCTTGCAAAATCCCAGCTTAAAATTAAAAAGGTTCCCCAGGGAGCTATTCTGTGTCCGGTAGTGAATAAGTTTCGTGGAATGGTGTGATTCGTATAATGTGTAGTTAGTACGAGTGTACATTACAGAGGTACATTCAGGAACAGGTCCCGGGAGGCCTCGCTTGCATAAAGCTGACAGCCGCACTATGGAGGATGTATTAAATCAGCCAACGTGGAAAAGATTTAATCGGAATGCTTTCTCACTACGAGCACCGCTAAGGAAGCGATGGTTTAGCTAAGTTGTAGTTACTCGCTTATGCAGCTTGCAATGTTGGTGGAAGTGCTTACATTATTACCGAGAAACGCTATTTTCACTTTTAAAAAGACAAAGCTTCGAATTCTGCTAAAAGGTTTTTATTTATTTAAATTTTGCCCTACTAGGAATTCCTTCTGTGTCGTGGATGTTGTTATTTGAATTTGTATTGAAAGTTATTTCACGTGTTTCGATTACACACGAAAACATGGTACATAGGAGTCTTCTTTTTCGACATTGAGTATGATATCTGCATTGCCATAATTGGAGTATTAACATCCTTTATTTTAAAGAAATATACAAAGCACTTCATTCAGAGTTATTCAAGTAAATTGCATATGAAGAGCAACACAAACTAATTGTTTGTGCAGACGTCTAAACGAAGTCACAACGAGATTGCATTTGCGAAATGGGAACAAAGTTACAGCGAGTCCCCGAAACAACTACATCTCTCGGCCTTAATCCAATAAAAATAAAGAAGAAAATCGCTTGTCTTCTTATTTCCACCTTCACCAGTTGTTCCGACCACCTCTGATTTCCCAAAGGGCTTTATTTTAAAAATCCACCTCAACGTTAAAAAGGTAAAAATATTGTACTTGTGAATTTTTGAATCAAGTTTCCTTGTTTCTGTGTAGAGTTTTTCTTGATTTTTCGTCGGCAAGGGATCATTAATGTGCACCCTCGGGGTTTAGGGCACTAGAAACTTGGAGACGTGTGGGGTGAGCCTAATCAGCAAGGGTTCTGACGGAGGGTTGGACAAACAAGGGAAACTTAGGACGACTAGTTTTGTTACTACAAAAGCTTTCGAGGGCTGTTTTTTCTTTGAGGGATATAATGACTTTGGAGGCGTCTGTGTGCGTTAGAGACTTGATCTGAAGAGGGAAACTGCCTTAAAACTATACAGACATGGTCGTGACTTATAACCTGTAAAATATTTGAAGGAGATGACCCACCATCTTAAACAACTTTCCCAAACATATTCAGATCAGTATCCAACGAAATCTAAATTAGTTCTACGGCTAAATAAACACGCTAATCTACTCTACTTAGCAATTAAAAGCCTTCCCAAGCGTACAACAAATCTTCCCTCATAGCTTGTTTACATTTCTAAAACTGGGTTGTTGCATAAAACACTAGCACACCACGCAGCTCATAGTACAAGCAATATGTATATGAAATTGAGCGTAAAACACACAAACGTGCGAAACAGTATTGGCCCACTTTGCTGTTTTCCTACACTGTGTAAATCATCGAGTATAATATCAGTATAAACCGCTGTGCAGCGATTTATTCGCGAATATACTTTGGTAGTTATTACAATATCATTGTGTTACATATTGTTGACAAAAGCTTCGTGAAATGGCGAACGATTGACAGCGACTCTATTTTGTAATCTGAGTTGATTATGATTGGTTTTATAATTGGATGAAGGTCTTGTGACAATGTGTTATGTTTTTTTATCTGTATTTAAAGTTATTTTTTAAAATTACGTTTTTTTGGTTAAAGTTATTTTTGACACTTCGAGGATAGATAAGACGCTACATGTATACGACTGCTAAGCGAGAAGTCTTGAGTTCAATTCCCAGGTCGGGCAAAGTGTTATTGGGTTTGTCCGTAAGTAATCTCTCAGTAGCAGCCACGGGGTCTTGGTGCCCAGGATGGCAGTAGACTCGCCTCCTATAATATTGGAGCCTTCGTGGACGTTCAATGGATTCCCTTGATAAAGTTGATCAAGTAATGTCCGGAAATGTTATGCTTTGACAATATTATAATTAGCATTGACAACCTATATGGCTACTAGAACCAGTTCCTTGTAAACATTATTAACTCTTCAGTGTCAAAGGTAGGTAATTAATTAATTCAATCCCTTTGTGTTCTGATTTTTTAGAATCAATACAATCACATAATTTTCACACAAGTGCATTCCTATCTTATCTTAGAAGGTGTGAAAATTTGAATGGATGTTTGATACTCAATTACGCCAGAATGGCTGAGCGGATTTTCATGAAATTTTGCTCGAAAAAAGGCAATATTCTGTAATAACACATAAGCTACTTTTTATACCGATATAACTTTTCTGTGGGCCTATTTTTGCCTACCACTACGTAGTTTAGAATGTCTCATCATACTCGTATCTTCGTTTTATGTTTGCGTTGCGTATGAACCCAAGCCAGTTGTACAAGTTGGTATCAAAACAATTACCCGGTTTCGCCTGTATTGAAATGAATTCACAAGGATTTAATTTACAAACATAATGTTTGCGAAACTTGATACACTTTAAACACGGGCTGTAAAAGTGAGTTGGCGTGTCGTAAAGAGTGACTGAGCAGTGGAGGTGCAACGTGCAAGCCTGTGCACAGTGAACACTGTGTCGTTGTTGGAACACGGCGCACACCGTACCCATAGTGCCGGTATCGCCAACAATAACAGCTCTCGTAAAATTTGATTAACCCGTCGCACGCCGCACTAAAATATTTATGTATAACTAGCTTTTGCTCGCGGCTTTGCTCGCGTGTTTTCGGTAATTGTATAAAAGAAAGATAAATGAAATTACTCCGTACAATATCAACTATATTCTGTCAGTGAAACCCCATCAAAATTGAACTAGTTGTTTTGGAGATTACAATAGACAGACATACATTGTTTTTTAGTTTACTTGTTATAATTTATTTACCTTACTTATGTATTCATAATATTTATGTACCTATCTCGGAAGAGGTTAAGGTATTTTTGTATTACAGACACTTAAATTCTCTATATTAATAAGTACTGATTCTGTTTCACAACACGTCTTTTCCCTTTCATGTAATATATTTGAATACAGTAAATTGTAATGTAATGTAAAACGTACTTCACAATTATGCAAAACTAATTTGGAATAACGTAAACACGCTATTAGTAGTTCGTGATGTTGTTATATCTGACATTTAAATTGGGTTACCTAACTTTAATGTTATCTAAATTTAATGATTGCAGATAGTTAAGTTATATTTTTTAATTAACAGGCTACACTGATATTGCAATTAGTGAAATATTAAGTATTATTGTAAAACAGTAAAATGGGAAAACTTCGTGAGAAAATCTGGACTTATACCAAAAGCCATGTCATACTTGGGCAACTTCTCACGTCACACAAAAAAGAAACAAAATATATGTATATGTGTATAAGTATATGTATTACAAATTAAGAAAACAATAACATTTCTTCATGATTCTATTGCTGATCAAATCAAATTGCTATTCAGTTATCTTTCATATTGTAAAAACAAACGCTAATCACAAATTAATATCTATTAAAACGTCCCGTATTTTTTTTTAAATTTCTTTCTAGGTCTTCATGTGTATAAAAGTTTCCATACAGATTCTGATAATAAAAGAAAAACAAAGGCTCAGCAGCTGTGGGTTTTCACACTAGCAAAAGAGTGCGGTAAATGTACGTTTATTTTAAAGGTTTTAGATTTCTTAACTACCTAAGAAACTATATCGACTAGTATTAGAATTTTAGAAAATAATTATTTACTAAAATCAATTTTTTTTTTTTGTTTTCGCCTTTGATTTTCGTGTTACAAGTACTTTTAAATTTTACTGATATTTTATTTTTAGTAATTGTGCCAAGATTTTATTCGATTCGTAACAGTATGGTTTTCATTTTGCTATGTTCCTGAAAACGTTACCATAAATCAAAACAATAGGAAAAAACACATCTTATTTTGCGTATGTAAAATGATATTTTCAATGGAAGCACCACTAATAAAATAATGGACGTTATCCATTACCACCACTTACCCAATTCTACATATTTTAATTTAAACAAAATGTCAACAAAAATCCAACGTTTGTCAAAAAAATATTATTAAAAAACATGGCTGCTACAACATTACACTGCATTCAACGGCTGGTTGTTAGCTCTACAATATGCTTGGTATTAAAAGCTTTTAGCTTCCGCATGTAACTAACGGGTTATGGTCTGTGATTTAGATGCCACCTACATGTTTTATGGGTTATGTCGTTTATAGGGAGCCTGGTTTTATGCACATGAATAGGCGACGGAGGAAACAACGGTTATTATATGGAGAACGGTTCGCAGGGTTAACTTCAAAGACTGGAACTGTTAAATGCGTCTCGCTAGTCTTCTTATAAATTCTTCTTCACTTGAACTAAAATGGAATAGTCCAGTATTTTAAAAAGTATTCGCTAAACTAGACGCTACTCACGGTGTTCTTACTACCTAACAGGCTTTTTTATGTATAATGGGTTTGCTTTTGACCTTAGGGAGTGACTAAGACAAGGTCGACGATGGAGCGAGCTTACCCAGAAGAAGCCCGTTCACTCTAACTTTGAAGAGATTAGGATTGTTGGTGTTCGGAAACACAGACGCAGGCTGAGAGTTCCACTCATTCGATGTCCGCATTATAAAAGACGTTTGGACACGCTTAGTGCGATTTGGTGGAATAGCAACAAGGTAAAGATGGTAATTGGTCGTGCGTCTAGATGTGTGATTATAGAAAGGGGCTGGTGGGATGAGGTCGTTGAGTTCTTGGGCGCACTCTCCGAAGTATAATCTGTCTAGTAAACAATTAAAAAATGTAGTAGGCTATTAAAAAAAAAACCGGCCAAGTGCGTGTCGGGCCACGCACAGTGTAGGGTTCCGTAGTTGCCCATCAAAATACTTATGCGAACTAACTAAACTGAATTTAATTTTAAAAAATCGGTCCACGAGTCTTTGAGAAATCGGGGAAAATACATAAATAAAAAGATTACGACGAATTTAGAACTTCTTCCTTTTTTGAAGTTAGTTAAAAATAGTTGACGATAAAAACCTACCTATCCCCAAAAAACATACCGTAAAAACATACCTAATAAAGCTGTAAAAATAAAGTTGACAAACTTACATTTGCAGTTGAACAGCATATTCTCCGATACATTTTGTTTAAGAAAAATGTTTTCCAAGTACATTTTATAAGTTGGTCGACTATTACTCGTAAAGTTGTAAAGCCTACTTAGTCATGATAATTTTCTTTTAAAATTCGTTATATATACTACTGTTGTGAATTTTTTCGCAACCCTAAACACAACCGTTTAGCTGGTAGAGGGGGGGGACACTCGAGTCGAGCAAAATTTAGCACTTTAAAGCTTAATATTTCACAAACTAATTTTTTTATCAAAATATTGTTAATGGAAACTCCCAATATTTTTTAAAGACCTTTTTAATGATACCCCACACTAAAGGGTACGTGAGAAAAAAAAAATCCTCACTTTACGTGTAAGTACAGGAGGTACCCTAAAAAAAAATATTTTACGAAATTTTATTTTACCACTTTTTCGGCACAACAAATCCGTATATTTACACCAAATTACAGCTCTCTAGTACTGTGCGTCTCTGAGCTAAACTGCGGACAGACGGACGGACGGACGGACGGACGGACGGACGGACGGACGGACGGACGGACATGGCGAAACTATAAGGGTTCCTTGTTGACTACGGAACCCTAAAAAGAAAGAGATCTAAAATCGTCCAACTATGCCAGCGGCTATGGTGAGTTTGGTTCCAGCTTGGTAGATAGTATGGCACTAGATTCAATAGGTGACGTCACGAGAAATGAGAGCAAATCATTAGATGGAACAAGTAACACACTAAAATAACTACCTCAAGATCAAAGAGAAAATCACACAGATTTTGATAAGACACTAACAAAAACCTCTTTCAAGTACCAACTAACAAAAAAATAGGTCTGTAGTACCAACTTTCCCAATACGCGACACAAAAGCCCTTACTAGAAGTTATTTCCGCGACTTTTCGACCCCGAAAGGTTCTTTATGAATGCCCTGTGCCCGAATATCGGCCATTAGGCCAGTGTGACGCTGGTCTCGGGATATGTGGTGATTTATCACAATTATAGGGATTTCGGAGCCACGGGACTGAATCCGAATATGAGCGTGCGTAGCTCATTTTAGTGCACTAGTGGGTAGTGACGTATTGGGAACAATCGATTTTGATCCCCATGGGAAAAGGCATTTTAGGTAAAGGTATCATGGGTATTTTTTTCCCCGTTGCACTATTGGTAGTATAACAGGAGGTACCACGGGCAATAAACGATTTCATTGAGGTTTTTGCCACCGACTTCCGGTGAGACAAAAGGTAAAAATAAAATTGACATAAACTCATGATATTTACTGTGTTCATTTTACGAATTTTACATCAAGTGGCCTCATTAGACCTCTAATCTTTACACGTAGCAAAGACATGTAAATCACCACCTTTAAAAATTACTCAACCAACTAAATAAAATACCTTTTTACTCAGTTTCAGACTATTTTCAGTTTTTTTATCGAGTGGGGTCAAAGGGCGCGACCTACGACCTTCCTTCGCAATCACTTAAGGACCCGTCGGGGGTCAAAAGGGATTGTTATAGATAAACTTCTTACGTGTACGTTGTTCGAAATAACTTTAATATTATTATTTTTCTATTGAACTCTTCTCTGTCTAGTGTGAAGTGATATTGAGAAAGATTTTATGTTATTATTTTGAAATTAAAGTTGTTTATTTGTTTTAGCTATGTTTTTAAGATATTTTTATATTTCTCAGACATCAATGTCATTGGATGATAAATATGAAACTAGATGTTTAAAAAACCTTCATGTATACTTTGGTAAATACTTAGGTATTTGAAGTCTGAAAACTTTCTTTCTACTTTGGATTAATATCAATTACACATTACAAATATTCCTGTAACCTCACGTTTCCGACTAATTAGTACTCATAAAAAGTTACTTCGAATTCATATTCTAGTCGTCTCGTATTTCTAACAAGAGCCTTCAAAATGTAGCTCAGATAGAAGCCTATCAAATCAAAGTTATAAACTTTCAGAATCAAGTTATGGCAATCAACGCACCAGATTTTCAAGATAACTCAATCCTAGTTATTGCTATCACGAACCTACGAGTACCTTCGTTCATCTGTCAAATAATGTCGTTCACTTTTTTTTAAATATTTTGAAAGATCTAGAAATAAAAATACACGTTGTATGTAGTTAACATCTTGACACAAACGTTTAGCAAGAATTCAGCGCATGTTTCTAGATGATTATTGTAATGTCTTGTGTGATATTTGAAAAAAGAACTGCCGTTTTATACTTTCGATATCGCAATTAGTTTTTAATGATTTTGATAAAGTTGCCTATTTAGACCCGACTAAGGTGTTGATGTTCCATGCTTAGGAAAACTGATGAACTTTAGTATGAAACAGCTGTTTATTTACCCAGTTTTCTCGTTAAAATCCAAAATAAATTAAAATTACATCCTGTACAGGTACCTAAATAAATATCTGCTTGCCTTTATCCTGTGGTTGAGCTCCTGTAAACAACAGCTTACTCGACGGATGAGCTAAACTAATAGATCATATTAAAACTTTGTTTATTATAACCAACTTGAAGAACTAATTATTTCTTCTAAATTAAATTAAACACGACCGAATTGATTTGAACAGAAACTTTGTACAGTCAAGGGTAAATACTGATTTAATAAACAAAAACATTGTAAAAATATTTAACTTTAGTCCAATTTTCTGCTTGTTGATATTGTTAATTAACTCCTTTCTTAGTTAGTTGGCGGGATTCTGTGTTCCCCTTAGGCCGTACTTTATTACAAATTGGTAGAAAAAACAACCTCATTAAAAGAAAGTGTAAAATCTTCATTTATTCTCTGAAATATTATATTGAAACCTTCTTAAAATAGTACGTAATAAAACCTACCCGTAACGAACCTATTTATACAGAGGCTTCACGAATTTCCCGCGCATTTCGCTGTCAAGTTTCAAATAAGGAACAAGGCGGTCGTATCACGGGATCGCGACGCGTTGCGTGTAAACTTCCAAAACAATAGTGTATCTGAGTTCACGCACCAACTTTCTACTATTCAGCCGCTAAAAGCCTTTTGTTCTTAACAAAAAGCCGCTGTAACTCATGCAGTAACACTTGAGACTGACTTATGGTACAAGCGAAATTCGGTCTCAGAAATTTTAAAATGTACTTAGTATTAGATTTAGCGTGCAGCCGATGGATGCAAGTGGCGAATTGTCGTTCGGCGTGGCGGTCTAAGGGGGAGGCCTTTGTTCAGCAGTGGACGTCCTCCGGCTGATGATGATGATTAGATTGAGCTTTTTTGTTAGTTAGATACCTAGTTTATAATATTTAATGAAACAATCAACGATAACATCCCTCATATTTCTAAAATGTGGAGAATATCTTATTAAAATCTAAAAATATTTATTATTCAGCCACCAAAGGTTCAGACTTATCCTAAATTATATTTCTCAGACCTCCATTTATATTTACAGCCGACGCAAATATACGAAGAGCGTCTGAATACAGCAATTTACACACATCGCGGCCCATTCACTTAAATGGAACATCAAGACGCGTTCAAATTTCGCAGAAATAGTGGGTAATGTTGGTATAACTGGATCGCTCGTCGCTTGGGCCCAGCGTTGCTGCTGGGGGCAATTTCACCCCTTATCTTCTGGAACCTTAGCGCGTGACGCGAGGTTATTTACGCGCCCGGCGCCGCCCCTAATCCCCTATTTATTCCCGGAGATGTATCTGAAAATTAGGGATCACGTCTAGGGAGGGATCCCGGGCTGGTTAATTTGCGGGATTCAGCGGTGTTGCGTCGCGGAGACAGCGCTCCGTAATGATTATGATACTGATATGATGTCAGACACTGATTGCGACTGCAAGCTTTAGCTTTTGTTATAAGCTTTCAAAACAAACCTCTTTTAAATTTTCAACTCCACATATTCAATTTTCAATATTATTAATTTGACTAGCTGTTATTTACTTCCCAGCCAAATTATTTCTTGATTATTTTCACTCTGATTGGGAAGAAGACATATCAATTTATTTCCAATAAAGAACCAATAACTGATTATTGTGAACGTGTCTGGAATATGAATTACTTTCATTTCTTGTTGGTACGAAACCCTCTCTTAAAGAAGAGACGTATGACGCTTCAGTAACCGTACTACGGCCCTGCTGTTTAGGCGTGAAAACATTACAACAAAAAAGCAGTAAGGATGTTTGTATCCACATGCCAGTAACTCCATAAAAAACTGCGGAGCACTCTTATATACGAGTACAGCAGTCTAACTTCTTTCTACATCAATACAAGTTTATATAAAATTCGCAATTCGTCTGGTAGTGCGCTATTAAACCCGCGTTAACCTCTTCAAATAGCGCCATTGAGTCCGACCCCCTTCGAATGTACTATAACACACACATCGCCTCGAATGGGCGTTTTAAAACACTTTTCCGTGTGTTTAGGTCTCCGCCGATCTCTCTTTAATGTCTACGGCCCTGGAATGAGACAAGGAAATAGAGTAGTGATTGGGAGTGAGGCGTTTTTCTCGGGATTCGAATAATGATATCTTTATTCACATGACGATTTTTTTACTAAAAAATGTTATAAAGCTACTCAACCACACTCTTAATGACACCTCAAAGTGAAGTCCTCCTAAAAAGTAACTGACTATAAATTACATTTTTATTTTATTTTAGGATTTCCGTCATCATTATCATATCAGCCGTAGGACGACCACTGCTGATGAACATAGGCCTCCTTCATAGATTTCCCATAGAAACCTTTTAAATAAATAATATTTTTGTTTTATTTATTTAAAATGGCTACTGGCTGTATTGTTATAAGGTAAAACATAATTGTTAATATAATAAGTTCATTATTTGTATTCACAAATCACGGTAATTTGTTTATTTGTGACCTATATATAATACATAATTATTTTTGTTTTATCACGTTTACAAAATCGAATAAACATAATGTTGCTAATGGTGCCCATATTAAAATGTTATTTTAAATTGAAATGCGTACATTCAAATCATAACATAGGTATTACATATTTTGAATGAGTCCAATTGTTGTAAACCAAATTCTATCATGCCTAATCTCACAATTATTAGTTATTTATTGTATTAGTTTGAATATATCTATCAAATACAAAACCTCATATTATTACATATTATATAATAACATTAACACCCAAATTAACCTAACCACACATCAATACCATCCTGATAATTAAATTTCAACCTTCGACAATCGAATAACTCGAATAATTCGAATAACTCGGATACGTAGCACACCTCTATCCCATCTGTAAGACGTGACGTGAAACCCACTATACGCCTTTAACGAAACCTTTGAGGGCCAATGGAAGGATTTTCAATTTTGTATGCGAATCTCAAATGTCCTTGAGACGCGATGAGATTATATAAGTTTAGTTAGAAATACTTTAAAGTAGGCAAGAGAGAGATCTTAACTTAGACATATTAGACTTGGTACTAATTTGAGCTAATTTTCATTTTAATTGTAGAAGTTTTTGTGGTTTCTTTGAATTATTAATTTTATGAATTGGTTACGGCCCGATCTCTTTTTTTGTAATTAATCAAATGACAGCTGTCAGAATCAACTTGACAGATCTTTCAAATAAAGAACTGTTCAAGAATAAAACCTTTTTATTAGTCGTGCTCATCGTCCGTATTAGGTATAATAAGTATAAAAGATGCCTAAAAATCTAATTAGACCGTCAAATAGAATATCAAAACATAATTTTGCCTCGTTATTTCAAAATTAGCGAAGATACGACACTCATACACGTCACAATACGAAGGTATAACTTTTAAAAGTTTCGACGTCACGAAGTCCCGTAGTTTGAGTTCTGAACCGTTTTTATTTTGTCAAAAACCATTGATAAAAAAAAATTACGTGTCCATGCTGTCATCATACCTGCCTATTGTTCATAATGTAAGATGGTTAATCTAAAATACCTGAATCAATAATATACTATTATTAAATAATTACATCAAAACTTTACTCTTGCTATCAAGCCATCGCAAAACTTCACTTCGCAAAGTTATTTAATAGAATTTTACTGTTTTAATACTTTTTACATCAGCATTACTACTTCCGGAATATAACTTCTTTTTAATTAAGAAAATATTATATTTCACCCAACAAGTAAAAAAATGCGTAAAGTTTTTCTTTGAGTTAAAATATCTTTTGCCAATACACCAAATAGACGTACTAAACTGAAACAGAACTTTTTTTAACGAAATCCTTGTTATACTTATGTCGATATAAATCTTTCTACATTCTAAAATTTTGTCTATTCTTCTGCCAACAGAACTCGTTTTTACGGTGCCATGGTACACGTGCTGTACTTCCCTGGGCTGGCTCGGTTACAATAGAACCACTACCTACCAAACTTGAACTTATTAACATCTACAGATCTACATTGTACAAATGTACATGTACATAGGTATGTCTATGTGTTTCCAAACTGGCCGCTACAAAGCCGTGGTCAATATTTAACTTGCTTTGCCCTCAACGAAACGAACTAAAGTTTCCACTAAAGCGGTTTCATTGTACTTTATTTATTTTAGAATAATAAAAATAGAGCTAGCATTTATTTTGTTATGTTGTTGTTAGAGTTTTTTTATTCAAATTGATCTAACAAATAATGTTTAACGCTTCAGTGTTTATCTGAAATACTACAACATATTTTTGTTATGAAACAATTGGACATTTTGACATTACTAACAAATATGCTAAACAAATATCCAGAATGTATCTATTTATGGCCTCATAAATGATTCTACAGTAATAAAACAACAGAATTGAATATGTACGAAACTGGAAACAAATCGGATTATTCAAATATGGAAGCAAATGTTACTAATCATATTAATCCGTTATAAACAGTCGGAAACACTGCAGAGGCTGGCGTCATGCCAAATGGAGAACCGTGATTATCAAATGAGATGTCATATTTTATCCAAGTTAAAAATGTCCGGATTTTCATTAGTGCTACCCACTTTTTTGGGAAACAAAACTCCACTTCACTTAATTTTGAATTGGTCCTGACACGTTCAATGCAATTCAAATTAGTTTCATTTCCAATTCAATTGAAAACAGGCCTTCTTTAATAAATAGAAGACACTAAACCTCAGTGAGGAACTCGCCAAAAGTATCCAGGAGGGTCGCAGGGCAATGGACACCCTCGACAAAGACCCTCGGAGGTCACATACCTCCTCTAAAAGGGCTTTTTGTAAACACTGTCTCCTTTCCGATAGAAAACGAGTTTACTTTATCTAACAATATCTTCTTAGAAAGGGGTAAACCACCCTTCTTTTTTGCAGAAATCACTACTTTAAATGTATACAATCGTGTCGTACGGTTTTATTTGCGAATCGAATCGAGACGGAATGTTGGGAGGTAGTTTTTTTAAAATAACTTTATCTTTGTTGTAAATTGTGTTCTATTTACATTTATGAACTGATATGTGAATGAGACAATAGAGCTGGAGTAGATGCTGATTATTGTTCTTCGCAATTTTAGAAGTACTAAACTGTAACAGAATGTCTGGAAAAGAAAAATTAATGTTATTGTTAGGTTCTTGACATGAAAGGAATCTTTGAAAACTTCAACCATTAGAGAAATAAAAGATTAAAATATTTCGCTATCTCAATTTGACTGGCCATATCTAAAAAGTATTTATTTATGAGATAATTCAATCTCCTTGTTAGCACAGACAAATTAAAAAGTGATACTAAAAAGGTTTCGTCTTTTCTTTGAATTTTGAAGTAAACATGTCTTCAAAAAATTACGATACTTTTACTACCTGCCTCATTGTTGTTAATGCAAATAAATAGTAACGAAGTATCTCTTTCCCTTCTGAACCACAACATCAAAATCAAAATCAAAATGTTTTATTTTACATGGGCCTCAGTGGGCACTTATAAAACGTCGAAAAATTGGCACGGTTCGGGTTGGTCGTTTCCATGGAGGAGAGCCGGCAAGAAACTCCATGGTTACTCTTTTAAAATATTTGCTATTACAATGTTTTTATTACAGTTTGGTATACTTATGTAAGAGAGAACATTGTTAGCACGATAAGAAGAAGTCTCTTCCTACCAAAGCTAATAATAATAAAAAAATACATTTTTATAAAAAGAAAAATATAAAAAGTATATAATAATATATACGTAGTCAAGTAGACGATCAACACAATATGGGCATTTGGAAATTTACACAACCAACAATGTTCTCGCATTCACAATTCTGAGTAAAAAGAAGCTATATAAAAATAAAAAGCTGTATTAGCCATAATGACTGTAAAATTAAAACATTGTTAAACAGTAAAAAAGGTAAAAAGAGACAAAATAAACACAAAAACAATAGAAAAAAAAATTACAAGTAAAAAATATAAAAAAGTAGTACCGTGATTCAGAGCAGTTAATAGACAATATACCTACTCTTTAATAAAACTGTTGAAGAACCAGGGAAGCCGCATGTGCAGAAGGAATTATTTCCAAACATCTTTGTCTTCAACTTAGTCCTTAATTTTGTAGTATGCCTTTTTAATAAGGACACGTTTAATGTGGCTTTTAAACTTTCCGTCAGTTAGTTCTATGACTGACTTGGGCAATTTATTATAGAAACGTATGCTGTTTATAAGGAACGACTTACTTGTCTTTGCTAGTCTGAATCTGGGTATCACAATTTCGTGTTTACTCTGTGTATTAACATTATGAAAATCGCTTCTAATCTTAAAATTTCCTAGGTTTCTTCGTACGTATAAGATACTCTCTAGTATGTAAAGTGACGGCAGTGTCAAAATTTCCATTTCTTTAAATTTTTCTCTAAGTGATTCACGGGGACCCATTTTATATATCGCACGGACTGCCCTCTTTTGTAGTATAAAAACTGAATCTACGTCTGCTGCTGATCCCCACAGCAGGATGCCATACGACATAATACTATGAAAGTAGGCAAAGTATACTAACCTAGTTGTGGCCGTATCGGTTAGCTGCCTTATTTTCCTTACCGCGTACGCAGCGGAGCTTAATCATTCAACAGAAATGTTATTACGAGTAATTTCATTTTGGTTGGCAAATATTCTGTACACAGTTTGCGACACTTAGGACTTAGGTCGACGGCTCACTGGGTACGCCACGGCCCCACGGACCGACAAGGCCAAACTGTGGCATGTAATCCTTCGTCCTGACTTTCCTTGACGTTGTAGAGATAGAACTGATTGGCTAGCGAAGCGTAAACTTAGATGGTACGGGATATTGAACTTAAGAAGCGACATTCCAATTTTATGACAGAAATTTTCATAAAGAAAATTTTCCCAAAATTTCGATGGTCTCTAAAAACGTAGTAAGTAGGTACAGTCACGAGCAATAGTATGTATACAATAAGCAGTATTCAAAAGCGATTTTCTGCTACCATATTGATTAAACTTTTGCCTTTTCATTAGACTTCTATTTTGGAAGCCACACTGTTACGAAATTGGTCTTATTTCAAAGTGGAAACCAGTTTATCACGAGTTATTTGCGTTTGAATTTTGTTAAGTGTATACATGTTATTGCTCGTGACTGTACTTAGTATTTGCAGTGGAAAGTTGACAAATAAATATTATTTTAATTGCAGCATTTGGACTATGAGTACCTACTAGATTTGTCCGCTGCTTTGGTCGCGTTAATGTTGATTTTGACAATTAATTCGGGCTGTATAATATGTTTATAATCTATATCATTAGAACGTTATTGTTGTTTTCTCTTCGGGAACTATCAAAATAACAGTACTTTTTTTTGTGATCATAGCAATAATTATGTCCGTTTCTGTGTAGGTACATGTAGTAGGTATCTGCAAAATTTCAGGATAATCACTTCAATGGTCACGCCTAGTGAAAACGTAACTAACAGTCAAACTTACTTTCGCATTTGAAATGAACTCTCAGAAAATTTCAACATTCTATTAAAGATTTACAAAATAATTTTCTCAACAAAGCACATTTGATCGCCTTTAGACTATTAAGTCTAAAAGATACCGCAACCAATTTAAAAATGCAACTCCTAATTTTCCGCTTTCCTTGAATCCATAGCGCCTTTATCGCAAGCAGCCATAACTCAAGCCAAACAGCTTTAATAAAGCTCTCACTGAAAACACAAGCTAAGCTATTTCCTAAGTACCAGCCGCGGGCTAACAAAAGTCGTTCAACAAACATTTTTAAACCAGCACAGTCATTACCGACCATTCTGTTTTGCATTTCACAAATACGTAGTGAAATTGAAGTCGCTTGTGACACAGCAAATTACTTTTTAGAGGAAATTTCGCGTAGTCACTGTTGTAACGAGCATTTGGTGGTCGTGGCCGCAAACAACCAAACCTACAAACCAACTAAAAGTTTAACCTGACTTGCGTAATAGTTGGTCGGCGAGTTTGTGACCTGCACCGTGTCATCCCTAGCCCGTAGGTACGGGCGACGCAACGGGCCATAATGAGCGCAATAACTGCATACCACTGTCGGCTACGTAATTATATGGTATTATCTGCGCTGGACAGATGTACGTAGTGTAGGTATACACGTGGTGTGGATTTCCTGATTATACAGCGATGGCCAATGGATTGGAAGACCGGGTTCGAGATACTTAGTATTGATAGCTTTTGGCTCAGCTCGATTATGTAGGTACCTACTCTTGGAGAGTAAGTTACTCTAAGCTACAGTAAAGCTTATATGAAAGCAGCGTACGATTAAATAAGCTTTCCATAGAAATAAATTAACCCGTTCAACAACAATTTTCCTTTAACCCCTCGTATGAACACGCAACTGAACAAACGACAAACAAATTGAAAAACAAAACACAATCAATAGAACAACTAGAAAACAAATTAACATCGCTTACTTGCTGACCACTTGAAAGCTTGCCTATTAATAAATATGCTATTACGGGTTTCACAATAGGACTTGAGTATTACGTACGATTCACAGAATTGCTTTGCAAACTAGCTATGAAAATTGCCCTGAGAAACGTCAGTTTAAAAAGTGAATAGGCGAATAAAGAATTGCGATTAGCTCGGTTATGGGAACTGGTGACTGCGTTTAATATAAACATAGAGGGTGGGTCGTAATCGTAGGCCTAGTGGGAACGGCCATGTGGAGCCGGCCACTGATTAATGCGAGCCTGTGAAGAATTGGAGCCACAAGACACGCGGGACAATTTTTGCAATTTGCTCTCATTACAGAATTTATGGAGTGAGTCATTCAGAATTTTTCTAAAAGGTTAACGGTTGCTTTTGTAATACTGTGATTTTGTAAATTATATTTTAATTCATATGAATAATTAATAACTGTTTGTTTTAAAGAAAGAGTTATTGGAAGAAGGTTTACACTTACACCAAGCGGGAAATATTTGCAGATAAAGGGAAGTCTAATTTATGTTTTCTAGATTGATGCAGATGAAGCTCTGCTCAGTGTTAAGTAACAGACGTTGTAATATTTCAATCCTTCCTCGACTCACATAAC
This sequence comes from Agrotis segetum, assembly GCA_036375495.1. Lineage (NCBI taxonomy): Eukaryota > Metazoa > Arthropoda > Insecta > Lepidoptera > Noctuidae > Agrotis > Agrotis segetum. Next base: position 980,190 of record JAQSVV010000208.1, read on the forward strand.
CCGCTACCGCTACAGCTTGTCCCAACTCGCCAACTCCAAAGCCACACAACCTGCCTATAAAAAGCCCATTCCATTTTAACTTTTCCGACATGGAAATTATAGAGAGTGCGACAAATCCCAGTGTATTTGCTTCTCAAATATGACATCTACATACTGGTGGGTAATTTGCCCGGGCAAAATTATCGTTTGCTACCCTTCGTTCAGGAGTAGGAGACCACCCTAGTTGACTATAGGCATTCGTGATGGATGATGGATAGAGTGGGCTCTAATTGAAAGTCTAGAATGATTTGTGCGATAATTGGTGCGGATTCCACTTTCAATGGACCATTTTTATGGATTTGTTATTAACTTAAAGCTAGTTTGTTTTCGTTAGCCTATTCTGTCAAACTCCCGAGCCAAGCATCCCCCCATTCCTTCCACTTCTGTTGATTATGGGCTTCATCGCACCAATTTGCAAGGAAGCCAGCCACGCATCATTTTTTTTTATTTCACTAAAGAAACCACAATGTATTTGTATAATGCTTGTCTTTATGAGAGATTGGCAAAAAAACATCACGGACAAATCTGAACAGCATAGGCAAGAAAAACTACATATTCAAATATGGTGTGGACTGGAGTTGAGTGGGATGTTGTGGGATAAATTGGGATGGAGTGGGATAAGTGGGATGAAGCGGGATGGAGCGGGATGGAGTGGGAGCTATTATAATTGCCCAAGCGTGTAACAATGTTTTTGCATAATACGAGTATCTATCGAGATCTAGATGCCTACAGAAGAGTCCATCAGCTCCTGTAAAGATCAATCAGCAAAGCATCAATATAAAGTACCTCATCGTTTGTAGACATTTACTCTAAAGAGCAGAATCTTCAATAAATCTTTGGTTATTTATATATGTGAGTATGTAAATAAATCTTTGGTTATTTATATTAAATGTTTGTAAACACACATAGCAGATAGGAGAATTTTAGAAAATTCCTAGAGCGCGAGCACGGCAAAGAGCAAAAACAGCAATGAAATTCCTAGATCCGTTCAAAGGGCTAAAAGGAAAATGATAAATAGCAAGAAACTTAATAGAACCTCTTCCATCATAATTTCATGACGCACCTCTTCATTACCTCCTCAGCTAATGAGAAAGGTTCTCAGAATTAAAACCTTAGCTTCCATTCCATTATGGTCTCCATTTTGTCTTCAAAGTTCCTGTCACATTATAACTTGTAATAGTTTCTTAACGAAGTCTTTGTCATTGTTCACAGATGTCTCCTCTACGTGCTGGAAGGCGGCTGGCTGCCTTCATCACGTCCAATGCTTTTCTGGTAAGTATTTATCTATATTCTGTTTTTATTATATGTCTGGCCTGTTGGTCTAGTCAAGTCTAGTGGTTAGTGGCCCTGTCTGTTATGCCGGAGGTCGTGGGTTCGATTCCCACCCAGGACAAATGTTTGTGTGATGAGCACGATCATTTGTTCTGTGTCTGAGTGTAATTTATCTATAATATGTATGTATTTAGAAATATAAGTATGTTGATCTGTTGTCTAGTACCCATAACACAAGCTTTGCTTAGCTTGGGACTAGATGGCGTTGTGTGATAGTTGTGGAATATTATTATTATATTTTTGAAACAAGACTTGTTAAAGAACGAGCAATTGGGCGAAGTGAAAAGACAGATAATTGAACTAAGAAGGGAATAACAAACATCTGACTTAAATCGTAGCTGAGAAGTAAAAGTCGTTCTTGGGATGGGTGATCATCTATCATAGCGTGTTTCTTCCGTGCCTATACGTAAACTTAAAAGTTTTAGATCTATCTTTACCAGCTACTGTTAAGCTATTGTCAAACAAACAGGCGAAGCGAATTCGATCCGAAGCGTTTTTATTTGTAATGTATGGAATTGTTTGAATCAAGTCCAATAGAAAAGCGAAAGCAATCCGATAGTCTATTATGTGACTGGTTTCAGACAATCCCATACATGATTACAAACAAAAACGCTTCGCGTTCGCCACGCCTGTCTGTTTGACAATAACTTTAGTCAGAGTTGAAACTCGCAAGTCAGACGTATTGTTTTACCACGGGGTATTGCCTAGTCTGGGTTTTGGAGGCCAGATAGGCAGTCACTCCATGTAAAATAGTTTCGTTACTACGTTCAAATGGACGCCGACTCTAATATAGTTGGGTTTCCCAAGGCTAGGCAGATGATGAGTCTTAAGAGACTGATTACCTCGTAGATCTGCTCGTTGCGAACGCATGTAGCATTAACATATACTCAATATATCACGTGGTTGGTGTTTGTTATATACTAAGTATGTATTTGTTCAGAGTATGGGGTGTGTAATTGAGTTATCATTTGCGATTATCTTAGTAAAATTTTAAATTCTTTTCTGGTAAATTTTTGGATTCACTTCTGGCCAACCCTTTAAAACACTAATACAGCCATGCTTTGAGCTCACAGTCTTTATAAGGGCTCAAGAACCGTCTTTGATAATGACAAAATTCCTATGGCTTCATGACCAATCGAGAGATAAAAGCAATAACTTCAGAATTTCTGATTAATAGTTCGGAACATTTTCTTCCCTTATGAATTTATTGCCTCGAAGCCTATTCCACTTGTGTTCCCTTTGTGTAATTATAATTAATGGTCGCAACTAACTCAGCTGATTTATGTAGATACACGTCTAGACACTGGATCTGGATTAACACGCGTGGCAACGACTAGATTAATTAACCGACCCAAGTTTAAATCAAGGCGTGAATTTGAAATTTAATAAATGACACAATTATTGACGGAGATTTAATAACTGGGGAAAAAGCATTCGGCTTTGAGCGCCACGGATGAAACTTTACAAGTTGAAAGGAACATTGTCGGGCAAACTATTAACGATAATTTTAATTCAGCACATAATTCTAGAACTCTTCATAGGACACACTGAGAGGTCTATAACTGTCAGAGATTTAAAAGGGATGCCTGTAGGCCTTTGTTCAGCCATAGGTACTTCTCGATTCTCTGCGTCACTTATGCATCTGTTTCTAGTGCTATTTTATGGAAATGTAAGATTAGCTTCAAAAAGCTACTTTGAAACTGCACTGTACGTGTACTGTACTGTTTCTTACAAACGCGTAAACATACCTTATACACCTAAAGGTAAATCTGGAACAGCTATTAAGGTTTATAAATCTGACATAAAAGTACATTGAAGATTGAAGATTCAAACAATGAAGTGGAGAATGAGAAAATTCAGCCACATGTGTTCTGAATTCGTATTAAAAATTCGCGCATTGCCATCGCCATCCCAATCACCCTGTTTGTAGGTAGATAGTTGATATTGGTAGTGTCGGTACAGTATCGTCGCTTTACCAATTACGGCGGCGCGTAATAAATCTCGATGAAAATATTGATAACACCGTGACGCATCGTGCAATGAATTACGTACGTAAACAACGTGTATGTAATTTATACCGTTTATGTTATTAATTCGGTTATGGTGTGTTTGAGCGGATTGGGGCGTGCGGTCAACGAACACCCCGGGCTCTGTGGCAATCGAATCAGGACGCAGACGCCCGATATTATCTAGCTTACCGTCCTACTATTATAAGGGTACAGTGGTTTGCACTGACACTACGCCCAATTGAACATGAATCTGCTTGAATAGTCCGCAAATTAAACTCTCTGACACCGTTAGGAACATTACAAACAGGATACTCAAATATTGTTCCCCTCAAAATAGAGATACAACCATCCTAACCGCGGCCATCTCTAGCAAATTATTATTTGCCTATTAGTGCATGGACAATTAACATTCCGGTTGAAACGAAGCGCGTCGGACGACGACCGGGCGGTAACCGGGCGGCAACCGGCCGGTCGTCGCTCCAGTGCGTCGTTCCTGCAATCTGCATAATGCGCGACACTCATTTACCGACCGTTTGTGAGCGACAAATGAAGCGAGCGCAACTGAAAATGTTTAAAATGTCCAACACAGCTAGAGCCGTGTCTTTGAAAATCACCGCAGGTACCCAGATGTCAACTGTTCCTGGTTATTTCTGCGCGGCCGAAACGCAAATATTCGCAAAACTGTGGCATGTCTAATAGCGCGTGAACCCAGTGATTGTTCGCTTGGGATGCCGTCCGTTTATTTATTTTACGTATCGGTGCGTTCTTTGTGGAACGTTTGTTCGAATTTCATATAATGGAACTTTCGGAAATGGACTGAGCTTTCGAAATTAAATTATTATTGAAAGTGACGGCGAGCTACTGCAATGAGGTTTTGTAATAAGTAGATACGACAGATTTACGTAACAAGTAAGCAACTGTCGCTAACAGGCCTTGGTTTTAACCAACTGACGATAATAACGCTAAGTGTGAGGGCACCGGTTGAGCCACGTTCAGCCGTCAATACGTATATTGGATTAAAACATTACTGTATTCAATTGAATGTGACAGAATGCCAGTCCAACCAATACCGTTAAAAACTATGGCCCTGTATTGTATGTAGTAAAAATTCAATTTTGGGAATGAACATAGATAAAGAATTCAATTTGCCCTGAAATATTTCAAATTAGAGTAAAAATAATATAAAACAGTAAATTGTCTATTAAAATATAGATGGTTTTACAAAAATTCTAACGTTGTAATTGTTGTAAATCGAATATAAAAGGCAAATTCGATGTACGTTTGACAAAGAATATTCAATTAAATTAAAATAGAGTACGAACTCCATAATGGTGAAATTATATTAAATAAGAAAATATAATGATACCTTACTTTATATTATGAATAACAATAATAATTCAGTTAGAGACATGAGACATACTCGATGAAAATGTATTCACAAGCAATATTACAATTAAATTAAATCCCATTACTGACTTTCATTGTGATTAAAACCATTTGTAATAAAGTAGATATTTATTTTAATAATAATATTTACATTTATTTAAATACTAAATTAACTAACCGAATATAAAGAGTTAGATTATGTTTAGTTACTACCCAATCGCACAAATACGGGGTTTATTTCAAATCCTCCAAAATCATCAAACACATCATTATTATCGCCAGATAAATAGTGGTCAAATATGAGCATATTATAATAATTTACTTAAAAAAGGCTGTTCAAGAAAACGGAATTTATTGAGTGATCTATTGCAGTGACTATTATACACCTCTATTGTAAATCTTACACGTGATAACAGCTGGCCTTTTAGAGAGACTAAGAGTCAACTCAATGGGCAATGGAAAAAGCTATGCTCTAAGTTTCTTTGCGGAATAAAATCTTGCACAAGAATACATAATAATTATATGCCGAAGAAACGCAGTACACATAACATAACCCGTATTTGCGAGTGAAGTGGCAATGGGCAGGCCACATCGTTCGTAGAGTTGAAAACCGATGGGGAAGAAAAGTTCTCGAGTGGCCACCATGGACCGGAGAAAGACGCAGCGTAGGCCTCCCTCTTAGTGGACTGACGACATCGTGAGGCCCTTCGTACACAAGGCGACTCAAGTTTCCGATACCTTACGACTTCGGTATCCAATACAAACCCATAGAGGTTCGAACACAAGCACGCGCCAATGAATACCAAAATCGTAAGGTATCGAAGACTTGCGTCGCCTAGTGTACGAAGGGGCTGAGAGTCTCGGGCAACCGATGGCTGCAAGAGGCGAATTTGCTTTCGTCGTGGCGATCTAGGGCAAGCATATTTATGTTCAGCAGTGGACGTCTTCCGACTGATTATGATGATGATGATGACGTAGTAACGCTTAGTGTGTATATGTATGTATTATAAAACATATACGTATCTAGTACATTACCGTGTTCACCATATTACTACCTGTGTTAGCAATACAGTACACGCCATATTAATTAATAGATGATTGGTTTAGTTATCTCAGTTCGGTGTATGTGCGACATAACTTATATATGTTGGAGTATATACCAGCTTTGTGGGCCCAGTAATTGAATTTAGTTAAAGTTTTTGATGAAGGAGTATTCGTAATTTAATTACAAGTAATCAAGAAGGTGGGCGAGGCCTCCTAATGAATTCTTTTGGCGTGCCTTTGCCTCTGTCACCAGGGAGATACGTTTCAAGTTTTCGAATTTCGAAATCTTTGCACGTTGATATTAAAATGAGAAAGTAACTGTGGAATTAATGGCGCTAGCGTCGCTTGTCCCTAACGTCCTCATTCTTTGAAAAGGTGTCAATGTCATTTTACATCTCAAACTAGCATGATCTCATTGGTGGGATTGGATTGGATAACTTCGTTTTAGTGGGAAATCATCAAATGACACCTCCCGCCGTTGGTCCGGAAGGAACTATTATACATCGTACATACTAGCTGAAATCCATGCTATTCCTTAAATTGCCCATTGCGTTCCAGACCCCAGAAATCTCTTAATACATTATCTCAACCCAGCACAGATGAGATTGCAAGTCTTAATTTAACACCGACAATGGATTTCATCCGACCATCCCCGGAAAAAGTACTTAGTGCTAAGTGGCTATACAGAAATACTATGATCGAATTACTAATACTGTTAGTGTACGTCATCTCACTGCTGCTACGACATCACACTCTTCACCATAATTTAAAAAAAAAAAACCTTGAATTAATGGCCTGTTGGTCTAGTGGTTAGTTACCCTGACTGCTATGCTGGAGGTCGTGGGTTCGGTTCCCACCCAGGATAAATGTTTGTGTGATGAGCACGATTATTTTTCTTTGTCTGAGTGTAATATAATATCTATAATTATGTATGTATTTAGAAATATATAAGTAAGTTTATCAGTTGTCTAGTACCCTTAACACAAGCTCTGCTAAGCTTGGGACTAGATGGCGTTGTATGACAGTAGTGGAATAAAGAAGATAAAAAAAAACACACTTAGAAAAACTGAAAAAAAACAAGATACAGAAAGAACGGCGAAAAAAAAACAACAAAAGATAAAAATTGTTTTGTTTAAAAATCGAACCATTTCTAACAAAGCTCAATTATTTTTAAACTAAACGGAATGTCAAAAGAACATCAAACTACGACTCAATCTCAAATCAAATCTGTGGACGAAAACTTTAGCCATTTATTTTGATAGACTTACTTTCAGAGCCTGGCCTGATATAAACGAAGGCTTATAAGATAAAGCACGTTTCTCTTAAAGGTGCCAATTCACTTTTACTTTGAACTTTTGAGAGCTTCGATTTCAAGACTGCAATCTTTGTACATTTGCATTTAGAGATGATATCTTTAAAAGTACTTTTTTTAATAAACCTTAACAAACAAAATGCAGTCAATGGCATTATTGTCGAAGAAATACTTTTTCCATCAGTAAGATGAAAGAAATGAAGATTTGTTTTTGAGCTCGCTCCACAAGTGTATTTTCAAAAGAGATTAGATAATTTGATGCATCTCGGTATCTTAGTTTTTTTTATACATTGCCCTCAATCGGAATTTCTCCTGTATCATCGATGCTATTACAAACATACAAGCTCACATACACGAACACCCAGACCCGGAACAATTTTTTTCAGATCATACTACTAATATTTTCTCCGTGCCCCCGCACGGAGAAAACGAACGAACTCGCGACCGCTCAGCAAAATCAAAATCAAATCGTTTATTTCAAGTAGGCCAGTTACAGGCACTTTTGAATTGTCAAAAGACAAAATTAAAATAAAATAGTTACGGTGCTACAGTCCCAGTCACAAGACATAAAAACTGTGAAAGTACTGTAGATGCCCATTCCAAAGCGTAGATCTCTATGGAGAAGAACGGGCAAGAAACTCCATGGACACTCTTTTTCAATCGCCAAAATTATAACAAAATCTTTGTTACATCATTCAACTTGTGATGGTACATTATTGTGAGATCGATGTTGCAAGTGAAAAGTGTCCATAGGTGATTAATATAAAAAAGACAAAATTCTTTATAATTAAAATAAACCGTGGCTGCTCAGCCATTGCTCTAATCGAATTTGGATTATTTTACGCTTCAGTCTTGTTTTTTGCATAATTATCCATCCGAGTGCTCTTTGACCGCTACTTCGACCAAACCATCATAATAAAATTCAATGTGATATATTTTAAAATTATTAAATTAAAATGTTTATCAAAAATGCTCTCTTACCAGTGTCATTAACACGTCAAAAGCTACAAGATATATAAAATATTCATGTTTTAAAAATATAACACCTCTTTCAAGATACAATTTTCCGGCACGACCTAAATTCACGATTTAATATTCAGTCGTAGGCCGTTACGTCTTCATAAGTCGCATTTTTAATCAACAAACCCTCAGAACTCGCTAATTTGAATAACGGACAGCGCAAAAGGGTTGTTTTAGGGTTCCGCGCTAATAAATGTGAGAATGGCTGCGGTAATAGCTTGTTTTAAGTATGGGTCAAGAATTGGGTCTCGGTCTCAGTACTGGTATCAGAGGTCAGTGTTATTTGAACTTTGGTGCCGCCAATGTGTCAAATTAATTTATTGGTAAATTAGTCTTTAATTCGTTTTCGTATTTGGTTTTCTAGGGTGGATTTTCTGTTGGTTTAAAACTGCATTAACCGACTTATAAAAGAAAGCACCACAAATCCTATTTGTAAAATAATTCTTCTCCAAAACTAGTGTTTGTTTTTCTGATTTTCTGACAATGAGGACACGTGAGAATATTACAGCTTACACACGGTAAAGGATAACATAGCTGGTACTCATTTAGTAAGTACCAATTTGAATGACACCCAAACCAATACCACCAGGTCACTGCGCCTTTTGACTCAATACCTAAACTAAACATTCAAAACCACAATCCCGAAATTAAACCCGATACCGATACCGAATCCCATCTCTACGACGACACTCTAAAACTGGGACATTAGCATTTTAAACGGCATGTGTTATTGCTCTCAAATTGTTGCGGATCTATTAGTGAGTCGGCCACGGATGCGCTGGATTAAGCTGTTTAGCTAATAGCCCGAGAGCCGCTGAATGAGCGCTGTAAAGCCTATTTCTCGCTACTTTTATTAAGTAATAGAATGTTATGGGGTATTGTTTACTAAACTGGCCGTCTGCAATGCAAGATCGGGCAGAATGCCAGTTGTTGAGACTTTTGAAATAGCCAAGAAGTTGAAGACGGAAACTTGTTGTTGTTTAAGATTTTTGAGGTGGAAAACAAGGCTATATTCGGATTTTCGTGAAGGTATTTGGTAACTCGTACACCACTTAATCATTTCAGCAGGGAATTCAAAAGACAATAAATAACTTAAAATTTTTTCACAATCTAATTCCTCTGGCAAAATGAACGCTCCATAAACACGCCCACCAATTTACACCACTCCATAATTAAAGCCGTTAGTACACAACTGCAGGTCTACTGCGGGTGTACGGGGCCGGCCATTCCGCGCGGGCGCACTCTTGGCCGCAATTTTTCCATCACCGCGTGCCCACCACAATTATGCGATTTGCATACCTATCGCGCCGGTCGACGCGACGCGTTTTTGTGCCCCTACCCGCTACGCCCTTTCAGTGTACACCGGCTGAAATAATTTGTAACTACATGAAGGGAAGTGGTGGCTATACAAAGAGGTTTTTTCGCATACGTGTGGCTAGATTTTACAGGCAGTTTCAATCTTTACGTATGAAATAGACTAGGCAGTTTTTACAGGAACATTTTGCATTTCATTTTAACAGCTTTTGCAAGGTACCTATCTAAATGAATTACTTTTTTTAATTCAGACCTTAAGATCGGACTACAATAAAAAGACGTAGCCAATTAGTCGCCTATTTGTCGCTTGCAACTTGTAGCTGTGCGAGTCTCGAAAGCAGGTCAAAGCGTCCGACATCTTACGAAGAAACACATTTTATACAGCTTAAGAAACTGTTTTACTTTAATCCCCGAGCCAGCATTCTAAAAATAACTATTGTGATACAAAGTGGAACAGAAAAACGTGGGTAGACAAAGCCGAAACCATTAAAAGGTATCATTACGTCGCTATCAGCAAAAAATTCAAAAATCCGGCGAGCATAGTGCAAAACGGTTCAAAACACAACACGTTGGAGCACGGGTTTATTGGATTTTAGCGGAAATTTCACTCGCACACGGGACCAAACGAGCAAAACAGCCAACACTGTTTGCGAATCACCTCCGCATATCGAATTTTGATTCCTGATTTGTATCGGCACAACCGCCGACCCTATAAATAGGACGGCACGCGGGATGCGCAAATGGAATGCAAAACGCTGCGGATGCTGCCGGACACGCCGAAATCCGTTGTACGGATAAAACTTCCATACATATGCTGCCGGAAATTTTCGGAACAAAAATACTACACAATAGGCACAGTTTTTTCGGGCACACAGCACACTGCATCCTCCAAATTGTTTTTGCGTATCGACATAACAAACAATGAAAACCTAACAATATTGCGTGTAACCAGACCCTATAAAGTTTCGCTAAAAGTTAATCTTGAAGTCCGCGCGGCCCTCTCTGCAATAACCGATCCTCGGAGGAGCAACGCAAACACTCGAAACTTGCTCGATGCTATCTTGGATGTCCAATTGAGTTTTCATCCTGTGCCGCTCCTCCATAGAATGCTAATAAACCCACTTAGCCGACAAACTACTGGTAGCTTTGTCTTTTAAAGTAAGGACTGTAAGGAGATTGTCGGCGTTGCATCTATCAGCAATCTCGTTGTAATGAAATTAAACTCGACTTTGTAATTCTAAAGTCGAATCTCGACTACACTCGGATCTCCCTGCTAATTGTTGGAAAGAGGAAACGTAATAAAAGTGCTAGTCTTTGAAGCAAAGAAGCTGGCCCGAGCGCCTCGGAGGAGCGCATTTTAATAAATTAAAACTGCGCAAAATTCCCATTCCAATATCATTTTATTTTCCTTTTTGCGCCGGCTCCGGAGCTCGCCCGCCTTACATTGATTCCATTTTACTGAAAGACCATCAATCTACCTACCTACTTCAGCGTATTAAAAACATGCTGTATATTTTCAAAGAGCGTTTCTTACCTACCTCGGTGGAAGTAATTGAAATCATTCGGATTCACTTACACGTTAGTGGACAAGCGGCCGCCCTAACGTTTGCGGTCCAGTTTGCGCTTAACGAAATGTAGCTGCCGGAATTGAGATAACATTCGGGCGTACTTACGTTTAGGCACCGTATACAGCTGTGATACATGCTTTTAACGAAATATATTCATTAAAACACTAGTTGCGGCTTCAAGACGCATTGCGTAGTTTCTGTTGAGTGTCAATCTAATTTTGGGTTTACTGGAATGCCTTTCAAAGAGAAGTTTGAAATAGTGAGCTTAAAGTTCATTGAGTAAAAACTCGTAACTTTTTGCACTCTCAAACTAAAACAGTGTAATAATGAGTTTCTTCTCTTAATTCCAGGTGCTGTTGATATCGCTGGAGCTCCTTGCGTCGCGAAGTGGCGCAGCAGCGCTTGCGAACTGCCCCGGCGGCTGCAACTGCAACGACGAGACTCTTGTGGTGGTGTGCGAAGAGAGCCGCCTCGACGTCCTCCCCATCGCACTCAACCCCTCCATACAGCGGCTCATCATCCGCAACAACAAGATCAAGACCATCGACAGCTCCATGCAATTCTACGCAGAGCTGCAACACCTAGACCTCTCACAGAATCACCTAGTTAACATACCGACGAAAAGTTTTGCATATCAACGCAAACTACAGGAACTACATCTTAATCATAACAAGTTATCTTCAGTGACAAACACAACTTTCCAAGGACTTAATCAATTGACAGTTTTGAATTTAAAACGAAACTTCTTGGAGGAACTGACTAACGGAGTTTTCACCACCTTGCCAAGATTAGAAGAACTGAACTTGGGTCAAAACAGAATTTCAAGGATTGAACCCAAAGCTTTTGCTGGTTTATCAGCTTTGAGAATTTTGTATTTGGATGATAACCAATTAAGTTCTGTACCAACTACTTCCTTCAGCCTCTTGGGTAGCCTCGCAGAGCTACACGTGGGTTTGAACGCGTTTTCCTTCCTGCCAGATGATGCCTTTGCAGGTCTCAATAGACTGACAGTTTTAGATCTAAACGGAGCAGGACTCTCCAATATTAGTGAATACGCATTCAGAGGTCTTCCAGGATTGAGAAGTCTCAATCTTTTTGGAAATAGATTACTGACAGTGCCCACACTCCAGCTGTCCGGTCTGACAAGATTAGAGGATTTGTACATCGGACAAAATGAATTCCTGACACTTGAAAGTCATTCATTCAAGGGCTTGAAAAATCTCAAGTTATTAGACATTACTGGCGCTACTCAACTAGAACGGATTGAGAAAGGCGCATTTGAAGATAACATCAATTTGGAAACTATTGTCTTAGCAAACAACAAGAAATTGGCTATCATAGAAGACTGCACACTGTTGGGCTTGCCGAAATTGAAGCATGTTTCTCTAAGAGATAACGCCATTGTAACATTAAGTGAAACAGTTTTCATTGGCAAGGAGTTAAAGCACTAGATCTAACTGATAACCCTATCTTCTGTGACTGTCAACTGTTGTGGCTCCAACAGCTGATGTATGATAAGAGTAACTTCACGCAGTTGCACTGCGCCAGCCCAGAGCACTTAAAAGACAAACCTCTAAGAAATCTGAACGCCGAAGACTTGGGCTGTGTCCTTCACGACACTCGGCAGCAGACCATCATCTGTATTGTCGTAGTCGCATGCGTAGCCACCATTGCAACATTAGTCTTAATACTGTATAGATACCGCAAGAGCATGCAAGAAAAACTGAAAGACTACAAGTGGAACAAGGGTCGCAAGAACTTGGAGTACCACAAGCCCATCTCCACCGAGGAGGACTGCATAGTGCGCGGCATCCACCCGTCGCAGTACCCCGCGCCCCCGCACACCCCCGGCCTCAGGCCAATTCCTGTGACGGAACTGTAGCTAGAGCTTTACGCCTCCCCGAGCGTGTTCTTCATGTCAGGCGGCCAGCAGGGCTCCGCGCGGCGGCCGCAGCGCTCGGGGGGCGGCGGCACGCTGCCCGCCAACGGCTTTACGTACATTGGCGGCGACACGCGTCCGCACCAGCCGCTCACGCTCAATAATGGCGCACCGGCTCATCACCTTAACAATGGCTCTTTACGCTCCCTACCAGACAAAAAGAAAAACCGTAACGGTGTGGTATGCCACCCGGAGAACTTCCAACGCAACCTCGACACGCGCTACTCGAGGAAGCAGGAGAACGGCTACATGCGCAACTCGGAAACCATCATCGGCTTCCCGCGTAACGAGCGCGAGTACGAGCGCGAGCGCGCGGAGTACAGCGAGCCCGAGTACTCCATCATCCCGGAGAGCTACGGCCGGCCGCTGGACGAGTACCCGCGCGCCTGCGCACACTCCAACACCTTCAACTGTTGAGCCGCGCCAGTGAACTCTCTCAATCGTTTGTGATCTTGTAATTCTAGCAATAAATCTTCATTCCATTAAGTTTTGTATGGACGGAGTCAGTCGTGACGGACGTAGTGCTCTAGAGCGGTTAGTGACATTAGTATTTCGGGTCCGGTGTACGTTCGACCAGTGAGGACTATCCTGTATCGTATTCGTTTTAAAAGAGTACCTTATTTGTAAATTATAAATTTAAGTAGTGATGGATCTATTTTTCAATGGACGATGGGGGCTCGGAGCGTGTGCAAGTGAGACTTCGCACGAGACAACGGTACAATGTACAGACTAGTCGCAGCGAGCAGGGGGGCAGAGCCCGAGTCGGGCCCGTCGGGGAGCCCCTCTATGATGTACATCATAAAACATTGTGATTTGTAATTTTTTCTACCAGTGCGGTGGATTTTGTATTTGATTTTGTACAAAAAACCATTCCATAATAATGATATCTTTTAATGTCTAATATTTTATTTATATATGAGTAAAGTAAGTGTGCGTTAAATAAGACACCAATATGAAAATATTAGAATTAATGAATGTAAATATATTTATACTATATTGAGATATTTATAAAATTTAATACAATCTTGTTCTTCTAAAAATTATCATAAAATTATTTCGGGATATTGTATTGTTTGCTATAATGACTGATATCCTAATTACGAGATTTCTTATGTCTGTCACTACCTACCTATAATTATATACCTACCTACTTACACTACATTCTTATTGTGTAAGAACGAACGCACCCATTATTTCTAATATGAACACATCTTCGAACACTTTTATGCTCAATCCTAATATTGTATGTAATAATTTATTAAGATTGAAGTAAACGAAGAAACATAATGTCTTATTATTGTCATTAAAATGTACCTCTATGTTAATTATTATCTTTTTGTTACCTATTTGTTTAAATGTCCCATAACATGAGTGCTGTGTGGTCTATTCAGAAACATATTTCTCAATGACTTAAGGCAGTAATCAACTGATCTCAATTACCGACACGATGCATACAAATTAACTTAGCCCATATTAATTAGTTTAATTGCAATCAGATATAAGCATCGCTCCATTAACGTGGCCCGCCCAATGCATACGAATAACTGGGCTATAAAGGAACCAATTTAATAGGCAATCTGTAAACTAATTAGTATTACACCCACTTTTTGAATTGCAACACCAAGAGTTTTTAATTTTCTGAACAGATCACACCATTTACAATAATGTGCCTCTGAAGGATGTTACGCGTCGATATACATAATACAAACTGAATAGGTATTTTCTGTAAACTTTTATTTTTATCATTTAATTCAAAATATTCTTGCCATATTCCAATAAGGCATGATGGTAGTATAAAATAGGTATTTGATAATCACTTTTATTTTGTAGAAAAGTTTAATAATTATTAAAGTTATGATAAAATATTATAAAAGCGTCAGTTATATTGCAGTCGTAATAAAGAAAGTTACGTAAGAACCTGTAACATTTTAGAGTTGTGATAAGAACAAGCTTTTATAATAAACGAGGTTAATTAAGTCGCTAGATACCTTCTTAGTGCCATTTTTGTGTCTTCTTGGATTATGGTCGTTTTTTACTCCAGTTTTATAAACCCACACGACATACTTACCTGAATTTTGGTGTTATTGAGTTATTGTAAATATGGAGAAATTAAAGACTAAGCAATTAAGGCATGTGTTAGTGCCTAGTGAATGCCTAAAAAAGTATACAAGAAAAATGATGAATACATATGAAAACATTGTGATTAGAGTACTCACGACATTGTAATAGAAATCATCGGTCATTTCTGTACTTTATTGTAGTTATTACCTACATACAAACTCGATAAATATAACATACCTCAAATTTAATTGTGTTTTATTTGTTGCCAACCTTTACATTAGAACCAAGATTATGAAGATATAAGCATAGGCCAAAGAGGTCCTAATCAGACTTGTTATTGAGAAGAGAACCTGCGGCATAATGCTGAAAAGTAATTAGGTATTCATGATAGCCTTACTATAACATAAACTACTTTTATTTTGGACAGACTTCATTAAACAAAGTAAGCCCTTTAGTGAGTCAAGAGATCGATGCTAGGAGAGAGGAAAAACTACAACCGAGCAACATTGACTTCGATTAGTGCAAATTTTGTTAACAGCGCCATCTGTATACAAGTTACAACACTCAGCTGTGATCAGTTAATGAATTTTCATGAAGACAGATGTCGCTTCTACAAATAAGTAGTGTTTTTCCTAAATTTTACAAAAGTACCACCAGACGTGGTGTAGTGTACCATCATCAAACATACCATCTTGAACGTATGCTGTCCTAGTACATTTGTTGGTAAGTTCAGTTAACCTACCCAGAAATAATTATGTAGAAAGAAACCTATGAACACCTTAAACTTATGCCAGCCTAGTACCTACATTTGCTCAATTTTGAATTACCGACTGACATAGCCCGAATTATTTTAAAACATACCGCCTTGAACTTCTGCCAGCCTAGTACCTTCTTTTGCAGGTTGGCAGTGTAAAAATCTAGACACTTCCAAAATAAACCTCCTACCCCGAATTATTTTAAAACATACCACTTTGAACTTCTGCCAGCCTAGTACCTTCGTTTGCAGGTTGACAGTGTAAAACTCAAGACACTTTCAAAACCTCTCATTATTTTAAAAAACATACCACCTTGAACTTCTGCCATCCTAGTACCTTCTTTTGCGTTGGCTGTGTAATAATCAAGACACTTTCAAAAGAAAACCTCCTGCCGAATTTTATAACATACCACCTTGAAGTTCTGCCAGCCTGGTACCTACTTTTGCGTAATCAACAAAAAAAAAAAAACTCTTTATTACTACTACCCTTTTTTTTCTTATTTCACAAACCTTCCCAGGGTACCACCACCTTGAACTTATGCTTGCCTAGTACTTTTGGTGGTTCTTTAGGACCGTGGAAATGCACGAATGGCGCTCAGTTCGAGTAGTTCAAACATGAAATGAATGAGTATGAATTCAGGTAGGTAACTCAACTGCTGAACATGAAACGTAATGGGTTTGAGTCCCGGATCTCAATACTATTTATTGGATATTCCCAGGAGGTCCTTCTCAATGGTGGCCAGTGCAAGGAGCCTATAAGTGCGGAGGTGCTTTGCAGCATCACCGAAACGCCTCCTATCACATTTTTTTAGGAAATTCTTCTTCTGCCTTACACTAAAAGGATAACAAATGTGATAGTTTCAGACCTTCAGAGTCAGTGATTCAATTCAGATAGTTTGAAGTCATATTGATTAAGGAAGGAGTCATTGGCCTCTAAAAAGTTTAGTTCAATGAACTGACATTCACCTCACAAAAAGTCACAAATTCACGATCCTATTATCGTGATTTTTTGACGCATAGGACATTGACCTTAACTTTGCGGCAAAGCCTAATTTATTACTTTTATTTACTCTTTGGCTTATTGTATGGATCGGAATGCTGGGCTGTGAAAAAGATGGATGAGAAACGATTGCATGTAGCGGAGATGAGGATGTTGAGATGGATGTGTGGAGTGACAAGAATGGATAAAGTAAAGCGCTATATTCACGATCCAGCACGGCTGTACAGCAGCTCAAGGTCGCGTTGCTGGACGTAGCAAAAACATCGTGAATAGGCTTGACGTACGTCAAGGCTTGTCCAGCAACGCGACCTTGAGCTGACGTACAGCCGTGCTGGATCGTGAATATAGCGCTTTTGCTACGTCCAGCAACGCGACCTTGAGCTGAATGATGCTGTTTATAAGTGGTTTACTCAAAAAATACAGCCGTGCTGGATCGTGAATATAGCGCTTAAGGAATGAGTTTATAAGGGGAAGTTTGAAAGTGGCGCCTATTACGGAAAAAATGAAAGGGAACCGTCTGTCTTGGTATGGACATGTGATGAGGAGGGATGACACCCATGTGACGAAGAGAGTGATGAGTATGAATGTTGACGGATGGAGAGGAAGAGGAAGGCCAAAGAAAAGATGGATGGATTGTCTAAGGAATGATATGAAAGAAAAAGGAGTAAATGATACTGTGACGTCTGATAGGGGAGAATGGAAGAAGAAAACATGTTGCGCCGACCCCAAGTAGAATGGGATAAGGGCAGGAAGAAGAAGATTTACTCTTTGGCCTAGTAGTACAGTAGAGCGTCGATTATCCGAACGTCGATCAACCGAACGACCGCTTATCCGAACAGTAGTACGCGCGGAAGGTCAACGCCCCGCCCGACTTATGCGTACGCATGGGTCGCGCCCAGAGTACCTACATTATTTTTCTAATAAAGTTTTTTCAATGTAAACTCGTTCATTTTTGTTCATTCGTTACCTCATCGTAACCGCCAATAAATTAAACTACTTAAATATTGTCACGTGAAACTTAAAATGCCTAAACGTAAACGTGTTGTCCTTTCTATGAAAGATAAATACGAGATTAATAAACGGTTAGAAGAAGGCGAATCCGCAACCAAGCTATCCAATGAATATCAAGTTGGTAAGTCTACCATTACGAATATAAAAAAACAAAAGACGAGCATAAGTAACTTTATATCCCAGCTTGATTCTTCTGACGGATCCACGAGTCGTAAAACGATGAAACTTGCCTCAAACACGAATTTAGATGATGCTGTTTATAAGTGGTTTACTCAAAAAATATCCCAGGGAGAACCTATTTCTGGCCCAATTTTGTGTGAAAAAGCTGTTCAATTTAACGAAAAACTTGAAGGACCGTCAAATTTTCAAGCAAGCACAGGCTGGTTAAAACGATTTAAGTCAAGACATGGCATTCGTAAGCTTCAAATACAAGCAGAAAAACTATCTGCTGATGTATCAGCAGCTGATTCATTCAAAATTAAACTACGGGATGTACTGACCAAAGAAAATTACGCTCTGGATAATGTTTACAATGCAGACGAAACCGGGCTCAATTGGAAAGCTTTGCCACGAAAAACGCTTGCTGCACGTTGTGAATTAGCAGCACCTGGTCCTAAAACAAGTAAGGATCGTATCTCTGCTTTAGTATGTGCTAATGCTACCGGCAGCCATCGATTGCCTATGTTTGTGATTGGCAAAAGTAAGAAGCCACGTTGTTTCAAGCACGTTAATATGTCCGCCATGCCTATCATTTATACTTCGCAAAAGAGTGCTTGGATGGACAGTACAATTTTCGTCAAATGGTTTACAGAAACTTTTATACCCTCTGTAAAAGCCCATCAATTGAAAAATGGTAAAATAGATAAAACATTATTACTTCTTGACAACGCCCCAACGCACCCGTCATGTGAAATTTTAAATGAAAAAGACGAGTTAGTAAAAGTCATGTTTCTTCCACCTAACGTGACTTCATTTTTACAGCCAATGAATCAAGGCGTTATTGAGACCTTCAAACGGTATTATAGAAAAGAATTGTTACGTAAATTACTTTTGGAAAAAGAAGAGGATGGAGAAGAAAGCTTGATGAGAAATCATAAAAAAATTGATTTAAAAGACGCGTCCTACATGATCGGAGCTGCATGGGGCAGTGTAAAAGAGCAGAACTTGAAAAAGGCATGGAATAAAGTTTTGTGTATAGGTGAAATTGTTAAAAGTGAATGTGTAAATGAGAAACAGGAAGATATCTCTGAAATGTCAGATATGCTTAAAAATCTCGATTGCCACGAATGTGATGAAGAAGAGGTCCAACAATGGATGGATATCGACGATGAAGATCCCGGGTACCAAATTATGCAGGATAGCGAAATTTTAGACCTCGTAACTAATAAGGCTGGCGCCACCGCTAGCATCTCATCAAGTACAAGTTCAGATAACGAAGATGAAAACATAGTTGGTGCTTCCGAAGCGTTTACTTGCTTAGATATTGCCTTACGTTGGTTTGAAACACAGGCAGAAAGCGACCAGCATCAAATATCTGTTCTTAAAAAAGTACGTGATCTAGCCGCTCGTAAGCGGGCAGACGTTCTTCAGCAGACGAAGTTTCAAGACTTTTTTAAGTGTTAATTATTGTGCTTGTGTTACCTTCTTTTTAAATAAATAAAAATTGTAAATTTGGTTTTATGTACGTAAATATATGTATAGCCGAATCAAAATATTATGTACATAATTATAGGTCATAGGTACAGTTCGATTATCTAAAAAACCCGTTTTCCTAACAATTAGTTATCCAATTAGTTCGGATAATTGACGCTCTTCTGTATTTTGAAGCCAACCTTGCAGAAATACCTACAAAGAAAAAGCCAATATAATTGTTCATTAATTTATTTATTTATTTATAGTATGCAACATTTATTTATTAACATTACAAAATTGTTCAGCCTTGTGATGGGAGAAGCCGGTTCCAGCCGATGCGCAGATTGACATGATTTTGTAAATAAATAAAAAAGATATGAGTTTTAGGCGCCTGTGTTAGAAGTGGAATATTATGAGTAGTTTTCACTTATGCTTTACAATTAAAACTTCTCCTCCTCAAGACCGTGTTTGAAGAACATCATGATAGGGACCTGTGTGCCGTCGACATCTCTGTACTCCATCATGGCGACCATGCCATCGCAGTCCATGGACTCGCCAGTGAAGAACTGGAGTTCCTTAAACCTACCAAGGATGTCCTTCATGACTTTGTTCATGTTGGTCTTGAAAATATCAACCTGATCAGGTGCCTTCTCTTCCAATTTTGCAACTAATCTGGAAATTTAGAGAAAAAAAACTTTTACTTAGAATTAGAAAATATCCAATGATTGAAAAGATTTTAAGGCCTCTGGGCCAAAAAACCTGACCGACTTTGCCCATGGTGGCCAATCTCAGCAGAGATTAGCCATCTGCAAGGCACATATAGTGCAAAAGGTCTTTTACTCTCATAGTCCAATGGGACAACAACCCAATACATACATCATAGCATGTTTACAAGATGGAAAACTTAGTAGCAAACTAGCAATTAATATTACATAGTAATATCTATGATAACTAGTACCTAAAAGGTCACAATAATAGATAAATCAGTTGTCAGCCCCCTTTCATGAACAATCATTACAAAATGAATGTTTTTTCATAAAGGTTATTTGCTCTTGCATCAATCGCTCCATAGGAAGACATTGAGGATCAACCAGTGGTATTAGATGATGCACCATACACCAAAAGTTAAACGAAAATGTGGTTTGAGGCAAGTCTGTTTTTTTTTTTTGTTTCAATTCAGTATGCGAAGTATCATTATGCTATTTCATTGTAATGGCATAATTCTTAACACGCAGTAGAAACAAGTTCGACTGTACTTATAATTATGTATAAGGTGGAACATGATAAACAATTTGTGCATACAAGGAAAATATACAATCTAATACATAATGCAAAAAACAAGTTGTTGACACTAGGAGGTTATAAACAGTTTATATGTGATCATATTCAGCTTCAGAGTTGGTATGCACTTTAATTTTAGTATCTAAACAAATTCTAGTTTTTTCCTGTGACTTTGTTCGCATCAAGATTTGGACTCTGACCCACCAAGGTTAATCCTGAAACCTGCAGGATTTTACTTTATCTGACATGCTACAGAAAATCATGATAGCTCGGGATTTAGGATTATGTGGCTACCTAGCAGAAAAAGAAATCTAGAATCAAAACATTCCTCCTCTTTATAAAATTACTAAAGATTTAATTAAATTCTATATTAATTCTAAATCTAGGTTAAGACTTAAGATTTCAAAACTTTAGTGTGGAAAATTACAGGAATAGGAACCAGTGCTTATGTAATGTGAGAATGTTTGCTAAATATACATCTAGGGTTATAGCAGTGTTTTGTTTTGAATAACCAATGTTTCATATTGTGTGAGAAACCATGATTCTGTAATTGTATCCATTTCAATCCAAGCCAAAAACCAAAATATTATTAAACACAATATCAGCATGGCTAAACAGAGTGCACTAATGAATGGTGCCCAACTCCAGTGTACAGATCTTGGAGGCGAAAGAGGGCTTCGAGGGCTCTGAAATGGTCAGACTAAGAGCACAAATAGCCAACCCAAGGTGCAGTTAAAGAAACTTGCATTGGGAACATAAAAGGATAGTTAACATGTTCACTGACCAGCCACAATATCAAAATTATGTCGCACATCCAATTTAATTTTTCGACATAATTGCCATTATTCCATTTCATGTCCATAAGGGTTAGCTTTAGTCCACTTCAGGTCCATAAGGCCCATAAAAATAGGGAGAGGGACACTTTATCCCCAATGGAGCTGGCAACTGGGGAACTAATGGCGCTAGTATTGCTTGCACCAAGCATCGTCATTGGTTCAAATCCGTTCAAATCTTATAGGTATTTCAAAATAGTACTACGTCATTGGTCGGATTAGGTCTTAGCAGTGGTGGCGCCATCTACAATTAGCTTTGACTTGCCGGCCCCATTCACAGAGCGACCCACTGTATGTCTCGTTCACAGAAGCAAATAATTCATTGGCCCCTATTTGTGTGGCATAGACATCTTATTCCAACCAAAATGACCCACAAGTGACTCATGGTTAGTGAATGTGCTAAGGTACTGAATATCACTCATGTAATCTCCAAAGTATGAGGCAGAGATACAATGTCCACCCAGATTTCAGATTCAGGTAAGTACACCCAGATTTTGTCGAGTTATGTATCCAAAGTACTTAATAGAGGAGAAAGCACTGATTTTGTATAGAATAGTAATCAGATTTTAGTAGCTTGGAAGATACACTTAAATTGATGATTAAATCCTGTTACACCCGAGTCAACTTTGGAAAATTCATAATACAAATGAGTTATCAGAGAAATTAAACTCCACAGTGCTTTCAAAGGCAGTGCTATCACAAAACAGCTGAAATCATCTTGAACTTAACCTACACTGATATGCTGTTATCATAGACATGCCAAAATATAGATAACAAACTTGATTACATAAATATTGATCATGCCATAATTTGCATGCTGTCCTCATGTAGAAAATAAAATACTGGTGACAGAAAGGCCACAACCTCCTAGAAAAATCTTTCCTTTATATAAGATAAAAGGACAAGAACTAAAATAAATATTGAAATACTACAATATCTTTGTAACTAAAAAGTACAACAGCCTGCCATTCTGTACCATTTTTATCATTGTATGGCAAAAATAACACATGGCATGACTAAGCTTTTGATTTGAGACAAACTGACCAATGAGGGGGCAGTGCAGTGTGCAGTGGACACATGATTGACTGCAGATAACCCAAATTCCTGAAGGAGTTTAAATTAATTGTAAAATCTAGTAACACACCTTGAACAGTTTCAATGACACAGCATAAATGTCAGCAATAGATAACCATTTAAATACCACATGTACTTTGCTTTCACCAGCAAAACACAAAGACTTGCCTTCAAACCTGTTTCACTTATCAATGAATACACCATTGATTGAACTTCTTCACAATTTTAAGCAATAATCACTGAGGCACTCACTTTTTCATGTAGTCTTTGAGGTATAATGTGTAGGATTTCTTGTCACCGAAAGCGTATGTTTCGACAAGCCTGTGGTTCAGGACTATGTCAACACCACTTTCAACTGCAGAATCTGTGCCTTCGTCGGCCTCCTCAGCCGAGGGGTTGAAGCCTTCGATTTTAATATCGCCCTGAGCTCTCGTCACCAGTCTGCCGGTCACTTCGTAAATTACTTCATCGACCAGTTTAATTTTATATGTGTCCGAGAACATCTCATCACCTGAAATAAACAAATCATTACATAGAGTCCGTGTTTAAACATCCCCATATGGCCAAAATGTAGATGTGGCATATAATTTAGCAAGAATTGATGATGAGACATCATCACATCACTGCTCTATGAAATGTCAAATTCACTGATATCAAAGATCCACATCATAAATGAAATATTCACGTATAATTAATGAGAGAAACACAATAAACTCAATTACCAGTAATAATATCTTTATAGATCCTCATTTTGATGGATTAGAGGCGATTAAAAATAATAAAAACCGAAACAACGGCTTCTTGCCCCAAGAACTAAACCGGAAAGGGCTTTGAAAAGAGAAGACGGAAGCGCTTGGTGTTGCCAATTTTGTAACAAATGGATGCAGCAGTTTTGAGAAAAAATGTAATTTTTAAAAAAAGTGTATCATGTGGTCAACAGTATAATGAAAATAATAAAAAAAACTTTTAAATTAGGTTAGCGCAAATGTCAAACAAAAGTAGATATTTATAAAAATTGTTAAATCTATTTGACACCATCAAAACGAGTGAAAAACTAAACGTAATTTGACGTAATGGAAAACGTCATACGGTTTTGATGTGGTGCAGTGCAGGATGTAGGTGGCGCTTTCAGTTCACGAAAAGATGGAAGTAGTTCTTTATAATTCCAATGTTTGTCGATTATGTGGAGAAGAAAATGATAATGGAAACTTATTATATTCATGTGACGAAAACAGTCAAAACTTAAGTGAAATAATTAACACATATTTGCCAATAAAGGTAAACCATTTTTATATATTGTTATTTTTATTGACTTCAATCGAGATGAAACTAACATGGCTGACTTTATTGACAAAAATTAACATTTTCGAACTTATTTCTATATTTTAATACGGTAGCCAACCGGATTAACTGAGAATGGCATGATAAAAAAGATATTACATAATTCTAATCATGGAGTTTTAAACTCTTACATAAAGAAGGACATAGTCAGTTTGTCAAATGTCAGATTTATCACTATTTCATTCCGTAATAGAGTCGGCGCCAAGTTTGTTTTTGTTTTCTAGCATTCATGTGTAACGATATTATTTCTTCTATGAAAATATGATATACATCAACACCACGAATTCTGTAATTTTAGGTTGCTGACGATGGGCAGCTGCCTCGTACTATTTGTCCAGGGTGCACCATACAGCTGGAAGCCACCGTAGAATTCCTAACACTGATTATAAATGGACAGGTAAATTAACAAAAGTTCACGTTTAATGTGGCCCATGTAGCCCTGTAAGCTAAATTTAGGGGAACAGTTTTAAGCAACCACTTATAAAGATATGCCTCGTTAACTGAATTCACAACTAATATTCCAGAAAGTGATACGTGAACTCCACCTCAGGGAGAAAGAATACAAGAGAACTTTACTAAATCCTCCTACGGAACAGGAAATTGTAACAGATAAGATAATTTATGAAGGTAAGACAAATGACAGTATTTTGCCTGGCCTAAAGGGCTTCACACACAGCACCTACAATGTAAAGATGTACATTATAGCACAATACACCTCATTACATCTTTCCATAGAAATGCGAAGATGTAAAAAATACATTATAGCTGCTGTGTGTGAAGCCCTTTACACCGATTACAGTGTCATTTTCAACTAATAAAAGCAAAAACATATTATTTTTCCTTATAGGATTAATTTTTATTACTCTTAAAATTCAAAGTTGCTCTGCTTAAATAAAATATTGAATGAATCAAAAAATCATCAATGTGTTGAGTTTTACTTGAATATCACTTGAGTTCATTGACTCAAAACACTACCCTTTACTTTAAATATTTCTGTGAAATTTGTAGTTAATACAAGCGATGGAGTTTACCAAGTGGAACACCCAATATCCTTACAAGTGGCTGGTCTTGAAAAGCCAAAACGTAAGCGAGGCAGACCCCCTAAAAAGCGTAAAACTCCTGAGGAATTAGCCAAGGAAGCTGCTGCGAAATCACAGGAAATGAAACATGTGAAAAAACAAGATAGAGAAGATGAACCAACTGGTAAACGAAGGAGGAAAACACCAACAAGGTTCCGAGAAGTGGTTCAGGTACAACACAATAAATAGGGAAAAGATAAATTCATGTGAAATTACAGTTACAGTATAGGTAATGGCAAAAAAGATTGCACATGAAACTTTAGAAGAGAGTCATTCAGGTTTTGTATTGTAGTTATTGCTGTTGCACAAATCACAACAAATTACAAGTACTACTACATCATGTTGTATTATGACAGATAATTATAAAGCTCTATGAAGCTGACACAGTAGGTAATGTATCTCTTTCTAAAGGCCCATGGACAATCTATTACTGGTACCTGTGTTCTTGAATATAATTGGAATAGCAGCAATATATCAGAAAATTGTGATTATGAAAAAATTACTTTGACCATGTACCTTTATCTATTTTATTCCACATGTATGTAATAATGAGATAAAAAGTATGCAATGTATTATCCCAGGCAGCTTATAAAATATCTGCCTACCAAACATACAAATCCAGTATTTTTTGTATGAAAGTCATCAAGTTTTATAAAACTAGGAAGATTAGAATTAGCTTAGCAAAAGCATAGAATATGGCAAAAGCAAACCCATGTCAAAAAAAAAGTTTAATGACAATTGACAAAATTAACTATGTCTTCTAGGGAAAAGAGCTTGAGAGGATATTTAAAGAAGAGGGAGTGACAGACGGAGATGACAGTGAAGCTGAGGTGAAGATGGAAACACACATCGACGTAAGACCTTCGGCGCCCAAAGAACCGGAAGTTATTGGCCACCTGGAGGAGTCTGGTGAACTGGTTGTTGTTGTCAAGGGCAAGGGCCGTGGAAGACCAAAAGGTAATTTTTCATATATTTTTTTGCCCCTATGGTCACAATTCTGGGCAAATGTGTAATGGAAGGGTATTAAGGAGACTTTCATAACTTTCTATGTCATCCTATTTGTAGTATCTGGGCAGAACGGGTGGGACTGTCTTAAAACGGCACCACGGCCCTGAAATACAGCACAATAAATGAAGGAATAGGGTGGGTTTTTTACCCGACTGCGCCAGAAGGAGGGTTATTGTCCATTAACCACTTCCCTGTCCGATGAATCACATGTGACTCACGACTATTGTTTATGTATTGTGTCTGCTGCGCGGACAGTGAAAGTGTTAAAGTCCAACAGTCTTTTCTGATCCACCCAGGGCAGGAAGAGTCATCAATGATTGATAAATTTACCAACACAAAAAAAAAACATTGAGTTTTATTGGCGTTTCAATAAGTTAAATTACTGTATCTTTCATAATTCCAGGACCTATGACCCCAACCCGGAAAGAATGCGCGATATGTGGCATGGAGTTCACTTGCACCGGCCGATACATGTCGCACGTGGCCCAGCATGGCCCAGTTCTCTACCAGTGTAGCCCATGCTCTGAAATCTTCAGCACTCGGTTAAACTTCAACGATCATCAGACGGAAACGGGACACACTGGACAGAATGTAATACCGTGCAAGAAGATTATTGAGCGTGCTAGGGCTAAGGTGGGTTTGCCTTACTTATTCCTTTACCAGATGTTTTGGAAAAGTAGAAAATATAAGGAACAATATCAGATGTGTAAATCACCTAATACAAATTAAGGACCACCCTCAGCAAATCTCGGTCAAACACCTAAAGTGTTTGTGAATACTTGTAAACGCACCCAACACAGGAGAAATTCCGTGTGAGGCAACATTAAAAAAAAAATTAAAAGTCACTTCTGACCTTGCACGTTATGAGATTGTTGACAAACATCCGACACCACATGCGACGTGTCCATATAACACGAAGTCAATTAATTTACCAAAAATCTCTTTACAGAAAAATGACAAGCAAAGAACTGAAACAATAGTAATACCGGATGACCCTCAACCGCAAGCTACCAAGTCTGACACTGTACAGATCCTGGAAGACGTAATATTACCCATGCCTATGACAACCTCCTTGCCGGATTTAAATGCTCAGCCGATAGTTATTGATAATGATGTGAATGGCTCCGAGTTTCTTAAAACGGGTTCAGCTGTTGAAATTACCAGCTCTAGTCCTAGTGTTGATAGTGATGTTAAAATTGCTGGTGAGTATAATAATCTAGAAAATTAATTTATCTGCTAATTATACTATCATATACTTAATATAAATACGGAAGCTTGTTAGGATTGATAGATGTTTGTTACTCTTTCACGCAAAAACTGCCGAACGGATTTGGATGAAATTTGGTACACAGATAGTTTAAAACCTGGATTAACACATAGTATTGTTTTTATACCAATTTTATCTCCCTGTGGGATAATTTATGAGTGGTAGCAGCTAGTATTATAAATGCCATAACAATGTTTTTGTTCCAGACCCGGGCACAGATCCCCTTGCGTCAGAGAAGTCTGATGACGTAGAACTAGTAGAAACAAGTCCATCTGGCAAGCCGAGGCTGAAGTGCAATCACTGTGATAAGACCTTCAGTAGTAAACAGAGCAAGTCTTTGCATATCAAGGTAAACACCAATAATTATAGTAGTCAAGCCTGGGTTCAGTTTTGTGAACATAGAAGATTATTCTATTGATATTAACAGCAATGAGCAGTCTATAACATCCATAAAACAATAAATTCAACTAAATTTCTAACCCCCTTATTAATCTGCCGGGGTCGCGGGATTATTCCCTTACCGTAACCCCGGAACGTAACAGGCTATGAAGGACACCGTGGATTTTAGTCAGTAGAAGTCTGACAGTCCCTCCCGCCCTGCCCGGGGTTGGAGGACTCATTTGATGATTTTACCACGCTAAAAAAAAAAAAAGGTTGCACTCCAGGAGTGCCGGTAGAAGTGAAAACTTTTTTGTTACTATGTTTTATTTTTAATTTGAATGACGTCTTACTCATTTTCGATCAGGGTCACGTGACCCTGACGCGAGTTTTAAATTTTTTACCCATTACAGAAAAAGTGTACAACGCCGCTAAAGAAGTTTTCACTTCAAAAAAACCCCCTTATTATTAAAACGAGAAGTAAAGTTACGCGAAGGTTAATCCTTAAAAATGTATGGTTAATCCGAAGATTATCCTGGTTGTAACTTTAGACTACGTTTTTTAATAAGGGGGTTAAACTGCGGAATTTGCTTAAACATTCTCTAAGAAAGAAAGAAAAGTTAATTTACATTTATTAACCTCTTCTTTTCTGCATTTGCACTTGCTAAGAATATCACTGATACAGATACTTCGCGAGATAATCAAAGTAAGTCCCAAAGACGGTTGAAATAACTCTGACACTAGAGATATACTCACGAAAAAGAAAGAATTAATCCTACTACTATTAAAAAGGCGAAAGTTTGTATGTATGGATGTTTGTTACTCTTTCACGCAAAAACCACTGAACGGATTTGGCTAAAATTTGGTACACAGATAGTTTATAACCTGGATTAACACATAGGATAGCTTTTATCCCGATTTTATGTTCCCGTGGGATAATTTTCGAGTTGTAGCGGGTGAAGCCGCTGGCAACAGCTAGTTTATATTAAAAAAAGGTTTATATAATATATAAAATTAACGATGCAGTGTTCCATCGTGAATATCTCATCCAATCATGTAAAAAAACATTATTGTATTCGTGTTACAGGCGTCTCATCAAGGCGAGCGTCCATACGTCTGCGGCGAGTGCGGCCAACGGTTCGCGTACCCGCGCTCGCTCGCGTTACACGCTGTGTCACATCGACGACGCGCGGGCAACGCTAAGGGCTACGCTTGTGACCTATGCGGAAAGGTAACATATAACTTGGCTGCTGTATTTTATTGTAGTTATGAAGCGTCTTATTGTTAACGAGAATCTCTCCTATAGCGATAGGAGTATTTTCACGTACAGCTTGGCTAGAACGGATTGAAACCGAACTAATCTTTTTGTTTCTGCTAACGTTTTAAAACCTTTGATATTTGATGTAAACAAAGACCGCAGGTTTGTTAGATTTATTATTGTGCCATAAAACTAACGTAATAAGTGAAAAAAAAAACATTCAAAGTGCTGGTAGCGAGAAGACAGTGGCGACTTCCGGTTATCTACAGTTTTTTGCCAAGCTGTATGTTTTTACAACATAGCACTTTTTGTCGCTAGAGTTCATGGTGATAGAAAATCTTCAGTAATTTCGTAATATTATTGAAGAATACCGTGAATTTTAGTCAGTACTAGTCTGACTATCGGTCCACACAGGGTGGGAGAAGACAAACTGTTTTTTTTTTATTGAAAAAAAAACATACAGATTTGATGATCTAAGCACCCAAAAAATAAGGCAGTAGCAGACTAGAATCTTTTCACATCTGGTCAAACATTGTTTTCATTAATTCAGGTCCTAAACCACCCGTCATCCGTGGTATACCACAAGGAAGCTGAGCACGCGGGTCAGAGATACGTGTGCAACAAATGCGGCAAGTCGTTCAAGCACAAACAGTTGCTGCAACGACATCAACTGGTGCACTCACAGGACAGGCCTTATAATTGTAAGGTAAGCTATCTCTTACAGAATAATCCTTATAATTGTAAGGTAAACTATCCCTTTCTAGCATGAGGCATTTTAGAGGCTGATCCAGCAGTATGAGAGTTTACAATATTCCAGACTGACTTCAAACTTTTTTTACATGTATAAGATGTATGTATCACGCAAAATACGCGCATAAGACGTGGAGTTGCGGATACCAGCCCGTTATACAATACAATACATGTATGAGTTCACTCCTAGTTCAAAGATTTCCGCCCCTTTTCTGAACGCATTATAAAAAACGTTTGGAGATACACTATTTTCACATAACCATCTGTATATTCTGTTAACTGAAAAAACACAAGTCATTTTTTTTCTTATAGACACCTGGATAGCCCGTCAATTTCTCTTGACCTTACTAAAATTATGCTACAACTATCCCAGCTATGCAGTGCCTCGTTCAAGACGAAAGCGAACCTTCTGAACCACACACTGCTGCACTCCGGCGTCAAGAAGTTCTCCTGTGAGATATGCAAACACAAGTTCGCGCACAAGACTAGTCTCACGCTGCACATGAGGTGGCATACTGGTAAGAATTACATTGCATACAGTAGATCAGTTGGAACGAAGTTCCTTATCGCGCGTTGTGAAAGGGGGCTAGACGGATTTTTTTTTACGAAAAGTTGTCACGACACTTTTTGGAACGAAGTTCCTTATCGCGCGGTGCTAGACCTCAAAGAGCGGAGCGGAGTGGAGTGGAGTGGAGTCGCGACGATTATTTTTGTTGAATGTACACAGTAACTTCGTTCCATCCAGGTGTCCCTTGACACCTCTCAAGTTTTATTTTTTTATAGTGTGACTCAAATCAGTCCTCCTACCAAGGGCAGGGCGGGAGGGACTGTCAGACTCGTACTGTAAAATCCACGGTGTCCTTCAATAGTCGTTTACGTTCCGGGGTCACGGTAATTCGTAAGTCCCGCTACCAGTAGAACATTAGTTGAAAACGCTCTACCTTTCAAAATAGCAAAATGTGAAGTAAAGTCAAGAGTGAACACGTTACTTCTAGGCGTCTAAAATGTTTGTGATAATGGAACAACATGGTTACCTTGACTTGGCTGCAGCATCACATTTGAAGGATAGGCGGACTATGTTCCATTATCGTAAGGAACAAGTCAATCTTATAATTCATCATCATCATCCGGAAGATGTCCACTGATGAACATACGCATAGCAATCATAAAAATATAACAAAATAAACTTTAATTATTTCAGGTCATAAGCCGTATTCGTGTGGCGTTTGCGGCAAGAGTTTCAGTCAGAAAGGAAACCTGTCTGAACACGAGCGTATCCACACCGGAGAGAAGCCCTTCCAGTGCTCCTTGTGTCCGCGCAAGTTCACTACGTCCAGTCAACATCGGCTGCATGCGCGGCGACACAATTCTGATAAACCGTTCACTTGCACGCATTGTGGGAAGAAGTATGTTATTATCAAAGGCATTAAACTATATACGAGCAATAGTTTGATTAGCATTCTCGATAAAAAGACTATCCTAGACAAAAATATATTTTCAATTTGAACTAAACTGTTTAGCTTTATAATCACATTATTAGTACAAAATGATTTTTTTGTCCCTCGCGAAGAGAGGTCTGTCTCAAAATTGGTAAGTATGCACGTATCGTAAGCTCGGAGTTTCTTTGTGGGATAAAATCCGGAACAATTATATTCAGCGAAGAACCAGAGTTACCGACGTTGTTGAAGTGGCAATGGGATGCAAGTGGCGAATTGTCGTTCGACGTGGCGATCTAAGGGCCTATGTTCAGCAGTGGACGTTTTACGGGCTGATGATGATGATGAAGACGGTAATTTCGTGCAGAGCCATGTTAAAATTACAAGATTAGTTGGACCGCGTCATAAACACTCGATTATGGTCGCAGATAGCCTCGAGTAGTGGACGTAGGCTTTTGGGCAGTAGTATGACAGTATTGGGCTGATCTGTTTCCCCAGGTTCGTGTCCCGCGGCACGTGGGCGGCGCACGTCCGTCGCGTGGGCCTGGGCCGGCCGCACCGCTGTCCGGAGTGCGGGCGCGGGTTCGCGGAGCGCTGGCCGCTGCTCAAGCACATGCGGAAGCACTCCGGGGAGAGACCCTTCCGCTGTCCGCACTGCCCGAGGGCCTTCGCCGACTGCTCCAACCTTAATAAGCATAAGAAGGTATGTGCAAACTATGTGTTTACAAAATAAACATTAACACTGGAAGTTAATATTCTATCGCAATCCGAATCCTGGTCCATTTTATTTGACGGCTTCTTCAGATTGTACATTTTTTTATTACGTATGATGGGTTGGATCTCGACTTTAATCTAGGCCAAGAATGCCAGAGACGAAAATGTCTAAGACATGAATGAAAAGTGATGATTGGTCTCAGACCAAGATTGAGAATCACAGAGATTATTTTTTCAACATAAACATCACCATTTACAAAAAATTTAATTCGTACAAAATCAGCACTTTATTTCAATGTTTCTATAAATTATAATTTGTGTCTATGTTATAAAATAGCGTCTCACTGTCATCATCAGAACGGTGCATAAAAATACTCAGGATGCATCTAAAATGTTACAAACGAAAGCTGAATTTCAACCTTCCCGCAACAACTAACAGTTTCTTTTTCATTCACAGCAAGTCCACAAACAGATCAGCTTGCTAAACGCGAACCAAACGGCGGTACCGTCACCCGTACCTCTGAAGATGGATCAGTCAGAATCTACCATCATTCAACTGGAGGAACAGACGATTGCCCTCCCGGAGAGCTCGCCAGTCAAGCTGCTAGAAGAGGCGACGGAGAACGATTTAGAAGAAAGAGTTATTTACGTGACGTATGATGTGGAGGACGCCGAGTCGCCTGCCTTCCATATTGTGGAGGCTGACCAGGTGAGTCGTTGATTACTACTGTACAGTAAATCGCCGGCGTAGAGGGAAGTCGATAAAAAATATTTGGGAAATTGAACCTTAAAAGTGGCTGCTTTAACTCTTGAAAGTCACGAAGCAGTAATTCTCGACTTATTGACTTGTCACTCTACTCTGATGAAATATTGAGAAATGAATCAAGCTTATCTTTTTTTTCATATGAAGTTTCATGTGACTTTGGAGATACTTAGGTTGAAATTGTAAACTGACAACGACCAACGGACATGTTGTACATAGAGACCGTCGATTTGCTAAAGTAATCTTGAATGAAAAGTATCAGCGACAAGATTTTTAAAGCTTAGAGCGTCTTTAACTCTCGCGTTTTAGTTCCTCCATTATAATAGAATCAGTTTACCTGTATGGTTGACACAGTAGCTGAGCGATAGACTGCTGCGCTGCATGTCGCCCGCCGATTCGATTCCCGTAGGGAACAAATATTTGAGGGCAAACAGTAATATCAAAAAAAAAGACACGCAGCACTAATTTGTTAATTTTCTTCCCGGTTCCAGGCAGCCACCTTAGAAAACGATAAGGTGCTTACAACGTGTGAGCTGTACTCAGGTCCCTCACTGCTGGTCCCGCAACCTGAATACGAACAGCTGGAGCTGGAGCACGAGCAGCTGGAGCTGGGACATGAACAGCTGGAGCAGGACGAGCTACAGCAACTGCCAGAACAGCTCGTGTTGGAAGGACATGATCATCATATGCCTGTAAGTGCTATATGAAAGAAATAGTTATTTGCTATGCAAGGCTGCAAAGTTGATTTTTGGCACGAGTACTTGAATTGAAAACTGAACGAGCGAGGGATGCTAAGATTGAAACGCGAGAGAAACGAGCGGTTCAAATATAGAATCCTGAGCGTTGCGAAGTTTTCAAAGGTACGAGACGCAGAAAAACTTTCCTGCCAAGTGCAACACACAACTTTTCACCTCACACAGCGAGGAAATGTAGGACCGGCTCGCCTGTCCGTGTAGAAAACAAATTGAATATAAGACGTCCTCGAATTTTAAACAACACTTTGTGCTCTAGAGCACAAAATTGAGTTTTGCGCTCAGATTTTGAATGAGAAATAGGATCTTTCCGAGCGTGTGAGATGAAAAAGTAATTATTTGGCTCACAGGACGAAACAAGCAACATTTTAGTAGCCTATACATGCTGTCCCACTGCTAGGCACATAAAGTAACAAAAACCAGAATTATGATAAAAAATAAAATATAAGTAAAATACAGGTAACAAAAAAATATAAAACAAAATAGCCTCAGCATGGTGCTGTAACATTTTTATAAAAATCACTGTGCTAGTATTCTGTTGAGACCCAGCGTGATGCCACGGTCAGATATGGTATCTTCCAAAAATTCATAACATTATTGGGCCACTAACTCTCTTCTGGACATTTGACGCCATGACACATTTTGATTTAATTTGGCAAACAAATATGACTTGGTTAGTAGATTCTTTTTATCACGGATTACTAAAGTTTGCACGATAGGTTCTGTTCTACAATGCAGGGAAAGGCCAGATATTTTATAAGGTACATAGTTCACAACCATTGCTAAAGTAAGTTTTCTTGTGTTTCTAGGTTACAGATGAGCAAGGCAATCCTCTACACTTCACCATGCAAGACGGAACACGGCTCGCCATCACGTCTGCCGACGGCAAGTCTTTACAAGTAAGTTGTTCACTATCGCTGGAAATTAATAATCAATCTCGATTATATCTTTGTTTGTTACCAATCAAACGAATTTGCTATCCCAGTCTTAGATATTCAATCAGAAATAGGGTTCAAAAACAACGGAACGGTATTTGGAATGAGATTGAATATCAATTTCGAGCGTAAGCAGTTATTGTTAGAAATGCAATTACATTAGTATTCCATGGGAAAGATTACAATACTTATTTTAATTACAACGGGTCCTACTGGAAGTCTAAAGGGGAGGCCTATGTTCAGCAGTGGACGTCTTACGGTTGATATGATGACTTATTTTAATAATGTTTCAGGTGATAACTCAAGATGGCCAAACAATACCTGTTGAGATAAACGGATACGCAGATGAAGAGGTAAAATATTTCATTAGAATTACTTAAACTTTCGTAACAAGCAAATATTTGGTGGAAATATAATTTAATCATTCTGCATTCATTTTACACACGATAACAATATAACATCAAGCTATTATATCTCTCATTAAAAAATTGAAGAATAAACAATGATTTCTTTATTTTCAGGAAGTGGATAACCCAGACACAATAGTCCATCAGCTGAACTTACAAAAGAGCATCGACTCGAACGTGTCGTCGCCTGTCACGCATTACTTTACCATTGTTTAAATGGTTCCCACTGCTGGGACGGTAGGAGTGGACCATAACGCGTGCCTAGTACGGGTTGGTGAATTATTTAAAATAATTATTAAAATTGATTAATTATGACGACTGCGTTTATAGACGGGCTTTACGGCGATATAACTGTATGTATTCTACGTGCTAGCCCGGGCTAGTATTTGTTAGAATGTAGAAGAAATGGTTACCATATCCAAGCAAAGTGTCTTCTCATGATTCTATGGTAATTTATTGTTATTGGTGAATGTAATTCTGCCGGTCGCGTAGCTGATTACTCGCGTCGGTAATGCATGGTTTACACGAGTTTAGCAGCTAATAATTAGTATTAGTACTTGTCTTTAGTCATACTGTATACATGTTAATTTAGTATTAGTTAAAGTGAACAAAATCGAATCCAAATTATTTTATACGGGTTATTAAGGTTTATGTAGATATTTATAAAACTTTTTGGGTTACATAAAATGGATTGCGAGCAGGACCGTACACCAGATGCTCGAGTCCTTCCGCATTTGATTTTTTTCTTTCCACAAAAAAGGTTTACAATCTGATCCTATTTATTTAACGTTAAAGTACTAACGACAAAGTACTGTTAACTCGTGTGAACTTGAAATTAGATACGTAACTATCCTATGAGTTTCGGTGTGAGCTAGATACAGTGGGACGGTTGCGAGCGTCTTTCGTCTAATCATATAAAACAAAAAAAGCTGGTGATTTTAATTCTTGAGCGATTCTTGACTTCTCTGTGGTGATTTCTTGTATTTATTATTTCGCACAATGCATGTAATGGCTCAGGCGCAAAACGTCTCTTTCGCAAAATGCCACCTGGTCGTAAAACGTCTCTTTCGCAGAATGGCTCTTTCGTAAAATGTCTCTTTCGCAGAATGTCTCTTTCGCAAAATGTCGCACCTGGGACTTAAGAATAAAATTTTGATTTTGAAAACAAAAATCATTTATTAAAATTATAGTGCAATTATGATGTTAAAAACTTAAGTATGTATTCCAAAAAAACAATATCAATAGGTATCAAAAATTTTACACGCATTCAAAATTTAGATCAAGACAATCAAAAAAATTTATTCTAAGTCCTAAGTGCGACATTTTGCGAAAGAGACATTCTGCGAAAGAGACATTTTACGAAAGAGCCATTCTGCGAAAGAGACGTTTTACGACCAGGTGACATTTTGCGAAAGAGACGTTTTGCGCCTGAGCCCATGTAATTTGCAGAAAATAAGCAAATATAATAATATACTGTTTGTATACAACATGTAACATAATTAACGCACATCTTGAAATTAGTTTGTTCAGAATCGTTTACTGAATCGATTTCTATCATTTTTAATAGAGGTACTTTTTTTTTCAAAAATAATTTAAACTACGGAAATTATAGTCACATTACCCCTGTACAGTCAAAACCAACTAAGATAGACCGTAAATCAAGGCAACAAGACTGAAAAGTGCAATTTTGTTTGTATTAATACAAATTCCGTCATTCAATACAAAATAAAGAAAAATAAACCTAACTGCAATATAACTAATTTAGTTAATAACAATGCATTTAACATGTTAAATTAAAAAATCAATATTTGCATTATGATTATAACATAATATTCTCATTGGGGTGTCTGAGGGTGTGCGTTAATTACGTTACAAGTTGTATATCTGCCTGCCAAAATTTTAAGCATTGTCACAGAATATATAATAGTACCTAAAGGCACAGAAGGATAACTCCCAAAAAGAAAACAAACAAATGTAAAATCTATGCACGAAAGAATAGAGTCCATTTTTACTTGCACCCGCATCACCCACCTACTTTTATAATAGCCTAAACTTCCCGTGCGCAAGCAAAAATGAACTGAATAGTGACGCGCGAGAGTTCATTTTAGTTTATGTGACGCCAACGACATTAAAAGGTTACTGTCGGTCAAGCTCAATAGGGTTGCGACTCGCGAGTTTGGGCACAGTTAGGTAGGAATACGTATTTTATGCATTGTTTGATTACATATATATTTATGTTAATTAATATTAACTTAAATATATATCACTCCTAATTACCTTCATTAAGTCCCTCAAGGAATTTTGTTTTTATCATCAGCCTATATCTTTTTCTGTTTCGTCATCGATTACTTCATATTCATATCGATTGGTAGCACAGAATGTTAACAGTAGGTACCTACGGCACCTTACGTGAGGAATAATATATACACCGTGACTTTTTAGTCGCCTTACAACGGCAGCCCAGTTTATGTATCCAATGACTAAAACACGTTTATAATATAAAATATGTATATAAGAGATTTAAAAATTTAAAAATAAAATTTTAATTTGTTATTATGACGCAGTCAGGTCGCAAGTCGGGTTTATAATAATAATTATCTTTTCTACGTATTATTTTTATATTTTTAAACATATTTTCATCTTAAGAACAATATTTAAAAATATTTGAAATGTTAGGCTTTATTACCTCATCCGTGACATTCGCCACCCAAGTCGTGCGGTGCCTCCGCCGCGCTGCACCACCCGCAACGCGCGCCGCCCCCGCGCCACGCCGTCAACGCTCTTATGTTTAATAGTACAGGAGCAGTGACCCGATTTGGTCGTAGAAATTAATTCATACTAGAGTACCAAAAAACAACAAAGTGGTTTCGTGTGAGAAGTGTGAGAACACATTTTTTTATTCATAATACGTCCTAAATAAGAAAGTTCTTTAGTTTTATAGGCTCGTTCGCCCACTGAAATATGTATAATTGTATATCGAACATTTTTACACCATATATGTAGTTCGATGTTCTTTTTTGACCATGGCTCTTGGTCTATAATTTTATTTACAGCTTGACATAAAACTGTAGAAAACCGGAAGTCGCCACTGTCTTCGCGCTACCAGCACATTTACATCTTGACATAAAAATGTAGAAAACCGGAAGTCGCCACTGTCTTCGCACTACCAGCACTTTGAATGATTTTATTTTATTTATTTTTTCACTTATTACGTTAGTTTTATGGCACAATAATAAATCTAACAAACCTGCGGTCTTTGTTTACATCAAATATCAAAGATTTTAAAACGCTGTCAGAAATAAAAATTTTAGTTCCGTTTCAACCCGTTCTGGCCAAGCTGTAATGAATTTTTTTTTTCTCTTAATAAGTTAGTTTTGTAGCACAATAATAAATCTAACAAACCTGCGGTTATTGTTTACATCAAATATCAAAAATTTTAAAACGTTGTCAGAAACAAAAAGATTAGTTCCGTTTCAATTCGTTCTGGCCAAGCTGTAGTCATAACTTTAAAGATCGATTGTTATCGTTTACGGCAAAATAGGTAACTAGTCCTTATCATTTTAATTTCATTGTCACAGGCCCCGTGTTAAGTGTCTTTGTAGGTAAGTAGGTAAAAAAGTCGCGAAGAGAATTACGATCGCTGACCTTGAATGCGTAGTGTAGCCATTTTCTGAGTTTGAACGTGTCTAAACAATAACGTAAACATCTTCCTACTTTCTACCGATCATAATTCGACCTACCTACGTATTCAGCTTAGGTGAGTGAGAGTGATGTCAGGTTTGATAATCGTCTATTTTATTTATCTTGGTCGTCTTGTAGGCCAAATTTGTAACCTACCTAATCATGCTTAACTGATCATGATTACTAGCCGGTACTTGAATGACATTAATAAGCACGCCACAAGCAAGTAGATAGTTTTTTGATCATTATTAAATATGTATTACATAGATAAATATTCACTTTTTTTCTTACCTTTCGAAATCACGCGGTAGTGTGTGAAACGTGAGGCTCCTATCACTGTCATTATTTAAACAACCAAACGTTATGCAGTATTTTTTTTCTTCATCATATATATTTTTTTTAAACTCATTCGTAAATTCAACCAAACACCAAACTTAAATATTATATAAGTAAGCGCGTGCGTAGTGGGCGGCACGCGGCAACCGACTAAATGTCCACTCCGAAGTGGTCCCCGCCAATGCTTGCAGTTTTATACCTACACTGCGGAGTGAGCCAGGCCTGGCATTGTCCAAACTTTAGTTTCTATGTTTAATTAAATACTTATATGTACCTAATTATAAGTTGGTAACTTCTTACTTGCTCGCAATGATGATTTATGGATCTCTTTTTAGATATTATTAATTTTAGGTAACATACGTAAATTATAATTTTAATAATTAATGGAAATAGACAGTTTTTAAGTTTTAGGAAATACCGTCATCAATGTAATATTAGTACAATAAATAAATTAGTCACAATATTTTGGCCAATAGTTTTAGACAGTATTGTAATTCAATTAAATATAAAGATAATTGTTATGTAAATATGGAATAAAGTTAATTTTATATGATTAAATATTGTTTTAAGATAACACCCACTACCCTCGTCACTCTGATCACTATATTTTTAGGAAATAAAACAACAGAGTAATATGAAATTCAATATTATTTCGTTATGGTTTTAAGTAATACAATATATTTGCATACCATATACTATCGGTAGTATATTATTGATGACCAATCATTAAACAATGAAAAATGATATTCATCAATTCTCCTTTAACATTCGTTTAATAAATAGCTGTATACAAAAAAACAATTATTTACAGGATAAGGCAGTACAATTACCACGTAAAATGTGCCTTGTCTTACTTTTAGCTATACAAGCAGTAAAAAATGGGAATTGAATTAACATTGAATGGGGTCAGTTAAACAAATCTTAGCTCCAGTCAACTTTAACGTAATCACTAAAGAGTTAAATATTATAAACGAATAAGCGATATTATTAGTTTGTGAACTTGTTACTTTATGTGTGAGGAGACAGTTCTACTAAAACAAAATTAATGTATCTAAATTATCGACCGTAATCTGACATTTGGCTGTTCTATTTTTTGTTTGAGACAATTTAATCAATTTGGAACGTATCGACCATCTCACTAATACATATGGCAAACATTGCGATTATACACTGAGTAACACATTTGGAACTAACGCAGCATCAACCAGCGCGGAAGCGATCCGCCGCACGCACAGCCGCGCACACTGGACAGAGGACAGTCGGACACCGCTACAAGCTCGACACGGAAACTAATTACAACACAAACACGCGTCAGCGACATCACTTACGAATACAGAACCGATCGAAGCAAACATAACAAACTCGATTCGAGCCGACATCCTTCCTAACTGTACAATATGACACAGGCACCGCTGGGCCGCGCTCGGCCGGCCTCGCTCCCTACAATTGATTACTATGACTCGAGACTGATTACAGCTTGCGAGCGAGGCCGGCCGAGGCCGCCGGTACAGAACACATCGGTCGACAACACACCTTTACACAAGCAAAATTAACATAATTTTCATGTTCAATAAAACAGCTTCCGCCAAGGAAAACGCACTAACCGACTTTAAAATACAATGTAATGGACACTGGCACTATTGCCCTACCATAGCGTTTAACTGAAGAGTAAAAAGGCTTGACTCGACTGCCGCCGGCGACTAGATAATGGATTCTTTAAAATTTAGTGTAACGTCTATATGACAAGCGCCATGTCCTTCTTGCTGGGCAGCTGCACCTTCTTGCCCTGCCACAGCGAGTTGTGTATCGTGAAGGCGTCGATCGTCACCGTCAGGTGCTTCGTGTGCACTTGCGAGAAGCATTTGCTGCCCGAGTTGTATCTGGAAATAATGCAAAAACACCATAAGTGTCAAAATGATATTGAGAAAAGTATCATCATGAAATTGAAAAAAGTTAGTTTTTTTGCCAACTTACTTGAAGAACTTATCGAACATCCTATCATTAACGTGTTTGGGTCCCGTCCCGTACAGCTTGGTGACCTGTTCAGTGTCGGGACAGTAGCTGTACAGCGCCCTGAACTGGCAGCCAGCGTCACGGAACAGTACTAGGAAGTGTTTGCTCTCGGAGCGCGCTATCTCTTCCAGTACGCGACGCTTCGCTTCTGCGTTGACTGCGCCGGGGAACACACAGTACTCCACCGCGTTTAGCATAATGCCACGGTTTGACTTTGATGAAGGCTGTTTGTAGAGGCGCGGACCTGCAGATTTTGAGATATTAATATTTGTCGATGAATAATAAAAACTTGGATCTCTAAATTATAATTTAGAGATCCATTTATAAGCCTATTTTGATGTATGTGTAATTCGCAAAGTAATAAAAATATCAACGCTGTTTTTTATAGAACTAAAAATTTGATCTAATATCTATAATACTATCTCTATTCATATTGATTCTACTGTGGGTTGATGTTGCAAAATAAATTCGTGTCAATCTAGTTTAATTTTTTCATAAGTTTGAGATAGTGGTTGTTTTGAAATACCTCTCAATAAATACTCACTAAAGCTATTAGTACACACAAATCTAACAGTAAACTCCTCTCAGCAATGTTTAATGTATGTTTATTTACAGCTAAATTAGTAGTACAAAACGATGTAAAATTGCACAGTGAATGCACAAAGTTAAGTGCCGTGAGTAGTATGTGTTAATCTCGGTGAGAAAGCGAATTCGAAGCGAGACACAATGCAGGTTCGTTAGATCAAATGCTTCGCAAAACCATGCCTTATAGTTAGATGATCAGTTGGCATGACATCGCTGACATAATTACGGTGTTTTCTTCAATTTTCTTAGTGATTACTGTGTCGTTCGTTGACTTACTCCACTCTACCTCAACAAGTTGTCCCAACAATGGGATGAAGTGAAATGTTTAAAATTTGAAAGTCCACGTTCTACTAGAAATAGACAAGGGCTGGCGTGCTTATAAGTAATTGTTCTGAAAAAGTACCGCTGTGGAAGTTTTATTTAGAAGTCTGACACTAACCTCACTCAGAGTGGAAGAAATCGTTTAATTCCAAATAAGGCAATGTTATGCCAACAGTATTATGTATTATATCTTAATAATAACACTACCATAATTCAAGCCAAAAATTGATTAATAGAAAAAATGTAGTCATCAAAATTAAACATTTCCGTTTGTTCCACAGATGGGACAAATCATTGCGGTAGATTGGAACAATTCCGTTCATTCTAAAATACGTGTTCGTGGCAGACTAGCTACCTAGTAATTGTATAAGGACCTTTGCGACGATGAACCTTTCCGATAGAAGTATCGGAGCTCCCTAGATAAACAAATAATTCGCTGTAATAAGTGCGCTTGGGTTATTGTGTGGTAACAATCGTCATAGAGTTGTGCATTTGTAAGTTTGGTTTTTACAGAGTTAGTGATCCGTTTATGTGTGCATTTATTTGGGTCATTTGTTGTCAATTTTAAGATATAAATATTATGATAAATTGTTTTGCAGACTGTCTTATATTGGTTCACTAAGTTGGTGACGTTTAAAGTATTTTTAGACATCAGCAATGTAAATACATAAACACTTTATATTTACATTGATGGTGTCTAAACAATATTATATTCAAGTCAAATTACTAGTGTAAACTAGTTTTCAAAGTATGTGTTTTGGAAAAATTATAGTACCTACTGTCTAGATCTCTAGACAAAAATATTAAAATTAAAGTGAAAACTAAAATTCACTATAACTTTAATATTAAACTTAACTTCATCTGATATAAAATTGACAATTGCCTAAGACTTAAATAAAGTTGAAGAGTCTTACCCGAGTAATCCATGATGGAGGAGTGCGTGGAGGAGACGTCGGAGGTGTCGTCGCTGGGGCCGGGCCTCCTCTTGCCGATGGCGCCGGGCAGCGAGCCGGGCCCCGAGGCGGGCGAGCCCAGCGCGCGCAGGCCGGGCGACGCGGCGCGGCGCGGCGGGGTGGCGCGGCCCAGCCCCGAGTCTGTGGCACGCCGCCGGTTACTACCACTCACACGACACAACCACCACCCACATGTATGTTATACCATGGCCTAAGTTCCGCAGCCTCACGGT
The DNA here is from genome assembly GCA_036375495.1 of Agrotis segetum. NCBI lineage: Eukaryota > Metazoa > Arthropoda > Insecta > Lepidoptera > Noctuidae > Agrotis > Agrotis segetum. The sequence continues at coordinate 1,023,009 of JAQSVV010000208.1, forward strand.
TAGGTTTATTAGGAATCCTAGCTAATAATTACGACTTATAGCTCACACAGAGACGCCTGCGTGAGAACATAATAGGGTGATTAAGTAAGAATTCTAGAGGAAAAACTTTCTGCTATCCTGTAATCATCATCTACCTAGCTTTTTCAAAACTATGTTCGATTCAGTTTCTAATCTTAACTAGATTTAGCTACAAAGCCATAATCGAAATGACTGATAAATGAATGATTTATATAAAAACTCTTTGAACTAAGTTGTAATTTAAAACTACGGTTTTTTTTTTTCAAATATATTTCTGTAATCTAACTCTTTGTTGACTTTGGCTAAGAGTTAATCGAGTATATTCCAAAAATACCCATCACTGACTAGCTTTATTATTATCACAGATATTATTTACTTTACCAATATATTAGGTACTAATCCTCCAATTAGGCGAAAGTTAATAGTTTATTGACTAGCATAGAATTAAAATTAGTAATAGAAAATTATCCTATAATACTCATAAAATTTTCTCTTCTTCAATTTTGATACGAAGCGTAAAATACTAAATGTGTGTCAAACTACGTATACAGGTGTTGTCTACTGCCGCTAAGCAAAACTAAAAAGGCAAAACTGAACATAAGAAGCGACATTTTGTATTTTACGCATAAATATAACATGATAAACATATACATAGGAATTTTAAATACATAAGAATATGTTTACTAATTGATTTAAAGGTGTAAACACTTACAACCAGAAATATTTTGATGATTTATTTTATTATACAGGGTGTATGTCAAAAAGCCTTTTAATTTGTCAATTCATCTGATATTATGACAAAGTTATGATAATATCGAAGGCTAAGTCTAGTACAATAGATTTAGATTTATTTCAAATATGGCTGTTAAGGCACTTTCTAAATGTCCAAAGACAAAAGAAAAATGGAGCTATTGTCCCAGTCACACGGTATAATAACTGTGGTTGCCCATTCCAAAGCATAGATTATGGTGAAGAACGGGCTAGAAACTCAATAATGTCTAAAATTAATCATCTTTTATAAGAGAGACGTCTAAAATAAATCATCTTTTTGCTATGAAAGTAAATCAATTTATTATAAATGCAAAATTGGGTATTTTTATGTGAACATACACCCTGTACTATATCATCAAAACTATTTTATTTTTAAAATAAACAGTAGGTTCTGTAAAATGGCTACTCTAAACCTGTCTCAGCTATCTTAAAATCATTTTTGTAGAAGATAATTTTTGCTACACTTAGATATCTATAAGTTATGGGGGTATTACAACATCATGCATTAAACCATTTCCTTACCTTGTCAAAAACCCAACTTAAAAATAAATACTGAAAGTAATATCATTAGCTTTGTATTAAGTTATTACTTAGTCACTTTAAAAGAATAAGATCCAGTTGTAAAGTAAGGTAAGAAGGGAGATTTTGTAGAAAATCTTAGTTGTTAACCATAATGAATTAACCACGTTTATCCCTCGATAGATTATTAACGTTTTATTGTTAAAATAAGGTTGTAAAGTGTTTAACAAACGAATAAAGACGATGTCACACCAACACCAAGATATTTATAAACATAAAATAATATAATAAAACATGCGCTAACTCAGACCGAGTTACCCGACCATAATATTATGATACCATAACCAAATAAGCCTCTGTACACGATGGACGATGCTGGACACACTTCCACGACTAAAAATATACATTTTTTTTGTTTTAAACCTCATTTTGTCGTTAGACTAGCATTTTTGTGACACTTTGGGTCATAATTGCGTAGCATACAGATTTTGGCCGGATTGTTTAGCACAGGTCAGGCGGCAAAATCGTGATTTTGCCGCCCGAATGGCTTTGTCGTGCGAAACAAGCTAACCTGGCAAGGTAAAGTGCGTGAAGTGACCTAATAGAAACCAATAAGTGTGTCCAAAGTAGGGCCCAGTGTGTATAGGGGTCGATAATAAAATAACAAAATATGTATTACATATATATCGCCGATGACCCAAATGAAATAAATGTGCACAAGACGAAAGGACGCAGACGACGCGGAGCAATGTGGCATGGTATTGTGAGATCTATGTCTGTAGGGGATGACTGAATATGTGGCATCTTCAGAAACTTATATGGATTTGTGATATAAATGAGTTTAGAAAAGATAACCAACACAGTTCGCTGACATAATACAAATTTAATTTTTCAGGACACTTTTAAAGTTAATACGAGAAAAACAAACGAAATGAAAACTGAAGAGATTTATGACGATTACGTACATAATGTCAATGATATAGAATTCCGGTCACTACAGACACAGACCGTTCCCACGACCCACACGTGACCCGCGCCGGCCGCACAGCAACAGAAAGTAAACCCAACGCACCACAAGCGACGGAACAATATAGACCCGTCCGTACCAACGTGAGTCAAGCCTTTATCTCGTGTTTACAAACTGCTCTTACCGCACAAATTCATAAGAGAGCTTGACTTCCGTCCCGCCTTAAAGTTACTCTGGTAACTCGTATATTTAGACCTTCCACGGGAAGACTGAGGTTCCTCATTCACGCGCTCTGAAATGTTTCCTATACATGTCATCTCGCAACTCCATGCAATGCGAACTCCATTCTGTTATGTCAAATGCAGCATTCGATGTATTGCGACGCCGACGCGTCAAGCATGCATCGTCACACAAGCGAGCCTCGATACTCTTTACACAATATGGCAAACAAAATGAATACTATACCGCGATAAGAAAAATTGTATCACATCACTTTAAGTATTTACAGTTCGGGAACCAATTTAGTAAATGCGCGGAAGGTCTAGAGGGCGTATCGAAAAATTTGGAAAAAAAGCTTTTATGAAAATATTGTACCACTCAAATTCAAATTGCAACTACATATTATAATGGCCAAAAAAAGGGTATGAAGCATATTTTTTGCAGTTTGGAGTGGTGTCTATAATCTATGCGATGCTGAAATGATACACATATAAAATAAAATCGATTATAAATATAAATAATTGTAATCGAAGCATTCTACTAAAACCAAAATGGAAAGAAGCGCCTTCATACACACTATGATATCTGATCGTGTTGACCTACAGTTCGGAGTTCAAATTGTAATTGAAGCAGAATTATCAGGATATAGTTGTTTGTGATACAACTTCCAAATATTATGAAAATAGCTTTTATTTCGAAGACAGGAAAGTTTATAGTCATCCTGTGACATAGCTTCAAGTTTGATAATACTATGGAGTAGTCAAAAGCAAACTTTCATGTCCCCGATACAATTAACATTGACGGAAAACTGGTGATTTGTTCTGATACCCAACACTTTAAAAAATATTTTGTCATCATGTCAGATCGAACGATAAAATCTTCTCATCATTGTACTCGATATGAAAACAAATCACGTAAAATACAAAATGCACCGAAACATTTACAAATAACGACTTTTATTATTGGCAAACTAATGGGGAACGCCGGTCAAAGCTAATTGTAGATGGCGCGACCATAGCTAAGTCCTAATCCTACCAATGAGGTAGTACTATTTTGAAGTACCTATAAGATTTGAACCAATGACGATGCTTGGAACTAGCTATACTAGCGCCATTTGTTTCCCAGTTGCCATCCCAATTCAATCTCGTTCAAACCGTTATTGGTAAATCTTCGGCTAGCGAAGCGAACGCCGGGTGTTAGTGTGGCGACTGCGAGCGAGCGAGAGGGAGCTAGTTCCCTGCGAGTGCGACAGAGACAAACGTACCTCGCGACGTCTTGCACGACCCTCTCCGACCGAGCGGTCCGCTGGACGCGCTGCCCGGGGACATGCCGCCGCGGTCTTCGACTGGTGATTCTGAAGACAGATCCCAACTTCTTTAGTACTAATTATTTATTTTTTGTGTAAAATGTGTGTCTGTTTCTTAGTAAAAAAGTTAAAGAAAAAAATGAAAGCTTACATTAATAATCATGCTTCAAAAATTGTTGTAAAAGCGTTACGGTAAAGTAAAAGCGTTAAGCGCTTTAAATTGCTTGTTGGAACAACAGATGTTTATATTTTCACATCAATTACTTCTCTATAACTGGCGAAATAATAATAAATACTATCTTGGCAGTCTACAATGGCAATAATATTCGAGAGGAAAGTTTTAATAGAGATTAATAATGTCAAAATTGGCCCTTATTAAAACCTGGCGGCAGATATCAGGCAGATTTCAGAATCCGGAGTCTCGGCGGCAGTTTTTCAGCACCATTTCTGCCGTCAATGTGTCAAAATTGCCCTCAACTACCAAATATCTAGTCGGTTGTTCCATCAAGTCAGTAGTAAGTGTGCAGTTACCTCTGTAGAGGCCGGCCCGCTCTGCGAGACTGTCCTGCGAGCCGCGGTAGTAGTCGCGCCGCATAGTGCCGCCCGCTACACAACAACACAACGTCAAGCGCCGCACGAGTGCGATATGCCGAAGCCGTGTTAGCTCACTTGGTGACGTCATTATGTTTGATGTAGTCTCAGTATTGTTATTTTAAAAGCAAGTTAGGTTGTCCTTATCCAGTAGTACATGACTCGTTGATTGATGTGACGAAGTTAGTGGTTTGTCCGATCATTGGCAGTCGTTAAAAGCGATTATATTTAATTTTACCGTCTGGAGTATGCCAATCATTATCAGAAACAATGCAACAAAAGTTTTCGAAAATGTGTTTTCCGTACAAGGAAAATAAAAAGAGAATGGTCATTTTTTATAAGACTCTTGAAGTAAAATATCAAGAAGTACCCTTGAATCATTACTTTTTGAGACTACATCATAACTTGCATAAAATATATTTACAATTGGCAACACTCAGCATAACACATTCGTTTGGGAACATAAAAAATGGCAGCATGCCAGATGGCAAATTAATAAACGTAAAAAAAGAGAAAGCTAACATTTAGTGCGGCTCCAAAAAGTTAAGGGAAATTAGCAAAAAGTATTGAGTCCAGTTGAGTATTTTTGTTGATAAGTAAATTAATTTAAATTAGATTTTTAAGTTAATAAAAATTCCACATAATATTGGGTGTTCTGATTCAAAATATCAAATATTTTAAAACTTGTTAAATATTAATGTTCAGTGTAAAAATGTACAAAAGGAAAAACAATAAATAAACGCGTGTGGGCACTGTTGTGCGTGCTCAACGATGAACTAAAGGGCAGTGCACAACAAACATCGTGCGACACACAACATACAGCACTCGGGAGGTTATAAATGATACATTGAGCTTCAGAAAATTTGTTGAAAGTGAATTTAGACCAAACTATTACATTATAACCGCCTTACCACCAGAGAGATAAGCATCTGTTGAAAGCTGTCTAAAAAATTGTCAACGGAAAAACGTCATTTTTCATGTTGATATTAACGTTATTTTGCAATTACTTTTTTGTAGACAAATTTTCTATAGATTTTGTTGTTAGGAAATTAAAGATCAAAATAAGAAACCTGTAGAATTATTTAGATTTTCGATTTCAGTCACAATGTCAGATTAAGTTTTCATAGAACTATGACAGTAAGGCAATCAAAATGGTTGTATGAGTGGTTCACGCATTTGTGCATTACAAAATCTTTCGTTATCGATTACTCGTCGTGCCAAGTTTGACTGTCATCACTGAAATTCAGCCCAGAGCATAAAGCCTAGGTTACTTCAACATTTTTTGTTTTTACTCGCTACTCGCCTTCCCTATTTCAATTATAAGTATTTCAACTCAAAGTATTTTCATGACCGCTTTTATTGTGGTATTTACTGTGATTAAACGTGTATTTTGCGACAAAATTGCACGAGACATGATACAAACGAAGTATGCGAGTACACTGATGAAGTAGCTGTCTTGTGCGACGCCAGAAGTTTGCATAGTGTGACCGAGCGAGACGAGTCGAGCTACTGTCATACGAGTACAAAGACACAGTAGCTGTCTACTGTTACATGAGCTCCCCCGTAACCTATCCACAAGTATGGTCTAAATTCATGAGCACAATATTCTTTAAATCTCCGAATCTCAACGTGCCACTACCAACCACATCCTGTATCCTCGCCTGGTGTACCTGTGAGGTTGGTAGATGAAGGCTGCTTGCTGGCCATGATCCCCTCAGCGGCGTGCAGCACGGTGCTGTCCACATGTATGGTCTTGGGTCGTGCGCGCGCGGCCGCCGCCTTGCTCCGCAGACGCGCGCCGCCGGTCGGTGTGGGCGCTGGGGTCACTGTACCGCCGCGGTTCAAACTCTCCAGGAACTCGGATTTGTCTAAATGCTTGCCCTGGAATTTTTGGTAGTGGTTTAATTAGGATAGGTTTAATTGAAATAAACGCTGGACCTAAAACATTAAGTAGACTGTAGAGGGTAACTCAACAAGTCAACAGTTGCATTATATTAACATGTGAAACCAAAAAAAAAAATTATGCAACAAAAACTCAATCAATACTTCACGAGTTATTTCGGTGACATGATTACATCAAAGTCACTCGATACCATATCGAACCCTTTAATTCCAAAAGGGCGTAAAACTCTTTCGAACAAACTCGAAAGGATTCCACGACAATAAATGTCATCACATTCTGTATCATCAACATCATCTACAATCCACTATTGGTTTCTCTAACTCAAGAAAAATGTTTACCTCTCTCTCCGCCTCCTCTATCGCCTTCTTCAGCTTGTACTGGTGCAGTATGGCCTCCCTCCTCCTGGCCTGCTCCTCCTTCCGCGCCAGCTTGACCTCGTGCGCCGCCTCCTCCCGCGCTCGTCGTGCGGCCGCGGCGGCCTCCGCCCTCGCTCGTGCCTCGTCGGCTCGCTGCCGTCGTTGGAGCGAGAGGAGCATTATGCGCTCTTTCTTGCGCTCCATTTCTTCTGCTGAGTTCTGAAATGGAGAATCGATGTGTTAGTTTGTGTGAAGATGCAATCGTTTCTGCAGATCCTCAGATATCAAAATGTCTGGTTCAATAAGTCATAAAACGATGAACAGAAACGGGAACGATACGGATGATATTGCGAGCTGTTTAAAAAAAAAATGGCAGACTATGATAAATTCATGCAGTAGCAATACAACTTACTATTTTAAAATACGCCGATCTATTATCAATTGATTGCATTTTTAAATCAGAGAGATACTCGTAGTTACAAGGAATAATAACACTGTAAACAATTTAAAATTATATAAAGATCGTCTCACCGGGTCAGGATTCAACTCGCCGATGAGTAAGGCGGCGGGTTCTGCATTGTTGGTGCGTTGTGGCCGCTCTCTAGGTGGCGTTTCTCTGCGCTCCGAAGAAACGTCATTAGATCTCATCGCCTGCTCCAACCCTGTACTCCTGTGGACCACGAACTCATCTTCTCGAGCCGGCTGCAGCCTCTCATTCCACGTGTTCTCAGGACTTCTTTCAGGACTAATATCAGTAGATCTTTCCTTTTTAGGGGAACCTCGTTTCGCCCGCAAAGGAGGTTTCGGCCGTTTCGGCGCCTCGTTATCGAAGGAGATGTAGAAGCCTTTCTCGTTCTGTTCGCTGACGTCGTCTTGTTCCAGCTGTTGGAAGGAATTTCTGGTGAGGGAGGGGCGCGTGGGGGAGGGGATGCGGTAGGTGCGCGTGCCGGACGATATGTTCAGTCTGTTGATGCCTTGCCGGAGGGCGTCGTCCTCCGCGTTGCCGATAAAGGAGATGTTCTGTGGCTCCATGTCATCAGGCGGCTGCGCCTGGACTGGTGTGTGTGTGGGCGCGTGTGAGGGTGTGTGCGTGGCTGCCTGCAGCTGCTGCAGACTGACAGGCTCGGTCCTCCTGTGTCCGTCCGCGCTCGCCTGCCTCTGCGGGGTTTTCGCTCGTCGCTGCGGGCTGGCGGCCAGCGGCGGCGACTGCGACACGTACTGGTTAGAGTTTATCACAGTGTAGCTTAAATGGTTCTGGGGTTCTCGAATGTTCTCGGTTCCGTTCTGGTACCGGTCGTTATTGTAATGTACTTGGAAGGGTTGTGACTGCTGGTTCGTGCGGTCGTGTAGCACGAAGCCCTGAGGTTGCCAGTTCCTCTCGGGAGGAGGCTGGGGAGAAGGAGACTTCCACGTCCGTTGAGGAGGTTCCGGCGTGGAGGGAGCGAACTGTTGATGTTGCTGGTGCTGTTGTTGGTGGTTCTGTTGATGTTGCTGATGCAGCTGGAAACATACAACGGTATATTGAGGAAAATGTTACTAGATGTTGTAAAATTTTTACATTATGCAACCAACACCTCGGTGCATAGTGACGGTTTGCTGTAAGCTTGCGACCTGACAAGTAAAAAAATAACTAGTCTATAATATAATCCTTCAAACCATACCTCACAAATTACAATACTCAAAAATATTTTCTACAACAATACTTTAAGATTAAAATAAGGCTTTAAACTTTTAGAGCTTTCATTCAATCTCGCTATTAAAACGCTAAAGTATCTTCTACACAATAAAACGATGTGTTCGTGCAACCGACCTGCCACCCCCGCAGCTCGCCCTCCTGTTGTTGTTGTTGTTGTTGTTGTGCATGTTGCGCCCACGTGCGGCGCGGCGGCGGGGTCGCATCGTGGAGGTAAAACTGTTGCCGCCCATAGTCCTCTATATCCCTATACTGATTGTTGTACTGAGGATACTGCTGCTGTTGTTGTTGTTGGTCGTAGTTGTAAAACTGTTGTTGCTGTTGTTGTTGTAGTTGCTGCAAGTGTTGTTGCGGTATGTGCGGCGTGGAACCGAAGCTGGCGAGACCGGGGCGGGACACATTGTGCTGTGAGCTGAATTGGCTGTGCTGCAATGTTAGGCGGGAGTCAGCGATGTGTTGGCGGGAGGTGCGTTTCACAATTTCTCAAATAGATGTTGAACTTTTTCAAATTTTGCAAAGACAAGTACAATTTTGTGAACAGTTACTTTTCAAATGTTGCAGCTGAAGAGACGAAATCTTTGCCGTCCATTGGTGAAATGTTTGCCGTTTGTGATTTTCATTTTAAATAAATTTTACTTTTCATGTAACTTCAGATGCTTGCTAAAGTAAAGCTGCGTGTATAGTAGGGTATTCATTTCAATGAATTGTGTATTATCACTTATAAGTAGTTAATAGGCGCTCTCTATTTAAGTTTTGTAACGAGAACGCCACGGATACCTAAGATTCATTTAAAATTTTAAAGTATTTGTTTATCAAAAGATTTGAAGAGAATTGTGAAACAAAACCTCAATAAATATGTATAATGCATGTGAGTGTGATATTGTGGGATGAAGCGCTGAAACTCGATCAATTAATTACAATTCAAAACTCGGTTTAATTCCACTCAGTTATTTAGGTTAGCTGTGCTGTTCTTTTATATTCACTTTTAAATGGCATTTAAAAACTGGTCTCAAATACATATTAGGGTGTTTGGCTATGATTATTTCGCTATCAATGGATCACACGAAGCCATGTGAGTGAAAATGCAAGTTCAACGCAACTTTTAAAGTAGGTTAGAAAGTAGTTTTAAAGTAGGTTTTTAAATTATTTTCTACTAAGGCAAACTTTGGCTCCATACGTTGGACCCAACGTTTGTTCCAAAGTAACACAAATATAAGCTTATCCAATAGAACTAAAACAATGATTATATCATTCGTCGAACTTGTAACTTCAAACACAAAACATTCTTAAAAGGCGCAATTCCGTAACATTTGTACATAAAACTTACCAATTGTGGAATGTTAGGTTGATACTGTTGTTGTTGTTGATAAGGCGACTGCGGTAGTTGTTGCATAGGCTGCTGCGGCTGCATTTGTTGTTGCAGCTGCTGCATTTGTTGCTGAAGCTGCTGGATTTGCGGCTGTTGAATCTGTTGTTGTTGAAGCTGCGGTTGTTGGAACAGCTGCTTGGCTTGTTGTTGTTGTTGCAACTGCGTCTGTTGGCTGGCCAGCCGCGCGATATCACTCTGAATGTCCTGCAGGCTGGAGTTCATTCTGTAAGTGACGTGCAGTCACATGGTATTGGATTTTAAGCCAATATTATGTTGATATGACGGTGTGATTAGTGAGGGTTGTAATGAGTGTTTAAAAAGTAAATAATATGTAAACCGTAAAAGTTTGGAAACAGTGAAATGAATACGATACATGCCAAACTAGTTAAATATAAGTTTATTTTGATACCGTTCTGAATGTTTTCATAGCTCGCAATGGGAACAAATCTAAAAAATTACATGATGAGCAATTTATACCAGCAAAAAATTTTTTACATTTTGTCATAAGTGTGTACTTACTTGGCAATAGATTGCTGGTACTGTTCTAATACTGCGTTGTCCACTGTGTCCCGCTGACTCGGTGGATCCACCACCAATTCCTATACACAACACACTTTTTTATGAGCATTAATAATTATTTTAAAGCAATAAAAAATCACGCATTGATTAACTCCTCATAAGATTACTATACATTTTCGGTAAAGTATATTTTGTAAAAAAAAAAAACATTTTCGTTGTTCTATTTCTGTCAATCTTTCGAGAATGAAAGAGATAATTTACCAATTTATTTTCGTGTCGTTCTCGTGGGGTTCTGTCAATGTTTTGAAAATGAAAGAGATAATATACTAATTTATTTATTTATTTACTTTTGATGTTATTAGACTTGATAGGCGACTTTAATCAATACGTGATATTTTAATAGTGTCTAACTTTAGAATTTTCATAATAATTTTGATATAGTTCGCGTTCTAACTGCTTTTCACAAAGGTATTGTGATGTATTTACTTGACCGTTCAACATGCAATTTAATCACAAACTCATGCCAATTAATCATTGTCATTCGTGTTCAGTTAATTTTGAAACTATCCCTTTACCAGTTAAAATACAATTTTGAAATTATTGTCGTAAACAATGGTCGATGCAACGAAACTAAGAATTTGAGATGCTGACATTCAGTTGGGGAAATTAAACAAAATTGATTAAATCAAATTATTACTGTCGAGTCGAGGTGTAGGCATGCCTAATTGCCTATATAACATTAACCCACAGTTACAAAGGAACTCTAAAACAATCATTCTCTTCCAAATAAAACCCAAACAGTCAACATCCTTAGCAAATAAAAAAAATTAAATTATTGCAAGTAAATACAAATACGTTTACTGGTTCAAGAATTAATAGGCATCATCAGCGAAACTTTAAACTCATTTACCCGCAAAATACACCCCACAACTAACGGACACAAAAGCAGTGCTAAAGCTCGTTGCTGTAACAAAACCCGTGTCGTTGCATCACCCATACCAACGTTACATTACCTGTTGCGGCGGCAGCTCCTGCTTGGGCTCGTCTTCAGCCGGCGTACGCGCGCCCTTGCCCTGCAACACGCCCGTGCAACCGACACCGTAACACAAACTTTGCGCAACACTGTTGCAGCGTTGCTTGTTATGACATGCTAGTGCATGCTTAGTGTTGGTTGGGGTATATCGAGAAATTATGAAGTCAATTTTGGGGTTATCTTTAAACAGTATTTTGTTCTAAAATATTTTGCATAAAGAGCCCGTATCGAGGGATAACCTAACGAGGGAATCGATCGTCATTCTTGTCCAACGCGAGAAAAAGATGGTACAGACGCCAGCAGGTCAACCTACCCGAATCTGTCAGATTTTACCAGTCAAATATTAACCTTCTACTTTTGTGATAAGGTTGAAGTTCTATTGAAGAAATGTGACAGATTGTGGTAGCTTGATGCGCTGGCGTCTGTACTATAAATCCTGTATAGCTTCAATTCTTTTCCGCACTGGAACTATTATGACTGATTTCTTTCTTAGAACGCTGCATGTCCACAGGAGCTGACCGACGCTTCGGAGCGGAGAAATGGCGGAATATTAACCAATCGGATTGCACTAAATCTCCGGTCCTCTTCAGTGGTGCAATCCTATTGGTTTATATTCCTCCGTTTCTCCGCTCCGTAGTCTCACTACCGTCTTGTGGACAAGAAGTGTCCCATACTCAAGTGTTTCTATACATGAGGAAGTATATAATATACTTTGAGCAAACAATTTTAGTAAATTTGGATATACACCAACCAACGGAGTCATGCTTACAAATAAGTGTCATGTAAGGGGTCTCCTACAAATTAATGTGCTTCTTCAAAACGTGACTCAAATGTACCGTGAATTGGACTTGGGTTATCTGACATTATAAATAGGAATCAATTTACCTTCAAACGATTTCTGTAGTACAAGGGAATATTAGGAAAATATGATTGCGCTGCAAAATATTTATGAGTTCGGATAAAAATGATCTTAGAAAAAGCTGCCTCTATCAGAGTATGCTAAGACTTCAAAGTAGCTACCGTATTTTAAGCATTTATTATCAAAATAACAAACTGATAAGGCGATTTTTAAATGAATAAACTTAAATTGACACTTGACTAGTACTGTTATAAAGTCAAAATTCAAATGGTTCAATGTTTATGTATCGATAAGCTGTGTAAGCGTGTATCGAACTAAAATCTGTACAAAATAACGATAAAGGAACATGGTAACGAAGTGATTGTAAAAAAGTAATAATAAAAAAGGTCTAAACTAAACGGAAAGGGTTCAACTCTTGAACCGGCCACTCACCAAGTTGGCCAACTGGTATTGCAATAATGTATCCTAATGAAATAGAAAAAAGTATAATTTACATATCCGTCGTTAATATTAGAAAACAAATTGAGAGAACATAATATTAGTAACATTGTGCTGTATTTGAACGCATTTTATAAAACGTTTTGTTTAACTTTCGATTGTTTTATAGAATGTGTTCTAAAAGTGTGTGTAGTCTGTTAAACAGAAACATTTAAGTAACAGAGAAGTTATTATTCTATTTTAATCTAGTTTATTGCCAGAATTATTAATTATTATGTGAAACTACTGCAAAATATACTGAAAAACTAATTTTCTATCTGATCGAACTCACTCCCCCAATTTTAATTAAATCTAGCTACCAAATTTTGTCACTCACACTTTCAAACTAAAAGATCACACTAGAGTCAGATATCAATGCGAATGGCGTAAAGACAGAAACACAAAGGACGCCAATTCAACTTTTACAAGACAAACATTTTTACCCCACAATGAGATCCTTAGGATTAGGACATCAAATTCTCATCATCAACCGCTTGTGTAGGACGATTTTATGTAGATGGACACACAATATCTACTAAATGATAGACTTATGTGAAATGTACACTGTACACACACGATTTCATAGAATAGCTTTGTTGTGGAAAGAAAAATTTGCTTCCGACCCAGGATTTGAACTTGCAATCTATATAAATAAAAATGAATTGTTGTTCGTTAGTTTGATTAAAACTCGAGAACGGCTGGGCCGATTGAGCTGATTTTAGTTTTAAAATGTTTGTCGTAGTCCAGGGTAGGTCTAAAGGGTTTTTTTATTGTTTCTGAGGCGGTACGAAGTTTGCCGGGTCAGCTAGTTATTAATACAGAAGCCCTGTACAACCTTGCCACCATAATCATTACTCGCACTTTCAAATTTTTCTTCACCATAGTAGCAATATTAGTTGCTCCTGGTCTGGGCGTTTGTGTGAGTTCTTGTTTGTAAACGCACCCACGATACAGAAATTCCCAGCATGGGAAAAACGTAAAAAATAAAAACTTTTGTGACGTTGCGTTGTTCAAATCCTGCTCGCAATCGGCTTTTTCTTTCTACAACAAATCGCTACACAGACTTAATGAATATAAAATAATTGAAATGAAATAAGCCCGCGTATTTTTCTGTATTGACTTTAGACTTGATAAATATTTTTCCAACTCGGCTGTGATGAGAATTCGACATCCACAAACCGCACCACACACACATCCCACATCCGATACTTACCCTAGTAACAGCTTGTAAGAAGGCCTGTTGTCCCAGCTGCTGTCTCTGCCTGTTGACTGCCATCTCCATACGTCTCTTCTCCTGTTCAATACGTCGTCGTTTCTCTTCTAGCTTTAGTCTTATATTGTTCAGTTGTGCGGCCATCTGTCCCCCGCTTGAAGTGTTCGATTCGTCTGTTAGGTCTTCACCATCTGTAAGTAGAAGGGTGTTAGTGGTGTGTTTGAGGGCTATGTTCGGGAGATTTTGCTTGGGTATATCGGGTGTAGCAGTAATGTAGATAAGATTTGATATGATAGTGTGTATCTTGTACAACGTAAGGTCTACATTTGTCTGGCAACACGTTTTCTTATCCTTAGATGCGAAGAATGTCAACTTTTTGTCTCTGCTAGATTTGAAGTTTGTCATTGAGCGTATCACCAATTTACGTAGACGTAATGTATGTCAAATACTGCGTTGTTGTATTGCAGCTTTAACGTTGTATGTCTTCACAAATACGTTTCATGAAAGATGTTGGACAAATGTGAGACGCTTATTGGAGTTGAAATATTGCGAAACATCAACATAGTTAAAATCATTTCAGCCCAAATTCACCCTCAGCTGGCTATACGAGTCCCTTCTCTTCTGCAATGTTTTTGTGGCAATTATTCAACAGTTTGAAGCACTAAGTGAAGTGGTTATATCAGTACTAACTGGGCTGATTCTCCTGCTGCATGTACTGTTGCTGCCAGGTGGTAGTGTTGGCGGGCGTCACGAACGTGGTGCTCTTCCGTCGCTCGCTCGGCTCGGAGCCGAACTGAGACTGAACACCTGGACACCAACCGACAACCGTCACCTACTGACTATGGAGGCCAACTTTCAAATAAATCGTATCCTTTCAGAGAGTGGAAAGTAATTTTAAAACAAGTCCCCCTTAAAATTGGAAATGCCAAGTAAAAAATACGAACGCTGAAATATTGCTAAGGTTATCTGATGTGTTATATCATCACATCCAATAAAAAAAAGTTGCATTTGTTGGTCAAACTCGGTATTTTCTAAACGTACTTTCATACCCTGAAAGGATACGCAAAATTTCAAAGTTAGCCCGTAGGTCATCACTAAACTAACTGAATGTTGTAGAACAAATACTCTACAACTAACTATAGGTGCTGGTCACAAATTTAGAATTTGGAATAAATGGGAACATGTGGTCCTTTAACGACAGACTGTACTTACAAAATAAGTGCTGTTAATAATGTTTTACCGAATACAGTGTGCCGTTAAACTCAAGCGCAATCAAGGCGAACATTCAAAGCGGTTATAATGGCCGGTTCAATAAAGTGCCGCGGAAGCGAAGACACAGACTAGGGAATGGGAGAACGAGCTTGTTGACATACTGGTAATGCGGCAAGCTAAGATATTTTTAATTTTTTATACTGTAACAAGAATGTTGTCCCATCCGTTCGGAACAAACCTGTCTGGTCACCATTACTCCTGATTTTATTGAGGTCTGCGAAGCTAGTTTTGGTCGCGTCACCGTCGGTCGAATCTTTATCGTTTAGGAAGAACCCGCCATCGCCTCCACCCTTACAAGAGAACCCGAAGTTCTCCTGTCTCTCTCTAAACGTTATAGTGTCACTGCTCAACTGCCTTCGGATAGGGAAGTACGGTTCTGGTTCTGTGGTCTGTGGCTGTGAGTTCTGTCGCTCGACTTTTTGTCGATCTTCTTTTTCGGAGCCGTTTTGGAAGTCTCCGTGGAAGAATTGTATCGAGCCTCGGATGTCTTGGCGGGAGGAGCGGAGCGGCGGGTTGTAGTCGAGGGGACCTGTAGAGTAAATGTTATAGATATAAATTACATTTCATCATTGAGTCTCATGTAATCTTGAACTAAGTGATATTTTCATAATTATGCCCAATTTTTGGGCCATAAGAAAAAAGGCGAGGTGTAATCTTCGATTGGCGCCCTTCGAAAGGTATGAAGTTGTGACCGATTATCCAACAATTCGTAATGAATGCATGACGACGAATACAGTCGATATGACGAGGTCATATTATTATGACTCTACATTTGATACACTCGAGGGCCCCGCGGTACATACTCCTTCTCTAATACATGTCAACTGTGTTCATCATAGGCCTAGCCGAAACCATATTTTTTCAAAACCTTTGTCACATGTCCTCAGATGCACGGGCGTGCACTATAAACATTGCCCCACGATGGTAAAAGCGGAGCTGACTGACTAGGTTCCATCTCACATAAAGGTAAAATCACCACTAAAATAGGTTATTTCGATGTTAGTACCGTCTCACTCCCTCCTCAAACTCACCAGAAGGCGCGGAGATCTTCCTAACATTGGCCACAGTGGCCAGTTCCTTCTCCGGGTTCCGTCCAGCGAAGTGCAGTCTGTCCTGCGAGCCTCCAAAGTTCTCGACGGTGAGCTGTGAGTCATCACTGATGGACGAGCGACGTGATCGTCGGCCGGCGAACGAGTTGTCGCGGGTGTCCATCCACTTGGACGGTCGGCCGGCCGCTGTCATGTTTGTTTCTAACGCTGTGCCAACAAGAAAATTTTAGGAGTTACAAAATTATGATATTTTAACATTGTATCGCTAACTTCTACTCTGTAACAGAGTAGAAGTTAGCGATACAAGCTCAGATTAGTGTTGAACAGAGTCTCTGTTCAACACTAATCTGAGCAGGGTCGTCTTTCGCAATGGGCATACGGGACAGTTGCCCAGGGCCTTGCATTTCTTGGGGTTTCCCGAGTTTCTATAAGCATCATGGCATAATATAGATTTATAGAATACCTAACTTTTGTGCTCGCTACGCTCGTTTTTGCATCCTACATTCTAATGATTATTTAGTTAAATACGTCTAAGTTTACCTATGTTTTTGTTACTTGCAATTACGTTAGATTTCGCATTATTCATCAAAATAAAACTTAACGTAGTTACTGCCCACGACCTCCAATTAAAAACGGCCAAGATTCTCTGATTCTTGAATAAATAAGCAGTACTTATACTATTATACATACCATTATCATCTTCCCTCCGTACCATAGCGGCGAGAGTGGTGACATGTCTCGGTCGGTGCACAACGAACTCGTCTCTGGCGGGACTGGCGGAGCGTCGCTCGGGAGTGGAGCTGGCCGAGCGACACGCCATGCGCGAGCGCGAGCTCAGCGAGGACGGCGAGCGGGGAACTGTGTACATAAGGTACGTGTTAGCTTGCGTAAAATATGGTGGTCGATATACGATCAAGCTTAAAAATACTTTCATAAGTAGCGATTGAGAATTAATGGAGATTAAAAAAAAAACGGTTACGTATTTTCTTAATTTGATTAGGTAAAACTTATAAAGAATCAAGAAAAAAAAAAACGCCAATAAGTTTTTGAAGCCCGATCGTAGAGAAAACAAACACATTCAGCATTCAAGAAAAAAATCATCTACTTCAAAATCACAACACCTAGAAAAAACATAAAAAAAATCAACTTGATCAAGTATCTACTTGCAAAACAAAAACATTTCAAATTTTAACTTACCCATTCCTTGTTCGGCAGTATATTAGTATAGCTAATCGGCCAATAGCATCAAGTCAATCAAGTTTTACTTGTAAACACAAAAATACTGGCCACAAAAGACAGCTACAATGCTACATGGACTTTTTTAATTATCAACAAAGCATCTTCATGACTTGGCCATTATAATTACTTTATGTTCTATGAATCTTCTAACAATACTATGCTAGACTACGGCAGTAAATATAAAACCTCTGCCTTTTTTAAAAAAAAAACCTATTGTTACCAATATTGTATTTTCAACTCTTGGCACAGCGCCGAGAGTTGAAATTACATCAGATTGATAATCACAATCGAATTTTAAACCGACTAGTCTCTTTCTTAACCTCGATATTTCACACAACGTCGGGGTACATAAGTACATAGTAAAACTTGATATTCTATGGTCTACTGTGCTGGCATCACTACGACATAGCTGGGAGCCGTGAGGACATAACGTCATTGACTCCAAAGTGCCTCAAGAAAGCGTTAAAGAATCCCATGCAAAAGCGCTAGTTCCGAAGCCCACCAAACCATGTAAAAAAGTGTTTTATTTATATTAATATATAAAGCTCAATATTATGTGAAACGTGAAATAAATATAACTCACATTTAGAGGTACACCCTATAACACAAATAGACATTCCATTTATTACGACATTTTATTTGACACTCACACACACACGCAAACGTAAAAACAACAACTAAATGCATTTGACACTATGTTTTTTTTTTCTGTGGGGAAGGCAAGTGCACACTAAGTTTTCTAGATAACTGTGATGAATAATAATATTGTGAGAAAAACTGATTGAAGGTATGAGGAGTTCACAGATGTATTTACATAAGTACACACTAACATGAATTTTTTAGTCCATGATGTTTATAAAACTTTCATGTTTTGATAATAATGAGTTGTACGTGTTTCGGTCCGTGGTAGTTCCCAAATAAGTTTATGCTTCACAAGATCATGGTAACTCAAACCGGCTAAAGCGGCATTTTTTGAACCCCATTAAATTATGAATAAAAAATACCATGATCAATCAAAAACAATTGAACTCAGATTTCCCAATGAATGGTGACACCTAAAAGCACCTAGAAAGTGTTGCGCAGCCTTCCCCTGTAGTAAGAAGCACGCGTGACGTGATGACGTCATGGGGCGAGCTGTGACGTCACGGGTCGTCGGTGAGGTACCTGCGAAGGGCGGCAGCGTGGTGTCGTCGGCGCCGGCGCGCAGCTGCGGGATGGGCTGCGGCGCGGGCGGCGGCAGGCAGCGCTTGTGCCGCACGCCATACGCGTTCCCTCCGCCCGCCGCGTGGCCCGCTGCGGACACCACACCCGCTCAGCTCGCACTATCACCCTGTCTTGTGGCCACACCGGGTGACACATACACCCAACGTACGGTACGTTCTGACAACACAATACTTCGTGCCACCTCATGAGATATTGATATGCAGCCGATAAATAAATTTGTGCGAGTTCGTGTACTGATACGTCCCAATACAATGCAGTTATGCGAAGCTTATAAGGCTCCGAATTGCAAAGCAAGACAGGGTGACAAACATTAGATACGGAATTTCATTCAGCGAAGCGTTCATTCGTTTTTATACTAAATCAAACTTACCTCACACACGCATGAAACGATATAATATAAAATAAAGTGTATTTTACACGTAATTTAATAATAAATACATCAAAATTCAAATAAACATATTGACAATTTGGTCTTTGTAATAGTAACCCCAAATGTGCCTAAAACTTAGTATTGCCAGTAAATAAAATTTAAAGCATTATCAAACCATTTCCGTGAAGGTTTAATATTTTTTTTATTTCTAATATTAGTAGGCAAAGAATCTTTGATATTATGACCACATACTCCCATTACTATTTAGCATGCAATACGGAGGGTATAACTTGGATCAACGGGGGTTGGGTGTTGTCTCATAACTCACCACTTCCGGGGTATTTAACAGATTTAACCGGATGAACTTCTAGCATATTGAAGAGATCGGCGAGCATTGCTACTAAATTTTGACGCATTGACCTGAAAGCAAGAAACCACACAATAAATGCGACCATCCTACCATTATCTAACACCAACTCCTTAAGGTGATTGCTTCGATGTAGCCCGCGAAATTATTTTTTTTTTTTTTTAAATTGAATTTCGCGGGCTGGTTGGAGCATCCCCCTTAAAGTTGAAAAAAAACAAATTTACAAGGCATTAATACTACAAACAAGTCACACAAGACGCTTATAAAAAATTATCCACCTTTTATAGTTCAAAATTCCAACACATCTCAAGTTACTTTAGCCAAATAATAATCATTCATCATACCAACCCTCTCATATAAGTGACGTCCTCAGGCATCATATGGAACACATTATGAGGCAGGGCCGTCCTACAGAATTCATGAACCAGCATAAGATTATGTAGACAGTCTTGTATGGAGGCCATGCGACCGACGCGCACCGCGGACCGAGGCAGCGCGTCGGGGCAGTAGAACGAGATCAACGCCGCCAGCGCAGTGCCGTCGCAGATTTCTTGGAGACTTTTCAACATCGGAACGTGCGATGATGTGTCCTCCTGGAATGTACAAGTTTTTTGTTAATGTCGGTTGTACCAGAAACGATTTTTTTTATAAGTGATTAGTGGTCGACAGTGATTCATGAGTAACTTGATGAATTCCGAGGACATTTTATCTTTAGGAGTTGTTCTCGAAAAATAATAAATTACAAGAACGAAACAACTATCAAAAAAGATTAGCCGTCTAGTTTCTTCATCAAATGAATTACCATTAGAAGAGTTAAATTTTACTTGACCAATACTGATGTTAGAGCAAATGAGTTTCTTCATGCAAATTACTGCTAGACTAAAAGTTAATTGATTTGCCACAACACAAAAATCTTTCCTGAATAAAATCGTGGGAAGCTTTTTTTACTCAAAACAAATACTTCAGAATGTTGAATAAATTAGCCTTATGTGAATTAGCAAATCCGTCTTTTGGGTCAGTCGTTCCGACTGAGGACTTCTGAAAGTAAGAGAGAGCCTTTTCATTCTTTCATTCGGAAAGACTTAGGAGAGAGAGAGAGAGAACAACAGTTCTTTAATTGATATCAAGTCAGACTGACTCACAATAAGAATACACAAGCATAGTATTTTTTTTTACCATAAAGGTAACAAACAAGCATAATTATGGTCCGCCTGAAGTAAAGCGGTCACCGTAGCCAATGGACGCTTGCAACCTCAAATGTGTCATATTCGCGTTGCCGACCCAGCAACTTGATCTGGGGGCACGGTAGTGCCCCCGCCAAGACGAGCCAAGCGAAGCGCAAGGGCACTACCTACCTTTTCTCGAAGTGTTTCGTCGTTTTTTTGAACCCTCATAGAGTTGGTTTCCAATGTACCAGAAAGTTCATATTCGCAGAATATGATACCAATAATAGACTTATTAGGCATACAAAGTATCAATAGAATAGCTATAATACTTTAGATTTTCTTGATATCTAAAATACACGGATTTCGGCACTGACACACTGACACACTGATGATCATCAAAATGTTTGGCTACTTCCTGAAGTGCTAGAGAGCTGAAATTCGGTATGTAGCTTAAGTTTAGTATACAACCAACAAAAAAATTGATAAACTTATAACTTTCGCCCCCCATCCCCCTAAAATGGGGGGTGGAAGTTAGTATGAGACCTTAAAATGTTGGGGTACTTCCTGAAGGGCTAGAAAGGTAATCTGATATCTTTTTCACAGAGCAAACCTTATTTGGTCGTCTTGGCAACATTTTTCATGAAATGTTTTTGGTGGGATCACACCTTTTTTGAGAATGTGAATGTAATCGTGGTTTTGCAAGGTGGTGTGCTTCTACAAATTGTACGAACCTAGACAAGTCTCAATGTGTCTTTTTCAATTCATTTGAACTTACTACGTTTATTTTCGACATCATTGATATCGGTGACGGAAAACATAATGAGAAAATCTGGACTTATTAAGTCCAAAGCCATGTGGTGTTCCGGGAGTCTGAATCTGGCATCATCCTCACACGAAAAAGAAAAGAAGTGTGTGAAAAAAGTAAGAAGGAGCGTTGTTCCGAAAGTTAAAGAGACAAAATTTTCGGCGAAATGAAAATTCTTACCTCGGCCTTGTTGAGCGCGGCACAGGCGGCGTTGATCCAGCACAGCAGCCCGTCCTCGTGCGGCGCGCCGGCCGTGCTGCCGGGCGGCGGGGCGCCCGCGCCGAACCGCTGCGCAGCCGCGGACACGCGGTCCCCCGTCACGACTTCGCGCGCGTATAGCACCATCAGTGCTTCTATCACAGCCATGTGACCGCTCTGAAATTGTGGATAACAGTTTGTTAATTATAGGTACTACATGTTTCTTGATAGCTGGCAACTGGGACAACGGTGTAGGAGCCATCAGACTCAGGATATTATGCATGAGAGTAGCATATGTCGTGGTAAATAGGTTTACCAAACAGCAAGTCGGTAGCGTACCCATCAGACGTTTTTTAAGTAAGTACTGTCAGAAATAGAAGCTATTACATACACTTCATTCATCATGTAATCAGACCATTATACCTTCAAGGAACAAATATTTAATCATTTGTCTCAAAGGCGTCAAAACAAGCAATGAAATCATGAGATGCAATACGAATCATTCAAGGATCACACCTGTGTATATTTCCATAAATACAATAATAATATACAGACTACTGATTTCAATCAGCAACTCAAATAGTTCTATAAATTGTAACCATTCATTAACAATCATATTAAATCGTGCATAATGAACAAGTATCACTTTGTTCCGTATGACTTAGCTGATCGCATTAGAATATCGATACCGGAAGTATCAATTAACGTAAGGGACATTTTGGCGAAAATGAGTTATATATATCATTGGATTCAGAATTTCGCGCTCTATCGATTGGTATTATTAAAAAAAATCTATCTTTAAAAAAATGTCCCTTACAGTACAAAAATTTTGACAGCGAAACGCGATTTCTGAAAAAAAAAATGATGTAACAGTCATTAATATTTTTTCTTCTCAAAAAATTGAAGTAAGTCACCGTACTAAATAATTTACACCCTTACTTTAGTCAAAAATAAGTCGATTTAAATGACAATGTCCCTTACTTTAAATAAAATGCCCCTAACTTTAAAAACCATGTCCCTTACTGTAAATAAAATGTCTCTCACTGTAAACAATATGTCCCTTACTTTAAAAAATTGTTTGATGAAATCTGAAGTTTATATAAAATGTTAGGAATCGTGACACTTACGACATAAAAAATCCGAAAAATTACCTCGAAAAAATTTAAATGCAACAGAAAAGGATGAACGGATTTGGAAAATTACGGCTATTAGACATAAAAATACATAAACTATAGACAACACAAATCTGTTGGGAATCTGCAGGTGAAATTCATCACCATTATCATTTTTAAATATTAAAGACCACTTTTGGACATAGGCTTCCTTCACCCAAGGAGCACCACAGCGCACGATCTCCATTCTAAGTCGAAATGAGCTGAATTACTGCAGATGAAATACGTCAAACAGATATTTATTGCTTCATCTTTCACACAACCCATGTACCTTTTATTTTACTTTTCCCCTTACGTCCTCTCTACTCGTCACTTCTACTTTATCATAATAATATCATGTTTCGCACAATTCCTATGCTTGAATTCATCGACCTTTCGTTTCTATTACATTCATTCATTCATTCATCGGCTCTGAAGAAGATCCTCTGAAAGTATCCTCTTCAGAGCCGCCACCTACACATCATCACTTCTTGCCAGGTGGATAAAAAGTAGTAGGTAGTAATAAATTCCAAGAAAACTTAATTGTTAATATAATCAAATTATAAAGCCAATTAAAGCCGCGTTGACACGGTCAAAGTGTGCTCGGACCGAGTGGGCTCAAACGAGTAAGTTGCATACAAAGTGTACTCGGATAGTGGTTAATTCTGTTAAATATTTTATAGTCAACAAAGAAAAAAAAAACGGGTTTTGTTTTAAATAGTATCTGAATTGTCAGAGACATGTTAATCGAAGAGTTAAGACGGGAAAAACAAGTCTTTTATAGCAAAAGGATAGTAATCTGTGAAAAGGAGAAGAATTTGGACTATTTCTTTGATTCAGCGATCACGAAGAACATCGCACATCTAGCAATTTTCTCCGAGAAAGTGAACAGGTGAATCCTGCTTCAAAAACATCTAAAACTATGTAGAACTACTCTGAGTCTCTAGTAACCGAGCTAGCTCGGAGCAGAAGGACGCGGTCCGACTCAAATCGGACTTAAATCTGCTATAGCTAGCAGTAAAACCTGAAACTGAACTCATTTACCCCTTAATCTCATTTCTATAGTGCTAAAATAGTAAAAAAAATAAGTAGATAATCTATTGTTACATTAAATTGCAACACTGAGAAAGTCCTTTACAATAAAATTTCGTATAGTTTTCTATTTCTCTTGCTGCTTACACTACGCTCGACGGAATATCTATAAAATTTCAGTAACGTAACGGTCATCTAAACATTTTTTTTTAATGTAAAGGACATGCTATTTTTGAAACTACTGGGTATTCTTAAATTTTTCGTATAAAACAAGAAAGAAGGAGAAATTCTAAGAAACTTTGCTCTGAACACCATAGAAATTGGACCAGACAGTAAAAAGTTATAGACAAAATAAAAAAATAAAAATCGTTTTTTGGCTCTCCTGAAAAGTCGTATTTTGTCCCTTACGTTAATTGATACTTCCGGTGTCGATATGTTTACATTTCATTTGCTAACAACAGTCTTGACCAAGTTTCTGCCTGTTTGTCAACACCTGCATTCATGGACGTGTGAAATAATGGATTACTGTGTCATTTGTGTTTTCACTTATAACGAAAACGCGTATACTTAAGGGGGTCTGCCCTCTATACTGTACCATACCATGTGAACGTATCAGACACAGGAACATTTATGAAACGAACTACTATGTCCACTAGAAATTGTCTGCACTAATTTATTATAAAAAGAGCACAGATTTGATATTTTGTTTGTAATGGATTAACTTTAAAACTAAAGATTTTCACCGATTTTCAGTGCAAATTCACTGATATCAAGCAGACATTGTCAGCAAATAAAACAGACTATATTTTTTTGAAACCCGCGTGGACGTTGAGGGTGAAGTGCTAGTCTCGTATATTTTCGCTAAAAATGTTGAATCTCCGTGCATAATACGTGCTCCGATTTTTTTTTTTGACCCACAGTTTTTAAATTCAAAGATTGTTTTAGCTGACACATGCTTATCACGGCCATGGTACGATACGGTCGTGGGCAGACGTCTTTAAAGCAACTGTCGCCCGTATAAGTGCTATGACAATAGATGACGTAACGCTAGTATTTCTAGATAGAAACTGTTTATCATTCTCCACGATAACTGTCGGATTAACATTCCCTAGAACTGTGTTTATTTTTGTGATCAATGCTTAATGCCACATGATATTTGATAACATGGTTTGTCGATGGCTCGGTTTGTCGGTAGTTGGGTTTGTCGCTCACACGTTATGCAAAACTCTTGGGAAATTAATCTAGGGAGGCCTTAGGAGTTTTAATTGGCTGTTACGTTAGTTGCGGTTCAAATACTTCATTTAATTAAGGACGAATTGAATAGGACTATAATTGTATGTGGTTGAATTTTCGTTTTTCACTGTTTCGAATAGCATTATAAATATTAGTCCATTTTGCTTAGTTCAATCACTTGTCCATACACAAGTGATTGACCAAAAAAATGTAATGAGCCAAAGTTGTTAGATAAAGTTTTTCAGTAACTCTTTATGTATGCAGTGTAGATTTTTTCTCTCGTTGATCATCCATCATTCTATTTATGGGATTAGGGTATAACAAACGGACTAAGAAATCTCCTGGCAATATCCAGAATAGTAATGGGATGTTGCAACATGAACAGTTATTGATTTCGATGGAAATCTATGATCACAAAAAAAAAAAGTAACATTCCTATGTGGATATCTTTTTAAATATCGAACATAATTAAGTTCGCAAAAAGAGACAGCGCGGCCGCTGTAATTATTTCGACGTTGCCATTGCCGAATCTTGAAAGCGAAGTGAGTGGTAGGGCAGAATGTAAACACTCTCTCGATCAGTCAGTATTTAGGGAATTATTGCCGGCAGTGCGTTAGGGGAGACAGGCATAATATACGAGGGAAACCTTCAGAATTAATTCAGGACAGTCACTATGTGGAGCTGATGTCTTCCTTCAGAATTGGAAAGAAGTAGCGCTTAATCGTGAACATGGCTTTTTGTTCGAGATTGTTCAAACTTGAAACGAGAAAGGCTACGATCGAGACGAGAAAAAGAATATCAAAACCAGAGAATTTAAATGTGCTATGTGTTATACCAGACTGTAAACTATCTTTGAGCCTAATCAAGCCAAGATCTCTAAAGTAAACTTTCGCATATGAAATTAGATAGATTAATTATTTAGATAATAGTCAGTCTACAACTCACTACTAGATTTCCAAACCACTATCAAGTACTTACAACAACCAGGCCTGGCTCACTCTGCAGTGTAGGTATAAAACTGCAAGCATTGGCGGCGACCACTTCGGAGTGGACATTCAGTCGGTTGCCGCGTGCCGACTACGCACGCGCTTACTTATATAAAAGTGAAGTTTTTACGTATGATGAAAAAAATATATATGAATTATGATATGATTTGCATACGTTTGGTTGTTTTTTGACAGTGATGATTTACCGCGTGATCGAAGTTAAGAACCGAGAGTACTACAATGATCACTATCTAAATTTATAGTTTTGGAGTATTAACATGATCTTCTATAGGTATGCAAATTGGCCTACAAGACGACCATAAATAAAATAGACGATCAAAGACATCACTCTCAACCTGAATAGTAGGTAGGTCGAACGGTAGAATAGGAAGATGACGTTATAACACGTCATGGCTACTACGCATTCAAGGAGCTCGATGACTTTTTTACCTCTTTACAAAGACACGCAACACGGGGCCTTGACAGAATGAAATGAAAATGATAAGGACTAGTTACCTATTTTGCCGCTCAATCGATCTTTAAAGACCTTGGCCAGAACGGATTGAAACGGAACTAATCTTTTTGTTTCTGACGTTTTAAAATTTTTGATATTTGATGTAAACAAAGACCGCAGGTTTGTTAGGGTGCGTCCGATCTGGCGATGCCGCGAATGTACAAATTTGCGCTGCCCGCGAGCCGCGCGCGCGATTCTCGGCAATGAGAATGAGAATTTAATATGAAAGGCGGGCGAGAAACGCGCGCGCGGCACGCGATCTGCACGCGTGCAGCTTGCAAACGGCGCGCGAGCTGCGCATTTGCGGCGCATTCGCCAGATGTGGACGCACCCTTAGATTTATTATTGTGCCACAAAACTAACTTATTAAAAGAAAAAAAATAAAATAAAAAATTCATTACAGCTTGGCCAGAACGGGTTGAAACGGAACTAAAATTTTTATTTCTGACAGCGTTTTAAAATCTTTGATATTTGATGTAAACAAAGACCGCAGGTTTGTTAGATTTATTAATGTGCCATAAAACTAACGCAATAAGTGAAAAAATAAATATAATAAAATCATTCAAAGTGCTGGTAGTGCGGAGACAGTGGCGACTTCCGGTTTTCTACATTTTTTGTCAAGCTGTAAATGTGCTGGTAGCGCGAAGACAGTGGCGATTCCGGTTTTCTACAGTTTTATGTCAAGCTGTAAATAAAATTATAGACCAAGAGCCATGGTCAAAAAAGAACATCGAACTACATATTATGGTGTAAAAATGTTCGATATACATATTTCAGTATATACATATTTCAGTGAGCGAACGAGCCCATAAAACTAAAGAACTTTCTTATATAGGACGTATTATGAATAAAAAAATGTGTTCTCACACTTCTCACACAAAACCACTTTGTTGTTTTTTGGTTTAACCTTTCAAATATTTTTTCAACATTAGATCATAAAAAATGGATACCTACCTAAAAGTTAGCCATTTATAACATGGTAAGCGGGGTGCGCTCTGAACGTTTCAAGCCATCGTTTGGTGACGACGCAGAGCGGATAACTCTAATGAGACTATAATTTAATATGAAAATTTAACGTATCGATTTTTTAGAAAACATTTGGACGGTGGTAAAAAGTCTTTCTGTATATTATATAAGATGTATTTATAAGTATATTTCATAATTACCGATTTGAAAAAATCTTTTTGTGTTGGAAAGGGTATAACGTCCAGAAAGAAGAAATCAGTACAGCACTTTTAGAAAAATCAACAAATACCTAAAAATTTATCAACACTGTCTAATTTTGTTCAAATCCGACCGGGCGTTTTGGAGGAGTAAGAAGTAAATACATGAAAAAATGTACACGTACACTTGGTTTTTATATAATGATAGTACTCATACAACATTGTTAATTAGTAGTTTGATTCGAGTTCTTAGTATTAGTATACCTAATACTTTGTTTCAATAAAATACGTTGTTTTTTTTATATGTAAAATAAAACCGGATCAGTATTATGTATGCTTTTATTTCATATTTTTTACACCAACCAGCCCGCTGAAATATGCATGGAAGTAGCAGTACTGGTAAGAGTGTCTGTTGCGCATGTAATTGAAAAAATAACTTTTCATCTGAGACTATCAAAATTCAGAAAGTCAAAACAGTGAGTTGTAGTGTAGAGCTGTCAAATTTACTAATAACATTACAATAGAATTGACGATCTAATACAACTTTACCTACATCCTACATTTCTTTCCTGTAAACTCTAGTATGAATTAATTTCTACGACCAAATCGGGTCACTGCTCCTGTACTATTAAACATAAGAGCGTTGACGGCGTGGCGCGGGGGCGGCGCGCGGCGCGGGTTGTGGCGCGCGGCGGAGGCACCGCACGACTTGGGTGGCGAATGTCACGGATGAGGTAATAAAGTCCAACATTTCAAATATTTTTAAATATTGTTCTTTAAGATGATATTATGGTTAAAAATATAAAAATAATACGTAGAAAAGATAATAATTATTATAACCCGACTTGCGACCTGACTGCGTCATAATAACGAATTAAAATTTTATTTTTAAATTTTGAAATATAAACGTGTTTTAGTCATTGGATACATAAACTGGGCTGCCGTTGTAAGGCGACTAAAAAGTCACGGTGTATATATTATTCCTCACGTAAGGTGCCGTAGGTACCTACTGTTAACATTCTGTGTTACCAATCGATATGAATATGAATTAATCGATGACGAAACAGAAAAAGATATAGGCTGATGATAAAAACAAAATTCCTTGAGGGACTTAAGGAGGTAATGACGAGTGATATATATTTATGAATTAATTAACATAAATATTATGTAATTAAACAATGCATAAAATACGTATTCCTTAACTTGCCCACTCGCGAGTCGCAACCCTATTGAGCTTGACCGACAGTAACCTTTTAATGTCGTTGGCGTCAGATAAACTAAAATGAACTCTCGCGCGTCACTATTCAGTTCATTTTTGCTTGCGCATGGGAAGTTTAGGCTATTATAAAAGTAGGTGGGTGATGTGGGTGCAAGTAAAAATGGACTATATTCTTTCGTGCATAGATTTTACATTTGTTTGTTTTCTTTTTGGGAGTTATCCTTCTGTGCCTTTAGGTACTATTATATATTCTGTGCAACAACTTAATAATCCACATAGCTCACAGTCACACGACAGGCATTTGGCATTTAGTTCTTGTACAAAATAGGACCTTATTGTCGATGCTAAGCACTTGACTAGGTGTCGAAGCAAAGTCCGCAATAATGCATAAGTAATGACTGGAAGTTGGTCCGTTATAGACATCCATCGTTTAGTAATCTTTTTACTTGACTAGACCAGCTCAGACTGTTACTACATATACGTGAGTGGAATTCCAATCGAGATTACTGATATATTCCGTGTTTTCCTTTCATTGAAGGTATTTGAAGTGTGAAGTGGTTTTCTGTAAAGGTAGTAACAGCTATCAACCAGCCGGAGACGTGGATTTGTAAAGGGTATCGGCCAGGGAACTTGAATGGAAACTGAAGGAATAGGGTGGTTTATAGTCAGTACGAATCTGACAGCACTTTTCATGATTTCCTTTCCAAGGAAAAGATCATCCAACTTATGAGCGTATGGACTAGGTGGTAAAACACGTCTATAATCTATTAACATTTAGACAGCGGTTTATCTAATAGTACAGTCTTATTTACCAGTTACTGCCTATGTAAAATAGGGCAAACTTATTGCCATCAACCTGGCACAGGAACTAAGAAATTCCTGATGAAATACTCAATAACATATTTCCCGAACTGACAATCGAACCCAGAACCTCGTT
The DNA here is from genome assembly GCA_036375495.1 of Agrotis segetum. Lineage (NCBI taxonomy): Eukaryota > Metazoa > Arthropoda > Insecta > Lepidoptera > Noctuidae > Agrotis > Agrotis segetum. The sequence continues at coordinate 1,052,747 of JAQSVV010000208.1, forward strand.
CTCTAGTTAGTCTAGTGGTCGCTAGCCTAAGCAGTTAGGCTGATTAGACTAACAAGAGACTAAAAAACTAAAGCTGGAGGTATGAATTATGTTTTACCATCCATGTTTTATTTACCTTCGACCGTTTATTTTCAAAGTAATACTAGTAGGATAACCGACACTAGGTTTTTAATTGATTCAGCATGGCGTTCAATGTTACTTGAAGTATGTCATGCCAGTAATGCTGTGATGAAGAAGAATGGCACTATTGTTCATGCTACTGCAATCAACAATGGCTTTTCCAGGACTGACCGACTGAGGATCGAGGTTGTTCTAATAGGCAGCATTTAGATGTCTAGACACCCACATTAAGTGTGTAATTTATCTTCAGTAGAGGTCATATAAGTATCTCTCTACATAAACTTATATGAATATCTAAGTAGCTTTCGCCGGCGGAAATTACCCCAAGTAAACGAACTAGATGGGTAGTGTTCTTTGTTTACCACAGATCATGTCTACCCGTGTGAACTCCACAATTAGGTTTAGGTAAAAAGAGGCAATTTACAGACAGACCAACAGAGTTACTTTCAATTTATTTATTTGGTTGCTCTCATCAAATTACTCCTTCCGATCTGGGCGGAGAGCAAGGTCCTGTCAGACTCGCACTAATACGAATGCACTTTGCGATATAGAAATGCGGCAACCTCTTAACTTCCCACAACCCCAGCAGACATTTAGCCCTATCTAAACCCGTCATTTATGGTGCCAGCTTTTTGAACCGTAGACTCAGGCGTTACCCTTATAGGACTGTATGTTACCCAATACTTGCCGCTAGCAAAGCTGCGAGAGTTTCTTTTACAAACCTGACAGTGCCAACATGTTCAATAATTTCACAAATACGTACCATTTTGAGAGGATTAGTTTGTATGAGCACAGTTTCCGTGAGCGCGCAGTCGGGCGGGTCTGGTACATGCACGCCTTTCCTCGCGAAGGTCTGGAGTATGTTCCAGTGGTTCAGACTGTGGTAGTTGGGGTCGGAGTACATGTTGGCGAGCGCTAAACAGTACAACTCGGCGTTCGCCAGGCCGCCTACTATAGGCGGCTTTAGGTGTTCTTGGTCCTGAAATTGAGAAAATGAGTGGCTAGATAATGCTTTTACAAGATTAAGATAATTAGGGGTCTTTTCCACACGAGTTTCATTTTAATCCCATAAAAACCTCAGGCTAGTTAGTCATAGATACCTACGGTCGTCAGTGTCATATGGATTACTTTGAATGTACGTCAGCTTGTATCTACAAGCTCATACGGCACAGTAACGCTCAGCAGTGCTGCAGACGTGTGTGACCTCTCGCCTTAAAATTTATAAATAAACAACGAACTTAAAACTTGTTCTAGTTGTTCTTAGTGACAAAAAGATCATAAGAGTTCTTAAGAGCGCAACCAGGTGTTCACTTATGCAGCCCTTTGACTGGAGGCTTTATATTCAAAGCACATCATATTTTCTGGATTAAGCCGCACACAACCTCTTTTAGGTTGACCTGCGAGATGCCAGTCACATAAAAAAAGTTCACGTGTCCAGCTGTATAAACGTGCAGTCCAAAACCGGTTCACAATAAAACGGTATGCAGTATTCTGCTGCGTACAACACATGTGATATTAATATTCAAACAAATAAAGAACGAAAAAACCAGCGTCTATTATAGAAGGTTACTCAAATATTGACTGACCAAGTTGGTTATAAATCTTAGGATAAACTATGCTTAACGAACCAGTTTGCACGCATCTTGGTCAAAGAGCTGAGATTTAGTATAAAGTCTGTAGAAGGCTAGATAATCCTGGTCTTACACCATTGATTTATTACGAAGCCTATAAAATAAGCGCGCAGCTCAATACCCTGTCAAAAAAGACGGAATGCAACAGAAGCCATTGATGCAACGGAATTACAAAACGGCCAATTAAAACCATGACCAAATGCATTTATTTGCACTAAAAATGCAACAGTTCGCAGGATGGGGCTCTAAACCCAGTTTACGATAGAGGCAATGTAAACTTAGTTTGTGCACTAGTAATAATACTGTCGTTTAAGTTCCAGCTCTAAACGAAAACTAGGGCTTGGCACACAGATAACTACGTAACTTTGGAACTTTATGTAACTTTCGCTGTGGAGCTGAAGATATGGCGCTTCGGGAAGTAGGCCTCATAACTTGCCAAGATTCTTTGCAATCTTGGTCCATACTTGGCCAGTTAGAAACTAATTAAGAAGACTATGAATCTGGCCCCAACAATATATCGAAGCAATTTTTCCTACTTGCCGGTGGGAATGATTTGGTGCGGTCTACTAGGTTTACTTTCACTGTTAGATGTAAAGAGAATGTCCTACTTTAAAATAATCTATTCAGGTAAGGACCACTACAAAATATTTCCGAGATTTGGGATGGTCCACAACAAATTCCTCAATAGGACAGTGGTCGTCTAAAATAAAATAACAGACATGAAATTTTAGTACAAACGTCCGCAATGCAAACAATGTTGGGAGCGCTGACTGCGCTGATGAGCCCTGAATCTAGATCAATGTTAGGTCACGTCCTATTTTTAACGGAGTGAGCTACTTAGCTAGTTTTAAGTAGTTTCGATGTGATAGCCTTCTGATAGTGTTAAATGGAGAGTGTAGGTGGACCGTCCAAATTGACGAAGATTTATTGGACAGGACATGGTTAAGTACATAAAACTTTACATCATATCTTATTACGAGAAATATTATGAATATAAGGACTATTTCATTGATATGGGTAGGTTGTTTCTGCGTTTAAAAATTAAATGTCAAGGATTATTATTTTTATATTAACACTTCTACTTCATTTTGTAAACAATAATATCATAAGAAATAATATGTGAACTTCGCAATATTTTAATGAAGATTCTCAATGTCAAGATCGGTCGTATAAAAACGTGGTCTTAAATAATATTATGTTTATTCATAATCATAACACAGTAATGGATTCGCAAATTACAATAAATCATGATAATAAACTTCCAGGACAGAGTCATTCAAGAATCTATTAATAAGCAAGTAATATAAAGGTGTGTAAACATGCGTCACAGAATGGGGTGAACACATTAACCTTGGTGGAACAGGTGCGGCTAGACCAGACGATGCTATTATGCCATCATTTGTAAATAACACCCCTAACGCATAGCACTTTCATTAATCTAGGAACCTGACATTTGCTACCAAACCGGTATTGAAAGCAAAGTTTTAATGGAACATAAGCTTTCCACATGTGCAAATTGGTCTTTAAAAACTCTACTTATCAGATATTTAATTACCATAGCCAGTATTTCTTATCTTCAATCTTAAACACAATAAAATCCAAAGTTCAGTGACTTTCAGAATTTACATATTGGTGGTTATGAAACGATAATTACATCAGAAACAGAATATTAAGTAGAGGCACTGTCAACAATCCTAGATTCGGCAATACAGCTTAGTCCGGTAGATTAGGCAAGTAGCGACCAAAAACAGGTTTTATTGCAAAATCCGAGTATTACAACATAAAATTACCATCTCATTGACCATGAAGCGCTGACAAACGAAACGTGTGAAATATGGCGGGCCAATACTGGCCTCAATAGCTCTCACTTTTAATCTCGATTCTTAATAATCCCGTGCCGATACACGCAGACAATGCAATTATATGCAAGTGAATGGGTTTACTTAATGATCACCACGGTCTTGGTTTTTATGACAGACATTTAAAAGAATATTTAGCTACCGATATTGTGCAAATTCAATAAACACCCATTTCAGAACGTTTCACTCATCAATGACTAGCAATGTTAATGTCCGAGTATTTCTAAAAGATTTTAGAAAAGAGAAATGTTATTGAAGTATCAGAATATTGCGTATTGTAACACAAAATAACCAAATTGAACTAGTCGCTTTGATTTAATATTGTATCAGACTACAGTCGACTCTCAACAAAATGCTCGCCCACTAAGACTAAATTCGGAGTCGTATAAATTATTCAGATAAGACTAGGGGATCCTTGACCCGAAGGGCAACGCTAGGAATGTGCGAAGTTAAGAACAAAGTTGCACACCTTATTCAAAACAAATTTATTGACGCTTTGGAAACCACATAGATTTATGGAGGTAACTTAATATGACCCGAACCAAAGCAGTGATTACGAATCAGTACACTGAAATTTCGCAATTGTTACTGAAGGTGCCTACTGTCTAGCCAAGCCTTCTGAAACTTGTAACTAGAGCTAAAGCCTTATTGGGAAAGTTTCTCAATAAAGGTCTGTCAAATTCAGCTTCTAAATAATCCCCAGGCGACACCCGAACCTATTTCGCAAATATTGAACTATTCGGACAGCAAAATTCCATTACACAGGAATCATTCACCCCTTGCACGTATGGTCATGTTGAATGAAGACAATAAATTATTTACAATGGATTCAATTGCTTTTATCAGAAAACTCGGTAAACTTCGTATAAAGAATTTCGTCAAAGAATGTTACTAATTATAGGGTAAATCTCCTGGAACGGATTATTTTTGTTTGAATTTTGTGGATTCTTGAAAACCTGCGTGCATCGCTCATCTTTTTTAGCGGTAATAACGGGCATGTTCAGTTAACAAGTTTCATATTAGTGTCACAGCAGATAAACAAGAATTTAAAGAGATAATCAATTTTTTTTTTAAACTGTTGTTGAGGATAATGATGTCATGTGAGAAAAATGATTTTCAAGCCTAAGAAAATGACGATATGTTGAGGACAATGACAATGCTTATGAATTTAGTTTTGTACTTATAAACAATGAAGATAATTAAGTATCGATTTATATTTTTATTTGGTTAAAAGTATCAGGTTAGATAGATTATGTAAATTATAAGTATCTATCAAAATTTTAATTTCAAAATATTCAAAGATTCCGCCGTATGATCTTAAAAACTATTGGTAAGTACGATTTTTAAGATCATGCGGAGATTATAACAACTCGCGACTATAACAAAACTATAATCTCACGGTTTTCTGAATCTAACAAAGTCTAACAATAAAAACAGTCCCAGTAGAAAATTGGTTTACGACAGGACAAATCATTTTGATTCCCAAAAATGAAAACACTCATGGACCACAAAACTGGCGCCCCATTGCATGTTTGCCGACTATGTATAAACTGTTTACTTCCATGCTACCTAACGAACTGTACAAACACTGTAATTGACGACATTATTTATCCAGAACAGAGAGGATGCAGGCGACGCGCCAGGGTCTGTAAAGATCATCTCATGATTAACAAAGCAATACTAGAAGACGCACATCAGTGTCAGAAAAACTTAAGTATGGGATGAGTAGACTTTCTGAAGGCCTTTGATAGCATCTGACACGAATGGCTTCTTCAGGTGTTGAGGTTATACAAGTGCCCGGGTGCTATCATGGGCTTTCTAGAGATGGTCCTGTCATGCCTACATGGAATGTTATCATGAAGGCTCGTAGACGCTAGTGTAACCACTGATCCCATAGTTATACACGGAGGAATATTCCAAGGAGATTCATTATCACCACTTCTTTTTTTTAGAAATAAACACAATTTCAACCGTAACCGTAACAGTGAACCACTTCCTATATAAGGTCGATTTAAAGTTTATGCAAATTATAAAAGTCGTTTAAAGATTTAACTCGATAGAAAAGAAATATTTACTAGAGACAGGAATGCAGTTTGGATTAAGAAAGTGATGTTCTACAGTTATGTGACAACCGGTAGAGTTAGCGAAGGGCAATTTTTTAAAAATTGAAATTTGAACATTAGAAAAAAGACGAGACGTACAAATATTTACATAGATATAAATGAGGCGGGCAAAATAGGTCATAACAGAATATAAGAGACCAACTAAAGAATAATACTTTGGCAGGATAAAATCAATAGCGAACACACAATTAAATGCTAGGAATTAGGTAAAAGCTATCAATACTTACGCGGTACCGGTTCTACTCTACTCGTTTGTAATATGGGCCGTATTATAAAGCAGTACTAAAAGTAAACATAGATATATAATATCTTTTTAATTGGCTAAAAAAGCAACCGGTATCATTTTTGTTAGTTTTCAATATTTGCCACTATAAGCAGTTCGAGAGAGCAGGTTATGTCTAACGAAAGATGAGACCACACAACACATCATCTCTGGGTGTGAAAAACTAGCAGGCATTTAAGAAACATTAACCACAAATCAATAAAAATGAGTCTGCAGAATTAATGTGAGACATTTCAGTCTAGACAGACATCACAGTAGCACAAAATAGTCCTGATATAATTTATGTATCCGAATTATTTAATAGACATTTCCGCAAAATTTTTAGTGTGAGTTTAGTTCCTGTCCCCTGTCCACAGCACTGAAACATTAATTAGAAAGATTTTAAATCTTTCTCTGGCTGATTTTAAGTGTCTTGCTTGAACGCCTGGAAAATTATTTGCCCGGATTCAGACGGGCCCGTGAACCCGTCTTTCCAGGGGCAGTGGGATGAGCCGCTCTCTAGGTTGGTACGGTACAATCTTGTTAATACGTCAGCCAATTCTGTAGAGCGTGCTGGCCTGCTGGCTGTGGGCGAATGGGAATCGGGTCTATGGCTTCAGGCACTATCGTCATTCAACATAGGTACCATGCTGAGTGACACTACTCCGGATCGCTACATGCCTGCGTTTGGGCGCTGCTTACGGGGCTCCACATCGCTGTCAATGTGGCGAAGCAGTCGACTGTATCGGGCAGCAAGAGTGCCGGTCGGTTAGCACGGCACGCCAGCTTAAATGACATTATACGTCGTGCTCTTGTAATCGCCAAGATGCCAGCCGTTTTAAATCCCACTGGCTTGGCACGCGACCATAGGAAGAGACTAAATGGTATGACTATAATGCTATGGAAGCTGGGCAACATGTGTCGAAACCCTTGCGCCATCCCTTCGTTTTGGTACGGCGTGCTATGCTGGTGCGGCTGCTGCAAGTGCTGAAAACCTCAAACAGCATAAATACAATGGCTCGACTGGCAGCTATGTATTTGAGCCGTTTGGAGTTTTTAAAGAACTTGCAAAACGTATAGTCGATTCTTCGCGTGTGACCAGAGGGCTGGCCTATTTCTTGGTCAAAGAATTAGCATTGCCATCCAACGTCGCAATGAAGGCAATGCTGCCAGCGTTCTGGGCACTTATCCCGTTGACAGTGATGTAGATAAATTTTTTGATGCTCTTTGTTAGTTTATTTTAAAATTCTTATTAGTTTAGTTAATACAGTATTTAGATAAATACACCTAACAATACCATCAGATTATCACATAGTTCCTAAAGAGTTAGACAAATTGAGTAAATACCACTTACTAAAAACAAAAATAACACGATTATGGCAAAACACCTACAGAAGTCATACCGGTAGTAATAGGAGCAACAGGAATACTTAGTAGCCAAAAGCATACATAGATATTGTGATAAATTAGATGCAGACATACACATACGTATATATAATACAGAAACAAGCAGCTATTCATAAAGTTATCATCTTAGCAAAGTACTAAAGGATACATAATTTGTAACTTCTTAACAGGGGATCTGAACCTCTTTTTCTCTGAGGGTCTCATTGCGGGAGCAAAGAAAAACCACCAAAATAATTAAATTATAATTTAAAGGTAATATTAATGTCCAAAATAAGTGTTAAAATTAATAAAGAAAATAAAAACGTCATTCTTCTCAACGTGCGTCATTAGCTTATGTCCATAATGTCATTCTTCTCAATGTGCGTCATTATCCTGGCAGTACAAATCCAGGACAATGATGTTGAGAAGAATGATAAATCGGAAAAAACTTGGTTAAACCTGTTTTGCGCACATGCTATTTCAAAAACGTTTCATATTGTGTAAGTACAACAAAACCTTCATACTTTTTTGCTAATTTAATATATGTATCAGAATATTTGTCGTATTAATCAATGAAAATGCTAAATGACCACTGAAGACTGAACATTTTGAGGAGAACGAATATCAAAGTCATATCAGATAAAACTAGCGCCTGTATCCTTCACCCGAAGCTTGTCGCAACGCTGTAGGAATGCGGGGAAGTCTGTTCGCAAGCCACCAGTTGCACTCCCTTGTCTCAAATCTACTTATTGACGCTGTGAAAACAAACATAGCGCATTTATGACGCAATTTTTTGACCCTGACCAAACTGTGCGTAAGTTTAAGGATCAGTGCACTGAAATTTCACAATTGTAACTGAAGGTACCTACTGTCTAACCAAGCCTTCTGAATCTTGTAACTAGAGCTAAAGCCTTATTAGGAAAGTTTCTCTATAAATGTCTGTCTAATTCAGCTTCTAAATAATCCCCAGGCGACACCCGAACCTATTTCGCAAATATTGAACTATTCGGACAGCAAAATTCCATTACACAGGAATCATTCACCCCTTGCACGTATGGCCATGTTGAAAGAAGACAATTCTTTACAATGGATTCAATTGCTTTTATCAGAAAACTCGGTAAACTTCGTATAAAGAATTTCGTCAAAGAATGTTACTAATGTTATTGTTGGGCAGGTCATCGCTCGAATTACTGTAAATACATTAATAGCAATCGAGGAGACGAAAAACGACGCGAATCACAGCCAGACTACGAAAACTTGGAGTAGACACATTTGAACAAGAACCCAAGAACACACTTGAAAAGTAAGCTTGAGGTAAAATCTGCAGTAAAAGTAGATTGTCCGAACAAATTAATAATAGATGGAGAAAAGTGACAAGACGTGAGTCATAGATGACCATGCTACTTTCAGTAGCAATATACATACATATTTATGTAGACAGAATACAGAGTCGGTGCTTTCAGCACCTAAGGCTGCTCATAGACGGACTGCTCGAGCAGTTAGGCAGTGATCAACATATACGGACTGCTAGAGCAGTCAATGTCCGAAACAGTTCAACTGCTCGGTTGCTGCGGTTTCGTGTATGTGTGAACGTTGCTGGCTGGCTGTACTTTGATGTCGATACAGACTACTTTATGGAAATCGTGTATGGCCTGCCTTTTAGAGCCAGACTTAAAACAAAGAGTTCTGAAACCGCTGGAACGATACTTGTATTGATTGTATCGCTTACGTAATAATAAATTGAAATAGATTGATTAAAGGTCTGTGTGGGCGACATTCGTCGAACAACGTTTAGTTGTGTGAGTTTACTGATTTATTACGAGATTTGTTTATCGAAATAGCCTGTTTAACAGGACAAACATTATATTAATCGATAGCCCATCATGAATCTTGCAGGGTTTCAATTTAATGGCGTTTCATAATCTATCACCAAAAGCTACATTGTGTTTGCAGGATTCGAACTATCTATTCAGTAAGATAACTGTGTTTTAGTAAGCATTACCATTCTTATCCATCTGTAATGACCAACAGTTTGCACACCTTCAATTGAACAGAACTCCATAGAACTTTCCACTAAAGTATTCTACAGTTCGCTTCATCAATGGGCTACCCCTGTGATGAAACGAAGGCCTTGGAAGTTCCATCCGTAACCATATAGTCATGCGGACTGTACCGTTAGAAAAGAAACATGTCAACAACTTGGAATTACCAGATATAAAATTTCAGAGAAGACAACTGCATCTATCGGTATCCCTGTGCTATTTGAATCAAGTGCTCTCAACTAATTAACTTATCTTCGGATCGGATCATTCACACGCTCGTGAGAACAACGCCGGGCATCGTGCCATCTACCAAAAGAAACTTCACCGACTTTTTGCCTTTGTTAGCTACTGTTGAGCTAACGTTTCGCTCGATAATAGTAAAATAGTACTTTTATTTGTCTCTGTGATGTATTACTCCGGCATGAATTTATTTCGTAAGTACAAGGAAAATATTCGCAAAAGTTTTGCGTAAAAAGAGCGTGAAACATAATGGATGCTGTAATTCATTTTCACGGAATGGCATATCAGATTGTACGATCAATTCGCGAGACAGTCCAAAGGTTGAGGCACAATATCACGATTTGAATATCGACGGGATTTCAAGGAAAGCCTTACTAGAATTCATTCTTCTTTCTAAAACACCTAACGTTAACGCAAGCATATTCTCAGATAAAACAAATTTGATGACACGTTTGATAAATAAGAAAAGAAACTCTAATCACACATGCCCATAAAACCAGGAGAAAAGCAATCATGGCGAGTTCACAAGCCCTCTCAATGATAGAGATGCAGGCAAACTAGTTGGAACAGTTATTAGCACTCACTTTCAAAGAGCAGCCCATTCACAGCGTCTCAATTAACATGAAACATGTGAGTACTCCATGATTAACAATTCCGATGAGATTCTAACCTGACGTGCACATAATTAAGCAGCGTGAGCGGCACGACAAAAAGACGCATCCAGACAGCGACAAGTCTACAGTGTCTGTCTGCGGGCGCGGGTCAAGGAGAAAGGCGTCGAAGCCGGCGACAAAATACCTCTATTTAATCTGTAATTCGCACATTTCCTTCAATTCACTCTGGTATCGATGTCTAGAACATTAGTTAGGCGGATACTTAGCGTCTCTATGTAACGCAATAAATGGGTTTTCTACCTATAAGAGCCAAGATATTGCACTTTATTTACGGCCAGTTAAAACTTTGCCATAATTTAACGTAATTATGGTTCAAGGCAAGAACCAATAAACGACGCCAAATAAGGGCAGGAGCCATTATTTAACTTGATCCGCTTTACAGACTTAATTTATTCAAATATCTTATTTTGGTCTCGTAAAGGTATAATGGTATCATTACATTTATACCTGAAGAGTGAATCATAAAATCTGCAATAAGTTTGCGTACTTACGATGCTGAATCAAGCTGATACAACTCAGTAACTGCATTGACTCATTCATTCATCGAAAGTTAACTAACAAGTCTTTAGCAAAAAACGTGTGATTTTTACATAGAGATGTTAGTCAACAATCGCTTGCCTCTTCTTTAGATTCAGTCTTGGTAATGATTACATAATATTTATTTTTATCATTATTTTGACAAGTAGAGAGACAGAGATGAATGTTCGCAGATAAATACGATAAAATGCTTAACGATAATAATATGCAATCTAACATGGACCTAAAAAAAAAGGCGGACGGAACTTCACTAAGAAAGAATTGAAGCACCCATAGTAAGTCAGTGCGCTTGTCCACACAAGCCAGCACACACACATTCACACCATAGTAAGTCAGCCGTCGGCCATTACGCTTCGAACGACACTCGCGGTTTCATACGGTGTTATTTTGTCTAATAAAAATCAAAGTATGCCGTCATGTGTTGCAAAAAGTTGTCTAAACCATAGTAGTTCAATAAAAAAGCCAGGGGATCACTTTTCATAGTTAAACATGTCATTTTGAAGCTTATTTCTCGATTTTACGTCAATAAATTTTATAAATATCTCGAAATCAATCAGTGTTGCAACTATTTAAGGTTCATATTTTGTTTCTATTTATCGTTATTGTATTCTTCTGTATTTTTACAAGTTTCCCCACGGCAAATGATGCATGGAAAAATGATTGTATAAAAATAATAAGGGAGTGTAGACATGGAATAGGAATGTAGACGTGTAGGAATGAAACATAAAATAGCTTTAATTAAATATTTATAGGCGAAAAATACTTAAACATTCGTTTTCACCATTTAAGTAAATTAGAAGGGATTTCTAGATGTGTCAATAGCAAAAGACAAGTCTACAAAAATTTGAATAACCAAAAGGGATTGTAAAACTTTAGTAATATTAAACAAGTTGTAAATATTTTATATCCAATGTGCTTAAATTATTTTACCTTTATTTTAAAAATAGGTATCTGTCACAAAAAAATTGTAATTAAACTTAAGTTCAAGGGAGATCTTAATTAAATATTGTTTAAAAATGGGTAATTTTTTCCTTCATCTGGCATCCCTATACAAACTCACACATATAAACACGGCCGCCATTGTGGTGCTTCAATCGTGTCTTAGTGAAGTTCCGTCCGCCTTTTTTTTTAGGTCCATGCAATCTAACGAAATATCTCTAAATCTTCAGCAGTGAATCAAGTTTGGGTAGAAATATGGTTCTTACATAACTATTAACAAAGTTATTAAGCAAACCAATTGAGAACTTCTTAACTAAGTTTCAAATTGGGCTAACAGAAAATAATTATTCAGAACCGATACCGAAGGTTTATTTTAAACTGCTACAAGTTTCAACACAAAAGCTATCCGTTCTACTTTGACGAGCATCCTAAGAAACACTGAAGCGTGGCAACCTGAAATCAGAACCTAGTCCACCGTGTAACAAACATATACAGTTAGTTATGGGGTCGCCGACACTAAAACAATTAGTATTGACCAAGGTAGACAAGTTGTTAGACGAGAATGTTTACGTGAAATGTTATAATTATCATCAGCATGGGAATATACTGGACAAAATATTATACTAGAACAATTCCGTAGCCATGGGCAATAAAACCAGCTGAGTCACCAGCCACAGGCGAAAAGAACAAAAGATCACCAGTTTCCCAAAGGCGGAAACGACAGACGTAGACTATTTTTAAAGCGACGCGACAATTTTACCTTTTGCCTCTTTTGGAACAGATGCACATTCCAATTTCGACTCTATATCCTTGACTATCGGGAATTTTCCGCCGAAGATTACTTCCCATAAAGTAAAAATATCCTGGTTCAGCAGTCAGACGAATGTGCGTTCATTAGGGAATATTTTGGAAATGAAAATCGGTTGGAGACAATTTAGATGGGCCAGAACACAGCAACTTACAACATTTCAAAGGAACATTCCAGTTATTTATATGGATTGAAATCGGTCTGTCGGAGTACTAAATCCAAAACCAGGAACTAATTCCCAGCGATTGTTTAATCCATTTAAACCTGGATAATGATTGCGTCGGCCATTTTATGTCTTTAGGAAATAGGTAGTTTATTGTTATAGACATCTTTATTGTTCAGTAATAAACAAACGTAGGCCTCTGGAAATAATTATTGGTCAACGCTTTTTGCCAATGTCTGGTTGTCGACCCCTGAAACAAAGCAATATCGCCAATATCATCCATGTAACCTTTGTTATGGGGTTCAACCAACTCAACAATGTCTGCGAAAATTTCAAAAGGAACATTCGACGAAGCTGAATACGCATCGAACCTCGATTCACCCACGCATTCAATGAACAGTTATCTAACATAGATATTAGCAAACAATAGTTAATTCAGATGATAGAATTAAATTATTGTTATTACACATTACTTAAATGAAGCATGACTACATTGAGATCAGATTGTATCTGATTTTGTTTTAACTTTCAACCTACGTGAACAAGTTTTTCCAGACTTTTCAAGGGATATCAAACTTTGAACATAGATAAAGTTTTCACCGATCCAATATCATCCCTAATCTTTTTAAAACTTTTAACTGCTTTAGAAATCTTTTCAGCGCTGTATTATGGTAGCGTAGATACACAATGAAAATTGAAAATGTGTGAACCAATCCCAAGAGAACTTAAGACTGCAGTGTTCTCATGCCCTAAGTACAGATATATCTGATCCAAACATAGTGGTCCTTGAACTCGTTCGCAACAACAATCGTTAATGGACATCCGCTGTACACCAATGATAAATGAACAGGCTTCTTAGAAATCATCGGAGAAAGGCTAACCAAACAAATCATAATCTCGACGGCTATTTGAATCTCTCGTTTTAGAACACGTGGACAGCTGAAATAATTGCTTGTACAAACCGCTTTGATAAAGGTTATGAAAAGACGAGGACTGGGTATTAATTACACAACAACGTTGGCAATCAAGCCTATTGAATTAAATGTCATAGGGATTACGTAATCAAGATAACAGTGAAGACACTTAAATCCTAGATATCATCTTAATTTACGGTCCGGCTCAGACAGCCTTAAATCTCGAAGGTTATGAAGACCTACATTTTTATTCTTTCTGACTGAGAATGAGAAAACTATTATCAATCTTGCCTAGACAAAGATTTTTAAAAAACGTTGCATGGACTGCAAAATCACAATTTTTCATAGTTTCGAGAAAATGTTTACGAACCACTGGAAATTCAAAGAGCGTATCGCCTTACATTTTTATTATGATTCCGTTTCTTTCTCATCACAGCCATTGTGTTACACGAAAACAAGCCGCCACTGGGTAAAATAAACTCATGAGGACGTAATAACTAGGGACACTCCTATAAGCACATTTTGTTCAGTGCTGAAAGCTCGCGTGACACTAGTTACCAACCCCAGGCAACAGTGGCGGGATGGTAGCGATCAATATTGTACCATGTTCATGCTGAACTTTTAATTCAAGGGCAGCCTTTCGAGCTGACAGCTGATAAAAATGGATTACGTATGAAAGGTAAAATCGAAATTCCCGATCGATTAGGCATTAGACATGTGGCTGGTTTGGCATTGGTTTTATTTCGCGGGGAACTGCTTTCTTTATTGCCGTTTCCAACTCTTACTTTTTTATGGGGAGGTCGAGGTCACCAATGAAGGTCTTGATTTTACCTGTTCCAAAAGTCTTTATGCTTATTTTCACTGTCCTGTTCCAAATTTTAATTCAATAAATATAAACACCAACGTTACATAACCACCACATGGTGCATTAATCTGATATAAAACCGGTCATGGACCTGAATGTTTAAATTTAATTTGCACAATTTCGCTTTAACCCACTCTGTATATGGACATTGAACTTATTACTACGGACAGATTGTAAAATGAGCTAAAAGTGAAAAATCTGGCAATTTTACTTTGATAAAACCGAACCATTAAAAAAAGTAAAATTAAGTAAGATACATACACAGAATTGAGAAATAAATAAACAATGAAATGGAAATGTAATACAAGAAAATCTCGTAGCAGTAGACTGAAAAATAAAAAGGGGTCGAGATGAAAGGTCAATCCTGTAGGCGGCCTGTGGAGATAAACCGTAGTAGGCAATTTCTTTTATATTAGTCGATAGAGCAGCCCGAGCAGGGAAACTAATCTCGACTATGTAACCATTTCTATTTGCTGTCCAAAGGCGAATGCACTTTTATTAAAAGCAATTCGATGTTAAGCTAGACTGACGTATTCCAAAATAAAATAATGATCTCATACTTTATAGCGGTAAAGTGGCAGAATTAAAACGATTATGTAAAGAGACACTGTATTAGCAATAACAGATTTGAAATATGAACCTGTGTCCATTTGGGACAATATCGGTGATCTAATCAAATACAACCAGTCTTGAGAACATTCTAGATTAAATAAAAGGAACCATAAAACTGTATAAACTAAACACAGTCTTCTAACGTGTTTATTATCTTTTCTTAGTCAATGATGAGCAAAAGGAATATTAACTGTTTATAGTACTGGAAGCATCTATTAAAACCGAGTGTGTACACAAACGGATACGAGTACAAATGTAGTGGAAATTCAAGTTGAGAAATGTCTGAACATTGGCCGTGTTTAAGGGCAACGTTCTTTTATCTGTTTCAAAGGATCTAATGTTGTGGTTGCAGTTAAAATATTTCAAGAGATAACAGCAACAATACACGTTAACATCGAACGGCAAGTTTTTTCATACTTTCGTAGTCGTCACGCTTTCACAGGGTAAATACTGTCTTACTGGAGGTATTTAAAGAGGACCCAAAGTAGCTGATAATGCCTGCGTTAAAATACTCGTCAGAATAAGCTAGAATGACCTGGTTACGGTAAGTATTGCAGGGTTAGAGGGCGATGCTCTACGTTAACTACGTGAAGGAAATGGGCAGTAACTGGCTAACGTATTGCTGACCCAAAATCAGGTTCCGCATTTTAGAAACTTTACGAGGTTTAGTTAGGATAATCCCTCAGAGCCAATGACAGCTTTGTAGCTCGTTCAGAAACAGTAATAGTTTCCTTGAAAGTATAAAACCTTGTTCGAGGTTAAATGCTGACCTTCTGACATTTGAACGACAAATATGACTCAAATATTAATCTGACGCATATCATATGGAACGAAACAAACGATCCGTAAATAAACTCGAGAATTAATAGTGACCGCGACTGAACAAACGGAAAAGTTGGCAAACAAAAAGTTACGACTAGACTGTTACAAAAGGCAGAATTCGGCAGTAATCAAAATCAGTATCTTTTTGTAACAATGCGCTTCATAACAGATCTTGATTTACTTTCTGTGACATCTGTTCTTATCGATTATTTGAATGAATAGTGATTGATGAATGCAGACCATCGACTCCTTTCACATTTCCTTTCTGAGAGCTCTTGCTGTAAAAAGAAACCCTAACGAAGTTACGTAATATCTAAAGCTATACAATACACGAAACGCTATCGTTATTTGTTGGCCTAACTATGATTACTGCTAAATTCAAGGTAATCACCGTGAGCGCAATAGCGCAAAGGGAACCTTTTGTACAGATTATAATAGAACTTTTTCAGAATTCAGTTTTTGCTTTGGACGACTGAAAACTTTGGTCGGCTCTGAAAATCATTAGTTTAATGGAATAGAAATTTAACAGCTTCTAAAGACAAATTAAGATAGATTTGAAAATCTTTAGAAATTACCTACAAGAAACTGAAATTCATTAACAGTTCTGATCAATATGTAACACAAACACTTCTTTTGAACCGTATTTAATCGACAAGTGTTTGTTTTGACATTTTGGACATCTCTCGTGAGAAATCAAGGAGAAAATGTAATTGTCTCGAAATTCTGAAACAATAGGCTATTGTATCAACTCAAGGACATTGTACGGCTTTAATGAAACCTAAAATATGATTCTTTTACATTCTTTTCAGACTTGCTTGATAATTTAAATGAAAATACTCTGGAACAAGAAAATAATTAATGTAAAGGTCAAATGTAAAACTCACCTCATGATCCCTGTAAAAGGGCTCCTGAAGGTTATCCGGGACCCTGTTGTTGAAAGCCTTCGTTAACAGCCATTTGATTGATGCCCGTTGCTTCGACTGAAACAATTAAAATAATCACTATTATTATTTCATCAAGATAAACGTAAAAATAAGTTTACGAAGTCCGATTTTAAATGCGAATAATGGTATTTTCTCAATAGGAACTTTTTGAACAGTGGTCATTAAAACTTGGCTTCCATATACTTTATTAGCTCCTTCACCAAACTAAAGCTTAAAGGCTTGACCCAAATCCAACTCTTATTGATCATTTCAACCTCGACACGGCATATTAAAATCATAAACCAGTACAACGAAGACAAACTACTCATATCTTAGGTCGTCATCTTTCGTTAACGAGGTAATAATTGCAAACAGCAGTTCTATTGAGCCAGTTGTCTGCTGTCGATTGCCACAATTACTGTCCACCGTCAACCACAGCCACGATATGGCAACGTCCGCTTATTGTGATCGCATTGATCAATAAGTGGAACCGAATGGTCCTTGTCCTAATTTGAGGAGTGCACTATCATCACTAGGTACTTGTTAATGTGACAGTAGATGGATTGATTGTAGAGAAGTTCAATTGAATTGACTCGGCCGTAAACGACAAAACGAATACGTCGACGCATGAAACCGTAAATTAGTCAACTGCATTAAGAATATTGACAGTGACTGTTTATGTTGTTACAGCTGACACATTACGATTCATAACGATAGAGCTTCATAAAAGTACAAAGTTCGTTCATACGTTTTACGTCGCATTAGCTTGCCAAACGCGCCTTAAGCACTTAAATAACGTTAATTCATATTCCTGATAATAAAACTTACATCATGAGACAACATAAAAATGATGTCATAAAATGTGACCGCGAGGGGAATATTACACATATGTGTATATTAAAGTACAATGTGAAGACGATATGGAAAAATCTGCATAATCAAGTATAGCTGTCAGCAAGTGCATTGATGTCGAGGACCCCATCGCATCTCAACATCGTCAAATTCGTCATGCAAGTGAGAAAGCAAGCACGCGAACCATCACTCTCTGCTATTAATTTACTGTAAACTAATAGTTAAAACATGCAAACGCATCACGATGCTGAGAAATCCGTTGTGATGCAGAATTTTAATAACACGTACGGTTAAGCCACACGGCACGGTGAAACGATTCGAGGATTTCAGATCTATATCTTAATGGAGATATTAGAAACTGTACCCATGCACTGCTAGACTTTGCAAATGAAAGGCTATGATGTTGAAAGTTTCTGTCACAGGAATATCAGTCTCCAACTTTAAGTTTCACTTTACCGATCAAAGAGTTGCATCAAAACCCCTTCCGAACCAGCTCGGAATTACAAACGAAAATAAACATACATTCAAAGCGGAAACATTATGAAAGAAAATGTGTCTGCAACATTGGTAAGAGACGGAGCAAAAAAAAAAAGAAAAATATGGGCTTAGCTATCAATAACAGTATCAGAACGTCGACAAATCATAAAGCTGAAAGGTCGGACGCGTGCCGGCGCATGCGGCCACGGTTAAAAATAGTCTACTGCACGGAGACACTCCCAAATAGGAAGCTACTTGGACGGGCTCGATCAAGAATGACACAGTAAACAACTTTTGGATCAAAGATAAACCAAAAATTTTGTGAAATCTTAAAATCATGGTTTAAATTAAATAACAAGTCTGGCAGTACAGATACATGTTGACATTCCTAATTTAAATTAAATTGATGAATATAATAAAAACCGTCTACGAAAGCAATAGACGAATGATTAATGTTAACAATAATTTATTTATCAGATCCCAGAATAAATAACTTAATCTGAATTAAATTAATGTTTAATAACATTTGCGAGAAATCAAATTAACATCGAAAGATGTATCTCTTGAAGCATAAAGATACAGCTAATAGGATATCAATGATTGATTGGCATTTAATCCAATTGAAGAAATTTTTACACCAACGCAAACAGCGCGCGTTTGTATAAATGCTTCTTCTACGAATAAACGAGGATTTAGAAAACTTGAACCGTTTGTGGTGAGAGATATTCTGGCCGAAAATAATTATTTAATGAACCACTGCAAACATTTCGAGATAAGACAAATACTACACAGCTTTGAACATCTGCGATGATTATAAAAACATTCCAGTGTAAAAAGTTACAACGTTAAACGAAATACTGAGGTCTCAAAATGGGGCTTGAAAAATACTGAACCAGTTCTTTTATTTGCACTGAAAAGAAGCTAAATAGGCCAACTAGACTTAAGCAAACCGTTAGGGCCGCCTACACCTGTAGCTATCTAGATAATATCCCGGGAGAACGTCGTCGGGTCGTTAATCTTGTACCAATGCTATATTAAATCAATCTTGTGAATATTTTAGCCCGGCAGAACAAAGGCTTGGTTCAGCAACTACATCAAGGGAGTTCTAGTTCACATTAATTACATGAATTCAATTTCGAAGCTAGAACGGGCTCTATCGTGTGATCTTACGTACGTCTATGCACTAGATTCTTTAAACGGAGTACATTTTATATACGTTTTTGCAGGCGGCTAGCTAACAATCCATCCACTTGATTACGACTGCAAATCTTTCACATCAGCATTTTTTTACCTTTTTGTTGCAGCCGTTAAACCCAAGCCGTTATTGCTATACACAGCTCCGTCGGCATCGACTCCACAATTCATGTTCATACTGCCATAAAGTAAATGTTTAATTGCATCGGTATGAGTCTTCAAAATAACTTATCCAGTTTCTATTATATTTCACTAAAATAGGCGCCAATATGGCGACTCAGCTGGTGACTTACGCGGATTTATTGGAAACCTTTAAACTGGTCGGAATGTAAACATTTTGATCAATTAGATACTAGTCGACCATTAACGAATTAATTAACATTGTTTGTCTGCCAAGAATCCCGTCACCGTAGAAAATATTTATGCAAATTCTTGCCATTGATACGAGTGAGATGTAGATGTGCATGTCTTTAATACAGCCCTTTCAAATTTATATTTATCCCTTGTGCAGTGTACTTCAAATGAATAATTTCATATCTATCATCTCTTCACGGCACATTAAGCTCAAATTGTTTTTCATCACGTGGATTAATAAAACAAACGTATGTTTACTGGGAGATAGGAGAAATGTATTCAACAAGTTAGTATATTACTGTATCCAGACACTCGCAGCTAGATAGAAGAGAATTCAATTCAATTCTGTGCGGAGTTCACACATTTAAAAAACATCAACAACACTGTCTGTCGGAGCAAACTCATTCAATTTGCAGGCGTAAGGAGCGTTTCGCTCGTAAAGAGTCGACTATTAAGTACTTTCATACACCACGCTATAACATATAGCAAGTGGAGCGGGCAGGCCACTCTCTACACTCAATTCTTGGTGGTTAATTGGTGTGCAATTAGCGAAGTCGTCACTGTACATACATTTCACTCTCTCTAGTTTTGGGTGGTTCAACGAAACAGCGGCGTTTGCGAGGGGATCAGTTCGGCTCGTTAGTGCCATCAACGTCGAACGGAAGAATGCACTTCCTGCGTGGTTGTCAACTAGCGATGGGTCGTTGACGGTTTTTCCGTCAACGAAACGTTAACGTTGATTCACGTTTGTCAACTAGTTAATCAACTAGTTAAATTCGTCAACGAGTTGAATGAGTTAACGTGTTCATCTCGTTGACGAATTTAACTGTCAACTTGCAACGTAAACCGTTGATTCATTAAACGGTTTATAATCAACGATTTCGCGTTTAATTTAAGAAAAAATTTGATTCAAATTTTGTATTGGAAACGTTTTATGTACAAACTAACATCTTAAATTGTGTGAAATAAAAATATTATTACATATTACATTTTTCACAGAGGACTGTTCACTATACCTCGTGCGTCTCAAAAAATAGTACATTTTATAATTATAATAGATAATTAAACAAACTACACCAATATTTATGTACTATTCTTAAAATAAATAATTCGAAAATCAACTCTTTCAACCGCTCGCAATCTATGACTTTAAAAATATCGAACCATAAAACTCAAAGTTGAAGATAACGTTTGCGTTCTCGTTAATTCAACTCGTTGAATTAACGAGAACGAACGAACGAACGAGGTCAACTCATAAACGTCGTTGACGAGTTCAACTAGTTGTACACTCGTTCGTTCTCGTTGAATTAACGAGAACGAACGAACGAACGACTTCAACTGATAAACGTCGTTGACGAATTCAACTAGTTGATTCATATTCAGTTAACGTTAATACGTTGACAGGAGATCAACGGTTGATTCAACTAGTTCGTTGATTCAACGCTCATCCCTATTGTCAACCCGCCATCACAGATTTGCATCGAGCAGTTCAGCTCAAGCGGAACTCTAAGACTAGACAGGTCGACGCCACATCATCAATGCTTTCACGAGCAGATGGCTTGCTTGCTTCATGAATTATTACACGATCGTTTAAAGTACAGACACGCAGTGGCAAATAGTGATTTCAAAGGAAACCTGTTTTGAATGCATGTCCTCAATGCCTTTATCCTTCACACGGATTAAATTATTTTGCTGGAGTAGGACTAACTGCACTCGTGCTGCACTGGCTTGACCTGTGGAACAAAGGGCAATAGAACTTGTAATAGTACATTTTCCTTTTGTGTTAATTGTATAGAGACTTTTGGATAATGGTCCATTCGAACAATATAAGATCAGAACACGCAATTTTCCACTGAATACTTCTTTGCAGATAGCTGCTGTTGCCAACCAACATGCAACGCATTAAAAACAAGTAAAATCAAGGAAGTTGCCAAAGCATCAGGATTGATAAGAAAATGGGTAAATAGCGAGATACAATCAAACAAACGAGGTGAAGGTTCGTTGCAAAACAATCGTGAACAGTTAACCGATTCGATTATCGTTGATTCGGATCGCAGGCTTGCAGGCCGCAGCAGTCGATGCGTGGAAACTGGAAAGGTGCGTTGGCACCTGCAGCCCACGCGATCCGCTGAGGTCATGCGCCCACGCAGCCCCCACACAACCTCGCTGGCACTTAAATTGTGACTGAAGATATAAGCTCTCTTTTCTGCCATGAGAGCAATAGAGATGACAAAGTGATTAAAATTTTGAAACTTATGTGATTGATCAAACTAGCTAGCACCAAATGTGTATTTAGCATAGTATACTAATATGTATGTATTAGCGGAAAACATGAAGTGGTTCAATGAGCAACAAACTATGACATAATGAGAAAATATTTTTACAAGAGCAAATAAACCCACCTTGATAACGAATCTGAAGCCACATATTTTATGAGTAAAACACCAGTAAGAAATAGAAGTGAAACATCAAGTCAATCAACTTTAATTTTAAAAAATAAAACTGAATGTTTCGTCTGAAAAACTGGCTCAAAAGTAGAATCATACAGAGCGAACGCTATGGTTCCGTCACCATAATTATTAATTAGATGCGGAAAAGAACTTCCCTAAAAACTAACACAAGACAATAAAAAAAAAAAAAAACATTCTTATTGACTAATGCACGAATAAATTTCACATCGCGTGCCTAGTAATAATATCAGCCAGTGTACTTCACCAGGCATTGCATTCTGTAATCCGCATGTTTTGGCATTTTAATAGGTCAAGCTGTCTCGACAAACGATATCGTACACTGGGCCCTGCATCTGCTGGCAACGGCTGCTATCCAAGCTTGAGCTTTTTGTTTTATGAACATTGTGTGTACAACTTTTTACATTCATCTTAAATAGTCACCTGCAAAAGCCAGCTTGGTCGATACAGCTGTTAATCGAGACACAACACATAAATCAAATTAGGACAGGTCTCAGGCACAAGATGGGAATTCACGGAAGGACCATCGTGAGCTCAAAACGCCAAGCTCACGATATACATCAGAAATACTTATTATACAAAGTCAATATACTCGACAAGTTTGACGAGACGTGATTCATGAGTGACCAAATATGGGAGACGAGCGGTGCTGAGAAAAAGAATTCTTGTCCCTAAGAACTTATGCATCAATACATATTCATTGGAATCTACTAACATGGGCAAACGGCCGAGTTAATTCTATGCACCTGAATGGAATTTTGCAAGGCTCCTATTAAGCACGATTGGATTACCGTAATTGGTATAGGAAACAAATAACTGGAATCACGAAGTCCATGTTGAGATGAGTCGAACCTCGAGGTTCTAGGAACTTACGAAAGTATAAAAGAACTTTAACATCAACAGAATACAATAGACAATTGAAACGTGACCTGCATATTTGTACAGAAACATGCAAAGCCAACGATTTTAAAATTCACGATGTCTCGCTCAGCCCTCGAGTAGCAGGAAGCAGGAAGCTTTAAGAATTTGAACATAATTAATTTCATTTGTGTGTGTGAAACTGCGAGCAGTCTATTCTATGGCATAGATACGCGCACTGTCATAGTGGAGGCAATCGTAGCACTTCTGAGGTTAAGCTGCTAGCGGAACTAATGCAACACACAATTAGTTTTGCGATGCAGGAAATAAGAAATGATTTGCCCTGCTCTGAGTCACTCCGATCTACCTGACCGAAGCGATGGTTACTCAGACTATTTCTGCTTAAAATGTAATTTGAAAAAAAAAAAAACAAATAATAGGTTATGATGACAGCCTTGATACTTTTGCTGATGCATACATTTTTTTAACGTTTTACCAGGTAGTTAAAAAAATTGGATTAACGTTACTGAATTTACTCTGAAAGATGAAATAAAAAAAGCTAATCGTAAAACGGATCCGGGCAAGATGGTTCTACTTAGACTTTTAATCCAAGTAAAATAAGACAGTTGACTGAATTTACAATTCATCAAATCTAAACAGCGGAAAACAGCCATTATGACTACTGAGAGCAGAAATGTCAACAGATCAGTGATGCGATGAAGTCATAACTAGTAACAACTATAAATATATCAAACCCACGCAGCCTCGATCAAAAAATTAAGTTTATTGTAGAGCAAATTGCTGTAGGCTGTTATTGACGAGAAGTTAAAAAACGTTTTAGGAAAAAACACCACCAAATATAAAGACACGAAAAAATAAAATCGACGTTTGGAGACAAGGACATTTTTTACAGACACCCAAACAATTATATCATATTCGGTAATTACACAGATGACTGTCTCTGATGGTACAGACAGATGAAATTTGTGTGATCAGCCACACGCGAACGATGTTAATGAAAATTACAGTGGCCTCAGAGCCTACGCTGATATTAACGTAGCACTGTCAAGGCCCACTGTGAATGCTTCCTTAAGGAAGTGGGTGGAAGTTACCGTTCATACTGATTCAAAATAAAATAATCTTCATCCTTACCAAAGTTCTTTCGAAGATTGACATGAAATAAACGACAAAGAAACGGTTATCGCAAGTTAAAATATTTGCGTGTCTATCGTCATTGTTGTCAACGATAACAAATGCCGTATTTAAGGCGAAATCATCATGTCCGATAAGTTATCTCACGGTATAATCCTGTACACTCTCCTGATGTTCTTTCTCTTGTTAAACAAGTAAAACTTACCTATTATTTTACCCTGAAAGTAAAGGAATTCTCTAAAGGTATGTTTTTTGTTTTATCTATCTCCAAGTCCCATCGTATGACCCAGTTGGAAGGTGCAGAAGCGAGATATCTCGGTGAAAGTCGGAAATGTGACGCCTATATGCAAAAGGGAGCAAACGACGACGACTAATATAAACATTTCGTAACCATTACTATTATGAGTACAATACGTTGGACGATCGATATTACCGTCGGCTCATTCGGCTATTTATTAAACGTTACATAGCCCATTTCAACAGAGCTTGACTAAATAACAATTCATAAACTTGTTACTTGTCCAAAGTAGTTTTATGTGAGCAGAAAATGTTGCGAATCTGATACTGATTGCCGACTCCAATATAGAAGAGACCATTTTTCGTGTTAGCAGTCTGTTAAGGTAAATAAATAAGGCTGTAGGTGGCATCAGCATTCCACGCACGAATTCTTTGATCACAGTGTTGGTAGAGTACACGAATATTAAATAAATAGTAGATACTAGTAAACGAACAATGATCAGCGTCGTGTGTGCCGAGCTGCCGACATCTGGCCCAACGGCTCAAAGAGCTTTTTACCGCATAACTTTTACGCCACACGCGACGTCACAAATGTGCGACCTAAAATTGCTTTTTTTACATGCGATTTTCGGGTGTGTTGCGTTTTAATTATAGAATTATAAACACAATTTGTCATCCATTATACTTTGCAATAACCGTAGAAACATGATATTACTTGAATACCGCAAATAAAATGTAGTAGAAACAAATGTTTTGGAAGCAATTAGCAATTCAGAAGAAGACTTGTTTTGAATGTTGAAACCGAGACCTCTGCAAAAAATGTAGTAGGTAGGCGTGGTGACTTTGCTAATCGAAACTACAAATAAAACGTTTACATGTTCAAGGTTTAAAGACCAAATAAAAATTCGACGTCTTCATTAGAATACGAAGCGAGCAGGCATTAAGAGATCATCGAAGTAGTGTTGGGTGCAAATGTAATAGGCGATAGATCAAAGTATGTTCTTACCGAGGGAATTTGAATGCATCGCTTGAAAATATCACAATTGATTTCTTTTCGAAAATCAGAATTGCAAATTGGTATATCGTGGTGCCACAAATAAACACAAATAATATGTCAATTGTATTTGATCATAAGCCAAAACAATCTCATCAATTCAAAGACAACAATAATACAGAGGAACAATAGCTTTACAAGATTAAGTTAGTCTATACAACAAATCAACGTTAAATCAATTATTATGTAGTATTTTAACAACAATTAAAACATTTGTCTAACAAATCCATTGCTTAGTAGAAAGTTTAATGTCGATTCCGTGATTCTCGATGGCATCACAATAGATCTCAAGCAAGCACAATTCGATTCGGTACTCAACGTTACACCATAAAAACTTTTTATGGCGATTTTTTACCAAGTTCAAGAGCTCTTATCGACAAAAACACCCAGTTCAATTTATAATTCAAGTTCTTCTTGATATTTTAGGTCTCAAACAGATAGTAATTTAAAGGAATATTTCAATTCTCAACAGAATATGTTAGTGATTAGAGCGAATTAGCAAACGTATGTATGATATAATTGAATAACTGTAAAGACTACTTAGTTAATAACCTGAGAATCCTGTCTATAACTTTCATAACAGCAACATAGTAAATGACGAAACTGCATCCGAACTATCAGTGGCCAGTTACTTATGCATGCAAGCCTCGTTTTCAAGATTTCCCACGGATGTTGCGGTGTACAATACTGGCAGTTTGCACGACATTACCACTTGCCATGGAATCCGGACCACTGAGGGAATTGCACAAGAATCCCTCGCATCTCCAACCAAGATGCGTGAAATGCGCTTTCTCGGAATACTATTGGGACCACGAAGTATGATGTTTTGCGAACTCTGGAAGTACTAAACGATTTCCCGCCGACTACTATCGCTTTATTGTTTCCTGAGTGTTTTGTGTGCATTAATTTCTGCATAGAATTGATATTTATTCATACATTTCATTGTACTGTTACTGCTGTAAATATCAGTTGCAAAATCATAGGTGGCTTTAAGATACTAGAGGAACAATTTACTTCCTTTATCTTAAACAGGATAGGACTTAAAACCAAAGCAGGTAAATATGTTACACTCGACTAGAGATGATTACTTCCAATCAGTCACCGCTATTATAAGCACATTAGCAATAGAAACGAAGATCAGCCATGATGAAGCATTTAAAAGCCTTGATCTTGAAAACTGAGAAAAAAGAGCGCCATTGTTAATGTTTCTAGACCGCAAGTTTTCCTACTCAGCAAATATAAGAACAAACGGAAAACGGTTACTTAATTGTGTATTATAAAAGATCATAGTTTTTACCATGTCAGCCGAAAACATCTCAAGAACTGAAAAAATGTGCACTGGCGCAGACAAGAAAAAATATCGTGCATCGGCCATCGACATAATAATTTGAAAAAAACCACAATTGTATCCACAAAATACTTTCGCAAATTGTTAAAAAATAGAAATAAGACATTCGTCACGAAATCTGTAAAGAAATGTGAGCGATGAAAAGAGTTTAATCTTTTGTTCAGGGACAGTCAATCGATTCAGATTTTCACTTTTTTTTAGCGTGGTAAAATCATCAGATGAGACCTCCCACCCAGGGCAGAAGCTCAATATTAAGTAAGATAACAAATATTAAGGTTTTTTCTAATGATATTATTCTGAAGTTTTAGCTCATCTTCATTGACTTGACTAAATGCGTAGAATTTAGTGGTAAAACATGAGAAAATGATCGTGCCTAACTGTTCTTTTCCAAAATCTTCGTTTCTATTTTCGCACAACAGAATTAACTTCGATCAACACGTACAAAACAAGTGCATGAAATTGGTTTAACAAGCAAATTCATATGCAAATGTCAGATGTTTGCGATAACAAGATAAAAAGAGACAGTGAAACACGATAACACATCACGTCATGAGAGCTGCTTAGTTTAGGAGAAAGTGATGCTGTAACCTTGAAGCATCCATTACACACGTCTTTATTTCGTTGTCTAGATTTTCTACTAACGATGTTACTTCGCTTGACGACTTCGGATTTGTTTCGAGTAAGACTTGCCAGCATACAGCTACGAAGAGAAGAAAAGACCTGCGAGTAGAATTATTAAGTAAAAGCAATTTTGGTAGTATTTGGAAGATTCTGGTATGTTCCAAGTTCGCTGTAAGAAAACTGTCAGTCGTGTTAGTTTCAGCGAAGTTCATTATTAACTTCACTTAATAGTGGTAACAATACATGCAGGACATAATATTTTGAATTGTTTGTCTTTTGAAAGCCCTTACACTAAAAAGTCTTATGCTAATTTACATATGTTGATGACCAATTTGTCTGTCTTCGGACTTTCGTCCAAGCAGTTAGTGATCTATCAAGTACTTGAGAATAACCTGCTGTATTTTGAACGAGAGCCATTTTACCCACAACGCTTTGACATGTGTGTGTAAAACTCACATGTTTTGAATTCATATAACCGATTGAGTAGTTAAAGAGCTTTGTTCGTGAATGGCGTTGGTCCCATTCAATTCGCTCTCAAACATTCGATTGTTAGCATGTGATTTGTACAAACACATTGCCTTCCGGGAGTCAATTTCACTTTTCGCAATGACATCATGCTTGTTACCATTACCAATATCGTTGACCAACACCGACACGGCCGACCAAGCATTTGTAGCAAATTACATATAGTTTTAAATTAGTGTCGCTATTAAGAGGAGGAAATCGATATTAATTGATTTCGAAAGAATGATGGAGAAAGCAATTCTATTCCAAGAATACTTAAGGCATATGGTCTAGACAAGGCGAAAGACTGAAGTAAGATATAAGTTGATTACAGCCAACGAAGAGCAATAAAGAATGAAGAAGGTTTATGATTAAAATAATGCACAGGTACTTACCTATGTATGTAATGACAGGGTGCTAACTCATAGTCTATCGTTGCGCAGTAATTTACTTCCTTCCTCGGAGAGATGGACAGGTAATTACATTTTATGTTTTATTACAAATGAGATTTACGTGAAAAGTCAGCGTATCTGACAAATCGTCGCGGATATGGATGGTAAAGTTGTCTTTAAGTATGATGAAGGTGTCAGAGCAGGTATTTTCTGACCATAAAACAAAACTAATAATTCCTCTTAATACTTAGTTACAGATTCCCGAATGAAAACCAGATTGTTTTCTTTTTTATGCATACTTAAACAACACAATACAAACAGACAAGCATACTAAACTAAGCAAGCAGCTAAAATAAGAAGTTTTGAAGAGTTACCGTGCAATATTCTCACAATAGCGAAGCATTGTGGAGATTAGCCGCTTCGCAAAACACATGTAGGCAATACTAAGATCATAACAGATAGATTTGAACAAGCAATTTCTTCACTGGCATGTAATATAAAGCTCGACCACATGAAAGTAACCGCACGAAACATTCCTCTTATAGCTTTCTCTGACCATCATAGCGAATGTGCCTCAATACCTGTACTGATGTTGACACGTAACCGCATTCCTGGTTAAGTAATAGCTAATAACATTTTTTATTGAGTGCGCAATGAAAATAGAATTTGGGTGTTCATTAATTTCATATTGTGCATATCGGCACAGATGAGATTACAAGTATGAGTTTTTATTTGTGTTTGGATGTCCAAATGTAGTTGAGTAAGAATAACGTGACTTCGATTTTTTCATAGAGTGGCTTGTCATAATATCTTGTCCGAAGTTGAGTGAACAAGGGATACATGTTGTTGAATGACTACTTTCAAATCCACTAATTTAACAGGCTTATAGCGGACATAAAAGAGATATAAATTGGAACCAATATGGCAGGACAAACGACGCAACAAATGGTGTTACTCAAGGATACCAACCCGTCACAGGCAAAAATAATGTTTCCCTGACGATCTATTTGGTACCGATGATTAATGTTTGTATTGCCTGTTTACACTCTGTACTCTTTGTGAAACTAACAATTAACGCCTTTACAGTCATCATGTATTACATAATAGGTCGCATTCAATTTGTCAGTACATTTAAACATAGGTGGCGTAACGAGTGCGCTAGGGTGTAAACGATGTTACATAGAGAGGCATTAAACTCAGTTTAAAAATCAGTAAAGCATACCTGATAAAAAGAAATCAAGAGATTTCACAACTAAATTAAAATTTCCCCTCAGATATAACACTTAAGTAGCGAGTGTGACGAGTTTAATTAATATTTTCTTTGACACCGCGATTGTTAGACGTTGCTGCATTACGTGCTATAATTATGAAGAAATTCTTAAGCAGACTAATCTGAGAATGAATCTTCATTGCGAACCGTACACTACTACACTTGCTTTAAGAGCGTTTCGAATCTCTGATCGACGTCCGCCTTCGATTGTGACTGCTTAAGATTTATTTCGTCCATTAATTTCACTTTGATCATTTTTGAAAGTATTAGTATCATTAAAGGCGTGGGTAATAAGTTTGTAGAGCTTCCATGTTGCGTAATGTTTATAGCTATAGTTGCCAGAGTTACTTCACCGGGCTACCTTTTTAAATCGAAAGCCGAATTAACTATTAAAGACTCTTTGATGTATTTGCATGGGCAAACAACTGAGTGTCCCCGTTCACAGCGCCATACTTGGAGACATACAACTAGCAACAAAAGATTATCAAGGACTGTTCAATCAAGAATGCATCAAACAATTAAGATGAGGATGTGATCTAGTTAAAGATATAGGCATTTAGCAAATTACAACCTTCCGGACAAGGCGACACAAACATAACATTGCAAAACCTAGTTGTGTGGATGTGTCTACGTAAGGCAACCGTAACAAGGTCCTCACCATATATGAGGACCGTGGGCGGAAGTATACACCAAGAGGTGGCACCACAATGTTATGCCGTGTCGTAACTTGTCCGGCTGCCTGCTGGAACTAACTGTGCCAAATACTAGCAACTGCTACGTTTTTACTTATTAATATTAAGGAATTCATGCGTATAATGTCTGTTCAATAAAGTGGTATTTTATGTTCGAACAAAACTTGTTTTCTCAAGATTTTAGTTCTGGCTGTGAGAATTTTTTCATCATGTCTCGATAACTTTAATTAGATTCTTAGGGCGAACTTGTCGACCTCGTTTACGACAAAATGAGCATTCCAGCAACGACTTCCACGATGTGGTCCAACTAGTTTATGTGCAACAGATAAACCGATTGATTCTCATTACTTTAGCGTGAAATAAATCTTTTTCATAATTTCTCGATGCGGATCATTTGTGGATCAGTTTCATTGCAATTTTACGTTACGTTTCTCTTAAAATGTAACGCGAAAGTCTGACATCAACATCAATAGCTTATTCAAATTTGTTTTATCGGAGTTTAAAAAACTAGCGGGTGGGAAAGGAAACCACATCGAACAATCGAGGTGAATTACTAGGTACTCTCCGTTTCCATTGACAGTGTATTATTATTGCGGCGATCGTATTGGATTTGTAGCGTTTTCTCTACGTACCGATGCGGGCTAATACAAGAAAGCGATAAAGAGGAAGAAAGGATTGCGCGTCTCTAATCAAGACTGCGTCCAGTTACGGAAAGCCTACAAACTCGACAAAGAATGCGGTATTTTTCCAGTATTGTGAGTCTTCAATTGTCGCCTAGTGTCGTTTAGTAAGTGGAACATTATGCCACTTTGAGTGGACACAATAAAATTCATATTAATTCAGATAAGTTAAAAAGCAGGTAAGCGCTGTCTGATCTGGGTCGGTAACCACAGAGTGAATGATGCGCTCCTTTCGCGGATGGTGAGCAACGAGCCGTGATCAGCTAGAGATACAGCCACGGTCTGTTGGTCTAACCTTGGCCGTATCCATCCCGTACATACCCCAACAGATCAGGGTGACATCATCATCGAAAAGTATTGTTCTAATGGTCCGTGTGAGGCCAAGGCCGGAATTTCGATCGATGTTAATATTACAGTGGAATAATAAAAAGGAAAGTAAGGTTGATGACCCCTGTGGACGGTTACAGCCAGTAGACTGATGGATTTGTCCGGATTCTTTTTTTAGCTGTCTTAATGCGGTGTGCCGAACTCAGCCGAACCAGTTTCAAGATTTTGGTAACACGCGCGCAGCGTCAAACTCTAGGCTCCAGCAAACTGGTCGTCAATGAGAAACGGTCTAATAGTAATAATACAGATTTCGTTATCCACTCACGAACACGAGAGTAGGTATTTTTTGCACAAGTCTGGTAATTTTAATACGCACGTATACGTTCTAATGGAACCTGTAGAGCGAAACTTTCTAGTGTTTTAATTTTTTTGCCAAAAATTCCTGCAATTTGTGATTAGTTCCTATTAAGTGAGTTGAAGTTATGTGCAAGTACAGGTACGTACAAACTTTTGAAGAAGAGCTGATATGAGCTGAGATGAAGTGCTGTAGCATCTACTGACATTGATATCAATCATTCACTGAAGACACATTATCGGCTACTGATTAATTTACTAGTAATACATGAAATGCATACCTAAGTCATATCGGTTATCGTATCGCAAACAAATTGATCAATGGCATCGATTCATCGCGCGTTTTGTTGTATGTACATTACAGTCACACCTCGATAAAGTATAACGCATGAACAAGTCATTAACGTCGACATTCCAAACGCATAACGTTATCATTCATCGTTATGCTTAACTGTTCCTAACAACTGAGATCTTACCGAGACGGCAACGGAGTTGCTGGGTCCGACCCCTGCTTGAGCAACTGAATGCTGTCCATCGGGCACGCTGAGAAAGCGGCGGAGGGTGCCATATCCTGACGCTGATGCCACCATGGCTACCATAGTTAATTCACAATCACAGCACAGTTACCACTGGTTCTCCTTGTGACATCACTCGCGGGCGTGTTCGGTAAGTTCGCGGGTAACGCGCGCACGGCGACCTGCGCGCGCGACGCGTTTCAACTGCGCGCCCAACTCTACGGAGTGCGCGCGCCCCCTACCACGACACCAACAGTCAGCAGGCGACAAGTTCGGCGTCGGACGAACTTAGATAAGCGTGTTAGTTTTGTTTGCACTTCCGTCGCAACTTTTTGGGTATTTTTAAAGTTTCTTACCTATTTGGTTTCGTTTTTTCATTTTTATCTGATATGCCATAGAACTACTTCAGCTAGGTTGAATACTGTTACAAGGTTCGACATGTCCATATCTTATCAATGAAATGGATGTGGCCTCGGATTTTGAGTGAAGTTTAAAGCTGAATAATTTAACAATTATGTTCAAAAGATCACATCATCAGTACTCAAACAACAATTATGGCTAATGTGACATACTTTTAAATATTGACAAATGTGTGCACAGACTGTTTACATAATTCTCAATAATAAACATAAAATATTTTTCACACTACCATATTTGTAGTAACTTACTTAACAATTTCCAAAAGATTTGTGTAATCAGTTAAGTACGGGATGTTGTTAAAATGTTTATTTACTTAAGTTTTTTTTCCTATGGTGTATGAATTCCTGATTGACTGTTGCGCTGCTTGTTGTGGGTTCGATTACCACTTGGATCAAATATTTGTTTGATCAACAAGTAGTAGGTTCAGGTGTGTGTGTGTGAGTGTAAATGTTTGTAAATGGCCGACTCAGGAGAAAATTGTGGAATGGGATATTTGTGTTAATTTTTTTAATAAACTTCTTTGTGCAGCAAATATGCCATTTATTTATATTTTTGGCTTCCCGTGAAAACATTATGAATATGTAATTTGCATGGAAGAAATCCCATATCAGGCAAGTGTCAAATAATGGTATTTTCTTAAGTCTTGTCAATTCTTATGACATCACAAACAGATAATGAGGCCACCCACTGCTACCCAAAAACCCAAATAATTTACAATAAGTACATGATTTCAAAAAGTATTGACCTCTCACATTATGCATCTTGGTGAATATTGCATGAATGTGGACTTAGCACACAATATGTAATGTGACATGTTTACTCTTTGCATACAGATTGGCAACGCATTACACTGAGTCAACCACTGTCTGCTGTACTTTTTTCTGCAGATCTAGGGCTGTCCAAGTGTCCAGATACATGCTGTCTACATAATTAGGTTCAATTTACACCAAGAGGCGATGATACTGGAAATGTGTAACTTTTCAAGTCAGTAAATAAAGTTAGATTTTAAATAGCTTTGTTAAAATGTGTGAGCAGCATTATGTTTTTTTTCATATACCTAGTAAAAAAAAAAAAATAGATCTAGATTTGCTCTATTAAGTGTGCACAGTCTGAATTAAACCTTACAGTACCTGGTTCTTACTGATACTTTCCTGTAGACTTACTTTATTCATCAACTTGTTTTCAGGGACCTGCTATCACTCTCAACAACTAAATATCGATTTAATTGAATCATCAACTAGTTATCATTAAATTGAACACACGTTAGTATCAGTCATTCTTTCATGGTTTTATTATATGTATAGTGATTGAGAGCCAAGATAATAAGAGATAATAATAATAAAGATTCATCAAAAAGATGTTTTGAAGTCTTGAAAAGATTGCTATCAGCAATAAGGCCACAAATTATGACACCCTAGTTATTATAACTTCTTTCTGGCAATATCTTTTAACTTTTTTTTTAACTTGCCATTTGTCAAAGAACGAATTTGCTTATGGTCTCACGACCGATTGCAAATAATAAATGGAGAGAAAAAAAAAAATCTTTTAACTTGTATAATAATAACAATGATGATAAATAATAAACATAAGGGCTAGTCTATCTATCTATTGGTACTGGAATCTGATCCTTAACATGGTTGGGTATGAGCTAGGGAAGTAGGTGATGATGATGGACAGACATCAATCTTCGACACATTCTTAATCACTCAATGAAACCTAAGAACTTCTTCATTATAGTACTTGGACTTAAATAATATCAATCTTTTATCAATGACTTTTATGACTCACAAACTCGAAGTTGACTCATGGGCGAAGATTGAAAACTTACATTTATAAAACCTGTTTAATCTTTTTTTATTAAGCTTTATCTAATAACAATGTGGTAAACAAATTTGTAAATAATAACAATGCATACCACAATATTAAGTGATTCTTTTACATACTTATTATGATAGTGATTATAGAACTATTAGGTATGAAAGTTTGATCCAGATAAATGGACGTAGTTAAGCAGAAAGGACCTAACCCACAGTTTGGTCGAAATTGAGTTAAGTATGCCATCGTACTCCTGAGGGTCGAATCTATCATACAGTGAAGACCCTATTTTCGAAATGTACATGGAAACTATTTTTTTTACTACCCCGACTCATCCCACATGTATGAAGAGCACGAAAAAAAAATTTGCTAAACAAACCCAACCTTCTTGAATTGTTTCTGAGTAATGCAATTTCTATGTACGCTTTCTTAAAGATAATTTATCAGATAAAACTCAAACAGTTTGTGTCCTTTCTGAGAATTAAATTTTGGCTTACAATTTTATCATTGCAAATCACTGAAACGACCTAGACAATTTGGGTTGTTTCTGTGTTTTAGGTTTACTGCTAACAAACTTCTGTTTTTGTTTATTATAAACGACTCAAAACCACTTATGCTATTTCAGAAAAACGGTTTTTTATGAAACATCCATACAATTCTTAATAAACTAAAGTGACTCAAGCAGGTTAAGTCGTTTATAAGAAAAAGATTTAGTGATTGACTCGAATATCGAAATACAGATTATCGAA
The DNA here is from genome assembly GCA_036375495.1 of Agrotis segetum. Lineage (NCBI taxonomy): Eukaryota > Metazoa > Arthropoda > Insecta > Lepidoptera > Noctuidae > Agrotis > Agrotis segetum. The sequence continues at coordinate 1,088,000 of JAQSVV010000208.1, forward strand.
TGTCCTCAATATCGAAGTACAGATTATCGAATGTCCTCTTTGAACCTAACACTCTTCGCACCTAACCGGTCCGAGTCGGGATGCCCCAAGTCCCGAGCTCGCTCTTACATCCTCAATCAAATTGCTGATGACCACCTATCCTACCTACCTACCTTACGTCCACGGAGCCCCGCGTCGCGGGGCTCCTATTACTGTTTACAAGGTTTAAAGTAACATATCCTCTCCGAACAAAACCTGTCCAAGTCGGGGTGCCCCAAGTTCCGAGCTCACTTCGCTCGCTCTTGCATCCGAAGTCCGTCCAGCTAACCTTGGTAATCAGCAATTTGATTAAAGACGTAAGAGCGAGCGAAGCAAGCTCGGGCCTTGGGGCACCCCGACTCGGGCAGGTTAGGTTCGAAGGGAATGGCGAGGTCTGAAAGACCTCGCAATCCTCTTCGCGTTAGGTTACTTTAAACCTTGCAATCAGAAATAGGAGCCTCGCGAAGCGGGACATCGTTGACTTACCTTGGTAGGCGGTAATCAGCAATTTGACTAAAGATGCAAAAGCGACTCCAACTTTTTATCCGGTTTCTGTCCGATATTTCAACTAGTAGGTATTTCTAACGTAGATATTATGAACTTCGATGTTTTAAACGTTGATATAGGCATAATGTCATTCGATATTTTGAATCATTCGACATTTTAATAAATCGACATTTCAATCTTTGACGTTTTAAGCGTAGGTGTAACATTTTTCGATATTTTGTTATAATCGATATTTAAATTTTAGATGTTTTGAACGTCGATATTTTAAGCGTAGATATTTTAATCTTCGCTATTCAAATATGGACCTAAAATATACTATTATTAAATAGAAATTCGAGCCTAAAAACCACGTACGTTTAAATATTTAAAGTTTGTACATTCTTTTCTCCCTAATGACACAGACTTTCAGTAAAATAGAATGTGAGCTAAGAATCATGAGAGAGTTTATACTGCAGAAGAATATAAAAAAAAACATGAAAATTGCTAAAAAGAAAAACCCTCTTCACAGTCATACTCATAACTAGAATGAAAAGTCAAGATTTTTTACGCAGTAAGAAAATTGAGAAGAAAGTTATAAATCGTAAAATATGTACCTAAAAATAAAATTAACTGGCTGATTATAAAACAAATTATTTTGAAAAAAGATGATCCCTACTTAATTACCATAAGATAGTGAAGAGATATATATAAACTCCTTAGATGTATCGAAAAAGATCAAAGGAGTTTTGATCAAATTTTCAGTAGAAGATTTCGTAGTCCTGTGGCCTCAAGGAAAGGCTATTGCCAAAGCAAAGCTAGTAGATCTCAAAATATGTATAATTTGATACCCGAAGATTGCCACGCGTTTTATAATAACCTCACAGGAAAGGAAATAAACGAAGATGTAGATGGATATGGACCAACATTGGATTTTGATTTGGAGGAAAAATAATGAAGTTCTCTATGCCCATGTCTGTACCGTTTTTAGGTTTATTTTATTTTTTTCTATGTCAAAGAGAACATATTGAAGCTGATTGAATACATTATTTCTTGATAATTATTTAATTTTATTTTTAATAAATTATTTTGTGGCTTGAGTCTTTTCTGAGGAATTAAAAAAAATTACGACTTCTTTAAAAACTGCTTTTCTTGGTAAGGACTCAACCCACATTTTGGTTAATATCTCAAAATCTATTGAATAAAATAGTCTTTATATTACGTTAACAATTACAATATTAGACTACTAGAATAAAAAAAAGACATTTTGAAAAAAAATAATGTTCCTCTTAGAGCAATTACAGCTGAAACTTCAAACGTCCATTACTCAAAAGTGACTTGATGTGGATTAGGTCCTTTCTGCTTAACTACGTCCAAATATTGTAGAACATTTTGAATGAAGTCTTGTGATATTATTCTGGTTTGATCATGTCATTTGTTTAACTTCTTTATAAGTGGCAAGTCTGTCTTTATGAGATGACTCATTCTAATAAATTACTTTTAGTTCAGTAATAAAGTAAACTTTCTACAAACGGACAGGTTATTTAGGAAAATAATTATTCAAGAACATTCTAAAGATAGTTGGACTATAAGGGGCAAGACAAAGACACACACACACATAATTGTGTGTGATATGACAAATAAGGCTCATAACAATGTTCTAATGCCAATAATTTATTCAGTTAGTGTGGGCAGCCACCTCCAGCGCCCACCTCTTGCCTTGATATGTTTTTACATCATTGAAACTATGAAGTTTAATTAAAATTAACCACTTGAATCATCCTGTTCAATAATTTACTCAAAAATATCTACAGAAAATCATTTGTACACCAAAACATGCATGCTCCAAGTACATGTTTTACTATACAACACACTGCTGTAGGCACATTCCAATGCAAATTTCACAAGCACCAAGGCGATACGAGTAAGCCAAAGGTGAAATTATTAAAAACCGGCAATTATCCGAGTAGGACTCACCTGTTTTGTGTCCACACAGTCACTGGCCTCCATGTTGGCATGTGTTCTCTCCTGCCTCTCCATGACTTAGGAAACATCAGAATCTCTTATACCATTTACAAGGCGTTATAAAAGCACACAGTAGAATACTAAACATAACAATCGCGATGGGCTCAACAATTTTTAACGAAACAATGTCAGCGATTGCACTTAACACGTACTGCACTCTATGTCTGTTCCGCCGCTACAATCGTTATTTACTAAGCGCAGTCACTGATTTAAACACATTTTATTCTTTTCAGCAAAATCACAAAGCTTCAGACTTGATTTTTTTTCCTAGTTTATGAAAAATACAGTTGATCACCATCTTAAAATTTTCACACATTCCGTCATCGAGGCCGACTGACGGTCGCTGCCCTAAGAAAAGTTTCATTAGACGCATATCATCTTAAAACGTCAGGAATAAACTGAGTCAATAAATAATTCAAAATAATGAAAGTCTCGAAAATAAGTTTGTTATTTATCTTTGGATAGCTAAAATTTGTCAAAATTCTTTATTCAAGCGTTTGGTACGATAGTTAAAATATTTCAAGTTATTAGCGATTCTGGCAGAATCCGTGACTTAAACGTGAAAAGGAACTCCTGAAAAGCAGTTTATACTGCCATCTATTGAGTTTCTTGTGTATTCACTGGGTCATTTGAAATTTGAAAATACCGTTTTTCGATAAGATTTTTTAATTTAGTTTATTTATTTTAGGTCGCTTTTTAACATTTGTTTGTTAGCTAATTTTAAAATGTTTTTTTGGAAACAGAAAAAGTCCACGTTCTATGTAGTCTAGGAAATCAAATGTTGATTGAGAAGGCACTTTGGTTTCGTACTCGTTGAAAATTTTGCTTTACACCACACATAAAATTATCAAATAATTTCAAGCTTTCATCAACTTTACTAGCAATATTTAAGAGGGCGTTAATTTTGGAACAATCGCAGAAGAAACTAAACGAAAACTGCGATGCGATTTTCGATGGATTGACGTTTGACGGTTTTTTTGACAGTCAGGTCAAAAAATAAATTGAGGTTATGATGATAAATAAATAAAATTATTTTTTGTATTTCGACTATGCCGCGGGACAGGCGAAGTTCTTCGTACAGTTCCGAGTCATCTTATGACAGAAAGAGATCCAAAAGCAAACATAAACGTAGATCTAGATCCCGAGATCGGTCGGAGTCTAGTAGCCACAAAAGAAAGCGGTCTACATCTCGATCCAAACACAAAAGGAGGAGTTACACTAGAAGTCTTTCTAGAGATAGGTACGAGTCGAAGTCTAAGAGGCGATCTTCTTCAAGATCACGATCGAAGCGAGACCGATCACGGTCATTGTCGAGTTCGCGGAGTAAAACTAAGTACAGCAAGAAGAAATCTAAGAGGTCGAGGTCTTCTAGCAGCCGGAGTGGATCCTTTGATATAGGCAAGTTTCCATTCATTATTTTATAATATCCAAGTCCAAACAAATTGATAAGTTTAATGTTAATAACTGTTTTGATGTTACAGAACGCCTTCCACAAACTAAAAAGGTAAACCTAGATGACACTGAAATTAAGTTGGAGAGGGCAATCAAAGCTGCTGCAGCTGCGGGGTTGACCATGACCAAGATACCTACTTATGAGTATAAGGAGGTTGAAATCAAAGAGGATATGCCCACAATACATGATAGAAACCTCTTGGCAGAGTTGAACAATGATTCATTTGTTCCTAAAACCTTCACTTCCTCAAGGAATAAGAAGCAGTCTCAGAATATTGTGATAGATTTGAACTCTCAGACTGTGACTGTACCAGACTCGGACATAAAGATTCCAAGTGATGATACAATTATTAATTTTGATGTAAGTAACTTTAAATGTAAAGATTTAGAATAAGCTAAGTTAGCTCTTCATCTAATTTATTGTCTGAACTATAGAATTGTTCAGACGATTAATGCTTAGGCTGCATTTCCACTGAGGCGGAGCGAAGAGCTATTCACCAATCACATAGCTTGAGTGGAGAAGAGATGTGGATTTCAAGCCATGTGATTGGTGAATCACTATCTGCTGCTCTGCTCTGCTCCACCTCAGCGGAAACACAGCCTTATTGTAAGTCATTTAAGAATTTTATAGCATTTATGTTATAATTTTGCTAGTTTCCATTTTAGACCTCTTCTTTCCCGATGTACAGTTTTGGTACATGGTTGTACTTAGTTTAAACCAGTTTTGAGGACATTCTTGCTTTTACAGGAAATACCAGATGAAGCAGAACTGAGGGAAATGTGGATACAAAAGCTCTACCATTATAGAAAGAAGATGATCAAAGGAGAATTATAAGCAAAGAAGGAAAAGAAAACAAGATTACAAAGATTGGGTTTCAAATGTGAATGAATAAACAATAGCAATTGTTTAATTTAACTTGTAATATTTAGAATACATTATTATTCCCACATTTCCCGTGTTTTATTTTTAGCATTTATTTTTTCTTGTGGACAATGTTGAGATATCATTATCATTAGATAGCATCCAATATGCTGGACCAATATTTAACACTAGTGGATGGTCCTTTGAACCAGACACTTAGGTTTTCAACTGAGGATGACCATTTATGTGGCAAGGATTAAGATTGACTATTACAAACTAATTAAATTCTAACACTTTATTAGCAATATTCTGATAAAACTTCACATCTCAATAACATGTAACCGGAGTGCTGCAGATCTGTCTGTGACACCAACTACCACCATACAATCAATAAAAACGAAGTAACAACCTAAAGTACTTTATTGAACACATTAACATAACCGGCAGCCGCAACTCACAATTTCAAATGCTTGTTATCTACTAAGTCGTCTATATTTACAGTGACGCGATGGCCCACAGCCCTCAGTCGCTGGTGCTCTCACATGTTGTTCCTCTCTCGCTGAATACGAGTGCTGTATGTCCGAGATACCAGGTTCCACGCGTCCATATACCTGTCCATGCACATCGCAATACATTTCTGTTCTGAATTGTCTAAGGCTGTTCCAGGTTTATTGATGCACTTCTTGAAACATTTCTCCGACATTTTCGTCAGTAATTCCTGAGCGTTCGCGATGGCAATTTGTTGTTTCACCTGGTCCATCAATTCTTCTTTTTGTGCTCCAGAGAGCGAACCCGTGGTCAAGCTATCCATTGTTGAAATATCTTAGATTTTAGGCAGATGATACAATTTACAGAATTTTGTAGTAATATGACAGTATAACCTCAAATTTCCAAGTGACAGCCAGTGACAACGAGTGAAGTGAAGAAGACAAGACGACCGAAAAGAATAAAAAAATAATGTTGCAACTTTTGTTTCTTTAATTTAATATACAAAAAAAAAAAACATCTAGTTTTTCAGTTTTAGGTTTACTCGTAATTTATGTCTTGAATTCCTTAACAAGACACGTTATTAAAATATTATCAGCTGAACAATTATTTTTCACAAATTACCTTGAACTTGTTAAAGTGAATGCTCCAACCAGCTCGCGAAATTCAAATTTTCTTACGTTTTTGCAATTTGCAGGCCAGTGACATGTTGTAACTTTATCAAAATATGAATTGCGGTATACTGCACAAATAATTTAATTACATGCAGCTTCTCTGTGTGAGCGAATGTTTTGATAATTTTTACACACCGCACTTTACATCGACGCAATCACCTTAACTTTCTATATTCTATAAAGTAATATAAACGCGTAATAGATCCAAACCATAGAATACAATAGTACTACGTACATACAAGAAATATCACTTCTCAAAAACAATCAAAGAAATGTATAATTTATGCACGAGTGAATAAAAGCACATTTTATCTGGAAGCCGCATCATCCACCTACTTTTATAGGTTACGCTCACAACTCGTCTCATTTTCTATTTCGTCTCTTTCCCTATTCCGTCACATTCACTAATACGTCACCTTGTGCATCTGGTCATATTTATTAACTCGTCTCGTGCTCTATTTCGTCTCTTTCCCAACTCGTCCGACGCATATGACGACGTACAGTCAACGTCAAAAGTATCGGGAAGAACAGACTTTAGGTGTGCGCGTGCCTCAACGAGCGTCAGCATGATGATGGCGGCCCCCCCCCTCTAGAGGGCCGAAGCCAGCCGGGGTCGCGGGGCTTATCTCATTATTGTGACCCCGGAACATAAAGGGTTATTGAAGGACACCGCGGCTTTTAGTCAGTACAAGTCTGGCAGTCCATCTCGCCCTGCCCGGGATGGAAAGACTCATTTGATGATTTTATTACGCTGTAAAAACTAGTTACTAGTACAATAAATCAAAATTAGCTAAATTAGCTTAAGCCAGTTTGTGATTAAGATGAAAAACTACGAAAAACAGATTAAGATATATCGACACCGGAAGTATCAATTAACGTAAGGGACAAAATACCTTTTCAGGAGAAAAAACCCGCGATTTTTATTTTTTTTATTTGGTCTATAACTTTTTACTGTCTGGTCCAATTTCTATGGTGTTCAGAGCAAAGTTTCTTAGAATTTCCCCTTCTTCTTTTTTCATACGACAAGATTTAAGCGTACCCAGTAGTTTCAAAAATAGCATGTCCTTTACAGTTCGGAAAAATGTTTAGATGACCGTTACGTTACTGAAATTTTATAGATATTCCGTCGAGCGTAGTGTAAGCAGCAAGAGAAATAGAAAACTATACGAAAGTTTATTGTAAAGGACTTTCTCAGTGTTGCGGCCCATGGCAAACAATAGAATAACTCTTATTTTTTTTACTATTTTAGAACTATGGAAATGAGATTAAGCGGGTAAATGAGTTCAGTTTCAGGTTTTCCTCTAGCTATAACAGATTTAACGATTTGAGTCGGACCGCGTCCTTCTGCTCCGAGCTAGCTCGTTTACTAGGCTCAGAGTAGTTCTACATAGTTTTAGATGTTTTTGAAGCAGGATTCACCTGTTCACTTTCTCGGAGAAAATTGCTAGATGTGCGATGTTCTGTGATCGCTGAATCAAAGGAATAGTCCAAATTGCTCCTTTTCACAGATTACTATCCTTTTGCTACAAAAGACTTGTTTTTTCCCGTCTTAAGCTCTTCGATCTAACATGTCTCTGACAATTCAGATACTATTTAAAACAAAATCCGTTCTTTGTTTCTTTGTTGACAATAAAATATTAACAGAATTAACCACTATCCGAGTACACTTTGTATGCAACTTACTCGTTTGAGTTACTCGGTCCGAGCACACTTTGACCGTGTCAACGCGGCTTTAATTGGTATAATTTGATTATATTAAAAATTTTCTTGGAATTTATTACTACCTACTACTTTTTATCACCTGGCAAGAAGTGATGATGTGTAGGTGGCGGCTCTGAAGAGGATACTTTCAGAGGATCTTCTTCAGAGCCGATGAACTGAATGATCCATGTAATGGAAACGAAAGGTCGATGAATAAAGCATAGGAATTATGCGAAACATGATAGGTGTTTATGATAAAGTAGAAGTTGCCGAGTAGAGAGGACGTAATATAAACGGTAGGTGCACTGGGTTGTGTGAAAGATGAAAATAAATAACCCTAGCTGTTTGACGTATTTCACTTGCAGTAATTTCAGCTCATTTCGACTTAGAATGGATGATCGTGCGCTGTGGTGCTCCTTGGGTGAAGGGCCTATGTTGGTCTTTAATATTTAAAAATGATAATGGTGATGAATATTTCACCTGCAGATTGATTTGTGTTGTCTATAGTTTATGTATTTTTATGTCTAATAGCCGTAATTTTCCAAATCCGTTCATCCTTTTCTGTTGCATTTGAAATTTTTTCGAGGTAATGTTTTTCGGATTTTTTATGTCTAATGTCACGATTCCTAACAGGGGATATAAACTTCAGATTTCGTCAAAAATGTTTTTTAAAGTAAGGTCCCATATTGTTTACAGTGCGAGACATCCTATTTACAGTAAGGGACAAGGTTTTTAAAGTTAGGGGGCAGGGCTTTTATTTAAAGTAAGGGCCATTGTCATTTAAATCGACCATTTTTGACTAAAGTAAGGGTGTAAATTATTTAGTACGGTGACTTACTTCAATTTTTTGAGAAGAAAAAAATTGATGACTGTTCATCCTTTAGTTCACCGCGTTTCCCGGTCAAAATTTTTGTACTGTAAGGGACATTTTTTTAAGATAGAATTTTTTTAATAATACCCGATAGAGCTCGAAATTCTGAATCCATGATATATATAACTCATTTTCGCCAAAATGTCCCTTACGTTAATTGATACTTCCGGTATCGTATATGATGTGCATGTCTGTACCGTCGGTCGATTGAAAAGAGACGATGACGCTTTAATAAAAGTGACCAGATGCACAAGATGACATATTGTGATTGTGACGGAATAGGTTAAGAGACGAAATAGAAAATGAGACGAGTTGTTAGTAATCTGCTTTTATTAGCCTAAACTTCCCGTGCACATCCTCAAAAAGGTACTGAATTGCTACGCGCGAAGTTTATTTTGGTTTATCCACGTCAACCTATGAGAAGCAAAATTTTCGTTATTTCAACGAATGGCCACTCGTCCATGGACCTATCGAGGGGCGGACAAAACTTATTGAAGTTTCAAAATGGCGACCGTGTTTATATGTGTGAGTTTGTATAGGGCTGCCAGATGAAGGAAAAAATTACCCATTTTTAAACAATATTTAATTAAGATCTCCCTTTACTTTTTAATTACATTTTTTTTGTGACAATACCTATTTTTAAAATAAAGGTAAAATAATTGAAGCACATTGGATATAAAATATTTACAACTCGTTTAATAATAATAAAGTTTTACATATCCCTTTTGGTTATTCAAATTTCTGTAGACTTTGTCATTGCTATTGACACATCAGGAATCCCTTCTAATTTACTTAAATGGTGAAAACGAATTTTAAGTATTTTTCGCCTATAACAATTTAATTAAGCTATTTTATGTTTCATTCCTACACGTCTACATTCCAATTCCATGTCTACACTCCCTTATTATTTTTATATAATCTTCCATGCATCATTGGGGCCAAATGGGGACTTGTAAAAAAAAAAAATTTAACGAAAAAAAAAAACCCGACTGCTTTGATGGAAAAAAAACTAAAAAGAATTGTCAACAAGCCCAGTAGTTAAGAATTCACTCATTACACTCACAGTCGGGGCCCATTCAAATTATACCAATCAAATCTTGTAACGGGCCCCGATTGTGAGTGTGAAGAGTGAATTCCCAACTACTGGGCTTGTTTCTTTCAGAAGTTTTTTTTTAAGCAGTCGGGTTTTTTGTTTTTCGTTAAATATTTTTTTTATTTCATACTTTTTAGTTACTATTCAGAAATTAATGTTTTGCTAAACAACTTTTATCGTTATATTTCCTAACTATTATTTAAAATGCAAAATCACTAGAGGGAACCTAAAGCCTCATTTAGACGATGCAAAACTCGTACGCGATGCGTTACATTGCGGAATTTATAGGTAAACAAATTCAGTTAATGAAACAAATGCCCATGTAGTCAAAATCGCAAAGTCTTGTCTCCGTCTAAATGGCGCTTAAAGATTGATTTTAAAATACCTATTCAACGATACCCCAATGACATAGTTCATCGAGCATTTTTTTTTTTTGGAGTCATTTTGACAATATGGCGTCTGGTTGTCGCTGTGGTGAATTTTGATTACTGTCATGTCTTAAATACTCGCAAGGTCAAGACGAATCGATTAACGTAAAAATTTCAAAATCGGCCAACGCATTTGGTCTCTAGTTGCCACATAGAAACAAAATACATACATGATACATACATAGACTGATAAACACATTACCCTCCTTTGCGTCGCGCAGTCGGGTAAAAATACAGAAGAATACAATAACGATAAATAATAAACAAAATATAATCTCCAATTTTAAAATAATTTGAACCTTGAAATAGTTGCAACACTGATTGATTTCGAGATGTTTATAAAATTTATTGACGTAAAATCGAGAAATAAGCTTCAAAATGACATGGGTAACTATGAAAAGTGATCCCCTGGCTTTTTTAATTGAACTACTATGGTTTAGACAACTTTTTGCAACACATGACGGCATACTTTGATTTTTATTAGACAAAATAACACCATGAAACCGCGAGTGTCGTTCGAAGTGTAATGGCCGACGGCTGACTTACTATGGTGTGAATGTGTGTGTGCCGGCTTGTTCCAACGCACTGACTTACACCTCCCTTCAATTCTTTCAGAAGTGAAGATCCGGCTTTTTTTTTAGGTCCATGACTCCGTCCATTTTTCACAGCACTGTTCGTCTACCTTCCAGTTCGGAAGGAACTACATTTTTTTTTTTTAGGTTGTAAAATCTTTAAATGAGTCCTCCCGCCCTGGGTGGGGCGGAAAGGACTGTCAGACTCTTACTGACTAAAATCCACCCGTGTTCCTTCCTATATACCCTTTACGTTCCGGGGCCACGGTATCCTGGGTTAAGAAAAAACCCGCGACCCCAGCAGGCATTTGGTGCGAAACACGACGCGCCACCGACCCGGGCTTGGTCCTTGGTTGGACGGCGAGCTACCTACACTCACCGTCCGCAAGCCCGCTCCGCCGCTGTGCCCTCTGCTAATCAGAGGGACACGCGTTGCAGCGTCCACACGACAGGCTATTCGCACACAGTGCCTAAGGAAGATTTTTTGCCCGCATCCCAGGGTGCACCGGCCCGAAAAACTGGTCTTCCCCCGGACGTATCCGAGAGAAAACTCCAGTCCACGGGCGCACGTGGAGGTTTCCTGTCATAGCACCCCGTACTGCGGCCCATGGCAAACCAGTCAAAGATCTATGTCTGTGCACAGTAGGTTAAGAATCTTCAAAACGCAGCGTAGTCATCGCGTTAGTAATTTGTCCTCAAGTAGAATTAACTTTTTACCCTCAAATGAGGTAATTTTTTTCGTAATGGCCACTCTAATTATGAACAAAATTATTGTCTATGATAATAGAGGTGCTCCAAGCCTAGTTACATCAAACCGTAAAAGCAATTATTTTTACGGTTTCTGTAATCACCACTAATAACGAGAATACAATGCAGCATTTTAATTTTGACAGCACACCATTAACCTAATCTGACATTTTTAATTTGTAAACAAATTACTGCCAAAACCATACACAACACCAGAGTTAGCCGACATCGACTCGGTTGCCAAGAAGGAAGAAAAAAAAAAAAAAAACACAAAACTTTGTTGGCGATACTTCGGACGGCAATGGAATATGAAGAAGAATTAGCTAGTGAATTGTCACACGATGAGTTACTGGAAGTAACGCAGTCATCACTTGCGACTCTAATGAGTAAAGATTCCTTATTAAAAGATCTTCCCAATGATATTATTACTGAAGAAATTTCATCACTGGTAAAAACTATTTATTGCCTTTTTAAAGCACATATTACAATTTAGTAGTTGAGCTAAAACAAGCAGCACTTAAAGTACCCATCTTCCTGTAAAATAGTGCCATATAAAGTCATCTTTATCCAGATTAAAGGTGTTGTTGAAAAGAGCAAATTGCCTGTGTATTTGTTCATAATATAAATAGGTTTTCACTGGCAGCTCTGTCTATCTCGTAAATATGAACCACTAGCTGTTGCCAGCGGCTGCACCTGCTGTATATAACTCGAAAAATATCCCACGGGAACATAAAATCAGGATTAAAACTTACTATCCTATGTGTTACTCCAGGTTATAAACAATCTGTGTACCAAATTTTAACCAAATCTGCTTAGTGGTTTTTGCGTGAAGACTCGGACACAAGTAGAAACATCCTCACAAACTTTCACATTTATAATATTAGTAGGATTGTTTTTTTAATAATCAACTGTTTCAACAATGATTGTTGTTCAATAATTTCAGGTAGCTGTTGAACATGGCCAGTCAATCACCATTTTTCTATCGAGGGAGAGTGAACCAACATTGAAAGTTATTGTAAGTTTCTTGAATTTAGTTTTTATTGTATCTGTCATATTTTTTAGCTTCGTTTATTTTTATAATTTGAATTAATATCTATCAATCATTCTAATACACTTCAACATCTTTATTTTTCTTTCACATTTTTTTTGTATCTGATTTGAAACCTTTATTAATCAAAATGTGTCATAGAAAATGATGAATGAACGATGATGACGAATGAGTGATATGAATGAACTGAAAAGAAATAATAACATGTTAAATATCCCGTTTACAAGTTCATAAACTTTATCATTACAGGTGACCCAAAATGCAACAGTAAAAAGCCTAAAAAAAGCAATAGAGAGGCACTTTGAACTATTTCAACGGCGAGCTGGTAACAAGACTAAGATATCATGGAGATACATCTGGAGAACATACAGCTTGAATTTTGACAGCATAGCCTTAGATGATGACAATGCTTCCATACAGGAATATGGGGTCACAAATAAAGTGACATTAAACTTTAAGAAAAAAAAAGGAAAGAGAAAATGATTAGTTATTTTCATGTTATTGATGGAAATTCTCATCAATAATTATTATTAATTTGGGCCCAAAAGCATGTCATACATTAATTGCAGATTATTGCAGTATTATAAGTGTTATTTTTAAAGTTTTATGAAAGATGAGTGTAACAGGAACCCCTCATTGGCACAAAACAAGCAAGAGGTTTAATTTCCAGATTAGGCAGGGTTTTTCCATCAGAAGTTTCTCAGTAGCAGTCATGGCTTGCTCCTTATTTACTGATGGAACTAATTGCACAACTGGGGAATTGTGCCTGTATTTACACCTCTGCTGAAGCCTTAAGAAATGACAGGCAATAGGTATTTTATGTGCATATTTATAGAGCTAGAGGATAAAGCCGCATTTTCACTAGGGGACATTTGTTCCGCGACTGTCGCTCGATACGAAATTCACGTACCCGCGTGATGTCGCCTGACGTCGCGCGGGTACCTACGTGAGTTACAGAAAAAAGAAAATTTACAGGTCGCGCAGTTTGTCGTTTGTTGACTCGATTAGAAATTGGCCATTGTGAACAAAGGAAATATCATGTCTCCTAGTGAAAATGCAGCTTAATTGACATTAATTTTGGGGCTAAATTAAAGAAGCAATGATTTACAAAAGCATTTATTTATAGTCCTAGTAGGACAAACCATAGACTAAGCAAACCATAGTTAACAAAAGCCAAAAATACATTTAATTCAGCAAAATATTGTGAATTAAAATATAACTTGTTATGGATTTAAACTCCATAAATGCAAGTCAGAAGACTTAAAAACAAAAATAGTATGTACTCTTTTAATAAATGTGGTAATTATGATAGCTATATTATATCTCAACACACAATTTATAACTAAAGGCACAGACGCCTGGTGCATTATGCTATCTTAATCTAAAATTTTTTTCAAGATCTCACTGTGCACATTCGATTTTCTAAATAGTAAATAAAGTAGCCCAATCCATTGACAGATTGGGATAGATTCGCTGTACAATTGTCCAAATAAAGTCAGGGCACTGTAATTTATTATATTAATTCTGCTTGCAGTGTTTAACTTTCAGTTTTGTTCTATTTATAAAAACGGTAGTGGAAACAAGAGATGGAAAACAAGTGCATACAATTTTATTTTGAAAATGAGCAGTAAATAATATTTTGGTACACCCTTATTTATAGAATGTTTTTTTTTGCCTAATTTTTTAAGTGCTAGTAGGAAACCATAGACTGCAAAATAAAACAAAAGCCACAAAAGTTAAAACAAATTCAGCCACTTGCAAAATTAACTTGAATTGCTGGTAGCCAACCATGTCTTAACTCATTTACATTGCCCCTGCCGCTGCACCTCGCGCTGTCAAGACAATAATTCCCAAACATACTGCTGCAGCAGGATCTACTCAGTAATTACGCGTTTAGCATTCTAAAAAAAAAGAAAACCCTGTCACTCACTTCGTCATTTCAATTTTCGGCACATAAAGTATTTTACGAGAACTGGTAACAATGCCAGGTGCATTTGCTATAATTTTAAAATATAATTCAGATTCACTGTGCACATTCGATTTTCAAATAATAAAGTAGCCCAATCTTGCGCATGAAAAAATCTGAATGTTCGTTGTAGACGATGGTGGATGATATCTATCCATCGAAATACAACTTTATGTTATAGCTGTTCATGTTTATCCTTAACATCCCAAATTTTTTTCCGTTTCCTGTTGTTCTAAGAATTTTATTGTAATCTTGTTGCTCCATTCGGACGGCATTTGCGATGATCTAAACGAGCGTCTTTCTCCTCCAGGCGCTCGGCGAGTACTGAGCGTCGGAGCAGAATGTAAACACGCACTGCCACTCGCGCTGCCGGTCCTTTGACTTCCGCACAAAAACCGCCTTTTTAGGGAGCACCGGGCAGCGCGAGTGGCAATGGCAGTGGCATGAGAAGTATCGCGTTTACACACTTGTCCTGCCCACTTCCCTGCCCATTTCCCTGCTCACTACGGCTGAATGTAAATGCGGTATTAGAGTAGTTCCACTGTGGGAAAGAGATAACGCTACACGACTTGCATAGCTGTCTTTTTCCCACAGTGGGACTACTTTCGCTTCAAGACGTCATAGTAAGCTCCATAATAAAGTCCTTAAAATAATCCATCCACTTATGAACAACACTATAGTCTATACCACAATACCGCTATTGGTACTTATTTTGTTTAATAGTAAAAGTTACTTGCATCGCCTTTTTTGTAATGAGTCCCTAGATAAGTGACAAGCGATAAACGTCTAAGCTCAGTAGTCTCTAATAGATTTTCAACCTTATACCGAAGTTCATAAAGCTCAAAATGTATTAAACACAACTGAGCGTTTACTTTTGTCTACAGGGCTTGAGGCGTCGCCCATAGCTGGCCCGAAAACTTAAAACTAAATAAATGAATGATTGAATGTTTGTTTCTAAAGCTGTTCAAAGTCGGGCTGCGGCGGCGGCTCCTGCGGCAGCGGCTCGAAGTCCCCCAGACTGTAGTGGGGCTCCTCGTGCCGCGGGGTGGCCAGCGGACGGTCGTACGTGTCCTTCAGGAGCTCTTGCTCATGCTGAAGGAAGAATGCAGGAAATTATTAGTATTTTAAAAGGCCATGGACTAAGTTTTATCATCAAGATGTATTGTGGGTTTGTGAACTGTGAACAGACATTTTATCTCATACTTTTGTATCACTGAGGTTGATCGATTACCTGTTGCGCTGCGTGTCGCGAGTTCGATACCCGTACCGTTCGGAACAAATATTTCTAAGAACATCATCACACACACAAACCCAGAGCAAGTAGTTGTTGAGTTTATTTTTTTGTAAACGCATCACGCTTTTTTTAAAAAACAATCTTTAAATCTGTGCGATAATAATCGAACTCGCGACACACAGCAGATCGCTCAACTACTGTTTGCCCCCTTCGTACACTAGGCGACTCAAGTCTCCGATACCTTACGACTTCGGTATCCATTGACACGTGCCTGTGAACGAACCTCTATGGGTTCCGATAGTCGCTTGGATACTGTCGATACTGAAGTCGTAAGTTATCGGAGACTTGCGTCGCCTAGTGTACGAAGGGGCGTAATGTCATGTCAGTAACTTTGAAAGTGGCTGTCAAATCCTCAATGATAAGCTCATGGGGCTGTTTCATTGGATAACCGTGACTGTAGAACGTAAAGGCTGGATTTTAATCAGTACAAGTCCGACAGTCCCTCAAATCCAGTCCTGGGTGGCAGGACTCATTTGAAGATATTTTTTTTTTCCTAGCCTGCTCTGTCCTACTCTTGGGCAAAGGCTTCCTGGGATCCACTCCTTCCATCCTTCACGACACTGTGCCTCCTCCTTGAAGATCTTACCACGATAAGAAAAATATTATAAGCTCAATACCGAGTGTTCTAAGGTCGTACAAACCTGGTCGGACTGCAGCACGGAAGGCGGCGCGAGGTCGTCCAGTGACAGCTGAGTGTTCAGTACGGACGGCGGGGCGTAGTCCGACATCGTGCTCTCTACTGTCGGCTGGATCACAAAAAAATGAACGTTTTAGTATTTAGGCGATATTTACAGAACGTCACGTCTGTAACCCCTTAAAGGTTAAGCAGAGGTAGACCAAATAGTACACCTACATTTCCGTTATGTTGTGGTGCCATGTAATAGGGCCGAGTTCTTATCTGGCACGAATTCAGATTCCAAAATGTACAAATACAACTTGACAAAAAACTGTAGAAAACCGGAAGTCGCCACTGTCTTCGCGCTACCAGCACTTTGAATGATTTTATTTTTATTTTTTTCACTTATTATGTTAGTTTTATGGCACAATAATAAATCTAACAAACCTGCGGTCTTTGTTTACATCAAATATCAAAGATTTTAAAACGTTGTCAGAAACAAAAAGATTAGTTCCGTTTCAATCCGTTGTGGCCAAGCTATACAGTGGGTAACTTTGGCCGACCCCGGAACTCATGCTCTGCATGTTTACTCTGGTAACTGTTATTTTTCTTTTTGAGTTTCTTATAGTCATGACTGTAAGAGGGTATCGGAAAATATACTGGGTAGGTTGAATATTTAAAATCGTGGCCTCCTCACCGTTTCCACAGCCGGCGGAGGTTCCTCAGCGCTCTTCCCTCCCAGTGTGACGGCCGGCAGGTCGTCCAGTGCGCCCACAGTGTTAGCTCGCGCGTCGTCCTCTGAAGCGTACGCAGACTTGTGGTCGCACATCAGTAAGTGAGTCAGCATGTCGGTGCCTGGGGGTTTTACAATATTCTTTATTGTGAAATCGACAAATTTGAATCATGACCCACCATAAACTTATTTTCCTACAGACTTTCAAATACAATTAGGTCCACATTCGCGTAAACATACATATCCATGGTAACGACTTAGATCTTTGTCAATTTGACGAATTCAAACAATTTATTGTCAAAATGGGTCATGATTCAACTTTATCGACTGTACAGAGAACATTTATACAAATGTAAAATCGTTATTTGTGGATCCAGGATATAGCTAGTGTAGTTAAATTTAATCTACGACAAGTTACGGTAAAACTACGGAACGACGGAAGTATCCGGTTAAAGAAAATGCATTTTCAGTCGTTTTGTGGCATACTTACATCTAAAGAACCCGTTATTTTTCCTGCAGTGTATGACTATAAATTATCTAATAAGTTATAAGGCTGCCGATACTGGGAATGTAAGCTTCTTTATAAGGGCTGTAACCCACACGGGTCCAGGGGCCGTATTACAAAGTCTTAAAACTAGACTTTTTCCAGTGAGTGAACGAGATGTTGCTAGAAGACTTGTTTAGCTCTGTCACTTTCACTCGCCTGGTTTTAAGACGTAATACGGCCGCAGTACGAACTTGTGGATGTCTCATGTCATGTCTTCGAATTTTTAGTATAAAACATGTTTCATTATGGCGCAGTAATACATACCGACAGTAGTGTTGTACCCGCACACACAGTGCGAGCGGTATGGCGCGGGCCGCGGCGCGTCCTCCAGCGAGTGCGGCCCCGCACAGTACCCGTTGTGGCGCAGCATGGCGCGGTAGCACGACGTACTGTACGAACACTTTGTGCAACACGTTGTGCCTCTGAAAGATCAACCACAATTTAGTTTCGAGAATCGAAATCCCTTGCGGTTTCATCTGCTGCTCATACTCTATTGGCCGTAGCATAGTGATATGGATGGTGTTATATAAAGTAATATAAGAAGCAAAAAAAAAGGTCCTTCGAGCCGGATACCTGAGGGTTTAAAACGGCCATTTAGCAATATCCAAATTCCTCGCAAATGAATAGCCAATGGCGTTGCGGGTTCGTGCATTTCCTACAACGCCATTGGCTGTTTGTTCGTATTTGTTGTAGACCCTCAGCCCCGTATAAAGCCCGGTTTCCACCGCGAGCGGAACGGACACATTAATGACTCCTTTAAACTCGCTGGCGCAAACTGCATACTTGTATTTCCACCAACAAATAGTTTTTGCGTTCCCAGAGCGAGCTCATTTTTACTCTTTTCACCCGCTGGGTCATTAATGTGTCCGCTCCGCTTGCAGTGGAAACTGGACTTTACAACATCACTCAATACTCAAGTATTATTTAAAACTAGATTCAAGGTATTTAATTGGTTGAAATCTAGATTTAAATAGAGACCAGTCCTTGAGTTTCGTTCTGTAATACGGGCCTCAGTCTTCGCTACGCAACAAATCTCGACGAATTTTGTATATTTACCTATGCTTAAATGTTATAAATAATACTTACAAGAAATGTTTGTCCCTCTCGAGTGGAGTGTCACATTCTCTGCACAGCATGCCGTCAGGCAGCACCAGGGTCATATCTTCGAATGTATCTGCCATTGTGTGGTTAGCTGAGTCCTTTACTGGCGGACGTGCTTTGTTCTGTAAAGAATGATCACCAGATTGTCATTTTACTGGCAGCCGGTTGTCAAAAAGTTACGTGATATATTTAAATTGTAAAATAATATTTTTAAGTGTTTAATAAGTCCTAAATGTACTAAAAATAGTTGATCTATTTATAAATAATAAGGATAAATGTTTGCAAGTTGTTTCGATGCAAAATCAGAGTGAAATTCAATAAACAAAAATCAGCTGTCATCCAACGGACGAATTTGAAGTCATCACCTTAACCGGGGAGTATTTTGATTTATTTACTGTAATTTTACTTGTAGTTAGAATAAATGATAATTATAGTAGGAGTCTTGTTGCCCACTCATCAAATATTCTCCCTTCCCTGCTAGCTGTGGCCTAATTTACACTGTCATTGTGTCCATGCAGGAGAAAACTTAAAAACTTAAAAATAATTTACAATACCTTTTAGGTCCTGTTTAATTCATTAACTTGGTTACTAGAGATAGCTCATTCTTCATTATTTCCCAGTTATATACCATTAGAGGAAATTAATAACCACTTTTGTTTTAAGTTCTAGTAGGTACCCTCAAAAGAATTTTGTAATCTTAATTTTCTTTTATTCAATTTATTCAGTTAAATATTATAATTATTAACTTAGATTTTCCCACTTATTAACAAAATAATTAAGTTATCACTTTTTCTTAACTATTTATTCTTTGTAACTATTAATTTAATTTAAAGTTAGATTTCATTCTTATTACTTATTCATTCTGTCCCTCACTCCTGTTCTTTTCTTTTACATACTTAGCTGTTCCTTATCTAATTCCAGGGTGCCTCTGAGGTTGTCTTCAACATGTTGACCCGCAGAGCTGCATCCTTAGAGGAAAACTGAGGGCTACTTTGAAGGAGCTACAATCTAGCCAAACCACGGTTAGTCAGCTGTTAAAGGAAAGGGAAGAAAGTGAAGTGGAAATAGGGTTAGTTATTAAGAAGAACACTGAGCTTAAGAACCAGTTGTCTGAACTACACATGCAGCATGTGGATATACTAGACCAGCATCAACAACTCCGTGAACTTGTTGCCAACTTTGAGCGGTGCAGTGACACTTATGATCAGGCTTTAAAACGTATTTCGGAACTGGAAATGGAATTAAGCAAAGCACACAACACTGTAACACACCTAGAAATGCTTAGAGCTAGTGAAGTGTCTGCGAACACATGCAGTTTGTATGATGAGTTGGTTGATAGCCGGTCCGGACCCGTATGTGTTGAGCCAATTGTGACCATAGACTTAACTAATGACACTATCAATAAATGCAGTTCATTAACTAGTCATAATAAGATTAAAAATATATTAAAATAAATAAGTTTATTAGAAAAATTAAAAAGTCATTAAAAGGTCAAAATTAAACAAATTAAATTTAAAACTTAGAGAAAAAAATGTGAATTTATTATTAGAATTAAAGAAGTGTCATACTGATTTGGAAATTTGTAGGACTATGTATGACACTGACACTCAAACCTTCAGGATGAGCTGTTTGTGAGGGAATATGCTCTAAAGGATATCTTTAGCAAATATGAGGCTTCTCAGCAAGACCTGAGTAAGCGCATGCTGGAGGCTAATGAGCTGGTGGACTTGGTAAAGTACAATGCAGAGAGATATGAGTCTCTGACCAACAACCTCTCCTGTAGCTGTGCCTGCTCCCGGACACCAGCACCCCAGCATGATACACCCACAACCTTAACGGCTCAACCAGTAGGTACTAATAATGTTTTGAATAAAACTGTTAATACAACTTATATATTTTCAGACAAATTTGGTAAAGGTTTTGGTAGTTTTTTAAGTCAGTGCTCTCAACAAAATATTATAAATTATTGTTTACCCGGTGCCAGTTTTAGCCAGTTAATAAATAGTCTTAAAATGACAAAAATAAACCCCATTCAACTGTTATATTGTTATTTGGGAATAGCTTAGCTGTCAGAAAGAAAGATGTAATTGAATGTTTTAATTTAATGTTAAAGCTACATGAGTCAAGTAATTGTAAATTTATTTATTCAGCGTTGCCTTACTCTAATTGTTTGTCTGATGAACAAAATAGGCATATTTATAATTTAAACCTGTTAATGTACAATAGGACTTGTCGTCACAGTGACGCGTTTATATATTTTGATTGTAACAGTTTTATTACATATTACAAGCTAACTGATAGTTCCATGTTTTTGCCATCTAGATGTAGGAGACAGATTGCTAATCTTTTAGCATACACTTTACGCGTTTACACCGGTACTTGTATCGTACCTACGTTTTCTGTTAGTGGTGACACTAACGTCGCTATTGATACTTTTTGTACTAACTTCACTTTTGATTCTGTTAGTAATGATGATACTAACATTAGTTTACCTACACCTAGTACTTTAAACTGTTAAGTTCGACAAAGGCTAAGTCGCATATGTTGAATGTTGTGCATCAAAATATGCAAGGTTTGTCCGGCAAAGAATTAGAGTTAAGCTTATTTTTAGAATATTATAATGTTCATGTGTTGTGTTTAACTGAACATTGGTTGAAAGAACATGAAGTAGCGTTTATCAATGATGATTTATTTTCCGTACAGAGTGCATTTGTGAGAAAAAATGCTATACGTGGTGGATCTTTAGTTCTTGTTTCCAACAAGCTAAAATGTAAGCAACGTTTAGACTTAGTTAATCTTTCCATTGAGCGCACCATCGAATTGTCTTGTGTTGAGCTCGAGCGGTATATTATTATTTGTGTTTATAGACCCCCGTCTGGGGACTTTACTAGTTTCGAAGTTGTAATGGAGGATGCACTTAATAAGGTGAAATTCAGCAGTAAAAACATAATAGTATGTGGAGATTTCAATGTCAATATTTTAGATGTTACTCCACTAAGTATCAGGCTTCTCAACTTGTTTAAATCCTTTAATTTAGTTAATTTGTTTTTCGAACCAACAAGGATCACCGCGTCTTCTTCAACTTGTCTTGATAATATGTTTTGTGATGTTAATGCCGAAAATATATTAGTATTAACCGATTTATCATCTGATCACTGTGGACAAATGGCTAGCTTCCCTATGCCATTAAATAAAAAGCCGCACAAAATAGAATGCACGCCTTATACTGTTAGTCGTTGCAGTAAGTTTAAAAATAATATAGCTCTTAAAGTTTCACCGTCAATTGTAGAACACGAAACCCCTAATGAAATATATGAGGCTCTTTTTGATGTTGTGCAAAATGAGTATAAATCCATTTTTAAAACTAAAACTATTAACCCTAGAAAGATAATCATATTGTGTACTACGGAGAAGATAGTCATGCGTAAAATTGACGCATGTGCTATAACTAGCTGTAGATTGAGGTTTATTAATATATTTCATTAAAATCGTATGTTATATATATTAGCACATGTATTAGAAAAAATAAGACTGCAGATAATTTATTTTTATTTATTTATTTATTAAATAAAAAAATAATTTTAATCTTCTGCTACAAATGATCAATTTTCTTACACTTAGTCTTCATTTATTTTTTTCTATGATAATCAGCATTTTCATAGCACAAAATCAACAATAACAATATCTAAGATATATTAGAAACATACAGATTGTGTGAAAATCTGTTACAAACAACTTTGGAAAATTTCAACGTAAGGCTTACGACACATTGGTTTTCTCTACAATTTCTCATTATAAAAGGGAAAAGGAGCTGTTCTTTTTGTGACTTATCTATAAAAACTACTTCTGTATCGCTCTGCAAGTCATCTTCACTTTCATGGTCCGCTGCTTCACAGTCGGTTTCCTCACAGAGAAGCTCGTCGTCGCTTTGCATACGGCTGGCCAGGATATGGTCTTCGTCCAAGTTTCTACTACCCCATTATGTTATATTTTTGCTTCAATATCTATATAAGCAAACTGATAATATAAGTAATGAAATACAGTTATAGAAAGATGAAAATAAATAAAAAGAATAGACAAGTCGAAATCTTGAAAGTCACTTAAAAGATAATCATGCGTAATTTTGACGCACTTGGTCGTTATATTTCAAAATCGGTTACACATACCTTATTGACTCGTGCACATTACGGTAGGCCTCAATGACTAATGAGATGTCCTAAACGCACAGCTATGGATTCGCGCTATTTAGAAAGACAGAGCTATATTTCGAAAACGCATGCGTAAATTTTACGCAGACTATCTTTCTAGGGTTAACATTGCTGGGACTTCCGCTGGCTTCAACCAATGGGCTACACCGGGCATTTATAAAAGTCGAGCGAGATTATACGAGTTGTATGGTATGAGGCAGTATAGATTTGATGTAACTTTTCTAGAATATGTCAAAAATTATTCAAAATTATTTAAAAAGATTTGCCGTATTGCAAAATCGAAATTTTTAAGTGACACTATTAAAAACTCTAATAATAAAGTTAAGACTACTTGGAAAATCATTAACAACGAAACGGGTAAATCAAATAAACAAGAAAATCAACTTGAGATCATGGTTGATGGTAAATTAGTTAATAAACCAGCTGACTTAGCTGAGGTATTTAATGAGTTTTTTGCCAGCATTCCTGCAACTACGACTCGCTCCTTAAGTTCGTCACCGTCCAAGGCTGAAAACCTTTTGCAAAGTAGCGTCCCTGAATGTAGTCAAGTATTGAGATTCGAACATGTAACGCCTCATGACGTAGTTAATGTTTTCAATTCACTCAAGTCTAAAAACACTGGTGAT
The DNA here is from genome assembly GCA_036375495.1 of Agrotis segetum. Taxonomy (NCBI): domain Eukaryota; kingdom Metazoa; phylum Arthropoda; class Insecta; order Lepidoptera; family Noctuidae; genus Agrotis; species Agrotis segetum. Next base: position 1,111,551 of record JAQSVV010000208.1, read on the forward strand.
TACTGGGGCATTTCTGTAAAACTTTTGAGCAATATAATCGACATCGTAGCCCCCTATCTTGCTGTTACTTTCAATAAATGCGTTGACTTGGGTACTTTCCCTGATCTTATGAAGAGCAGTAAAGTTATCCCTTTATTTAAATCTGGCTGTAAAAATGATATTGGTAATTTTAGACCAATTTCTATTCTACCTGCATTCAGCAAAATATTTGAAAAGTTAATACTTAGACAGTTACTTCGCCATTTTAATTCAAATAGTCTACTTCATAATGATCAGTACGGGTTCACAAAAGGCCGTTCGACTACTGATGCGGGTGTTGCTTTGTTGAAACACATATTTGACGCATGGGAGAAGTCGCAAAATGCAATTGGTGTTTTTTGTGATCTTTCTAAAGCCTTCGATTGCGTACACCACGATACACTATTGCGTAAACTTCGTCATTACGGTGTTCAGAATGAAGCCCTCAAAGTAATTGAGTCATATTTGTCTAACAGACTTCAATGTGTCGATGTTAGTGGCGCGAAATCTTCTGGGTTACCTGTTCAGCTAGGTGTACCTCAAGGCTCAATACTTGGACCGTTTTTATTCCTGGTTTATATTAACGATCTACCACACCATTTGAAGAACATCTGCGATGTAGTACTGTTCGCAGATGACACTTCTCTAATCTTTAAAGTAGATAGGAATAGACAAGTGTTTGACGACGTAAACAACGCACTATCGAGGGTCATAGATTGGTTCACGGCAAATAACCTTGTGCTCAATCCCAAGAAGACCAAATGCGTAAAGTTTGCTTTGCCCAATGTTAGAAATCTGGGTCCCAACATCGTCCTCGGTAATGTGGAGCTTGAAACTGTTGATTCAGCTCTGTTTCTGGGTATAACAGTAGATTCAAAATTACAATGGGGTCAACATATATCGAACCTAGCAGGTAGGCTTAGTTCGGCCGCCTACGCTGTTAGAAAAGTTAGACAATACACTGACGTTGACACAGCAAGATTAGTCTATTTTAGTTATTTTCACAGCGTAATGTCCTATGGTATTCTACTGTGGGGCAAAGCCGCTGATATTCAAAATATATTTGTACTCCAGAAACGAGCTGTTCGTGCCATCTACCAACTTGGTGTGCGAGATTCTCTGAAAGATTTCTTCAAAGAGATTGGAATTCTCACAGTGGCTTCGCAGTACATATTTGCCAACATCTTATATATCAGGCAAAACATTCACCTATACAGTAAAAATAGTGATATCCATAATTTTAATACCAGGAATAAGCACAAACTTCGTGTTCCTTTTCATCGGCTTCATAAGGTGCATAATTCATTCGTTGGGGTTGGTATAACATTTTATAATAAGTTACCGTCCTCATTCCTAGATTTGCCATTTAACGTGTTTAAAGCAAAAGTAAAAGCTAACCTCTGTTCTAAGGCTTACTATTCTGTGAGTGATTATTTAGATGATAAGCATAGTTGGTCGCTGTGTTGAACACAAGACATTGTTCATGTTCTTTCAACAAATCGAGCCTGTTATGGAAGAACATCGTAAGCGACAAAATATGGATATTTCACTTTTTATCGTAACGTCAAGTTAAAATGATTTAGACCTTATCGCAAAGACCCCTAAACTCATTATTGCATAAACGTCAAAATTATGACAAGAAATGAATAGTATCGCAAACGACAAAAAGTTAAAGTTTCAAATAGTAGATCAATCAGAATTATCGTAACCAACTTATCGTAAGTAACGTTTGTCACTTACGATAAAACTGCAGATAAAAGATCTGACCAAAATCTGTGTTTCGTTTAGTTATCATTTATGCATTTTGTTTATTTGCAGGAAATAGGTACATACTTGAATGTAAATTGTTTGACTGCATATTTATTTAAATGAAGTAATAATTTATTTTGTTTCTTTTTTATTTATACAATGTTGAAATGATATTAATCTTAAATATTTAAATGAAAGTAAAAAGAAATTGTCGTTGAGCAATAACTAAACACTGATTAATAGAAAGTTTCAAGTTCAAACTTGTTCGAAATAACGATACACCGGCTTGCGAATAACTCTTTTTAAACGACTTCTTTGTTTAGTAGAGTGAAGAATTACTGTTAAACGTGCCAAAAGTCTTCGCAAAGAATTCGTCTATTGGGCAGAGCCAAATGTCAAAGCTGAAGATTAACGGCAGCATTATTTTGACGAAACCGGAGATCCTAAGAGAGCTTGAGAGGTTTTACGGGCAGTTATACACATCAACACGACAACCCAGTGTCGGTACAGCTCGAGACGCAAGAGCTAAACTGACTCGACACTGCACTGAGGATATCCCGGACATCAGCCTGTACGAGATTAGAATGGCTCTTAAACAGCTCAAGAATAACAAGGCGCCGGGTGAGGACGGAATCACAACAGAACTTCTGAGAGCGGGTGGAAACCGGTACTTCTAGTCCTCCAGAAGTTATTTAATTCCGTCATACTCGAAGGTTCTACGCCATAGGCACGGCACAGGAGTGTGGTTGTTCTTTTCTTCAAAAAGGGTGACAACACCTTGTTGAAGACTCTTCTAGCCATGTATACAAGCTGTTCTCAAGAGTCATTACGAACCGTCTCGAACGCAGGTTTGATGACTTCCAGCCTCCCGAACAAGCCGGTTTCCCAAAAGGTTTTAGTACTATAGACCACATACACATGCTCCACCAGATTATACAGAAGACAGAGGAGTATAATCGGCCATTGTGTTTAGCATTTGTGGACTATGAAAAAGCCTTCGATTCAATAGAAACCTGGGCAGTATTGTAGTCCCTCCAACGATGTCATATTGACTATAGGTATATCAAAGTGTTGAAGTGTTTGTATAGAAAAGCCACCATGTCCATCCGACTTCAGGAAGAGAGCACGAAACCAATCCAATTCCAGAAAAGCGTGAGACCGGGAGACGTTGTTTCTCCGAAACTCACCTTCGTTTTACCGATGATGATGATGCACCTCAATGCTATGCTCAGCGACCTCAGTATCGTTTCCCAACGGGTCTGCCTTAAAATGAACATGAACAAGACGAAAGTCATGTCGAATGTCTATGTGGCACCCGTACCGGTTGTTGTTGGGAACGATACTCTCGAAGTTGTAGACCATTATACTTACCTTGGACAGATTGTTCAATTAGTTGGGTCTAACTTCGAGAAAGAGGTCGCCCGAAGAATCCAACTCGGATGGGCAGCGTTTGAGAAGCTACGTGATATCTTCTCATCGAGAAACCCAGTGTCTCAAGACAATGTTTAACCAGTGTGTGGAAACGTGGTCTTTGACTACTGGCCCTTTATAGAGACTAAGACTCACTCAACGAGCAATGGAAAGAGCTGTGCTGGGAGTTTCTTTGCGGGATAAAATCCAGAACATGGATATTCGGTAAAGAACCAGAGTCACCAATATAGCTCATAAAATTTGCAAGTTGAACTGGCCATGGGCAGGCCACATCGCTCGTAGAACTGACAACCGATGGAGAAGAAAAGTTCTCGAGTGGCGACCACGGACCGGAAGACGCAGCGTAGGCAGGCCTCCCACTAGGTGGACCGACGACATCGTGAGGGTCGCGGGCAACGGATGCATGCAAGTGGCGAATTATCGTTCGGCGTGGCGGTCTAAGACGGAGGCCTATGTTCAGTGGAGGACGTATTCCGGCTGATGATTATGATGATAAAAGTCAACAGCGTCTCCAGGCACCCACGGCGGCATACTTGGCAAAAATACCTATTGCTAAACCAAAGTTCATGGATCTAAAAAAAATGTGTGACAAGGGTATAATTCCTGCCATACGATGACAATAAAAGGACTTACTACCGGATGAAAGTGACAACGAATGACTTATTGTATTGATGTTAATGAAAATTGATTAAGTACCAACTATTATTAACATAAATTGATTTATTTTGTTTTCGTTTTATTAAGAAAAAACTTGATATAGGTTTCTGATTATATCGAAAACTGATAGCGTAACTGACGATTTTTGAAAACAAGATGAAATTACGACCTTAAATTTTATCTTAAGCGACAAAAGTACTCATCATTTAACTCTTTCTGCAATTATTTAATTGATTATACGTAGATCCTAACGTGTTTTGCACTTATTACAAAAACCGTACATGTCTGATTAACCAGTAAAAAATAAACAATAAAATACCTCTCCTGTAAAATAGGGTATTTTACCCTTTTTCAAAAAGTGTCTCAATCGAATATTTAGGTCATAATAAACTACCAAAAAAATTACAAAATTTTTCTTTAACCCGTAAGTGCCATAAAAATACATTTAAAATTATGATTTTCAAATTTCGCGCGTAAGTTGAGGCAAACGCATCACGCCATTTTGATGACGTCAGTATCGTAGTAAACTTTGTGAGTGCGTGTGTAAAGTTGGTACTCTGTGACAGCTGTTCAGCTGTCAGGCTGTCAATAGTGTCAATCAGCGTTGCCAGACCGTACCAAAAAGTACGGTTTTCCGTACTATTCGTCATACAACAATCGTACTACAACCGTACCTTGGCTAGACCGTACCTTTTTCGTACCTTTTCTATAATTGTGATTTATTTTTGCTACAAAGGTAAAAAACAACTAATAAAACTAACAGAAAATAATGAGACTCGTACTTTTTCAACTTTCTGACACATTTGATACTAAAATATGGGCACAAATTACATAAATGGAATTTTCTTAGTTCCTTAAACATTAAATATCATTTTTTTTTTGGAACGAAGTTCCTTATCGCGCTTTGCGAAAGGGTGCTAGAGCTCAAAGAGTGGAGTGGAGTGGAGCGGAGCGGAGTGAAGTGGAGTGGAGTCGCGACGATTATTTTTGTTGGGTGTATACAGTAACTTCGTTCCATCCGGGTGTCCCTTGACACCTCTCAAGTTATTTTTTGAGAAACACCTCATTTTTCAAAATTCTAGCGCAACCGTACGGGTCGGAATTCTTCTGCAAGTACTAGATCAGTTTTTTTTTCTTCGAGTTCATTCTATAAATTGATTTACAAATGAATTTGTTCAATATTGGCAATCGGTAATAATTTTACTTCACCATGTCCCTGTGAATATTCGATTTCATATCGCTTGTTTTCGAACTTATGATCACAGACAGTCAACTCGAAGAAGAAAAAAAACTGATTTAGTTCTTGCAGAAGTATCCTGAATTCCTGACCCAACCGTACCTTGAAGTTAAAAACCGTACCTTTTCAGAAAGCCAACCGTACCTTTTTGGGAAATCATACTGGCAACGCTGGTGTCAATTTATGTAGTGTTTTGCTACAAGTAGAGTTTAATTTTGATTTTAAAATGAGATAATATCATACGTAGTATCTCTTAGTAGTCTGTGATAATATCCTCATCATTGGTGTGCTGTTCCATAATGCAAGAATACTATTTTGTAGTTTCAAGTTGTAGATTCAAGTGCAAACTGGAGAGAAAGTTGCACAAAACTTGCGAGAAGGGATCCAATGTTACTGTCTTGAACTCGTTTGCATTTTTGTGAATATCACTTCGATGTAAGTACCTAGTAACTTACCCTTACATATTACTTATCTATAATAAGTTGTCACTGTAAAACAGAAGAGTATTTTATTTTTGAAACATTGAGGTTATTCAGTTGCTTATTTATGTATTTATACTTTGTTTCAGTTGGAAAATGATATAGAAAACTATTCATGCGATCAAAAAAAGAAACCGATTGAAGCCGTCTTCGATATTCGATTGCCAGGAATCACCTTCTGATGAATCTCGTTTTATTGCAAATAAAAAGCGAAAAAGTCAAAAACAGAAGAGAAAGAAGATCATAATTACAATCCCAAGGCATCATCATCTTGCATTGAAGGTAATCTTACATTAATTATATCATGATAACAAATCTGCCAATCACCGAGGCCTCTTTTTGTTAAACTCACAACATTCCGTTTTCTTTTTTTTTTGTTTAATGCTTATCATTGTTTTGTTATTACAGATTCACCAATAGCAGTGGATGGTACTTGAATGAAATTATCGAAGGCAGAAGTAAACAAACAAAACAAATTGCCAGTCTTAGAATACAATGTGGAGAGAATTTGGCATTTTAAAACTACCTATTTTGGAATGTTAAATTAATGCATATAAGCAGCATGTGATTTGATTAGATTACAACATGGTTTAAATAAATACATAATAGAATAATAATGTTTCTTTTCTTTATTGTTAATACCCCCATTGAAAATACAGTCTCTCACTGTTATACCACATAGAAAGCCAATCAAATGTGAAAGAACACTTAATGGGTATTACTGAACACAATACTGATTTTGTAACTATTGTTTTGATTTTAATTTAAATTATTTCCTTTCCTGACATGTGGCAAGCAACAATGGGTTATAACTATCTTTAATTAGATAGAAAGTAATAAAATATAAAAAGGCTACATCAGAATATTATAAGTAATTTATTTACTTAACAGTTTTGTACAAAACAAGTAAAATAATTATGTTCTTTCCGGAATGATGCTATACTTTCTAACATGATACTCTTCTCAAAATCACTATTGGCAACACAAAAAAAACTTTCTTCTGCCTGAGCACAACACATCTGCATAGTATTTGTGAATAATATTTTTTTGTTACTGTGCCGTCTTTACCTATATATAATTTTTGAGGTTTCTTCGTTAGTAGGACACTTAATTTCAAGTGGTTCTTCCACTTATTCCATCTGGTGTCGCAGCTACCATAGGAAAATCCTTAGATAAACAAAATTGTAAACCACATTTTGGTTCATGGATTTTTATCCTTAACATTTTTTCAACAAACTTTCTCACATTGGCTTCTAACTTTCGGCCCCATTTGCTGCAGCTGGTGTTTTTGGAGTCCTTGCATTGCAAGTCATTGTAGGTACTCAATATTTTTACTGATATCCCAACTTTGGCAAGATTGGCCCTTTTTCAATAACATTCCACAGACGTGCAGGAGGGCTCTTCACTGTGACGATGGAACCACTCCATGTTTACAACCACCTTCAGATGCTGGACAATCATGGCATTTAACACTTGTCACCAATCCTTCTTGTTCATCCACTATTATTGTAACTGCATATATTATGTTCTTGATGGCACTTCGTGCTCTGGGCAAATTGTACATATTTTCACAACACGAACATTTTTTTGGCGTTTCACTTGAACATAACCTACGGCGTCGTCGCCATAAGATTCTCTTTTAGACCTGAAAACAAACAATCACCTTTTTAAGCACCTCTTTAATACAATTAGATAGGTTTTTTTGTATTTATTTGAAGAGAACAGTACTTACATCGTTGTTTTAACATTCCGTAACTCGGCTTTTCCGACCATTAGGGAATTTATTCTTGGTAACTAGGTTTGTGCTGTCTCCTTTAACGAATCCGTCTTCCATGATAGCCGTAATGATTAAATAATGAAGAATAAAATACAATAGCATCAATGTTATTAGGAAGCATTGACAAAATATTGTTTACTGCAACATGACGCAATAACATGGCGGCTACCGTTTCGCTTATTAAAAGGACAGATTAAAAAAGTGAAAACTTTGAAATGGATTTTAAAATTAATTTCATCATTTTATGTACTGAAACTAACATTTTCCGACTTCTTCTTGCCTATACTATCGTATTTATACATTAAAAGATTTTTTTTCTTATACAGTAAAATACCCTATTGTATGTTTGTCGGTTACGATGTTCTTCCATAACAGGCTCGAAATTATTCTGTATTATTATCGTATTTGACTTTAGTTTTAATTAGTGATTTTTTTTTTGTGTGTGTTTATTCTCTTCTTTTTCACGACAGTCGTAGGGTATCATCTAATACTAATGTCGGAGCTGATGAAGATTGTTAACTAACCTTGCATTGTATAGAGTCAATCTTTCTAGTATTATATAGTTTCATAGGAACCATTTTGTGAGTACAATGTACTTTATAACTTTCAATGAGTAGATACCCACGTCTTTTAATGACTTGAATGACCCTGGCGGTTGAGATTATGTCATGCTCACTCTAATGTCCAGTGCCGTATTATCCATAAGGCACTTTAGGCCAGTGCCTAGGGGCCCACTATGACCAGGGGCCCAGCACTCCTCATTAAAAAAGGGGATTGTGTGGTTTTATGAAACCACTGTAAAAGTGAAACTTTTTTCACATTATACCTAAGTTAAAAGTCCCCATTATTGACACTATATACGCTGAAAATCTGAATTTTTCAATTGAATTGAAATTATTAAACCAAAATTTTTTTTGTATTAGACACTTTTATTGATCTAACTTGTATAATTTTATTTTTATTATTAAATAATCGCTTATTATTCGGCATGTGACGATGCACAGCATCGGTGAGAGGGCGCTGTATACTTCCCGTCAGCTGTCAGCCAATCACAGCTCTTGTAGTCACGTGTTTCCGGTAGTCACGTGGTCCCAGGTGGCGTGTTCGCTAATGGCGGACTTTTACCTCATAGCGTCGTTACTTCTCGAGCAAGCAACATCAAAATTAGAGTTTGCAGTTACTTTATAATATTTTGAATCTTATTTTATTTCGAAAAAGTGCTAAGTGTTGTAGATTAAAAATAAAATGAGTGAAAATCAAATAAATAGTGCAAATGTGAATATTTGTGATTCGGAACAAGAAGAGCAGGTAGGCGACGACTTGATGTCTTCATCGAGCCGTAAACGCCGGCTACCAAGAAGCGATTCGAGCTCTTCACAAACTGATTCTTCGGGTTCTGAGGTAAAGCGACGGAAATGCGGTGAGTCATCAGATATTTCAAACCTTGTGAACCAAGTGGCTGTACTAACGAACCTTTTAATGCAAAACTTGGGTTCATCCGCATCCGGTTCAGCTCCGAATAATGATACAGCGGCTCAGGTGCCGGACCCAGTTCCTGGACCTAGTTCCGCGTTACCGTTAGACTTTAATTTGAATCGTCCGCCAGTGGCACCCAATAATATATGCAGTGAAGTTCCGCGTTTAAATTTAAGCAGTGTTAACACGTGGCTAAAGGACCCTAAGGTGCCTCGCTCTAACCCGGACCACGTGAAGCGACTTGAAGCGTTACAAAAATTCGGTGATTCTTCGTGGAAGGATGTGCGCTATGCGGACGCCTTGAAGATTCATAACGCTGCACCGGGCTTTATCGAGCTTGATATTAACGATGAACTTCGTCAGTTTGTTAAGGGTAAAGATTACGCGGCAAATTCCGAGAGACTGATAGCGGCCCTGTGTAATGCCTTAATCTCACAACGCGAGCTACTCAATCAAAGCTTACAGAATTTCATTGATTGGACAGCTTCTTCTGATGCTTCACTTACAGCCTCTAACATTTTCGATAAAATATCGGAATCATTTCTACCCTCATCAAAATTCCACAAAATTAGTGAGGAAATCATGCAGCTAGTTTGCGGAAAACGAGCTGAATATATAGAAAATCGCCGGGAGCGTATCCTAAGCGAAATTACAAATAAGAACCTTCGTGACGGTCTGCGTAAGATCCCTCCGAGTTCTAATTGCCTATTTGATGAAATTCAACTTCGCACTTACATTCATAATACAGGTGGCATTGACAAATGGGTCCGTCCTTGGTTCAGCACCGAAAAAGGTCAAAATAAGACCACCCCTAAGGTGGCGAGCAAACCAAATAGACCAAACCTTCGCGAGTCACCACAAAATAATGTGCCCTTTCGTCAAAACAATTGGAATTCAAGCAAAGGCAAGAACCTTGCCAAGCAAAATAACAAGAACAAGAAGTTCCACAATAAAGACCCTCAGCCAAGCAAGAAGAAGTATGACAAATGACTCGCAACCACACCACTTTTACGGAGGCTGTCTCCGAGCGTATCGGAGACAGTGGCAGACGCTGGGGGCTCCGGAGGCCCTTCTCGGGATGATCACGGGAATGCGTCTGCCATTTACCTCCAAACCACCACTTATTCATCCATCAGTACAAACCATGCGCCGATTCAAAACCCCACAATCGCTGGAAATGTCAATCCAGGTAGAACAATTATTAGAACAAGGCGTTCTAGAAGTTGTGGATCATCGGGATGCCGGTCCGAGTTTTTTCTCAACGATGTTTCTTACAAACAAGAGCGACGGGTCCAAGCGACCTATATTCAACCTGAAGCGCCTGAACCAGCACATAGTTCCAAAACCATTCAAACTGGTCTCTCACTTTCAGATACCCCATTTTTTACAAAAGGAAGACTGGATGGTGAAGCTGGACCTCTCCTCAGCTTACTTCCACGTAAGCATCCTGAGAAACCACCGCCGATTTCTCAGACTAATTTATGGTCAAAAAATTCTGCAGATGACCTGCCTGCCGTTCGGCCTATCTTGCGCACCAAAAAATTTCTCAGCGTTGACCAACTGGGTGGCCCAACTTCTACGATCCAAAGGTATGCGAGTCGTAGTCTATTTAGACGATTATCTGATAGCATGCCAATCGAAAAGCCTTCTGCGGTCTCAGGTAGTTTTGGCTGTAAACATTTTAGAGATGTTAGGGTGGACAGTAAATTACAAGAAGTCTGTCACCGAACCCTCTCAAGAAATGGAATACCTCGGGTTCATTTGGAACACCAAAGAAAATTTCAAGTGTTTACCTCCCAAAAAGACCCAGACAATTCTATCGCTCTCGAGGAGAGTTATTCGCAGGGGAAAAATTTCGTTGAAGGAAGCGCAGATTATTTTAGGCACTCTCAACTTCGCCAACTTTGTCATTCCAAGAGGTCGTCTTCATTGCCGCCAACTTCAAATTTTTTCTCGAACTTTGAAGCGTCTTCCTCCTCTCAAACCTGTAGAAATCACATACATGGTCAAAAACGATCTGAGTTGGTGGATCACAACTTTAGAAAATCCCTTAGTTCGGAACAGCTTGCACCCGGAGTTGATTCATCATTTTATGACCACGGATGCTGCAGATTACGGGTGGGGGGCACAGTTAGACGATCTCTCGGTTTCAGGAAAGTGGAAACCAGACCAGCTGCGCTGGCACTGCAATCGAAAGGAAATGTTTGCCATATTAGCAGCAGTCAAACATTTCCGATCTCACCTTCGCGGTCGCCATGTGAGTCTGCAATCGGACAATCGCACAGTTGTTTCCTACGTCCGAAAAGAAGGCGGAACACGATCAGCGGCCTTACTTCACATGACTTACCAACTCTTGAGGCTTCTAGACAGGGAACATATTTACATGACTGCGGAATATATCCCAGGGAGATTCAACGATATGGCAGACAGGTTATCTCGCGGGAAACAGGCAGCAGAATGGCATCTACTAAAACCAGCTCTAAGATTTGTTTTTCGCAAATTTGGAGTTCCCCAGGTAGACCTCTTTGCCACCAGAGAAACCAGGGTTGTGAGGAAATATGTCACCAAAGATTGTTCAGACTCATCAGCTCAGTTTTGCAACGCCTTCAGCCGTCAGTGGCTATTTCAGCTGGCGTGGGTGTTCCCACCTCCGAGCCTGATCCCTCGAGTTCTACAACATCTGAACTCGGCTCAAGGCGTTTACTTGATAGTGGCCCCAATGTGGAAGAGAGCTTATTGGTTACCAGACCTTCGACGTCGAGCACTTTGCAGACCCTTGAGAATCCCCAATCTAGCTCAAGTTCTAGTGGATCGGAGCACGGGCCTGCCGCCTCCTCGCATTCAAGACATGGAGCTCTATGTTTGGAAAATAGCGGGTGGGGCGAAATAACTAATAATTGGTCAGAAGCTGAAAGGTCCTTGCTCCGATCTAGCTGGAGGGAGTCCACACTTAGAACTTATAGACCGGCCTGGTCCCGGTGGGTCAAATGGTGTGAAGAAAACAATTTTGATTTCCGCTGTCCCAATAATGTTTATATTTTGGATGTAATTGTCTGACAATAAATAAATAATAATAATAATGTTAGTTTGACAAGATTTTTAGCATTCCTATTCATTGAGAAAAGATTAGCTTATCCTACCATATTGTTGCATAAATCTGTAGTTCTAACCTTTGGAAGACCGGCTTGTAACAAAGAGTTGAATTCAGACTTCTTAGTAAAACATATTCTTAAAGCTATCTCCCTCCAGTCTCCTAGAGTAGAGAAGCCTCCTATTTGGGATCCAGGTGAACTGATTGCCTGGATGCAGACGAATCCCCCTAATAACATGACGTTATTCAAAGCGTCGCGACGATTGGCTTGTCTGTTGTTGTTAGCGTCAGGAAGACGAGTTCATGACCTTACTCTGCTCAGGGTCTCATCAAGTCACTATATCGATCAGGGTGATCACATCATTCTGTATCCCGTGTTTGGGTCAAAGACTGACACTGCTGCGTACAGGCAATCAGGCTGGAAACTATATTGTCACGCTAACGAAAATATATGTCCAGTTAATTGGTTTAGGAAAGTTTTGGAATTAGGAAGACCGAGACGTTCAGCTGAATGTAATCATTCGTTGTTTGTGTCAATTCGAGGTCCCACACAAAGTGCATCACGAACTGTGATAGGTAATTGGATTAAAAGCTTACTAAAGGATGCAGGTATATCTGCATCACCTGGAAGTGTGCGTTCAGCCGTGGCTTCTTTGAATTGGTACGAAAACGTTCCAATTGAAGATATCCTCTCTCGTGGTAATTGGCGCAGACCGAATACTTTTGCCAAATATTATTGCAAACAGATTATAGGTAAAGTTGTCACTTCACCAAATCCGAGTAATCTCTCGAATAATTTTGAACCAATATAAGATAAAATCGATGGTCTCTAATCGTTGTTTAGCTGGTAATGATGATTATAATTGATTCTTATTTTCCAGATTATTACATTATTCTAAACTATTTTAAATATATTAGAAATCAAAATATTTCTAGGTACATACCTCAATTGAATTGTAAAGCTAGAGGTACCATATTCTGATCTGTATAATAAATATATGTTGCTATGTAATTATGGATTTTATTTTTCAGTAAATTTTATCATACTCTCACATAGCGTCGTTGTGGTCACCAGGAGTTATAAACACGTCTCTCACCGATGCTGTGCATCGTCACATGCCGAATAATAGTGCAAGTTTTACATAAAAATAAAACTTGTATTATTTAGCAGAGACGATGCACAGCATCCTTTCAGGTCTCCTGGTGAGAGACTTCTATGAGGTAAAAGTCCGCCATTAGCGAACACGCCACCTGGGACCACGTGACTACCGGAAACACGTGACTACAAGAGCTGTGATTGGCTGACAGCTGACGGGAAGTATACAGCGCCCTCTCACCGATGCTGTGCATCGTCTCTGCTAAATAATACAAGTTTTATTTTTATGTAAAACTTGCACTATTATATGACAAATATATTAATTTGAAATCAGCTACTCAAGTAATTATTAACAGGGCTAAATGGTATCAGGGTCTATTTTTGACCAATTGCGTTGTTGTGGTATGAAAAAGGGAAGGCCTGAGCTGTGCCTAGGGGCCCCGAGATGGTTAATCCGGCCCTGCTAATGTCTCGCTGGCGGTGGCGCGTGTGTCGGATCATTTAGTTCCCTTCAAAATGGTTGAGCTGAGTGATGCTGATGCATGTGTCATGTTCGTGAACGGGCGCTGTCAGTCGTGACTGGTCATCTCTTAGCTGCCACGGTCTATTTTAATTATTAATAACTTTATTTTGAATTGTCTTTTTATTTTACTATGGACACTATTATCTTGCCACATCGTTCTCACATAATGTACCATCTGATGATGAATGATGTAACAAAAATTTTTGTAATAATTTTGGCGATTGAAAAAGAGTGTCCATGGAGTTTCTTGCTCATTCTTCTCCATAGAGATCTACACCTTGGAATGAGCACCTACGGTACTTTCACAGTTTTTATGTCTTGTGTCTGGGACCGTAGCACCATAACTATTTTTATACTTGTTTTATTTTATGTCTTTTGACAATTCATAAGTGCCTGTAATTGGCCTAGTTGAAATAAACGATTTGATTTGAAAATGGTCCTTCGAGCCGGATACCAGTATCCGGCTCAAAGGACCATAAATTACTATAAAGCTCAAACAGGGGTTGGTTTGACGGATTCAAACGATTTATTGTCATAATGGGTAATTCCATTTTGTCGATTGTACACTGATTACTTCTTTTCTAGTCCGATTTGTGTGATACCTTTTTGGTTCGATGCAATAGGTATTTCGTACTATAATTTTTTTTTCCTTATAAAAATAGACTTTCTTTTCTTTCGGAAGTCGGTGGCAAAACTCACTGAAATAAAAACAAAGACTATGGAAAGGAAATTAATTTTGTAGGTTATTTCATTCTTTTTAAGGATCTTGATCACTTTTAACATAATGGTCCTTCGAGCCGGATACCAGTATCCGGCTCAAAGGACCATAAATTACCATAAAGCTCAAACAGGGGTTGGCTAAAAATCATAAACTACGTTAGTTAAGAACTTACTTTGGGTTTGGTAATCAAGTGCTCTTCAGAGCAGAGTGGAGTTGCACCTTCGACGGTGATGTGGTCACGTACTTGATGTTCCTTCAGTTGACCTGCAATAAGCGAGTCATTATTAATGAAGTAGCAAGTTATTTGTGTTATCAACGCAGGCTTAGTAAGCTTGCTGATGACGCGATGCGACGCAATACGACCGATTTCAACTACGTTGAAATCATCCTTACCACTACGACATATGACATAAAACGTACGGCGAGGGTGTTATCTACTCGTAGATGGAAAACAAAACATTACATTTGGTACACACGTTGGTAGATGATTATACTTTTTTTTTAACCTTTATATGAATGGTCTTGACTTGAGTACATCGCTTTCACATTTATTTATTTAAAAAAAAAAATTGTGATTTCAAAACATTGTGATTTTTTTTTGAAAAAGAGTTAGTATGGAGTTTCTTGCCCATTCTTCTCCATAGAACCTACCTTAGCTAATGGGTGTAGAATCAATCCCATCCCTTCCTATTCCCTTTAAATTTAAAAATCGGCGTTCAAAGGTGGCTCTTTGATGGCCTAATTGGAATAAATGATTTGACTTTGACCAAATATATTTTCTTGACTCACCAAGATGTACAAACTTGAGCACACATCTGTTGCATCGTACTTCCATCTCCTTGTCTTGATGCTGTTTCAAGTGGTCCAAGTACAGAACCACGTTAGCGGTCAACTCGTGGCCGTCGGCGTATACCTGAATGACCTGTGTAAAACATTTTTAGTAATTTTATTGAATATGATTTTTAGTAATTTTTAACCGGCTTTAAAAAGGAGGTTCACACAAATCAGACTAGAAAAGAAGTAATCAATGTACAATCGACAAAGTGGAATCATGACCCATTTTGACAACAAATCGTTTGAATCCGTCAAATTGACAAAGATCAAAGTCGTTACCATGGATATGTATGTTTACGCGAATGTGGACCTAATTGTATTTGAATGTCTGTAGGAAAATAACCTTATGGTGGGTCAAAATTCCACTGGGTCAATTGTACAATCATAAAAAAAATACTGACCGATTTTTTTTTTATGATTGTACACTGATTACTTCTTTTCTAGTCCGATTTGTATGATACTTTTTTGGTTCGATGCAATAGGTATATAGTATTTAGTTTTATTTTTTGCTTATGAAAATTAGGTTTTCTTTCGGAAGTCGGTGGCAAAACTCACTGAAATAAAAACAAAGCCAGCAAGCAAGAATAGTATTTTTGTAGTTTATTTCATTATTTTTTGTTGTTGTTTTTGAAGTAATTTAATTTTGAGTTTTTTATTTGATCTTAAAAACATGTGATAGTCTTCATTTCGCATGTGATACATTCTGCTTTACGTCGCTGTCTTGTATCTGAAGTGTTTTATTTTTCATTGTAAACTATACCTTAAGACAGTAAGGACAGAACACAGTATCGCCCGTGCAGTGAGCTGTTTTGTAGTGGTCTGCGACGGCTCGGTGTGACGACACGCGGTAGTCGCACGCGTCGCACGCGTACGGTAGTTCTAGAGGTGCGTGTGTCTTTTGCATGTGGGACGCTAGAGTTAGAACTGCTGCGAAACGGACCTGCGGGAAACTGACCGTTAAGTAAGGTGTACTGATACTCAAAAACACAATAAAGAAAGTTCCCTGAGGTAGATTTGTATCAAGCAGGGAGGGTATTACGTCATAAAACCGGGCTTGTTCCAGTGAGTGAACGAGATGGCGATAGACGACTTGTATAGCTCTGTCACTTTCACTCGCCGGAACACGCCTGGTTTTAAGACGTTGTCATACCCCCCCAGGATACACGGACGACAGTCGTATAGCTTGAAGACTTGTAGACGCAAGCTTTAGTTAGTAACGACGAATAATAAAATATACAAGTATTCCGTTCCGGGTATTTGCTAATCCGGAAAACCAAATCTAATATACTAATTGACAAAAAGGCAAGAGTGATAAATAACACCTCAGTTATGTCCTTTTTCCTCATATTTTTTTACAACTATAATTGTTTTTTTTTTTTTTAATATTGCCGCTTTAGGAATTTTCTCTACATTTCTAACTCACCTCACAAATCAAACAGGCATAAGTAAACAGTTCCGGCGACTTGGTATCGGCAGGATGGTTGTGTTTGAGATGTGTGTCGAGCTCGTCCTGCGTCGTGAACTGTGCGAGACAGTACACACACTGAGCGGCCGCGTCCGGGGAGGACACCGCGTGCACGAACAGGTGGGACATTAACGTGATGTTCTCGTTGAACTCCTCGTGACAGACTGGACACTGTGGGAGAGAGATAACAGTTGGGATAATAGAACCAGTTAGAGCGAGAAGTTAGGTATTAGGATTCAAGCGAGATCGGCCCTAATTTTCTAATCAAAGATGTTAAAGAATATATGTTATAATAATAGATGATAAAAAGATGTGTTAAATGAATACTGCACTAATTTATTAAAAATGCGATCTGAAAACTTTATCTCGAATACCAATGTACACTGTACAGACGCCAGCTCAGATACACCTACGCAAATCTGTAAAATTTTACCAACCCTTCCACTATTGTGTTAAAGCTAAGAAATTAGGAGTCCGTACAATCAAAGCATAAATTTTTCGAAAACAGGTTTCCAACTAAAGTAGGTGGTTAGTTAAATGAGTCACTTGAAGATTTTGATTTATCGATAGTTGTGTTAATAAAAATTCGTATTGGATATTGACAAACCACATTAAAAAAACCGCCGACTTGGGTCATTACGAGTCTTGATAAAAAACAGAACAGTAGCTTGTCCAGCATAAATGAATTTTCAATCTCAAATATAATGTTATTTTCACTCTATTGAATGCTATGGTAATCAGTTTTGGTCGCGGGACTTATTCCATCACCGTGACCCCGGAACATTTGCTATTGAAGGACACCGTGGATTTTAGTCAGTACGAGTCTGACAGTCCCTCCCGCCCTGCCCGAGGTGGGAGGACTAATTTGATGATTTTACTACGTTAAAAAAAAAGTGTGATCAGGTTTATTACCAGCATTTATAATGAACCCTTTTAAAAGACCTTACCTCAACAGCTATAGCAGTCTTCTTGAATTCTCCATTCCCGCCAATCTGACCGAAGTAATACCTCTCCATAGACACAGTTTCCTCCGGCCGCACTTCTTTCTTGATGCTCTTCAGAGGAATGTCGTCCAAGTCATCATCGACATAAGACTTAGTTTTGTTTGTGCGACGACTTCGAGCTGTAGTGGGCTCAGCGCCGCCGTTCTTCTCTTTGGCGGGTTTTTCTTTCTCTTCTTTGATTTTAGTTTTTCGGCTGAGCGCTAGAGGGATCTGTTGAATCAAAATAATGATTGGTTTTAGTGTACTGTACAGTCACGAGCAATAGCGATGTCCTGCTACCATATTGATTAAACTTTTGCCTTTTCATTAGACTACTATTTTGGAAGCCATACTATTACGAAATAGGCCTTATTCCAAAGTGGAAACCAGTATATTACGAGTAAATTGCGTTTGAATTTTGTTCAGTGTTTACATGTTATTGCTCGTGACTGTACACAAAGTAAATAAATTTGTCGACATTAAGCCGGCTGGTGTCGGACGGAAAAAGCTTGAAGTCAATTTTACAGAAACGAACACACAAAAGTCATCTTGGTCCGGAGGACGCAACATCCGCCGAATTAAATGCTTAAATCAAATGAATATGTATGGGTCTCAATTCAACTCAGAAGACTGGAAAATGAAAAATAGGTCATCAAGCGGATATTAAACAAAAAAATAATTTTAAAGACAATCTATTAGTTCTACAAAGGACCCAGGAGACAAGAATTATTTTTAGTATAGGGAATCGAATGATCGTATAAAGACATAGGTTGCCCAGTGGTATCGACGACCCCAACTTACGAAATATAGGTCGTGGTTTCGAACCCAGCCAGTTGCTTTACTTTGCGTAATTTATTTAATCACCACTGCTCCCAAAACGGTAAACGAAAACATTGTGAGGAATCGGGCATGTCTTTGAACCAACAATTCGAAGACATGTGACATTCACCAACCCGTACTGGGCCCGCGTGGTGGATTATGGCCCACTCCCTCGAGAGGAAGCCAGCAGTAGGAACATTATAGGCTGATGATCCTAAAGACGTCGATTAACGTAATAATTAACGGTATTTCCCGTTACTGTGGTCCTAGTGTAACAGAAACAGTCCAATACCCTTAGCACGAATTTTCAGTAAATGAGACGTAAAATAAACTGGAACTTTGACAATTTCAAAGTGACAATTTTCAAAACAGTTCCATCTTTGCACACCAGAGGCGCTGTTCCATTTTTTCATACAGAAACGCTGTAAATACTGGAAAGACGCTGTAAAGTAAACGAGTGAAAATTCATGCTAAGGGTACAGTATAACTGACCTCCTCATCATCATCTTCAATGTAGGTGGTCTTCTCTTTCTTCCTCTTCTTGGGCGGCGGCGAGGGCGAAGGCTCCTTCTTCTTACGGCCACGCTTGCCGCGACCTGTCTCCGGCTCGGGCTCTTCTACCTTGTCACGTTTCTACAAGTTTGGAAGACATAAGTTTATGTAATTCTACCCCACTAATCTATCTAATATCTTTAAAGGAGCAATTCTTGTATATTTATATATAATCAGGATCTCGGAAACGGCTCCAAGGATTTTCATGAAAGTTACAGGTAAGGGGTTTTTCAGCTCCAGAAATCGATTTATCAAGGTCCCAAGTTCGAGAAAAGCTCGGTTCCCAAGATATAGACATTTTAATCTTAAATTATATACGCCCCCACGTTTTGAGTGGCCCCTCTCTCAGCCCCGTAGGGTTATTTTCTAAAACTAAAACGTGGGTTTTTAGATTCTTTATTTAAAAACATAGATGTAGAATATAAAATGATAAAAAAACAGCTTATGCTAGTGACCACAACCGAAATTGCTAGTAGTGTGTAATAATTACTAGTCCCTTACCTTGCCTCCTGTAGGGTACTTCCAGTTCTTGAAGGGATTGGCAGCGATCTTGTTGAGGCGCACCGTGATCGGATCCTTGGACTCCATCTTGCTTTGTTCGGAAATGTGGATCACTATGTTGTCGAATGCTTGGCCTGGGGTTATGCCGTACCTGGATAAAAAGGAATTGTACATTTTGAAAGGATTGAAGAGTAAATTAACTGTTTGAAGTCATGGTGTGAATAAATATGTCTCAGTTTTGATTGTTTTGTTTCAAGTGGTATTGTTTGACCTAGTTACTGGGATGTGGAGGTCTGATACATTCGCTGCACTCAGAATAGTAGCAGACTGCAACGTAGTAGCCTGATGAATTTTGGATAGAGATACAAATGAATTTGCAGCATGAACATACAGTTCATTCTTTTTGCAAAGAAAGTGAAGTGGGAGATATTTTTTTTCTACCCCCGGGCACGCCGCAATTGCGGCGGTAAGACCCCTCTTTGAGGAGTGGTTGGAGAGAAGTCATGGCGTCCTTACCTTCCGCCTGACGCAGGTCCTCACCGGGCACGGGTGCTTCGGGAGGTACCTGTGTCTAATGCGGAAGGAGGAAACGTCTGGGTGTCATCACTGCGAAGATCGCCCGGAGGACACGGTGGAGCATACGGTGCAGGACTGCCCAGCTTGGGCGGCGCACCGACGTGTCCTCACGGCTGCGATAGGCGGAGACCTCTCGCGCCCGGCATTGGTTTCGGCCATGCTGCGGGGCGAGACGGAGTGGGAAGCGGTCGCCTCCTTCTGCGAAGCAGTAATGCTCGCGAAGGAGGAGGCGCGCCGCGAGCGAGAGAGGACAGAGTCTTCCCTCCGCCCCAACCGCGGTGTAGGACGCCCACGGCGACGGACGTCGCGCGACGATCTCCGGCCACCGTAGGCGCGGGCATACGGGCAGCGAGTAAAGGGCAACTCGCTGCCCGACCAAGGACCATGCCCGGGTCGACGGCGCGTTGTGTCCCACGCGCGCCTCAAAGAGCGTCAGCATAATGACGGGGCCCCCCTCTCAGAGGGCCAAAGCCTGCCGGGGTCGCGGGATTATTCCCTTACCGTAACCCCGGAACTTAACAGGCTATGAAGGACACCGTGGATTTTAGTCAGTAGAAGTCTGACAGTCCCTCCCGCCCTGACCGGGGTTGGAGGACTCATTTGATGATTTTACCACGCTAAAAAAAAAAAAAACCCCAGAGGGTACATGTATGTATTTACTTTGCAGCTATTTCATTATTTAAATTAGCACCACAAAAAAGTCAAAGCTAAACATAATCGGCTTTATTACAAAACGTGGTTTAACTTAGACCAAGCTTTAAATGAAAAATGAATTTCGAACTTTAAATTTTATTGTCGTAAAGTTATTAATACAAAAACCGAGTTTAGATCCCGGTCTAAGTTGTCAATGAGCATTTTAGAATTTTATAGCAGTCGGAATAAAGTTCGAAATTCAAAAATAGATTTTTGATTTAAAGCTTGGTCTAAGTTAAACCACGTTTTGTAATAAAGCCGATTTAGTTCAAAGCATCAGAAGCACATAATATTCATATCCTACCTCTCTCTCCAAACCAGTTCATCCAAAAACTGCTGTATAATCTGCCTGGATAACAACGATAAGGTATTCTGGAACATTCTAGGCACGATTCTTCTCAAATACTCCATGATATTGGCATTACTGTTCCTTGCATTGGACGCGTCTGTATGGGCAGAGGCTTGATGGACATTCTTAAAGCCCATGGCCAACAGTGTTCCCTTGTCTACCGTCAGGTCGGTGAGGATCACTGATGAGGGGTGCACCCACGCTGTTAGAGGTTCCAAGATCTTTTGGAAGCGCTTCTTGTAGTTCTTTTCGTGTTCTGCTAGAGGTTCTACGGCGCGGAGACGGATCTGTGACGAAAAGATAGATGATATGGTTTTGTTTAGGTACGCCACAATCCCCATCAAATTGGAAGTGGTATTCTAGAAGTTGTAAGTCAATCAAAGTCGAATCGAGTTTTCGTGATTGTCTGGGTTTCTATATTTCCAATAAGAGTTTCCAGCTTATAATTTCTCATCCGAGCGAGGTTGTACATTTTGCAGCCCAACTTTATTAAATTAGGTTGCGCTGACACTTGTGAAAGATTAGGAATTTGAAACTCAGTTGAAACAGTTTACACCGCTATTGTTCAATTTAACAATTACAGATTCATTTAGAAATTCTAAATAGTATGTTACTGCATCTATGAGAAGGTAAAAAAAACACGACGCAAAAGAAGAGTCAACGAAAATTGAGTATTTAAAAACAAAACTTACCAATTTCTCAACAGGATCCAACACCCCCAAAACTTCAACTTTCACCTGCCTCTGGGTTCCATCATGACTAGTCGTACCCAAAGAGATGACTCCCACCTCCACTTTCTTACCAGCCCCACCAAGGAGACCCATATGCTGATGTATAGCTGACGTGCATATAGCTCTAAGCCAGGTAAAGAGTCCCTTCACGTATAGATTGTCCACTTTAACCCATTGGACCACGTTTTGCACGTTGGTCTGACATGCCCAGTGGTAGATCAACTTGAGGAGGACACTGGGAGGGAAGGTGGCCCCTTCGAAGATTGAGCTAGAGTATACGGAGACGAAACGTGTCGGACAGCACTCGGAGATCCAGACGTAGCCTCCGGAGTAGGGGAATTTGGATACGTCGGAGTACATGCCTGAAATTAAATTTTGATTGCAAGGTTTGATTCTGCATGTGAATGCCCAGTAATTTTCAGGTTGTCGGCTTCGGTGAGAGCAGCCTCCGAAGATTTTTTTATGTTTTGGTAAACTCTTAATCTTCTTGACGACTTTTAAGTGCTAATAGAGAAAAGCTAGTGAAAAGAAACTGTTAAAAATTGAGTTGTTTCTTTTGCAACTTAGTAAAATTTTTATTTTGTCACATTCTTCCTCAACACTGTAACTAGTGTAAGTCAATGAGGCTTTCTACACATCGCTCGAAATTGATGTGCGTTCAGACCAACTAATAATGGATGGAGAATTAATAAGCTATCTTGGGATTCGAATTGAAATAGAATAAGAATTTTGGGCGCTAACCAACTTTTTTTTATACTATGGACCACTTACCAAGTTTGAGCTTATTTCCAGCATGTATAACGCACCACTGCTCGGAGCGCACCAGTCCCTGCTGTATGAGCCACTCGGTGAACTTCATAGGCGTGTGCATCAGCACCGACTTCACCTTGCTGTCCAGGCTGGACCGGTCTGAAGGAGTCGCTGAGTCCTTCGACCGAAGGTATGGACGCGCTACTACTACTAAAGATGGGAATGTTTTTCCTGAAAGGAATAAAGGGATATTTTTAATATTTGGATTTTTCTTTTTTATTGAATGCGTTTTTGTTTGAACTTTGATTGAAATGAACAGTCTAGAGTTGTGATGTCTATCATAGGTACCTATGTGAAGCACACACTTTATATCTACCCCTTTTTTTAAATTAAGCATTCGGAAAAGAATGAGGTTTGGCACAGTTAAAGTTGACACAATTGAATTATTGTAGAATTACGACTAATAGGCCATTTGAATAAATCATAGTGTAAATGCACCATCATATGGCACCTGTTTGAATAAACCAATGATATTATAAAGTCATAGATGCGTTATACACGTACAAAGCGACGGAAAAAACTGTGCCGCGCCGAGCGGCAACACAGATACACACTTTTTTATTCACACATTACATTTCACTACAAGTAAAAAGGATAGCTTGATACAACGCAATAAGAAAAAAAGTGACAGCTAGATAAACAAACAGCGCCACGCGTCATCAATCCCCCCGCACGTCAGCGTCTCCTCTCGCTCGCACCCGTGCTCGCACTCTTTCTTTTACGACGCCATATTTATAGAAACGTTATGTTTTATTTGTGAAAAATTAAACATAAATAGTATATTTACGAATGTTATGTGATTCTTTGACTTTTAGAAGTCTTGCATGTTTAATTTGTACAATATCTCATCACACACGGCAGCATTTTCGGTATTTTTGAGTCACTTTTACTTTTAATTCAGTCTGTGGTACGTGAAGTGCCGCTGGCAACGTCGCACTGAGATAAAGATGTGTGAATCAGCCTCATTTGAGCACATACGTTATTGAGCGCGTATGACGTATCTACACCTTTTTACTTATAATATCATTGGAATAAACAGTGTGAATTTTTCAACTGGGCGTGGATGGCTATCTCCGAAATTATTCTCGAGGCCGATTTTGACGAAAACTAAAAGTGCATTTTGGAAAAATTAATAATCCAGGCCAGGAATCAAACCCGCTGATTTTGGAAAAAATCACAACCTGTATTATTACACCATTCGATAGTGTTGCTAATAAAGATCAGATTCTGGGAAGTAATCATAATATACCTACAGCAAACTTAAGAAAAACTAAAAAAAAAAAAATGATCAATCTTCAAAATGACATCTGCATTAAAAAAAAAATTGGTGGCATAACAGTAAGACTTACCTTGCAACTTATTAAATGAGACCTCTCTTGAATCAGCAACATTCTTGTTACCATCGTCTTTAGTGAGGTCCACGATGGCCGTGGTCTTGGTGGCGCTGCCGGTCAGCAGGCCGCCGATAGCGGTCGCTTCTGACGGACGCACGTTTGTGACCACGCTGTGCACATCTGTGGGATTGCATAAAAAAATTAGGGAAATAGTGAGTGATAGAGAAAAACGGCTTTTTGAATGAGAAAAGGAATTTTTAACCCATTTCTCTCCTTCAGCTCCTGTTGAGTTACATTTTGTCTGAATTAAAACTAAATTTGTTCAGAATTCATTGATTTTTAATGTTGCCCCACACAAAGAGTTTGTCCTGTATTGTGAATGCCTTTACAAACATTTAAACTCGCAAACACAAAAACTCCGACCTGGAACAACTACTTGTAGATTATAGATCATTTAATATTTGTTCCGTGTGGGAAGCAAACCCGCTACAATCAGTGCAGCAGTCCAATTAGTCCAAGTGCATATTTTTGGCATACAACAAAAACAAGTACTTTACTTTATATTTCCCTAGCATCAACTAATAATTTAACTTTGGCTAATAGGTGTGTTTTCTTTAAGGCAAATCATTCTTCAACTATTTAAAAGTCGCATTTCCACTAGGAGACATATTCGCCCGACATTCACGTGGTATGTCTCTGCAACTTTTTGGGACAATGTTGGTCGATATTTCCCTTGTTCACATGGGCCAGTTTTTAGGGTTCCGTAGTCAACAAGGAACCCTTATAGTTTCGCCATGTCCGTCCGTCCGTCCGTCCGTCCGTCCGTCCGTCCGTCCGTCCGTCTGTCCGCAGTTTAGCTCAGAGACGCACAGTACTAGAGAGCTGTAATTTGGTGTAAATATACGGATTCGTTGTGCCGAAAAAGTGGTAAAATAAAATCTCGTAAAATATTTTTTTTTAGGGTACCTCCAGTACTTACACGTAAAGTCAGGATTTTTTTTTTCTCGCGTACCTCTTAGTGTGGGGTATCATTAAATAGGCCTTTAAAAATAATGATAGTTTCCATTAACAATTTTTTGATAAAAAAATTCGTTTGTGAAATATTAAGCTTTAAAGTGCTAAATTTTGCTCGATTCGAGTGTCCCCCCCCTCTACCAGCTAAACGGTTATGTTTGGGGGTGTGAAAAAATTCACAATAGTAGTACATATAACGAAGTTTAAAAGAAAATTATCATGACTAAGTAGGCTTTACAACTTTACGAGTAATAGTCGACCAACTTATAAAATGTACTTGATATCATATTTTCTTAAACAAAATGTATCGGAGACAACTGCAAATGTAAGTTTGTCAACTTTATTTTTACAGCTTTTATAGGTATGTTTTTTGGGGATAGGTAGATTTTTATCGTCAACTATTTTTAACTAAATTCAAAAAAAGGAGGAGGTTCTAAATTCCTTGTAATCTTTTTTCTTATGTATTTTCCCCGATTTCTCAAAGACTCCTGGACCGATTTTGAAAATTCTTCTTTTTAAAATTAAATTCAGCGAATCAGTTTAGTTAGTTCGCATAAGTATTTTGATGGGCAACTACGGAACCCTACACTGTGCGTGGCCCGACACGCACTTGGCCGGTTTTTTACTACACTCAAATTACGACAAGTTGTGCGTCCTGTAAATGTCGCGCGGGACTCATGATTTTCATAACGTGCGACAGAGTCGCGGAACAAATGTCGCCCAGTGAAAAATTCTTCAACTCTCAGATCAAAGAAATAGGCAGATAGAGCGCTCAGAACATGTGAGTGGGTCCACCAAAGTTAATACAAAATCAAAACCGAATACAAAGTCGCGACATTACCAAGCTGCGCGTCGTTGTTGTTTTTTGCCCAAATATCGATCGTCTCGTGTCTATAACCATCGTAAAATTTGTTCTCAAAAACAAAGAAAACATTATGGAATGTAATTTTATTCTATTTGGTTTTTTATTAACTTTGGTGGAGACACTCGCGTGTTCTGAGCGTTCTATCTGCCTATTTCTTTGATCTGAGCTTCAACTATGAATATTACACAAAAAATCAGATGTCTATTTAAAAAATACTTACTAGAAGGTGCAAGAGTCTTGTCTTTAGTCTTGGTGTTCTCCTTGTCTTTCTCTTTTATCTCCTTCTCTTTCTCTTTAGTCTTCTCCTTGTCCTTCTTCTTCTTTTTATGCTTGACTTCTGGAGACTTCGCTCTTTCGGGAGATGGGGAGTAGTCGCGATCATCTTCCGGAGTGTTTGCTTGAGGTCGGGCTTTCCTTGGACGCCCTGTAGAGAAAAAATCGTAATAAAAGTAAGAAGATTTAGTTATAAAACAGAAAAATTGTACTATCTGATGGAGTATTAGATAGTTTGAGTACATTACACTGTTTACAAAATTACTGCCACACACTAGGAGAAATGTTATGTACCGACAAAAATGGACAATATTTGTTGGAATTTTTTTCTTTGGCAAAGATTATCATAATCATAATCATAAATATAAATAAAAATGAATTGTTGTTCGTTAGTCTGATTAAAACTCGAGAACGGCTGGGCCGATTTGGCTGATTTTGGTTTTGAATTATTTTGGAAAGTCCAGGGAAGGTTTAAAAGGTTTTTTTTTAAATCGTTTCTCTGCAGGCGGTACGGAGTTCGCGGGTCAGCTAGTTATAAATAAACATCAATAATAAAATAATTTATCAGAATAACTAATAAGAACATAGTATGATAATGTAAACAAAATAAGGTCTTCAAGGTATAGATACAAGAATTAAAGTAGAATACCTATTCTACTTTATAACCTACTTAGGTTATCAGAGATCTCATTGGACTGGGCACCTATACCGAATCTCTGATAACCTACTTAGGTTATCAGAGATCTCATTGGACTGGGCACCTACAGTTCTTTCACAGTTATTATGTTTTGCGAATGGGACTGGAGCACCATAAACTTTTTTTACTACTTTTATTTTATGTCTTATGACACTTCAAAGGTGCCTGTAATTGGCCTACCTGACATAAATGATTTGATTTCAGATGTTCAATATTTAAAAATAACAATTTTACAAAACTGTACTTCTAAACAAAAATTCAAACTTACCTCTCTTTCCAGTTTTCTCTTTAGAAATAGACAGGGAGCGAGATCTAGATCTGATAATCTCAGCACTTTGCCGTTCTAAATCTTTCAGTACTGGTTGCCTACAAATAAAATGGAAAGGTTGTAAAATATGAAACAAATTAGATAATAGAACTTTTTTTAAAGAAATGGCCAACATCCAGTGTTTTTAGAAAATTGCAAGCAAAAAAGTGTATATTGTGATAACTGGTGCATTTGTGTATCTTAAAGTAGTACACTATCACCCTATTTTTAAGCTTTGATACAAATACTTATTGAATCTCATGAATATGAAATCCAGACATTTTAAGCTAGTCAGCTTAGTCAAAACAAAAGCGCGCACAAGCAACCATATTACAGCCAAAGAACACACTACAATACTGTTCTAAGAGTAAAACTAAAGGTAAAGGTATTGGGTATAACTTACTTCCCAAGCAACTGATAAGCTGTAAACTGGTCTCCATTGTACACAATCTCTCCACCAGTATCCTTGACCATGTCATCCAACTTGTTCTGAATACTCTTGTACTCATTGTCCGCATTCTTATAAGCTTGAAGTTGGACCTCTGACAGTTCCTCCTCCCAGCACTCCAGTTCTAAGGTAGGCACGTCAGGACCGAAGTACGCGCGTTTATACAAGTCGGCTTCAATGATCTCGGGTTGAGGGGGAAGCACAGGGGCCACCTCCTGAAAAGGGAAGGAATTAAAGGATATATTATTAAATTCTGTAATTTGATTAGCGCTACTGTTACTGTTTATAAGTTTTTGATGATGTCGGGTCGTGTAAAAGGCCCAGACGTGCAGATTACGAAGAAAATATGAATGAAGCCGCAGTCAACAACAGACATTACTATTGGATATATTACCTCAGTGTCAGTTTTTGGCTTTTTCGGCTTCATATTGAGGATATTCTATGCATTTGCATGCAAAATCGTCTTGATTTGTATTGTATTTAGCTGGAAATCATAAAATATTGAATCACAGCAACAGACGCGAAGAAATTTGACAGCACTTTGACAGAAATGCTGATTACACCATAGACAATCGAGATTTTCGATTGTTTGTTTGCACAGACAAAATATGTTTTCGGAGATCTACGGTTAATCAATTACTGAATTTATTAGCCTTTGATTAAGGGACATACAGATACAAAACTCAAGAAAATCAATGAATCACCAATGAATTAACACTAATTCATAGCATGTCTACTGTTTTCAAGTAAAATAAAAGGCAAAAAAGAAAAAACATAGCTGAAAAATGAGAACGAGAATGCTAGTCTCGTGACTGGGAACGATAACCGATATTGAAATAACCGGAACGAACCGGAATCAAGAAAAAAGGAACGCCCTCTAAATTAAAACACAAAAAAATGACAGTGGAACAAATAAGCTAATTTGTGATGAAATTGTTTTACCGAGTGATTATTAGTTGAAAAGGGTAAAAACAGCTTTGGTAATCATGGAAGCCGTTCCAAAACTACCCATGATAAGTTTTGAGCTGAAGGTGACGCACGAGAATACGCATTTCGGACCAAAATTGAAACAGGTAAGTAGGTCTCGTAATCTGCAGATAAAGTTACTTTCAGAATTTCTTTGTCACGTATTTACGTTGTACGTTTTTTGCAGTATATTGCGGAAGCTTATAGAGAGGATCCAGAGAGCTACAGCAATGAGATACATCAATTGGAAGGTTTGCGGTCGGCAGCCGTTCGACCTACGATCGATTCTTCGGGGTTGAGTGCCCTAATCAGATACTTTTGTCAGTTGCGGTCACTACAGAGCCGATTTCCAATGGCCAAAGGTCAACCTGCTGCGTGTTCCTTCAGCTGGTAAATCTAATTAACAGCCACACCACTTTTATCACTATTGATTTTTCTTTTAATGTTTGTATGAATCATGATATTAGGTAGGTATTCACTTGTTTACATTATGTCAAGAGCTCTTTATCTTTGTCTGATAATGAGTTTACAAACTTGTTTTTGGGTGTGACTATAATCTACGTGCATGGAATATATTTAGTTTAGAAATACAATAACAATAACATGAACTAACTCTTTGCCCCCAACAATTTTCAACTGATGAAGCTACTGAAGGTAACTAAAACCTTCAGTAGCGCCTTCAGGATAGAATTTGGACAAATGTTAGGCCATGCATGTAAAGCGAGCAGAGATTGTTTTTTGAACATGGCATGTATTTTTCGGAGAACACAAAAAATTCTTTAAAAACTCCTTAAGTTCTTTGGAGCCCTGACCGCTGGTAACCTGGACCCTGTTTCTGATACCAGTGGGTCACTATTGGTCATATTAATAAATGTTTTAGTTTTTGTTTTGTAAATATAATGAATAAGTGAAAAACATGACTTATAATAACATCTTAGAAGCCATGATATGATGATTCATCCCGCATAGATAGATAGATAGATAGAAGATAGAATACTCTTTATTATGCATACCATACAACTTAAAGGTAATAACATTACAAATTAATGACTTAAACATAGGATAATAATTGAATAACATTATTTA
Organism: Agrotis segetum; assembly: GCA_036375495.1. Classification (NCBI taxonomy): domain Eukaryota; kingdom Metazoa; phylum Arthropoda; class Insecta; order Lepidoptera; family Noctuidae; genus Agrotis; species Agrotis segetum. The sequence goes on from JAQSVV010000208.1 coordinate 1,141,109, forward strand.
TTTTGCAGAAGTACAATTACACTTTTTACATGAGTTATTTCATCTTTTCTAGGAAAGACTTATATGCTAATATGAACAGAACTCTAGCAGATTTAAGATTCGAAATGGCAAACATCTTGTACAACATAGGGGCACTGCTCACTCAGTTAGCAGCCTCAGAACCACGAAACACAGCGGACAGCTTGAAGTCAGCATGCACACAGTTCCAACAGGCTGCGTGGGTGTTCCAGTACTTGCGAGAACAGTTACCGCAACCATCCGGAGTGGATGTTTGTCCGGAGATTGTGAGGATGATGCAGGAGATCTGTTTTGCTCAGGCTCAGGAGTGTATCCTTGATAAAAGTATTCAGGATACTAGGAAACCTAGTGTTGTGGGTAAGTTTCAAACTAATTTGAAAATTGTGTTTCTCCTGATTTGAAGGTACTATATAAAAACAAAACTTCCATAACAAAAGAGGTTCTTTACTTCTTTTTATAAACACAAATAAGTATAATTATACTTAAACAATGCTTGCTGACAATAGTGGGAAAACTCATAAATTGTTTTTTTATTATTTTATTACTCAAAGATAGAGTAGTGATGAAGGTTATAATAAAATCACAGCATACAGAATGAACCCGAAAACATTAACATAGCGTTTACAAATACAAACTCCACCCAAGGGATACTGAATAAAGCCAAGTACATAATTTTGAGAAAAAGGTTTGGAAAAGTCAACCTCAGCAGTAATTATTTAAAATTTGCAAGAAACTTAAAGAAGTTAAAAATAAATGCAGCATTTACCCTGCTATAACAGCAGGCCACCTTGTTGTATATAGGGTAATAAAATGATTATTACACAAAAAAATCTTTCTTTGTCACAGGTGCCGTAGCAACTCAAGTGATGTACTTCTACAAGAACTCATTGGCTCTGCTGGGCCCATCCTCTGGCATTGACGTAGTGCACGAGATTATTGGCACCAAGTTGTACAACTACTGGCACAGATACCTCTCCTTCAAGTTGTCTTATGTTGGCTGTGTTGTTTGCTTGTATCAAGGTATGGATGAGATAAGTTTTATATTTTTTTTTATCTGACAGGTCAATAACCTTATTTGACATGGTCACAAGACGATTGGCGCAGTAATTGAGAGATTAACTGCTGCATTACGTGTCGCGAGTTCGAATACCGCATGGAATGTTAATTATATCTATAGCGTATCTTCAAAGGGTCTACTATACATCAAAGGTAAAAACTCTATTTTAAAATTAGGTGCAGAATTTAAAATTTCTTTCTCTAAAAATGCATGATGTTGCATTTAGCTGGCGACAATAGTGAAAAATAATTCTCGTTTCGCTGTAGCTGAATAAAAACGAGAAACTTTAGTTGGACCTTGAATTCTACGTCACGGACTGCCATTATAAAAAGCGGCAAAGGCAAATAAATCCGCGGCGTACTATACCCGCATAGTCCGTACCGCAATACAATGGATGAGTCACGTCGATGATTGATCTGACACATTTAGCTTTCATTGATATATTTTTATTGCAAACAATAAACACCCAAAACAGATTATGATCATAGTTAATAAAGAGAGCTTTGTCTGTCTCATATAACTGTGTTTGCGCATTCGATTTACAGCTTTCGGTATTGAGCAAAGTGTTGGAAATTCAACAAACTGCATCGGCTTCCTTCGCATTTGTAAAAAAATAAATAAGTAAAAATGTTATTTTAAGTATAAACTTTCTAGATGAAACCTGCCTAGTCTATGTATTTACGAATGCCTTTCTCGGCGTAAAAATACGTATATGTGAGGTTTAAAAATTAACCTTACCATTGGCAGGAAAAAGAAACATAATTATTTCCTACTATGTATATTTTTGCTTTAAATTATTAATAAGACTAGTCCACTAAACAAATAGTTACCCGAAAAATATATAATCCGTATTTTTCTTATGTTACGTTAATCAAAATTGAAGAAGACACAACACTTAAAATTAACAATATCACGAAGCCCCAACCCCGTATTATGATGCGTTTTATGTTTGTCCCTTATTTTTAATCCTTAATAATTAAAACTGTTGGATATGAAATTTATTAATGCTATCAACTAGCCAATTTAATCATATCAATTTTCCAAACAGGAATGCATGCAGAAGAACAACAAAAGATGGGTGAGCGAGTAGCTTTCTACCAGCAAGCAGTCGAGAAGCTAGCGGACGCACGAAAGCTAGCCAAATACATAGAACCAACACAAGTAACGCAGGAAGCGCTCACATTCACCAACGATGTGGTGGAAGGGAAGCGGAAAGCTGCGAAGAACGAAAACGAGTTCATTTATCATGAGGAGGTGCCTGAAAAGGACCTGCTTTCGGATATGAAGCCTGTTTGCTTGGTGAAGGCTTTGGCGATTAATTTTAATGATCCTGAGGTGAGTGGATATTGTAAGGTCACGGTTTGTCTATTCATTTCATAAATGCATACAGCTTGCCATACTCTGCTTTTTTTATTAGTGGACAATCTATTCAATGCTGCCAATCAAAACATTAAGTTATTTTTCCTGTAAAAACGTAGAAAGGAAATGAATTCTTAGTATTCCATTTTCCTGTCCGTATTGTGTAATTGACATAGGTACTAGTTTTACAGTAGTTTATTCTTAGTTTTTAAAATAATTAAATAGAAGTGTTAAATATGACCTTAGTTTTGGTGTAGTGTCACAAATGTGTACACTTATATAGGATTTTATTTGTAAGGTAACCCACGAAGCCCTTAGTGATATCCGTTTTGCTATATTAACAGTGGATAATCTCAATAGTCAATAAAAAGTCTGAACTGTGCCACTCTTGGCGAATTCTTCCTCTACAACTTTACCGTTTGAGCTAATTGTCTATTTGACTCAAACATTCATTTCATTAGTCCTTCAGATAGACTATAAAAAATATTCAACCGGTACTTTTTTTTTCCCCGGTGGTGGACGCCCACGGCGACCGACGTCGCTAGACGATCTCCGGCCACCCGCGCCTTGCCTTGTGTAGCCTTGATGATTTTACCACGCTAAAAAAAAAAAACGTACTTTTTCTTTTTGGCAAGACATCACAATTTAGTTCCGGTGTTACCAGCCCCCACTTTCCAGTTTTGATGCGTTATTTCTTTTTAAATATTCATTGATTTTACAAAAGAAAAAACACATGTCCGTTATTTTTAAAAATATACTAATTTATATTACATAGTTTCAAATAGTTAATTTCAACCTTTCTTTTCATGTCTAGGTGTCAGGAACGGACGTATTCTCCCGTTTGGTCCCAATGATAGCGCACGAGGCGGCTTCCGTGTATTCAGAGGAGAAGGCCCAGATGTTGCGCAACATCGTCTCACTGGTCGAGGCCAAGAATACGGAGCTCACCGAGTTCATGTCTTCCTTGCAACTGGACCAGTTGGATGTCATTGAATCCGCGCAGAAGTAAGTCATATTAAGTCACTTTTAATGTTTATTGATGTGTATTTTTGCTGCGTAACCACCGTTTACCTATTTTGGAGGTTAAAAAAAGCCTGCAATATGCACGTAGTCGTGATATTGTAAAATAGATGTAGTTGTCTTTATACAGTAATATACGCTACAAATTATACTAAAAAAAGACACATGAAATAAAAAATATCACAAAATAAAATAACGAATTAAACTAAAATAAAAGTTTAAAAAATGCAGTTTCATTTCTGTTCTATGCTACCTTAATTATTACTTTGTTTCTATTCACCGTATCGTTATCTATCATCTCAATAATGAATCTTCCAAATGTTAATTACAGAATACCTCAAGAGATTGTCGACCGATGTGCTGCAATGAACGCTAAAGCTGAAATCATACAAACACTGGTGGACTCAATGAATAATCTCGCTGAAATTATCAGCGACGTTGAAGAATCTTTGCGCGAGATTCATGAAATTATACAAGTAAGTTTACTTTTACATTTTACGTGTAGACCGGACCCCAATTGGTCCGAAAGATTTTTAACTGACTTTGCGTGTATACACAGTTTTAACTAGCGTCGACTTGCGACAAGTCCGTAGGTATCGCAAGCGATGTCGGGCGACAACACGCTCGTCGACATCTGTTTCGTGTCGAGCGTCACAGTCGCGGAATAAAAATGTTCTATAGTGAAAATGCGGCTGAGTGTTGATGCTCGTCTGCATTCTGCTTTAAATGGGAATTCAGTATAACTGCATACATAAGGGTTTTTTTCTGAAACTGAGATTATACAAAACCGAAATTAATTTATTGTTTTAACTTAATTTCGATTTTCTCAGATAAGAAATACAGATAGCTATCTTATTCCAACGTTTCGTTTGCCATCATTCCAGGAAGAGACAGCCAAAGAAGCCGAATATCAGAAGGTGATGGGTCACCGCCCTCCTTCCATAGTGCAAACGGAACTGACCCGCGAGTACCGGAAGTACCAGGAAGCGCACACGAGGACCAACGAGAGCAACCAGGTGCTGCACAAGGCTATGACGCTACACATCGCCAACCTGAGGCTGCTGGCGCAACCATTAGATGTGCTGGAGCATAAGATACCCAGCATTGATAATATTGGTAAGTAATTATTTACAATGTTTCTTTTACATCTACTACTGTTTGTGGGTTTACAATAGCACAAGAGCCGAAAATTTATTTTATTGAATATTTTAATTAGTAGTAGCAGTTTTTTTTTGTAAATTAGGGAAAGTTCAAGGTTTTGGAGTTCATTTCATCTAGAATATGTTTCAGTTTTTAGACTAACATGATGGTCACTAAAACTTATTGAAACATAAATCATTCACAATGTATTGTATTGTTAGGGGCTCCCTTTTCCGAATTTGGATGTTCATTATTTGTTTTAAGTTTCTGATATTTCGGCACTATTGCTAGCGTGAAGGTACATTATCCACTTTGTGTTAATGATTTTTATCGTTAATCAAAACATTGTAAAGTAACCCATAAAGCTTAAGACACAATAAATCCTTGAACCAAAAATGAGATATTCTTGTACTGTTCACTTTCAAAGACTGGAGGCCTGTGTCCCAGATGTGAGATATACCATTACATAATATTTTAAATCCTGACACAGTACACACTGTGTATTGATATGTCTTTGGCATCTTACCTCCTAACTAAAAGAATGTTTTTTTTAGTGTATAGTGATAATTTTTATTTACAATATCTTTTATTTTATCTACAGTTGGTCTAGACCGCGAAACTATGGCAGAGATGCGTCGCGTAGTGGGCAAAGTACGTGAGATGCAGACACAACGAGACTCCTTGGTACAGCAGCTACGCGAAGCTGTGACCAGCGATGACATCACTGCGCAGCTGCTGGCAAGGAATAATGAACCTAAAGAAGAGATCTTTAAGCAGGAATTGAAGAAACATAACCCTCAGGTCAATAAATTATTAAACATTCATATTTATGTAAAGAATTTTGAACTTTATAGTTAAGTATAATAAAGTGCAAAATGTGACTGGAATTTAATGTAGACAGCAAACGTTGCTTCGGAAATTTTTGTTAAGTTTGTGCTCTTACTGATGACGCGTTGCCACTGAATGTCGCCGCACACCAACTGGAAGTGAAAATCATCCTTACCACTACGACATAATGATGCAATTCGACTGATTTACGTCATCGCAGCAAACCTGTTTTTTTACTACCTACCCACAGACACGTGTCAGCACCTTTATGCGCGTAGTGGTAAGAATGATTTTCACTTCAAGTTGGTCGGCGCATCAAATCAGTAAAATGGCAAATAAAATCGTTTATTTCAATTAGGCCAATTACAGGCACTTATGAATTGTCAAAAGACATAAAATAAAACAAGTACAAAAACAGTTATGGTGCTACAGTCCCAGTCACAAGACATAAAAACTGGGAAAGTACCGTAGGTGCTCATTCCAAAGCGTAGACATCGCATCGCATGTTTTAAATTGTTTATTTTTATTGTAATAAAATAAATAGTTTGTAGAATAGCCACACTACCGCATTATGTACGTAACGAATCTTTAGTAATAATTGCAAGGGAGATTTTAAAGAAAAATACAAAAAAAGCGCGCTTAAATAATCTATAATGTTTCAGATACAATACATAGAAGCGAACTTGGCCGCCCAAGAGAACATCATCAACAAGTTAACTTCAGTGTACGCGTCATACGGCGACTCTAGACGTTTGTTGTCCGATGTACTAAGGAAACGAGAGGGACTCATCAATGGTAAAGCATTGTTTCATCATTTAATGTTGTGTAGGTGATTGAGTAAAGCTCCTTTAATATAAGGCTCAAATTTGAGCCTTATATTAAAGGAGCTAGAGTTTCTTTAATCATAATTTTCTCTGGCAGCAACTTGCAATGAAAATAAAAATTATTATTTTTTTGAACTAAGAGTAACCTGCCAGCAGACAGTGTTGAGGATGAATATTTTTCGATGCTCTATAATAGTTTAGTTTTATTTTAATTTAGTATTTTTATTTTTCTATAGTTTAATAAATATTGCATATGTATTTGTCCAGAAATAAAAGAGCAACCTTATTATAAAGACTAATAATCTCTGTTATTTGAAATTCAAAATTAGAGTTGAAATTATGTGGTGTTTTTCGTGACGATCACGGAAGACCTCAATTTCAGCCTTATTTAAAAATAAAAAAAGTCCTTAAAGATTTTTTCACTTTTATATTCTATCTCAGTCAAAATAATATTGATCTCTCTCCAGCTGATTTGTAGTAGAGAGAATTTCTTAGAAACTTGATTCCAATACCGGCAGAATTTTGGTTTCCGTTCAAAATCGACCAACTTCATCATCAAATGAAGCTAATTTTGTAGACCCTTAGCCATTGAAGCTTTACAAACGTTTCAACACTTGTCTAAAAAAATGTACTGCAAAATGGACCTAATATCAATATAATATACAATCCTTCTTTCTAGCCCTCATAACATCTTACGATACATACGAAGAGTTACTGGGCAAGTCACAGAAGGGCCAAGAATTCTACAAGAAGTTGGCCCACAACGTATCACAACTATTAACTCGCCTTAAATCCACCTGTCAAGTACAGGAAGAAGAAAGGGCACAGCTGTTGAACAAACACACGGGAAAAGGTAACGAAGGGTCATTATAATAGAGATAGTTTTACAATAAGTTTTAGCAGGTAAGATGCGTAAGCTAGTATTAGCATAGTATAAAGAGGAGAAGTAAGTTATCTTCATACAAACGTACCGCGCGCGGATTGTATGTGTGCGCCATAGTATCTATGCGTCGCCGCATGCACACTTAACAAAATCTCGAGGGGTTTTGAGTAGCGCCAGTCAGGGCTAAGCCTGCACGAGGTTCGCACGTCACGACTTTTCGGCACCGTCAAATGAATGAAACATGTGTGATAATCTTAGGAGAACGTATTGTGTGATTCAATAGATATTATTGTATTATTTATGATTATGAATTGTCGGACTTGCACTTTTTGGTTTTCGCGACTTTTATTTTCGAGTTTTATTTAAAGTTTATAATGATGAACAATACTATGATCTTTAAAGGTTTTAAATTTATTTCAATAACACTAAAAACACACTAACTCCCCAGCATCGACCCCGACCCCTACATCCGTGTCCACCCCCAGTGTCCCCAAGCCCCCCGAGCACAAGCAGCCCGCGGGCGGGGCGGCTGCAGCACTGGCGGCGGCGGGGGGGTCGCACAAGCTGAAGGACTACCTGCCGTACATGAAGAACAGGAACAGTCGCAGCGTCACGCCGCAAAGTAAATATAACCCGGTTCATTGAAGAAAGGATTCTTTAATGGCGGCGCTTATCGTGTTCTCTCGCTTGCACACTAGTGCCGTCTATACTCACTCCCGCGAGTAGCGTTAGCAGAAAAAAAAAATAGTCTTGATGTCTTAACGCGCTCGGTGATCTTTTTAAAGAATCTTTACTATAGTTTTCTGTTATTTTTCCGTTGTTACTTGTTGATTATTGTTGTTGAATTTTGTTTAATTGTTAGGTTAAGTTTGAGAAATTATTGTGAACAAATCTTGTTTTTATTATTTTTAATTAAAAAAAAACTTTAATTTGAAATTTTATATGCTGATTGTACTATCTGTCAACGCAAGTACAAGCCGTCATTTTAGGATCCTTTCTTCAATGCACCGGCGTATAACAATTGCTATTGTTTTTGTTTTAAAATCCTTATTGAATTTTAATAATAATTTTAAATTTGACTTTATCAATTGCTATAAATATTTTTTTTTTTTAATGTTGCAAAACCATGTTGAGGCATGGACCTTTTAGCCTCATAGAGTACTAATCATTCACTTATGTTTTTAACTGTTTTTTTTTTTATATTTTTGTTTGTTTATACAGGATGAATTTTTCAACTGGGCGTGGATGGCTATTTCGACGGATTTTGACGAAAACTAAAACTGCATCATTGGATTTTAGAAAAATCAATCATCTTTGCCAGGAATCGAACCCGCTGAAATTGGAAAAAAAATCACACCCTATATTATTAAGCCATTCGATAGTGTTGCTGGTAAGGATAAAATTCTAGGAAGCAATCATAAACAGCAAACTTAAGGAAAATGATCAATCTTCAAAGCAATGACTTTATTCGAAACATAAGTTAACCATTTCTTCTTTGGAACATTGCAATTTTTTATTCAACTCAATCATTTCTTATTGCTGAAGGCAGTGGGATTATTGAGACGTCATATCCAGTTTAACATTGAAAACAATGATAATTTATAATTTTGAATGAAGTATAATATGGCTCAGTAGAAGTAAAGTGACATAGAAAAACAAAATTTTATAAAAAAATACCATTCCCTTAAGTTTGTCGTATATGATTACTTTCCAGAATTTGATCCTTGTTAGCAACACTATCAAATGGTGTAATAATACAGGTTGTGTATTTTTTCCAAAACTAGCGGGTTCGATTCCTGGCCAGGATTATAGATATTTTGAAAATCTAATAATGCGTTTTAGTTTTAGTCAAAATCGGCCTCGAGACTCCTTTCAACGTTTTTCGATATTCCTCATAGTTTCGGAGATAGCCATCCACGCCCAGTTGAAAATTTCTCCCTGTATATATGTTTTTTTACCGTCTGTTAATTGTTTTATGCTGGCCTAGGGAAATCTTCTTCTTTCTAATTTTCTTTTATATTGCAGCTCCAGTGGATCCCGTAGGTCTGGACACATACTATCCGGAAAGTATTTATCCTACTTCCGTACGACCTGCACCTGTTGGCTCTGAAGGTATGTCAATTTAACTACATTATTATTAATTGTTAAAAAATAGTAGATTATTAACCAAGGGGATAAAGCAGTGTCTTCTGTCGCGGGTGACGATTTAAATCGCGAGCATAACGAAGGACTCGAGGCTTACTCCCGAGCGTAGCGAGGGTGTTAGAAACTTAAATCACGAGCGAAGCGAGGGATTTAAGACGAGTCCTGAGTGCAGCGAGGGATTTAAGTTCACCCAAGACTAAGACAGCTTTATCACCGAGGAAAATACTCTACTTTTCGTAGGTTAAGTTATATTTTTTTATTATTACTTGCGAAAAAATTAACGTTATAATAATATGTATGAGATAAGCATTAATTAAACATTTAAATTTAACAATAACTTATTTAAAAAAATAAATTAAAATAAACTCAACGTTTATGTATTTGAAGAAAACAAAACGCGGCAAATTCCTAGATTATATTGTATTCTCGGAAAAGCAAAGGCATCAAGATCATACGGCCTCTTCGGTTTTCGTAATGTTATTAAATCATAACTGCATAATAAATGCGTATTCCTTTTTCAAAAAGTTGTATTATGCTTTACATACAAACTCAATGGTGTAAAGACAGACTGATGTAGTTCACTATGGGTAAGTATTCGAAATTCAAATCACATTCTCTCCCTAGAGGATGAATGAAATTCAGTACAACTTTCTATCCCTAGGGAAAGCTGTTTATAACAGATTAATAATGACTATTGTTATGTACGCTTTTTGTGGCATAGAATGTCACTTTTTTGAGCAAGTGGTACGAAAAAAACATTTATGAAGGTAATGTGTTCTTACTCAAGATAAAGAACTGTTTCTATAATTAAAATACCTTTAAAATACTAACATTTATGTCCATCCAGTGCCATATTTTTCGTCATCTTGGCGGTCATATAATGACCTATCCATAATATACTCTTCATACAGTCAATAACTTCATTATTTTGTGCTACCCATGCTTTTATCGCTATAATCATCTACGTAAATCCTCCGAACTTTAACACAATCCCTTGTAACTGCAACACAGTAACTCACACAACAATATTTGTTGCAGCAACCGACGTAAACCAAATGCAGTTACCGGACGGTGTAGTAATGCCTCCTCTACAAACCGTGCCGAGTCCGTACGACCGGTACATATACCCGCCTGACGCCGACCCTTACGCGATCCCATCCAACTACTTGTTCCCAGCAACTAGTAAACCGTACGAGAAAACATCTCATGAAGACATGAACTACGGATACTCTACATACACACCACCACAATTTTCAGCCAATTCTTCCGAACAGCAAATCTATTCCAATCCGTACTATTCTAACTCTTACGGCGCTCCAAATAACACCACTGTTGTTACAGATTCACAGAACTTTTCCACAAATGTTAATGTGAATCCTAATCAGACTTATGAACCGTATATAACCCCGATGGGTACCATACCGGAAGGTTCCATGTCAGCAGCTTCTGCCTACAATACTGCCAATCAGACGGAAATGGTGGCGAACTTCGCACAAATGCAGGTGTCTGTGACTAAGGCAGAAGAATATAATCCTGATTATTCGCATACGTTCTATAACACCCAGTACCCGAATGTGTCGAGCCCTGGTTCGGCCGCTTATACAAGTGCGCCTCAGAATTCTAATACAAGTCTAGCGCAGTCACAAGTACATTCGGACTACAACTCATTGAACTACCCGTACAGTAGTGAGTCTACGCAGTACAGTCAGCAACTACCGGCTTTTACTTCAACTGATCCTGCATACAGCTACTCTACCACATACGCCTCAACATCTCAAGGGTATACCTACACCAACGCTATCACTTCGACGACTTCAACAATCGAAAATTCAAGCAATCTTCCTTACTCATACCCATCTGAAGTTGATTCTAATTACAATCCAGCGTTATCACAGTTTGATGACTTGGATAAACCTATAAAGTCACATACGACAGGACAAGCGCTATCCTTCCAACGGTCGTACCAGAACTATAATTCAGGTGTGCCTGGCTATTCGAATCAGCCCGAGAGCTATAACCCGACCAGCACATATGGGTACACCGACCAAACAAACACAAGCTACGCCCAGTCTTATCAAAATCATCCGGGTTATAACTTCAACTCTTCAACGGGGCAGTATGAATACCACTTTGGTTCTCAGAATTCGTATACAGGGTATGATAGTACTGTGCCTGAGAATGTGAACTATCAGCCGACGGATAAGGACACGAACCCGAATTGGCAACAGCAAGCGATTTATACCAATGCTGGGAAGATAGGGACCTGTGAGACGGTGCAATCTCCTACTGACAACTCGCAGATTGTGCCGCAAATGCCAGCTGATCAGCCAATCAACACTCAGATATACTATAACAATAGTTACGGTTACCAGAATGTGACTTCTCCAACCAACGAGGTACCTGCTGTTGTCCCTCAGCCCACCAACACTTACCAACCGGTAGCCAACACTCAACAACCAGTAACTAACACTCAACAACCGGGAGCTAACATTCAACAACCGGGAGCTAACATTCAACAACCAGGAGCTAACATTCAACACCCTGTAGCCAACTATCAACAACCAGTAGCCAATACGAACCAGGCAGCCTACATACAAAACGTGCAGGCCCCACTAGAGCAAGTCTCGTATAATACCAACCAAGGTAAGAGCTTATTATAAATAACTTGTACCAAAAATATATTGTAATTATTTGTCAATAAACGTATTTGAACTAAAAAGGGCATTTTATTCGACAGCTGAGACGACACCGAAAGAGGTTACTGAGCCAAAGGTAGAGAGTAAAACAGAGGTAGACAATCCCGCTCCTACAGTTGTAGAGCAAAGCGTGCCAGAAACACAAACGGTCCCTATAGAAGAAAAACCCAAACCTCAGGAAGTCAAAACCGAGTTGACTGCCTTCGACTTGTTGTCCGACATCGACTTTTCAGTAGAAATGCCTCCTTTAATGCCCGAAATTAAAGTGCCTCAAATATCTGAAAGTGCCATACGGAAGCCGGTGGTACCTAAAGTGGAACTCGTGAAGAAAGTACCGGTAAAGGAGGAGGTTATAGAAAGGCCTGCGAAACGGGATTTGTTTACTGATCCGAGTTTATTGAACCAGTTTACGCAAGAAGTGAAGAATTTGCAGAAGTTGACTGATTCGTTGACCGACAAAACGCCCAGTGGACTGACGGTGTTGGATGCTAAGTGGAAGACCTTCCAAGACTTCCAGGTAAGTATCAATTATTAAATTCTCTGGGGAAATTCTCTTTGCTGTTGAATTTTTAGTTCATTGGGACCAGCTTTTGTGAGCGATATTTTGCTGCGCATTTATTGCACATTTGAAATGTTTTTTTTTTGTTGCAACATCCTAATGCGTAAATTCATCAAGCCATCTTCTTGAATAAGTTGTACGACAATCGATGTAGACGATATAGTCATATTTATCGGCACCTGTGGGGGTTCTACATACATACATTTATTTTATTTTTTGTTTTGGCACAGACCGTGCGGCAATATTCGAATTTATATTTAATTGTCATGCTGTGTCTAATAGAACCGAGGTCATCCCAAATATCAGATCGTTCTAATAATTAATTATGACTTAGAAATAATAATAATCTCTGGTTTAAAGCCGCTTCGACTCGGTCCTTTTGGAAATCTGGCAGAGGAAGCCTATGTTCAGCAGTAGACGTCCCACGGCTGATATAATGATGATTTATTTATTTATTAACACATAGTTACATTTATTTTAACAGGTAATACCCAAGCTAACAAAGGTATTCATAAAATGCTAACTGCTCAGTTCCAAGTTGTAGTGGTCTAGGTAGCAGTACATGTTAAACAGTGATGTGACGTTGATGAGCTAATTAATTATCGATTTCTAATTTTCCTGCACCAAAATCAATTCATGTGCTTATGCATGGGGGTCTATGTTAACAAAAAGTATAATTATTTTATTTTAAACTTGTAGACTAAGGAGAATATGACGCGATCCAAGACTATCGCGATGCAGCACACAAACGGTAACATAGTGACTGAAGTAGTGCCTTTCGACGACTCGAGACTCACCCTCAAGTCTGATCCCGATGCGTTCATCAACGCCTCTTATTATAAGGTAAGATTTCAGCCGAGCTTCTAGTTATTTAACAGAATCTGCTAAAATCCTACTAACTGTCCTTTATTGAGGAATTATGGATGGATTTATTTATGTTATTCTTTCGGGGAAAACTTACTGAACGGATAGCTTCGGCCGTCTATGGAACCAGAGTTTTGGTACTGGTTCCATACGATGTTTTTCTAGCATAATATCTTTTTTTTCACATATTTCCGAATTGTAGTAGCCGAAACCACTAGCTTCGCAGAAACAGCTTATAATGTTCCCACTTCTGGGACAGAGGCCTCCTCTCTGTTGGAGGGTATGGGCTGTGGGGCCCCCAGACCAATTTGGAAGATGTCCCATGACTTCAAAGTTTTGGTTGTAGGATGTGCTGGTTTACTCACACACTATTACACCGTTTTAAGAACAGTGGTGATGGCAGAAATTGCACAAAGTAATGCCTATGTTCAGCAGTGGACGTCTTCCGGCTGATGATGATGAATGCGCCTGGCTGGTTTCGTTACCTCTGGGCCACCACCACGGGCCACCGTCACTTACGTCATTTCCCGTTGATTTTCACGATAATAGTCTTTAAATGTTCACATAAAAGTTCATAAATAGCAAACGCGATGCGCCTTAGTGTTAGTTGTAAAAAAAAAAATATTTCACATTATTAGTTATGTCTCAAAACACGTTACTTTTGTTACAGCAACTAGCGCCCTGGTGCATCCCACTAGTGATATCTAAGAATCCCAGCGAGCCCGAATACAACGTGTTCTGGAAGGCAGTGCTAGAGAATAAAATTAGCTGTATTGTTTGTTTGTTAAGTGAAATCGAGGTGAGCGCCGGTTAAAATGACTTCAGTTGAAGTTAGTAATTAGTTGAAACAAATCATTTGTTAATTGTCACTTGTTGTAGCTAAAAGCAGTGTTATTTGGCTAATAGGAAACGAAGTAGAGAACCCAATCAGTCGTTATCGGTTAAAAAATAAAATTATACCTTTATTATCCCAGAGAAGTTTGCCCATTGTAGCATTTTTCAGTGTCGCTGGACTGTTTTAAAACGACACCCTGGCGTTGGAATGCATAGAGTAACTGAAGGTTTTAGCCAATCAAGACACACAGTACCTTCTGCACCGTCCTAGGGCTTTTTACTGTGGTAAAATCGTCTAATGAGTCCTTCCACCCAGGGCAGGGCAGGAGGGCCTGTCAGATTTGTACTGATTAAAATCCACGGTGCCCTTCAATAGCCCTTTTCCGGGGTCAGTCCCGCGACCTCCAACTAGGACTGGAGGACTAATTTGAACATTTACCGTACATAAACTCACTAATTAGCTAAGAACATCAACAAGATTACTATCCACAAAAAAGAAAAAAAAACTTTATAACCCTAAGTTCTACATCTCCTAACAAAACCTCCTTTCTACAGATGCAAGGCAAATCCTACTGGCCCACTGCTAAAGGCCAGTCTTTAGACCTGTCAGATGGACTGAAAGTCCTCCTCGATGACGTGATATGTACCGTACACTGGACTGAGAGGAAACTCACCGTGGCCAGTGGCAAGACAGTGCTGTATGTCACGCATTACCAGATCAACGTGTTTCCTGCAAAGTAAGTCTTAGTGATAGTGGATTTTCAACTTTATGTCAGTGTTATAGGATTCAAATTAGATTTATCAGATGGACTGAAAGCTGTAGTCGCTGACGTGATGTGCACTGTGTGTTTTAGATAAGAAAGTTGTAGTGTTATTGCATTTTTTTATTGTGTTGTCAGTAATTTTGTTTCAGACATGTTATTTTGAAATTTATCTTGACAAGCACTGGAAAAGATCCAATTCGCAATTTTCATCGTTGCAACTAGCAAAACTATTTTTAACGGGATCAATTTAATCAATATATGTAGTTTAACAAGCTTCGAAAAAAGGAGGAGGTGCTCAATTCGTCGAAATCTTTATTGAAATACTTAATACATTGGCAACACATGGTACAAGCCAACAATGACGTCAAATAAGTGACGACTGACGATCGATCCTGTTCCATTTCTGAAAGAAAATAAAAATAAGCAATAATGAACCTTAAAGCGTTTGGTATAGAACCTCCTTCAAAATATCCGTTTCGAATTTCGAACATCCAAACATTGCGTGTATTCGGGACCTTACGGTTAAAAAGGCTATTCTGCGTTCAAGTACCATAATTACTTACCTAATGCGTTTATTGTACCCTATAATTTAGGAACGAAAGAAATCGAGTAGCTTTTATGACAGTTATTTCATTTGAATTATGGTTATTGCAAATTTTATCTGACATTTTGCAGTTAAATTAAAATTTTGTGAGGCACTTGGTTTGGTGCTATCAAATTAAAAGTATTTAGAAGGAGTCTTATAGCTCGCTGTCACGAAGTTTAAATATACAGGCTGCTGTCCTTGAACTTGAACGCAGTTTTTAATACTAAGTGATAGAGTTCAAAATTCTCTATCTTTGTGTACAGAATTTATAATGATTTTATCACTTCAAAGCACGCTTCGAAGCACACTTCTGCAATGTATGTAACATTAATTCTTTAGGATAAATGGAAAAAATATTCAATTGATGTATCCAACAATCACATGAAACTATCATAATTTGAAAGTTTTATTGGCGACACGGTTTCCGCAGTGGCAATCAGAATCAGACTACCAGTGCCGCATATCACGGGTTCGAGTCCCGCATGGAGAAAATAATTATGTAAGATGTACTAGTAGTAGTTCCGGGTTTGGGCGTTTGTGTACGTGATTTTATATGTTTGTAAACGCATCCATGACAAGGGAGAATTTTTTAAAGTGGGGCAAAAAAAAGGTAAGTTATCAGAAACAAGGACTAGCGCTTGTTTTGAGATCTTTCCAAAACATCTTTTTGGGCTTAACCAATTTCTTTCTTCCTTACCTACTGATTCCAAGGAGTAAGTAACCATTTGTGCCATCTGTCCTTTAAACCATGTATGGAATGATATGGATGCATGATCTGTACTTGCGAAGGTGATGTGTGTTGTTGCGTTTTCCAAACAAATGAACATCGTTATGACAATCACGTCATGTTGCCGTCAATCGCTATCAATCACTTTATGACAAGAGTTTATTTTTAGACGTGCCTCATTGTGCTGGTCTTGTAATGCATATGGAGCCTCTTTACCTTATTGCATCTTTTAGCTGAAAAATTTACTATTGGACTTACGTCCAATAGTAAATCTTTCAGCTTATACAGGGTTATCCCTGTGCTAAAATCACCAAATAGAACAGTCCGATTGCAATCTTGTTTGTTTTATACACGGCATCAATCATCATGTGAGTTCATAACATTTAATAACATTTTCAGTACAGAAACAGAAATCCATCCTACTACTATTATAAAGGCGAAAGTTTGTAAGTGTGGATGTTTGTTACTCTTTCACGCAAAAACCACTGAACAGATTTGGCTAAAATTTGGTGCACAGATAGTTTATAACCTGGATTAACACATAGGATAGCTTTTATCCTGATTTTATGTTCCCGTGGGATAATTTTCGAGTTGTAGCGGGTGAAGCCGCTGGCAACAGCTAGTTAGTAATAAAATAGTCTCAGATCTTAGATTGAAATTACTCTTAGCTCAGTTGGCTCAGTTACGCTTCATCTGAAAATAAACCTTATCACTAGAGTGTTAAAGCTAAAGCTTAACTCTGCTAAGCTTTAGCTACGTCTTAGATTTGGGCCTTGATTTCAGGGGATCGAAGCCTATTTAAAACGCCAATACTTCTAATGGCGGCTCCACATTAGTGCCGCGAACCACCGTGAGCAGGCGCGAACGAGAATGGTTTTCGCGGGGTTCACGCGCGTTAGCGCCTTTTCCCCGATCAATGTCGGTATTATGCCGAGAATTCGCGCCGTGAATTCACGGCACTAATGTGGAGCCGCCATAAAATCGTATCCCTCCACAGGATCGTATGCTCCCCGCTGGTACTCCTCGCAGACAAGATCCTTAGCCAAACCTACGAGGGCAAGCTGAGCAACCAGCTGTGTGGTGCGTGGGTGCAGTGCGCGGCCGGGGCGGGGCGGAGCTCCGTGCTGGCGCTGTTGTTGATGCTCATGTGTCAAGTGCGTGCGGGGCAGCTGGCATTGTGTGGTGAGTAGCTCCAGATATAGGGTTAAAGAAGAAAATAAAGAAAGTCCTGTTTGAATGATGCCGCTACAGACAATTCCAAAGAAATTGTTTCATGAAGTTGCAGCCAAAATTTAGTTGCAGAAAAATGCGTCGTATTTATGAACAGAATAATCTTTTCAGTGTGCATCTATTACGGTCCTTTCATTTTGTACCTACATACTAAATACTTATATCTTAAAGGTTTATTTGTTTGGTCAAATGCAAATTAATATATTTTTATTTATTTGTGTTCGAATGTTCTTTTATCAAGTGTTCGAATGATCATTAAGAGCCGGAAAGCGGACAGTGCCTAAAATAGGGGTTTGTCAACGGTGCCCAGGCCAAGGGCTAGTTACGTCACTGGCCGCAATTGAAACTTCGGGAAACAGCTAGTATCTCATATCCTGATACAAGAATCAGAAAATTACCTATTTTCACCACTA
The DNA here is from genome assembly GCA_036375495.1 of Agrotis segetum. NCBI lineage: Eukaryota > Metazoa > Arthropoda > Insecta > Lepidoptera > Noctuidae > Agrotis > Agrotis segetum. The sequence goes on from JAQSVV010000208.1 coordinate 1,159,056, forward strand.
CATCCGCCATTGGATACGTATCGTGTATGCCCTTTTATTTCACAACTATACGCAACGGGTTTTTCCTAGGACACAAATTATGTTCAGGCGCAGTCAGAAATGGGGACTTTCCAATCAGTCATACAGTAATCTTGTCATCGTATGCTAACAAAGTAAATTGTCCACAGATATGTTAGACGCTGGGTGCCTAAACTTATACACTCATAGAAGCAATGTTTTGGAGGACACCAAATACTTAGCAGACGCGTATAGAACTGCACTGTTTTACGTCCAGGGAGTTTTGTGTTCCGGTAAGTTAATAATTAACTAGTAAGTAAAGATCGCCAAGACTGAACTCCTGCGGAAAATTCGTGGTTCTACATTTTTTTATGCAATTTGATGTAATGACATAGACACAAACGCCGCGTCAAAAAGACTTCAGTTGTGGAGTGGACTCTAAAAACTTCTTTTGCAGGGCTCATCATCTGACACTAGAAAAAAAACAGCCAGTTATCATCAATTTTTAAAGCAGGAATCTTTCAATTGTCGCCATATGACGTTAAGAATACCCGATTGAGTATGACTGCGATAGTTTGGTTGGTAAAAGCATCTGGTGTACTGAATTGTAACTATCGCATATTCAAATCCAATGTCGGATGAAATGTTACAGAATTCGTATCGTAGTCGCCTTGAGTTTCAAAATATATCTTCAAACATTTTGGCAACACAATACCCTTTAAAACGAGATGGGTGTTTACACAAAGAACAATCAATCAATTTGACATAATCCTAGCACGAATTCCGGTTAATAACTAAAAATTGACAGAATTGATGAATTTCTTTTTAGGGTTCCATACCCAAGAGTAAAACGGGACCGTATTACTAAACATACGCTGTCCATCTGTCTGTCCGTCCGTCTGTCACAAGACTATCTCATGAACCGTGAGAGTTAAGGTCATAGCACATTATACCCGCACCGCAACGGCACAGCTGCAGCACGACGTCACCTCGAATTTAGGCTACGGCGCGCCGTCAGCGAGGTGCAAGCTAGTAGTCCGCGCACTGGCCGCGAGGCGCAAGCTTGCTGCCACCGTAAACATAATTGTTATAAAGCTTTCGCTTGCAACAGTTGCAACTCGGAGTCAGCGCGCCATAAGCATGAGGTCGGCGTGCTGCAAGCACGCCGGCTGCGAGCCCAGTTGTAAGCGAGCGGTAAGCGCGCTGACTCCCCGCCGTTGGCTTTTTCATTTTGACATTATGAAATGTATTATACGACACATGATTTAAGGCCCTAATTTGAATGACAAGTTAAGTACTGAGGTGAAGCCGTTCCGTTGCCGTGCCGGTATAGTGTGCCATGACCTTTAGAATGTTAAAATTTTCACTGATGATGTATTTCTGTTGCCGTATACTACAAAACACATGGCATTTTTTCAATCCAATAACGCGTGAGACGCCCATCGTAAATATGATTTTTAAGGTAAAAAAAAAACAGGTGAAAGTGGGATTTGAACCCGCGTCTTCTGAAATAGTACTCCAGACGCCTTACCAATGGGGATGGCAACTGGGGAACTAATAGCGCTAGCATAGCTAGTTCCCAGCATCGCCATTGGTTAATATCTTATAGGCACTTCAAAGTAGTACTACCTCATTGGTCGGATTAGGACCTAGCTATGGTGGCGCCATCTACAATTAGCTTTGACCGGCCTTCCCCATTAGGATATTGCAACTCACACTTAGAAGCTGAATCTTCTACTCTCTCGCCATTTCTTGGAGTAGTTACTAACTACTCCAAGTGATGGCGTACTTATGGTATGGAGTACTTATCCAGAAGACGCAGGTTCGGGTTCAAATCCCAGTAGCAGTTGAATTTTTCTTTTCTCAACACTCATCTTCAGACATGTTTTTTTTTTTTTTTACACAGAGTAGACCCTTTATACTCGAGTCCGACTCTCACTTTGCTGATTTTTATGTTAAATAAACAAACAAATCTCTATTTTTGTCCCAAATAAATGCCCAACCCTAATGTTATCTCATCAGATATACCTTCAGTCAAGTCCATTGACGCACGAGATAATACACGAACAGATTACACATGTATGCATTTGTGTTTTACACCAAAATACAAGCTACTGTTCTAAAAGGAGTGTTAATAAAAAGTAATTAATTAATATGATTCATTTTTATCAACGGTTTAATAGATAACGACTCACGATGAACTGAATAATATATGTTTTGGTAGTTACCCTGTTTGTATCAATTGGCTAAATGTTTTATTTAAAAGTTTTAAGTACTGTTGTAGGCATACGAGTTAAACGGTGAGTTTAGGGAAGCGTAAACGTAATGTATGTTAAATGTAAAGCTGGGTACTCACTTAGCAGTGTTCCATGTAACGTATCAGATACTGTATCAACCAGCAAGTGGGTACAGCTCGTCCGAGCACACTGCGAGCCGCCTTTGTGTTCGCAGTGATACTGTCACTCCGCCACTCGGCGGGTCACTGCGAACTTTCAGCGAGCGATTCGCAGCGGACTCGTGCCTACGTAACTCACTTGATGCAGTATCTGATACGTTACATGCAACACTGCTAAGTACCCAGCTTAAGGACAGAAATACGCTGCGGACGTCGCAGGCATCGGGAATATCTCTCTCCCTTCACAATCACAACTAACTCCAAGGGTCGTCGGGACTGTCTAAACGGGATACCGTACCCTTGGAACGCAAAAGGCAACTGAATGAACAGGAGGGTGGTTTTTAATCAGTACGAGTCCGATAGCACTTTTCGCTCCTCCAACGGTGGACTCAAAATAATATTTTGATTCACCCAAAAAATAAAGGCTCCGTATTCAACTCGTGCGCCAACGCTTTATACACGACTCTTCTACTTCTTTACTTTGCCGTGTTCATATTTAATGTGTACAATATTATATCTTGGAATAACAGCACTTTCGGTCACCACAACCTTGCAAGAATAAGCCGATATCCCCCAACAGATGTCATCATGCATCTTTATAACTCTTTTCATTTCTCCTCCCCAAAAGGTACAACCAGTTTCAACGGCGAGGCAGTGTCCGTCCCATCAGGCGCCGCAGTGCTTCCCCCAGTTACTCCAACCCCGACCAACCCCACAACTGCTGGGCAGAAAATCACCAAATTCTCCCGTGAATCCTTTGAAGAAATGAAGCAGTCACCAGGGTTGAAAAGTGGGGACATGAAGGATCCCCTCAACTTTCTGGACCCACTGTGGAGTTTGAAGAAGAAGTGAGGTTTACCATTCGTTAAATGAAAGAATGACTTGTTCTTTGATCACGTCAGTTGACAACGATACATGCTACATGGTTCTTTTGGCCTTTGAGTAACATTGACAAAAGCTGATGGTAACAATTGTGAAATTGTCTGTGGTAATTGTATTGAAAAATGGCGCCGTTAGACCATAGACATAGAGAGTGAAATGGGGGTCCAACTGTAACGTTTGACAGAGACAAAGTGATTGTGTCTCCTGTAATTGTCTTTGAATACTATAGGCCGCAAACTTGCTGTTTTTATTTCTTTCTATATAGTCATCTATCAATTCATGCTATGTGTCTATGGTTTCCATTAACGCTACGCGCCAAAGAACTATGCAGCGCTATTCTCCACCTTCGGCCCGCTTTTGTATGCCTTTCGGATCTCACGTATAAAGGTCTCAGCACACATATGGGATCGGAAAGGGATCGTAACCGTAACGCCTTTCGCCTCGCTGTCAACCAGGCGTCAACCTACCGTATGCACGTAACGAAAGCGTATCAGCAGCGCCTGTACGTCAACTCGGCTACGGCTAGGCGACACCGCGCTTACGCCTCGCCGCCCCCTGGCTGACCTGGTTGGCACCAGATCAGTTTGAATCCAAACGTTAAGTGTAGCGCACGGTTATGTCTTGGTTTACAATACGTGAGTTGGCTATCATAGCCATAGCACTTGATGAAGAGGAAAAAGAAGAGGAAAAAGTCTTTAGCAGGCAAGTCGCGGGAGGGGAAGGGGAAAGGGTGGACGAAGAGATGTGAGCTCGGGTACGGAGAGACGTAAGCGCGGGGACGGAGAAACGTAAGCGCGGGGACGATGAGCCGTAAGCGCGGGAATTCAAGTTCGGAGCCTGTTCCGAGGCGAGGCGATTACGTTATTATTCCGATTAGTGTGCGTTGCAGTAGGGAGTTTAATACAAACCATTCTGAACGGCTCGAGGCGATACGGTGACGATCCCTTTCCGATCCCATATGTGTGCTGAGACCCTAAAGAGTATTACTTAGTATTTATAAAGTAAACGATGGTTGGAAGTTCGCATGTATGTTTGCGGCCCCAAAAAAATCTAGGTTGAAAATCGTTGATGTAGATAGAGCATGCTATAATTGGGTTAAATTATGTTCGTGATTTTCTTCGCCTTCTTCACACGATGTGCCGAATATTTAAATGTTTTAGGTGTTAGTTACTTAATCTTTATTATTTCAACATTTTGCGAGTAAAATTTTAAAAGGTTTAAAATGAGTAATGGACGTATTTTATCGATATAATAAGATTCTTAAATATAAATTCCATAAATTAGGTACGCGTATTCATAATTTATTTATATTTTGAAATGTAGATAGACTTAAAATTCGCCCTTAGTTTGATATTAGCATTATCAATTATCACAAAACGTATCACAAAGTGTGAGTGAAAATATTGAATGTCGATAACGAGACAAAACCGCGAGGATTTGTTTTTTTATCATCGATAAAGTGTGTATGTGATTTTATGAAATTACCAACTGCATAAAGGATTAAAAAGAAAACTTTCATTTTAGGTATTTCACAAAATAAAAGCCGATGAATTATCAAACGTGTCGAGTGCGTGAGGTATATGTAAAGAAAATACCATTTTTTTAATCAAAATAATCACTGTGCTTTAAACACATTTAGTTCGTTTTGGCTAAAAACATCAATATCGTTTTGGCTAAAAAAATCAGTATTTCTCATGGATAAACATTAATCTATAAAATTGAATAAATGATATATGAGAAATGAGTATTTTCAATTTTAAAATCGAAGTAGTTATTTTCGTTTACGTTGCGCGCTTATACTCAGTTTGACTGGAATGAACTTCGTTCTACTTTTATAGGTATTTGTATGTTTACTAGAAAAAGTTTTTCTTAAATTCAAATTGATATTACCATTTATGACAAAAAGACAAAAAAAAAGATACTAGTAAGATGTGCACCTAGATTGCCAATTTTAGCTCTATAGGGTTGCCAGGTGCTAATTTTCCAATGATTAAAGGCAGTGGTTCTTGTTTATTTGACAAATAAATCTGTCGCGTATTTTGATGCACATTTTTTGTAACGGGCAATGAAATATTGAATTGCCTTAATAATGTTGTAACCCTGTTAGCTCAGTATTGCATATTATTTTCTATAATCAATTATTATTTTGTCGAACCCCTAATTATATTAGAAAAAAAAACAATATAATTACGTAGTTGGTGATACGATGATATAATTATGTAGCGGTGTAAAAATAAGAGCGGTGTACCGCTCTTATTTTTTATAATTATTCTGTTTTTGTCATCTACCAAATAATTACGTAGTTGGTGATACGATGATATAATTATGTAGCGGTGTAAAAATAAGAGCGGTGTACCGCTCTTATTTTTTATAATTATTCTGTTTTTGTCATCTACCAAATAATTAACAGGAAAATGTTTTAATGCGTTTAGCTTTAAATGTTTTTAGTGATTAGTGGCAAGCAACCATTAATCGCAAGCAGCCCGAAGTGATCAATTTTAGTATTAAAGATTTTACACTATAAAACAAAATGACAGTAATATTAGTAATTCAGGTTCTGATATTTTTTTTATTTTATTTTGAACATAACCAAGAGGAAAAAAAGGAAGTGGGTGCGTAGTATTTGTGAGATTGTCGCAAAAAAGTATGTATTTTTTGCACTTTTTGGAAGTCTATTAAAATCTTTTGCACAGAATTTAAAAATAGCCACCAAATAATAGCAAAAATTATGTGTTCTGAAATATGGTATTAACTTTAAAAGCTTTTTGAATCAGAAAGCGCGCACCCACCCACTAAAGTTAAGATTGCAAGCGCTTGATGGCACGTTAAGTTTTTTTTTTAATCCTTTGAAATATACGTAAAGAGAAAAATATGCGCAAGCGTCTGTCATCTAAATTATCCTTAGTGCATTATACATTTATTTTTCAGTGAGGCAAGTTAGGATGGCTATTATTAATTTAATTACATTCCTTGTTTAGTTTTATTATAATTGTATCGATATTGTACCTATACAGTACCTATATTTAACGCACGTCGCATAAGTGTTGCATCTGCATTACATAGTTCTAGACAATGTCGTTACAGGCAGATGTGTGCATTGACTGGTAAATGTCAACATTGCCTACGTAACTAGGTGCGATAGTTATTAAAAAAGCAGCTAAATTGTTTAATAATAGATCATTATACACTAATTCTAGTTATTTGAATTTTCATACATTTTAATAAAAGTTGATTTTGTATTATTAATATTAAAAGTGTAACGAATATTGATGAATTTATTGTGTTTGTATTGATATTCATAACATACTCAAATATAATAAATTGGACTGAGACATTCTTGTTTTATTGTTTGCAACTTGTATAAGTACCTATCATCGAATTTCGAATTATGATATAATGGATTAGCTAGTAATCTTATCTGGTAACCGATTTGCGAAGACGGATACTAACTACTGGGCTGAACCCAGAGCGGGCTACTTGTGTTAGGAAATTTCTGAAGAAAAACTAGAGGAAACTATAGGAAGTGGTTCCGGGGTAGGGCGCATCTTATCGCGGAGGCTGCGGGCCTCGCGCCGCCAGTCCGCGTCGAGCCTTCGCCGCCGCTGCACGTGTCACGTGTACTAGTTCTCCGCGCGCACGCGCCAACGCGATCGCGCACCACCAAAACATTACAACAAAAAAAAAATTCACGCCACCCACTTGCCAACGAAAAGTGACAGTGACGTTTCGGGAGAGCACGGTGTGTAGTTTACAAAAATTATTTACGTGATTTAGTGAGAAATTTTCAGTGGTACGATCAACTGGTGAATTTTGTGCGATCGATAGCTGTCGCAGTGGTTGTGTTGTTGGTTGCGAGGATGGATGGTAGGCCGGCGGGGTAGGCGCGATGATGCGCAAGGAGAATGCCGGGGCGCCCGGCGGGACGGAGTTCTCGCTGGATGCGTCTGACTGCATCAACCTGCAGCAGATCCTGCAGGCCTTCAATTCCACGATCAGTGAGGAGCACGCCTGGGCGCTGTTCTACCAGGCCGCCCGCGCCTTCCAGAAGTGCCTGACTGACGGGCCTACCTGTTACTTGGTGGCCGAACCAAGACATGTGCTGCTGCATAAGGACGGCACCGTACATCCCAGCACGCTGACACATCCAGGAGGTCAGTCATATATCTGTTTTCTAGTTGACCTTAGTGATGAACTCAGATACTTTAATATTTTATGACAGAATTTATAGATACCTAAAACTATGTTTATCGGACACGTCAATAAGTGTTTATCACCAAACTTAAAGTGATAAGAACAGTATCGTACCCAAGTACTTCAATATACATTTATTTTAATACCGGCTACCATTGTTTAGCAGTCAGCTTTTCTCCATAATCATGTATTATCAGGGTGGTACAAAATCTTTGGCAAATTGCGACCTTGTGTTATCAGTAAAATTGCATCAGCAGCGTCAAGTACCTACCAACCTATTGTTTGTAATTAGTACTTGTAATTATTAAAATCAGTCCGTTTTGTGATTACATGTTTTGACTTATCAAGTTCACTACCACAACTCGTTAGGTACCTACTGATAATAAGCTGAACAAAACTCATTATTTTTAGCCAAATCATATTTTTTTTGCACAACGAATAAAAAATCCAATGACCAGCCTTTATCAGTACCTTCTGATACCGAACTGTATATTCTAAAGTCCACATTATGTGTAAGCATTGATTTGTAATTGATTCCATTATCTCAGAATTACAAATAATTTTCTCCACCTTCCTTCACGACGCACAATCAACTGCTCATCAAAGACCAATCCTGAAATCGGCTTTATTTCTCAGGACCAAGGACTGTTTTTACAAAGTTCCTACAGACATGCGCCTGACCATACCTACCCGGAAAGATCTTCCTCCGATACTCGATACTGTAGCATGCTAATAATCATGCGCAGCATAGTTAAGATAGCAAAACCTTGCATAAAACCTCCCTGGATGCTATCGGAAAATTCTTAGACCGTATCGATGCATTCATCTATATTTTACGAAGAACTTTAAGGTGATTGCGTCGATGTAGCCCGCGAAATTCAAATTTTTTTACGTTTTTTGCAATTTGCAGGCCAGTGACATGTTGTAACTTTATAAATATTTGTGTTGCGCAAATAACAAGTATAATTTTAAATATAAAAATTGTCAAAAAATTCGCTCCATCAGCTCTCACATAGAAAAGGTGCATCGTAGTTAGATTTCGGAGATTTTAACATGATGCACCTTTTCTATGTGAGAGCTGATGGAGCGAGTTTTTTGATATTTTTTATATTTAATATTATACTTGTTATTTGCGCAACACAAATATTTATAAAGTTACAACATGTCACTGGCCTGCAAATTGCAAAAAACGTAAAAAAATTTGAATTTCGCGGGCTGGTTGGAGCATCCCCCTTAATAAGATAAGTAGTGTCTATGGTCGGAATTTCTATACGTGAAGAAACTCATTGATTGGGATAGCTTCGCTTTATTGAAATAGTCTTGTTATCTTCATTACAAGTTATTAATGGAGAGGAATACAGCGCCAAGAGTGTGGCCTTCATCAAGTTTATTGGCATTAGACGGACTGGCAACCTGTTATGGCCATAGGATAATATTGTCATCTAGACTTCTTGTCTCTGGACCCACCGCGTAGTTTGTGATGGGTATATTTTAATTGAAACTGGCTGAACCTGACACCGTTCTTGGCCCCATTAATCATCATTATTCATTGCAGTCAGCTGTTCTTACTTTACATTTATCATCTCTTCTTAGTCTCACGTCGGAGAGATGCAGTTCGGTGGGTCGTTGACTTCCCCGAGGATTGCTCTTTCAGCGATGTGCTTCCTTTTCTACCGGTTGCTTAGCATACTATACCTAGTAACAAAGATTCAATTGTGCAGGCCTGTTGCTGGGAAGTTTGTTCTGTCATTTCTTCTTCTCAGCATAAATAAGTACTAGGAAGTGTCGAAGAGCGGGCGATTTGGGGAATTGGCCTTTTGTTTTTTTTTATGCTATTCTGTCAAGAATCAAATTTTCCTTCCTTATGATAGCATCCTTGAGGAAGAAGTGTTCCAAAGATATTGTCCAAAACTGAAAAGAACCGACGAATGTGGAGCGAAAGGGTTCTTGAATGGAGACTACGCTAAGATTAACGTAGTGTATAACGCCTCCTTATAGGGACCGATGGCCTGAAGAAGGTGGCAGTGGCTGGATGAAAACCCTAGCAGTAGACTGCACTAAGCTGAAATGATGAAAATCTTTAAATACATCAAATAACTGGTTAGTTATAGGTACTTTACTGCCAAACTGGTATATGTGTCAGTCATTGCTCCAGTTCTTATTGGCACGACATCCATGTGGGAATGCGTACAAAGTACAAATGAATAACTTAACAAACCCACTGTGTATTGATCCAAGCTTACTCATACAAGTTCCTTTACGGACGTAGAACACGATTCAGGTTTACGTGGACGCGTACGTTTGCGTTATTATTTCAATAACGCAAGTCTTCCCTTATTACGCCCGTTTTTATTTCCTTACGTATTTTTGTTTTCTCCTGAAGTTTGACCTGGTTATCAGAAACTTCATTGACGGTTTTCTGACTTCGTCCAAAACTTTCGATGAAAATTCTGATTAGTTTCGTAAGAAAGTTATATTATCTTAATCGAACTGAGTCCATAAATTCAAAAGTTTGTTATTATTACTTATGTAACTCTAAAATTGATGAACAGACTTAGATTTTACACGTAGCTTTAAAACGACTCGGAAAAGTAAAGAAGACAGCCGGAATGTTACTAATCTATTAGATATTGAATCTATTTCAAGGTTTTGTACAGCCCTAAAACCAACTTCAAAAAGAACACAGGTCAGTTAACATCTTTTCAGATACATGAGGGGGATATTTACTCTAGGTACTTTGTTTTATAAAAGACACAGTAGACCGGAAGGTCATGGGTTCATTCGAAGAACCGTTGAGGTATAGAATCGTCTGACTAAGAGCTAACAGGATTAGCAATGCGTCGCCTCTCCATGCGTTACTAACAGGTTTCATTCAAACGTTACTGTATGCAGGTTTAACTCTGCGTTAAAATATAATTGCCGCTTTTGAACGGCACATATATTTTAGAAGTTATGTAGAATATTCACGCCTATGGGCAATCTTCTTTAGCGCAGCCGCGAGGAATACAAAAAAAATGCTATGAGTATAATCTCTTTTTTTTTTAATTTCTTCGTTATTTTCTTTAGGTTGTGCCTTTATCATTCTCTGTGCTAAATGAAGTGCCGTTACATTAAAAATATTCTTTCTTTCTGTCATCCCTTGAACGGTTAACCAGAAGTGTGCCTATTAGGAAACACTATAATTCACGAAAGTGTAAGTCTATGTTTGCATCCAAAACGCCAGAACAGCTGTATCGAATAACAAACGCCTAATCAAAATCTATTGAGTCCACTGTCCACATCTCATATGTCCCGGGTAACATTTCATGTAACGCCTTCACACAAATAGTCGGTTCCAGTGATTGCTAGGTGTCGAGTAACAATTTCCATGTATCTAGAATTCTAGACTAAATAGTGCTAGGCAGCCACCTTATCGAACCAAATAGGTTTTAGCTGGGAGGTCTGGTTAGCAGGATATTGTGAGAATATATTGGAAGTTTTCTGGATGTTAAAGAGACAAATTAAATTGTCTATTAACATAATTGAGTTGATTACCAGGAGTGTCTATGGATTTTTGGCTGTATGGGCTCAGCTCCCTTTGCCTGTCCCAAAGAGGGACGAAAAGAACCAAAAAAAATGTCTATGGATAAACCAAAGGAACCCACCACTCTTTGGACTGATGTCACTAGCTAACTTCAACTATAGGATTGATCGACTCCTTGACAGGTCAAAAGTGCCTGTAGATAAGTTACATATTTTTTTAATTGCGTCAGTGTTCATATGGCTGTAGGCTATGCTACTGCTCAGCCTCATGGAATAATTTACTAAGTGACCTTTTACGACATTTGCAAAACAAAGAGGGTTGTCTATTAATTAACACGAATGTGGTTCGCTGAAAAAAGAAACTATGCAAAGTGGACCCTGAAAATGAGATGGGAAAACGCTTACCTACAAAGCCGCACGATATTTTCCGGACGACCTTTCCCGAACAAAACAGCTTCGTGGTGTATTATAGTCGTATTAATCACTCGCAGCTGGCAACCCTCGGCTGCCACACATAAAACATCGGGCCGCAGGTTGAGAGCCTCTGGAAACCGACAATACCCGACACTCCCCGAATGCCCGACACCAATTATTTCTGACAGTGACAGGCGCTCATACTGTATTGCCTTGCAATTTAAGCGATTTTGCATGCATGTTTCTATTAGGCTATTTACCGTTGACCCATATTCGTGAATGCTTGCTAACAAGCCTGACTTTGTACTCTCAAGTGACAAGTTTTTCGATGTCGAGATGTCAATTGATTTATTCATGTTTGAATCGATATTGCACAATCTCTGTAATCGATTTTCCGATGTTAATTTAAATTTGTTTTTAGGTTAAGGAGTCAATTAAAGAATTATCGTGAGTTTTCTCGAGAATGTTTCGACCTGATTGTTGTAGAGGTGTAAAACTGTCGTCAATATTAATGTTGGCCATTACAAGAACTCATTGTAGTTAAGAGGAAACAGCACGGCCGTTTTTCCCCTGTTTTCTCCCTGGATAATGCCAGTAGAGCAATAATTTTTTTACAAAAAATCTATGACCACTATTGGCATGTCTCTATGTTTTCCTTTTTCCCATAAATTAATTATGAAAAGAGATATGAACATTCAAAATTCTAAAAAAATGGCCAGATTTTCCGCTGTGTTCAAATAATCAGTAAACAAATTTGACGAGTTTATATGAAAAAAGGAAAACATAGGAACACGGCCAATGCCTTTCTTTATTTTTTAAAGGAAAAAGTAGTGAAGTCAGTTAAGTTTTGGAGGAGTAATCAGGGGACTACGAATCGTTGATTTTGTGCCATTTTTAAGGTATTTTCGGTCCAAGCTGCAGTTGTCTCCTTCGCGCTCTGTAACTCTGTTGTGGGCACTGTGCGACAGCAATAGATTTTACAAATACCTATTTTTCAATTCTCCAGCCCTTGCTGTTTCCTCTTAAGTTTGGTTAAGTGCTACGTACTTGGGACTGTGGGTAACCTTTTGTATTTATAATATTATGTAATTCTATGTCCACTACAAATATACTAGACAAAGAGAAGATACTAACATGTAAAGTGAAAAAAAAACACTGAATACCGAATTTAAAATAGATAGAAGAAGTGTATTCTGACCACAGTTGTTACGTCATCATAATCTACCTGTTTATAATGTTCATAGGAATTTCCTGTTTTCATTTTATATTTTTTCAGTTTCAGCGGAACTGCCTTTTATGTCAGTTTGCAAACATTATTATTCATCAAATTTTTATTGCTTATTGGTTTTATTCATTAATAAAAGTCTACGACTAATACCTGTCATATAATTCAAAAGAAAAAACTGATAACTTTTTGCCATCCATCTAATTTCAGCGTGAAGCCTAAAAATCTCCTGAATTACTAACTAGATTAGTCTGTTGTAGACAAAAACTGTAAATACCGTACATTCAAGGTTAGACAATTAATGTCGTTTGGTGCCTAAAAAAACTAAACACGGAATATGACATAGTTACCGTGCCTAACATTAGCATTGTTTGTATTGATCGCTACTTCGTCACGCGAACATCAGGTCATTATTTAAAGGATCATTAATTACATTGATTATATTTTGGCGGGTTTTATGTTATAGAGAAGTCTTGAGATACTTTAGATTAGATCGACAAGTAATTGATAGGTATCTTGCCTACAAGATTCTAATTTGGCTATCAAATTGATATTTGTTATTCTAGTTTAATTTTTGGCACCTTTAAAATGCGTCGTCTACACTTCTACAGTCCGATTTTCTTCTATAAACTTACAAGCTTCTTCGCAAGTGCAGAAAAGAAGTTAAAAAAACCTTCTGAAGCAACAAACTGCTGTAACTTTTAATAGTTTTTAATGCGATTTTATACTCCTTTCTCGTTCCTTCGCCTCCGACTTTTATAACTAGTGCAAGAAGAAACTCTGCTATCTATAGTTCCGGATTGTTATCTTCATAATAAATCAATTAACAATAACACAATTGAGCAGCACATGTGATCACGCGATCTTATGTTAAACAACACAGCATTTCATTGACACAATACTGTGTGACAGCGGTGCTCAAACTTTTAACGCCTCAAAACCCGCAACGCCCCATTGCGGGTTTTGTCGTTGTGAAGTTTTGATATAAACGCCATATTTCTTTTAAAGTTGTTTCGTTTTGCGTATTTAGGGAGGCGTGTTACGGCTTAGTAAGATATTTTTGGAGTAATTAATGTTATCCATTTATTATGAGCTCGGGAACTTAGGATATATTATGTTTATTTGCTAAATGCCTTTTGGATTGGTTCTCACTTAAACTTGTAATCGCTGATAAATATATCGTATATCCTGGAACCGACAATTTCCGTCCAACCACCACCGGCTCTCATGATTGATTACGGTCGCCTCCTTCTCGCAAACAGGAGGCCCATGTTCCATCTTTCAGAAGGAACGTTAAAGGAAAGGAAGATTGTTTGTCTTTTCATGATGATTATCAGCTTGTGACAGGCACTGTTGCTTGTTTTTTCTTTATATTTAGCTATTCAAAAGTAGACGTAACTGGGCTCTTTGAAAGAAATTCTTTGACATTGATTTTGACAGGTCTTACGAATTTTCACAGCTAGAGTTTTTCGTCTCAAAAAAAAATCAACAGATAAGTAATAACAGAAACTATTTTCTGTGCAATTCTAACAGTTGATCACCACTGTACACACTGCGTACAGTCAAGTGCAGTGTATCGTTAGTTTTTGCGCTCGGTATTCATGCGCACGTATTGTTCTGTCAGAAGAACGTTTCACCCCGCAGCACGCGTGGGAAACGGGTCTCGGTCCCGGAAGGTCTAAAGCGAACATCGATCGACACTTTTTACGCTGTGTGGCAGAGAAATTATTGTACAGTCAAACTAACTGTTTGGTATACAGAGGGCCTTTATCTATTGGATTCATTGTCTGATGATTTGTACCATGGAACTGGAAACATTTTTGTTTCATACAAATTAGGGCTTTAATTTGAAGCAATTGAGTACCTAGGCTTTAACTGTTTTAAACACGTAATTGTTCACACAACAGAAAACTTTGCTAACTTGCAAATTCTTTTATAGGTAGGTACCTACCTATAAAAGAATTACCTACATAATTATAACATAAGGCATAGAGGCATTGTTTAAAATCAAAATGACGTCACTTATATAATTTTTACTGAGCCACACATTTTTACCTTACCTATACTGCTGTGTCGCGGGACGTAAAGGGCTATTGAAGGATCACCGTGGATTTCAGTCAGTACGAGTCTGACAGTCCCTCCCGTCCCGCCCTGGGCGGGAGGACTCATTTGATAATTTACTTACGTGATAAAAAAAAGATTACTGCTGCGGGGCCTAAAGTATTGATAATTTTTGCCTGTACACCGAACAGCTGTTCTGACTGTACATCTATAGTTCTGTTAGGTTTATTGAACGGCTGCAATTAAAAGGGGTGTGTAATTCTGCAAGTGTTCGCCAATTCTTCGCATGTGGTTAGGATGGACTGGTTTTATAGGCATGAGAATTTTGACAGGCGATTGAGGTCGTTACTGACCACACGAATTAAACGTTCAAATCGATTACCTTGCTATTATGACCGATAACAGTCAACTACGTATTTTTTGTCTTTTATGTATCGGTAAAGTACCTACTTATTATAGTAAGTATTCAGATTCGATACAATTTGAATTAAGTACCTAATTTTCCGTTTATCTACAAGAAAAAATGGTTCAAAATTTACATAAGGGTTTAACACACAAAAAAAGTTAACCCTCAAACGGCAACAGTGGGTCACTAAGACCCCTCGATGACGCTTATGGCACCAAAAATAAACCGGATTATTGTTTAACACTGGGATAATGTATTTTACGGCCGCATAACTGTATTGTAACGATTTCTATTTTATTAGTAGCAGTTCGTAGTGGACTACATTTTTCTGCTTAAAACCGGCTTTTTCTGTTATTTCTTAGTTTACGGTAATAGATAAAATCAAAATAACCTAATAATTTGATAATTGAAAAATGTTACACATGTAAGCAAAAATGTCTTTTATTTATTACTAGTGATTGCCCGCGGCTTCGCTTGCGTTATTTTAGAATTTGAGAAACAATACGGATCGTGTGGCGCCATCTGGAATATGAACGTAATGTCTCGGCAAAGCTCTCTTCTGTTATTCGGGATAAGTACCTTATATTGTCTATACTCCTAAACGCATATGCTAAATTTTGGGATGAGATTGTAGGTAGTTGCGTGAAAAGGTAAAAAACAAAGTACTTGCATTTTTAATAGTTTATCAATAATTGTTAATCTAGGTACATAGTTTGCATAGGAAACGTCCTTAGTTGAGCGTCATAATTTCAAAGATCCGTGTTTATTTTAAACATTAGACTATAATTTTGGGTTGATTTACAGTATCGCTGCAAATTGAACGTACGATAGCATTGCTCATCCCTTTAGCATTCCGCGTGATACCTAAAAAATAACTAATTATTGACTCGCTGAGTACAACTTGTGTCGTTTTTAATAAAACAGAATCTATGTGATTGAACACCAATTCAAAACATAAATAAACACTTTTTTCTCATCTTTAAAATTCCACAACTCGAAACAATTACTCAACAAAAAATATCCAACTTACTACCTACAATTTAAATCAGTGTAAGTTTATATCCTAGGGAACTATTGAAAAAAAATAATAATCATTTAAAATCGCGAATAATATTGCAATAAAAGTATGCACATTTTTTTTAACTATTTGAAAGTCTCAGGACAAAACTCAAAAAGTGAAAAAAAGAAACTGCGAGATTTGATCCAGAGACCCCTTGCACGAAAGTCAAGCAGGATACCAACCAGACTGGCTAGTACGCTGACAGTGATTTTCAAATAGCGGTTCTTATACAAATGTCAACAATGACTGAAAATCAACATTGCTAATCCCCCAAAAGGAATAGCGTAATTATACATATCCTATTAATAGAAGAGCAGTTTAAGGAATATTTGGGGAAAAATTGACTAAATAATATCCAGTGGTTTAGCTTCCAACTATCAACAAACAGATAAAAACAACAAAATTCAAAATTGCTTATCTCCCAGAAAAAATAGCGTAATAATACATAGCCTATTAACAGAAGCATATTATTAGGAACATTTGAGGAAAATTTGATCGACAACTTTACAGTAGTTTAAGAGATAGATTAAATCAAAAAAACATAAAAAATTTCGAAAAAAAAAAGTTGATTTGGCATCAGAATCGATCCCTTATCTCGAAAAAAATACAAAAAGAAAAAAATATTCAATGTACAGGAATGACAGCTCTACGATTTTATCATATGTAAAGAAAAGTTGATTGAACGAGAGTCAATTAATTAGTAACGTTTACTTTTATCGATAAGTAGGTATGTATGCTAATTTATTTGGATTGATCGGTGATAAGTGGACATTGTAGCCTAAAGCGACATTTTTGGGTTGCAGATTCCGATACAGTAATTGCAAATATTTCTATTTGGAACGCAACTGGTTGGTAGCCTGTAATGTTGGTCATAAAATATGTCTATAGATTCTATAGACAAGCACTTGATTAGATAGAAACTACATACATAACACCATCTTGTTCGAAAATTTGATTGAAAACCGTTTATTAGGTAGAACTTATGTGTCGTTTTTAATATAGGTAATCGATGTAATATGTGATACCCGTTCAAATTTTTTTTTCCCAACGTTCTTGAAGTAATAACTCAACAAAAAATTCCAGTGTTGGCCCTAAATCAATTAAAACGAAGGCCTATATGATGATAGCCGCAATTAAATACCATTCGCAATTTATTTCCCAATCATAAAATTAATTTCTTGTCGCCAATAAATTATAGGATTCCATCATAGTAAAAAACATGGCGGTTTCTTTGATTGTTGTGCTCGCTACAAAAACAGATCGACATTGGGATCCTTTTTGTGAGTTCAATAAACAGAAACTGCCTTCCTCGGAACGGCTTCCGAACGTAAAAAAATACAATAGAAATAAACGTAGCCATTTTAAACTTTAATACATTGTCATACAGTCTTGTTTTTTTCTATTTACCTGCCTATTTCTTGGAATAGACGATACTACAGGTAGGTTTGCCCTCAAGGGAGTGAATGACATTAGAGTAGACACGTAAAGTGATGTAATTGGCCAAAACATACCAATGACCTAATGAGCATTGAACCGGTTCAAAAGGAAGAACTTGCAAAAAAGTAATTGGATCAAAAAGTAATGCAGCAACAAAGTTGAGAGTAAATAAAATAGCACGGAATGCAGAAGGCGTTAGGGGGCACTAAACTGACTTGAGAATCTTAAAATACGCAATAAAATCGAAAGGAAATTTTGTAATTACAAGCGTGTAATAAACTTGGAGCAACTTTGTATTTAACCCTTGGGGTATGCAATTTGCTTAGTCTTTTACTATTTATTTGTGCATACAACGTTGCGGGTAAAATTGTTCGCACAAAATAAATAGTCAACATAGCGTGTTGAAGTGTTGATATTCGCTGAACGAACGTTTGGCTTTGATGGCTCTGTCAATATTCTAGAAGACGTATTGGTAATTGTGGGAAATTTTATCATCATATGGCATTTGAAGGGTCAATTTATAAGAGAAAAAAACTATGAAACAAAAAATGACGTACCTGTTCATGAAAATATTTATTTTACAATGGATTTCCACAGTTTACCTAAACGTTGGCAATAATAAAGTGATCAACAGTAAAGATCTACTTTATAGATACAAGCACATTTTATAGGCCAATAACAACTGCACTGCGATGAATTCACAGAACTGCAGATATCGATCGTTACAGCGCAAATTAGCCTAGGTTAGCTTTTCCACTACCTATCGAGTCAAGGCTACAATGTATTTATGCCACTCCACTTTAAGTACCATTTCTCCAATGAACGCTGATTAAAAAGCTCTCAATCAATACTAGAAAGTCAACAGGGTCCGGCTATTGTAATAAAATTCATGTTTGCTAGTGTCCACTGGCTGCAACAATGTGATCGTGTTCGCACGACTTCGTGACCCGACCACACCCGACCTCTGCCGAACAGAGGATGACACCGCCATCTATTGTGGAAAAGATAGACAATTTCTTACCATTGAAAAAACTTTTTGCACTTCGCTAAGTGACGAAGCTTAGTCAAGTTTGACTTTTGAATAGCAGAACGTAATTTTTTGCGACCTTTTTTAGGCCTATTGTAATTGTGGTTTTATAATAGTAGGTTATGAGATCAGATAGTACCTAGGTACCTAAAGAAACTGCCGTAAATGGGCAGGCAGACCTGATTTTGCTCTAGAATTAAATAGTTTCCACCAATAGTTTCAGATATCGTGACTGCCTGAATTCGTGATGAAGATGAAAAAACTTTCTTTACGTCCGTCCGGGCCGTAAATCTCCGTTTTCACTCACAATGACACTTAAAATAATAACTGAATATTTTGGCTTTAATCAAACTTCATCCCTCGGCTCAGCTCAGACAGTTGAAAATTCAATGACGGTATTTTTAATTGTCGCATAGTGTAAGTGAAAAATATGTATCTATTAAATACCAAGCCTATGTCTAGTCTTGACCTATTAACTAATTACTTACGTTGCTATAATAACGCTAACTACAGCCAATTAACAAAAACAAATACAGTGAAAAATTAGCACTCGAAAACATAAACAACAAAAATATAATTGTTTATGAAAATTTAAATGATTTTGCTAACTGACGTTTAAATAATGTAGTTTGTACGTTAAATGAAACAATGGAAATGCCTGGAGGATCAATTGTTTGAACAGCTTTTGTTTCCACTCAAATAATGGCAGCTTACCTACGGGTACTTTTTGTACCTGAAGTCTATTCAAATTATTGTTTTCAATTGATGTTATTTCCACTTAAACGAGTATCAACTTTCAGTCAATGCAAATTGAGTTCGATTTTAGAATGCTGTTGCAAATGTAAAAAGATGGACATGGTATGCAAAACTTAACTGAACTAAAGCTATGCTACGTTTTCATAAACTAATCATCATGGGTAGGTAAATTAAATTGAGAATGAAGACTTCACAGTTAAACTCTTCTACTTTATATTTTTTTGAACTCTGAACTCGCATTAAATACTGAAATTATTTGTATGAGGTTATGTAACAAGAATCATTGACAGATGACTTCGTACTAAAAAAAAACGTTTTCAGCTTAAAAGTCTACCAATAGTTTAAATACATAAATAACGTTGTTATTTCCTAAAGTTTTCCGACACTCAAGAACTATTAACAAGCGTTTCTTCTTAACTATAACTCTTGCCTTCTGAACTTCTCCTGTGAGTTCATTAGTGTTTTGTTTGTAACTATTAATATCCCAAAGAAAGTCAACAAAGTTATTAATAATGTCTATATTCTGTCAATAAAATAATTAGTTCTCCTCGACTAACGTTTATTTCGTGGAAAAGATAGGTCTGATTAGATATTTTCGGATTCTTATGCCAGCAATACATGTTCCAGTTAACTGTCAAATATGCAAACGCGCAAGCTGGAAGCTGCGTGCAGTAAACTTTACGGTGTATGGCTTTTTTTGGTTTGCTACAATCCCACTACACTATTCGCAAACCACTGCAACTGAAGGCAGAAACAACAGTGGCAACCACCAGAAAAGCGTCGAGACAATGAAGCTCAACGTGTGCCGGAGAATGAATTTACCTGTCTTGGATCCTGCAACGAAATTAATAGAAAAGAATAGTGGAGGAGTAAGAAAAGTATGTTTCCAGTACCCTCCGTGTTAAACAGAAGACAGAACAAAACAACGATGTATGACGATCAGAAGTAAACTTGTCATGCACACTGGTGACAAGTCTTCTGGCCGCTAAGCTTGATGGTAAACTGGAAAGTGTATGGCTGGCGTTAGGTAAACATACTCGTAGTATGTTGGTCTAGTTTATTGCTTTCTTATACACGTTAGCTTGTATTCATGGAAAAAATACCTTGTTGACAAACAATTATTACATCATACTAACCAGTTGTTTGCCTCCGTTTTGTTTGTATACAAACATCGGAATATTTTTCTTAACACTGTTTAACAAAATAGTAGAAAATTGTATTTTTAAATGCAGAATATACAGCACCTGGTTTTTCAAAAACCTGATCAAGTCTGACTGTGTTTATAATCCCCACTGGTGGGGGTTTGTTTGTGGAGATCAACTGGTGCTAGCCAAAATTCGATCAGAATGACGGCAATTCAATTACCAAATTCAAACGCAACTGTTTATTTTGAACCGTCTCTAAAGTACATTTAGAGCTACTTTTAGTAATTAAATTAAATTGAGCTCATGAACAGTCACTGTCAAAAGTACTGTAGAATTTTGACACTGACAACTGACAGTTCTTGAATCAAATTTCATTGGTGTAACTCAATGGGGAAGGCAAGTGTCAAAGTGAAAATGACAGTTTGGTCCCCAAAGAACTGTAAAATCAAAGGAATTTTCAGAAAAAAAACCATTTATTGATGTAAAATGACTAGATGTTGTGTAATAAGCTGTAAAAATGATGGAATACACTTTTCAAAATAATATCTACTTTTCTTTTGGAGGTTAAGTACCAGTATTGCATCGCTCGAAAATGAATTATCACCTGGAACGAGTTTTGTAATAGTTGTGGTGTTAAGAAATTAAATATATTGTGATATTTCTCGAATCTAAATAGGAAAGGTTAAAATTACTGACTTAAAACATTATGATATTTTATCAAAATAGAAAGTCAAAACCAGCATTATATTCTTGATAAAGGAGAGGACAGGATACCTAAACTCAAAAATTGAAACCTCAACTACAAGTAATTGTGGATTAATTACGGTAAAATCAAATGTTAACCACTCAATTAAATCACTTTTTTCCTCTTGTAGATGCGTCGCGGCGTCTTAATTCTTCTTTTATAAAGTACTTGCATGGACGAATAAAATTTGTTTTGTATTTATACTCAATTTTTATAACAAATAATCTTGTTTGTTTTTTTGTACAAGGTAGACGTGGGGACCAACTATCGCAGCGCCATCTACGATTAGCTTTGAGTTGCCATCCCCATTGAAATCAGAAGCAACTGAACAATCCTGAGTAGGTACAAACTTGTTTCCAAAGCTTTCCATTGTGATACCAAACTGCAAGTTGTAGCTATAGTTATGTCTAAGATGGGGTGTCGACGTCCTTGCAGACCCAAGGTCGATCGATACACCGCCAGTAAGTACGTGACGTCACGTTCCGCCATTTTGGAATATGACGTCACGCTTCTGTAAATAAACGCCTTTCAGGAACGTAAAAGGGAATCGTATTACGATAGAAGAGCTTTTACGTTTACTTTAGCTTGGAACATTGAAATAAATGGTATTTTTATTGGGAAAACTACGTAAGTACGTACGAGTGTTTTGTAAGTTGAAGGCACCTACTTGGCAACTTGCCAATAAGTTTGTATTGGCGTGAAACTTTATGTTCTACGGTGTTGAAGAAAATTCAGGGAAGAAAATAACGACATAGTTGTAATACATGTAAAATTAAACTACTGTCATGCTGTCAAAGTCCCAGAACCTTTTGGAGATAGTAGTAGTTCTTAATTAGATACTAGGTTTATATAAAGCTGTTAATTGGTATAGTTTAAGTCAGAGATTTGAAGCGTTGCAAATGTTGCGTAGAAAATTATTCACCTCAGTAAAGATCCTTGAATATTTGACAAATCTGTAGGTAATCTGCATATTCTATTATATTCTATTCGCGTAATGGTTTACCTACATATAAACTTAGACGAACTATATTTAGTTGAATGTGGGCGTCGCGTGATCTCACACATTCTCTGTCAATTGGATTACTTATTGCACACTCACTTTAGGGGTTAAGACACACTTTATCTTCTTTCCACTTCAGTAGTTCTTTATTATTGAATTTTACTTGCTTGAGACGGAGCGAAAGGAAAATATAAGAATCATCTTTACTCTGTGCTTACTGTAATGAAAAATTTTCGCCCTCGTCTTTTATTCCTAAAATCTAGTGAGAATCAGATGAGATTTTAGAACTAACAAGCCGATACACACATGCTCCCGTAAGTCTCTCTCAATGTGCCTATATTATAGTCTTTGATGCGAGTATTGCTTATCATCAAACTTCCGTAATCATCAATCAAATGACAAGTTTTTCTCCTTAAATTAATCTAACTTCCCAGTAATATGTGCATAACTCCTTAGTCTTGGGCACGCGTCGAACACTCGCGACCGGTTGCCATCGCGTCGCACGCAATTACGCGATCGATAGAATCCTTCCTTATTCGCTGGGACATCCCTACAGGCACCTTATACGCGGTGAAAGCTATTTGTACTTGATAATTAATTATCGTCTCCCTTGATGAGCTTTTTGTTTGGAAAAACTTGATCAGAAGTGCCGTCGCATACCGGAGGAAGATAAGATGTTTCTTCGTAGGCCTCTCTTCAAGTAATTTTATAAGTAATTCTTCGGTTAGTAGCTATGTGCAGATAAGCGTCTGGTTAATTAATGAAGATGAAAACTGATTGGTTAATGATGTCAATAACCTAATTAGTAGGTTTACGAGTCTTATTTCGTGACATACCTTGAAAGCGGTTTTGCTTTTCTTTAATTATGGGACTAATCATAAGATCGTCTCTAAAGAATGAATTAAATTTTGAAAAGAGCTTTACTCGGGTTGGTTCCCAATCACAACGACAATGCGTACCACTATGTCTAGTTTCAATTTTACTTTGTAGAAACGGTGGCAGACGGCAATTAATTTACCGAAACGATTGGGTGACGATACCATTGCGGTCTGTCGCTGGGGTCCTCTTCAGATTAGAACTTTATACCAACGATTGTTGTAATACTAATTTGGCAGCTTATTACTAAGGATATGAGACCTTTTATCGCTTGTTCCTAATAATACCTCTTTCTTTCCGCATACCACATGACCGCCACTGTTCTTTTCGTAACACCTCCAATTATGCCGTAACATTTTTGGTACAGCAACCGTCAAATTATCAATTGTGGAGGATGATCTATCAACTTTCTAACTAATAGCTGTATGTTTGTGTAAGTGCTATTATCTGGTGGATAGGTGGATAACGAGCGACCTTTGATTCTTATAAACGTCTTGGATTATCTGGTATGCGTCATAGTCATGTAATTCTTGGTTGTCTGAAATATTATCATTGAAGTTGTCATGTTTTTCACCTGTATGAATTTTGTGATTGATTTTAGAATTCATATATCTTAATCCAGACTTAGTTATTGAAATTATTGGATTTGGGTCATTGAACAGTTAAACTGTCTAGTTTATTCTCACATAATTATGCGTATCGTTCCTCGCGGAAATATACATAGGCTATGGTGACCGCCTTCCAACAGGTGCAGGCTTACGCCTGCATGTCAACTTAATGGCATAAAAAAGTTCACCCTGACACGATCTTGAGTATAGGTTTAATTAGTTCAATCCATAACAGTTCGCTTCTAGACATGAACATCGCCAAAGTTCCATGACAACGTCTGATTTACACGCAGTATCTCATAATCTTCAACCCATTTTAGTGGTTTATTCTTGTGATTGTGCCAAAATTGTCTCCAGATAGGGATGCTCTTATTTGGCACAATGTTACTTCATTTATCTTTACGTCGTCCATCAGCTGGAAACTGGCCGCAAATACATATAATTCTGCCCCCTATAGTGCCATAAAAAGAGCTCCAGGATGTTACTATAATATAGACATTGCATGTTTCCGTTTCGGAGATTATAATTATAGAAAATAAATCAAAGATTTTATTACATTTCTTGCAGCTGATTCTAAAACTGATGCTGCGCAATGTCAAAAGTTCCTAAAAAAAACAAACATGTCAACCTCAAAATAAATATTCTGATTGAGTTTTTCGTTTACAAAATTGGTTTCAGTTTTAACTAGCATACGAAACCCGATAATCAATTTAAAAGATAGAATAGATTTAAGAATCCATGTGTTCTTTCACCACATTTCGATCACGTTGTCCACAGTCATGCGTGCGTCTATAACATCAATCCTTATCATCACCTCTGCACAAGGTCATGACATAGAAAACGCATAAATACCTAATAAGACATTAATGACTTGTCACGTCACTTCGCATTATTGAAATCATTGTGAAATGTGCTGCATAATTATCTATTTATAATAGATGCCACATATGCCTTATCTTCAACTCGTTAAATATTTTCGTTATCATTAATATGTGTAGGTATTTATAGACTGGATTCCATAGGTCGTAAGTACAGCATGCACTGGTGACTCGATCCCCTTGAACTCTCTTGAACTCGTGTCCACAACCATGTGATTCAAATGCTTGGATTAAGAAGCTGTAAGACCACAGGCATGAGTGTTCCATCGTTCATTCAATCATATTTACATTGCTCTCTCTTGAAGAAAAGGACATACCGTATCCTCTCCCACGTCCCGCTATATTATTTTGTCCTTTTCTTCAACAGGGGGAAATGCAAAAACCTCATCCTCGTTACGCGAAAGATGGCAGTATCTCCAATTCCTGATTACTCATAGTTTTCTCATTTGTATGCTTTAAATGTGATGTTAGGGTTTTTTTTTTTTGCTCATTTGGTTGCTAATTTACAAACTGTCTATTTTGTACGCGTTTTAGACCCAAAATTAATTCATTTCACATTTTCTATTCTATGTACAGGTTTAATATCTCTATGTCCATCAGATAATACACTTCAAGCTATCATCTCCATACAGCTACACAGTTCTGTTATTTTAATTGACTTGCAATCTTCCGGTTCGGGCCGATTCGTTTGGTTGTGGGAAACAATACACTTAACGGTTGTGTGTAATTGAAGTTCAAGGCCCGTAAAATGTACGACCGCTGTTACGTTTACATAATACGTTACGTTTTCTGTTTCAAGAATCAAGTCACTTTCATCCGTTTAGTTACGACTGTTAAGATTATAACGGTGTTGTAGTTTCTGCGTGTTTTGCGTCACTTGTGACGAAAAATTTTAGTTTTAGTTCTGAAAATGGTTGACTAAAGTCTGATACATATTTAGATTTACAAGGGATTTACAAATTAATTAGACTCTGGGCCGGCTCTTCGGTAAGCACGCAATTACTTGTCCTGCAGACAGGGTTCAAAATTAAGTCCTTAATTTATTTACCGACAGCAAATCCTAAATAAAATAAGGGTTCTTCATTATCCTATGTGGTCAGTTCAAGCTAGTCATAAATTTTGAATACCGTCAATACAACTTCTGTCGGAGGCATTTGTGAATCGAATTCTTTCTTTATTTACCACAGTTTGTTCGTTTCAATAGTACTTGCTTCACGTGCATATCAAAAATCAATTCAACTCTCATATAAAAGGCACTGTAATTCCGTATTATGCGTATTTACATCATCGCTCATAATCTACGATTCATTGCGGCTGCTGCAATGGTTGCATTGCGTTTGCTTCACTTTCAATTTTGACAGCTTACAAATTGCGTGCACCTGTGATGCAGCGTCAAAGATTAAGTTATTTTGGTCCAGATAGGCATTAATGTCTAAAGCCTTATGTTGAGTTACTGTAATCGTATCATCCGCGTTGGTTCGTTCTGACATTATGACAAAAGATTTATATCCGTTTTGAAAATATTCCAAGTTCCGTCTACTTGAATATGTTTGGTGTGTTACTAAGAAGAGGAAGACCCAATTTATAGATTGTTACACAAAGATGTCTGTTTCTTCTATTCTCATATTACCATAAAACATGAGAATTTACATGAATAAGCATATTTTCTGAGTTGTTCCTTAGCTTGTTGGTAAAAGGCTTATAAATTCTGAGATTATTGTCTTTATATTCTAATTAGTCTCACAACTCGCACAGTTCCTAGGGATTCCATGGCGAGTCACAAAGCAGACTTCTGACTTGATGCAAAGATAACATTCTCAGTTAAATAATGAATGAACAATAGATTCTCACATTTTAACAGGCCAATCCTGTCGTACTCCAGGGAAATCCGACTACGCCAACAAATGCAATGATATTTCTGAATGTGTTATGTAGATATTTAATTGTCTACTTTGATTGGTAAATTGTGATTACTGTTAGCTTTACAGTGGGCCACTACTGTAAGATATTTGACAAAAACGAATTCTTCGTAACCTGTCCATTGTTCATTTTTTTTTAGAAAATACACTCTATTGCTGTGAAAGAGGGCGCCATTAATTTTTCAGTTCTGTCCGTATTCTATGGCTGATGCGCACACACGTACCAAACATTTACCATCTTAACTCTTAAGCAACACCCATTATTTTACCTTGCTCATCGATATATTAAGTAATCCAAAGATGCACTCCCAACATGCCATCGAATTAAAAATTACGCCCTGCACATTGAGAAATTCAGTGCGTAGAACCGGAACTTTATGTTTCGAAACTATATTTATACCGTGTAATGATGCATTTATAAATTGATGAGCCGGCCTTTCTCGATCGTCGAATTAAAATGAGTGATGTTTAGAATGATAACAATGACATATTTATGGACGGCGTTCTGTGGAAACACGCCTAGAGATTTCCCATTGCGTGAATGCCGAACACTGATGGCACTTTGTTTTAAATTCTTTTTGGTTGCGACATGTTGGGTCTGTAACCTGTGAGAAAAGATCAAATAACTTGCCGCTATTGGGAGTTGCCAAATATAAATTACCTTTAACACTTTAGATCTAGAGCATAGGCATCTATCAATTCCCTTATCAACTAACAAGTAGATTACCAACAACTTGACAAGACCCTTTCCGTTTTAGAATTATTAAAAGGCCCAAAACTTCATTTCCCAAACATTGGTCGTACCAGGAACTTTATTAAACTTACTGACCCGATATTTATTACCATAGTACTTATTTGTTCAACTTTTTTTTAATGGGAAAGTCTATTTTAGCCCCGGGTGTCTTCGATTACCAGGGAACCTGTTTTAAAATCTCTGTTGTAGATAATTTAATGAAATTGTGAGTTTCGTAAGAGTTCACTGTCTAGGTGCACTCCCCATCCTTTGTGTGGGAACCAATGTAGACTAGTGTGGGACTTTTTAAATGTAGATGGTCTGAGGAAGCATTTTTGTTTTTGTGGTTGTCTTGTAGATTGTCTATTACTTCTTGGAGATTTTCTCTCTGATTAGTCGTAGAAGTTATTCCTTTGCTGTACTTAGGTGCTGTTCATGCAGCTTTTTTTTCTTTTTTAGTTTCTTCTTTATTGTTTTATGTGTACTTACTAGAAGGTGTATTTACTACTCCAATAGTTATATTGTAGTATTCAATTTCTCCTTGTTAATTATCGTAAGTTTTCATCTCTCATCGAAATTATCTCACCATCGTTATCTTGATTTCATAATCATCTTTAACTATCCTGTCTTGTTTCAAAACGCAGTCATTAAAAAGTACAGCCACGATTTTATCCAAAACGGTTGTTTAATTAATAAAAATGTTCAATCGTTGATTACCTTTCTGTTTGCTTAACAGTCGATGATATGACTGCGTTAATTATTTAATTGCATCAATTATTTTCATTAGTTTGGACATTAGTCGGTAAGTAAGAGCCCATCACTAGTACTTAATAGTCAAGCGGCCTGTGGTCTATACTGTGAAACTCTTTTATTTTCGTGTAGCTTGATATAACGAGCTTCTATCGTGGGAAACTCGATGATAGGTGCAAATTTCTACCAGCGCAAATCGTAGATGGTAGATAAGTAAAAAAGTGCAGTTTAACCATCCTAAACGCTGCTCGCTCTTTGTTTCTTTTAGATCCAAATCACCGTACAGAATATGTTTCATTTCCTTTTGCGTAACTATATCTTTTATTTATTCTCTTTTATATAATGCATGCAAATTCGGAGCTATCGATTTAGTGAATCAAATGTAATGAGAGTCATCGTGGTCATTTAAACTGTACTGTGTCTGTGAGAAAAGTGTTGGTAACAGTTCATGTATTGTGTTGTACAGATAAGTGTTGTCATTGCTTTCGCGAAATTTGAATATACCGTCGGTAACTTTGATGTTCGGTTCCTTGACTGCCTTTTGTGGAGTTTAATTTCTCTGCTTGACTAATTGGTGCTAAATATTTGATTATTATTGCTGTCCTTTTCTGCGTTAGACGTTGATCTTTTGTTGTTTTTTTTTATGAATTATTATTTATCTTAAATTCATGGAATATAAAACAAGCGCTCGTTAAACATCAAGATTCAGATTAGCCGCAGTCAGTTTAAAGATTTACATATACGTCAGTAGCTGTCAGTCATGCCGTCATTCGCTTTGCATATCCAAAATTTGACACAATCCAGTGGGCGTCGGTTTTTTGACCGTTTTATGACTTTGTTTCCTTTTATTGTCCTGTACTATTGTCCAAAGATAAGATCTAAGCGACAAAAGATTTTTAATTTACCAAATTCGTGGCGCTTGTAAATGTCCGTCCGCTAAATTTATTGTAGAGGCCTTTAATTGTTCCGGTAAATGGTTTAAACTAAATGGGAGAGGATATAATAGAATCTGTAAAATAGCTTTTGTTGATTTTGATCTTTTGTAACGTTCAGTGATCTAGCATCGACTATGTATTTGTTTGTGCTATAAAAAGAAGTAGTTTAACTGGTATCTATTATTATGATCCTTAAAGTCTTCCATCCAATTTAATAGAGCCTGTAAATTCTTTATTGCTTCTCTATATTCCATTCAAATACCAATAAAGTTATTTGACTATCATGTCTCTTTTATAGCTGTTCTAAAATTTACTATTGATCGCGATAGATCTGGAGTATTTTTATTTCTTTCGCTTAAAGAGTGATTGACAGTTTGTTCTCATAAAAACTTAGACTGGTAAAGTGTTGGGTCTATAACTTGATTCAGTGACTTCTTCCACGGTTCATCGGCGGCAATCAAACAATTAGACACGACATCTATATTTACATTTTTTGCCATCAAATATAAAGCAGTGCCAAGTTTTGCTTTTATTTCTGGACTTTTTGACGTCTTCCTTGTTTAATGTTTGGATGACATAATGTTGTACCTATCTTGCTCTTCTCTTCTTGTACCTCCCGCTGCCTATCTTGGCAGCGCCAGCAGCGCTAAAAGAAAAATGGCGACTGCTGAATAGCATAGGCTGAGAAATGCATCTCTCTCGTCTGAACTCAGCATAGTATCAGCCGATAATTCAGTCAGCATAGCTGAATGCTGTCCAGTATAACGCACCCATTCTTTATTCATCTTAATTCCTGCGGATCCGTTGTTGCAAAGGAAATCCTGTCTTGTTATGTGTTTTATTGTCGTCGTAGTAAAAATATTAGAATGTTCTTAATTTTGGATTAACTCGATCATATAAAACAAGGAACTAATTTGAGCATTTAACGATGAAAGTAAATTGGAAAAATGTCTGTTAGTAAAAAGCGCACAAGCTATTTTACGGTAGCGCTAAGAGACGAGATGGCACGCTGCGACAGATAATAATGTACACACTACTTATTTTATTGGACTAACGTTGCCATACATTTCATCAAACGTGCAACAACGCAGAAAGTCAATGTAATAACATTTATATCATCTAGTTTATTTCCGTCGCATAATGATAACAACATTATCACGATTGATTTTCACGTTGTGTTTATCTTTAAACGTCATCACTGTCAGATTTATTCAATCCTTTTTAAAAGACTGACAGTCTGTCGAGTGAATTTAATCGATGAGAATTTAAGCTGCACGATATGGAAGTATTTTTAGGTTTAAGATAAAATACCAGTGTTTTTTTAAGAAATTCCTAGAAATTATATCCGGTGATAAAATGAGCAGAACAAAGTTTTTTTTATAAGAGCCGGTGGACAGGAAAGTATCAAATATTGTTGGCATTCTTTTAAATTAAGAAGCACTCAATGACTACTCAGATATTTTTATCTTTGACAAGAGGTCGTACATAAAAGTTGGCCTCAGATATAAGCAAAGTGTAACCCTAACACTTGAAACTGTTGAAAACTTCGATAAGAAACCATTATCAAGGATATTCGAGAAAATAATAGAAGTGCCAAAACAGATAGAAAGGAAAAAGTGGAAACGAGTAATGATTTAATTTAAATTTATTGGAAGCAGATATCCGATCTTGAAAAACCAATTGATAGAAAGATTGTTTAAATAGAACATCAATCGCTAATTTATGATTAGAGACCGCCACAAGGTTATCAATCTGAGTATTGATTTGACAAGATTTGATACGATGATACTTGACTTAACTTATCAAGGTCAAATCCGATTATCGTAAAGATAATGTTAGTGGTCACTGATTCTTGATCAGATAGGCAAATGCCGTCACGCTGTCTCCAAACGACAAAAGCCAAGGAAATAAAAAGAATCTTGCCAAATCTGCAACAATACATGACTAAGTAGACAATGCATGCAAATATATTAGAAATACTCAAACTAGATGTGTCGCAATATCGGTGTACGCGCACCGCTTCTAATCCAAGGCCGAGCTGTCAAACGTCATTGAATTATGATGTATGTATTCATGTCAAGGACAAGCGCCACCTACGAGAATATGCATGCGAAAGAGGCTTTTTTAGGACACGCGTTGGAGCATCCACCCGACAGGCTATTCGCATACGGGCAAAGAGACCACTTAGGCACACAGTGCCTAAGGAAGAGTTTTTGCCCGCATCCTCTTCCCCCCGGACGTATCCGAGAGGGAATTCCAGTCCACGGGCGCACGTGGAGGTTTCCTGTCATAGCACCCCATGCGAAATAGGCTTTGAAGGAAAGTAAAGGAGAATATCATAAATCTAAAATACAGGAAATAGATATTCAAGACAAGGATCCGGCTGTTGAAATTAAAGCAAAAAGATCTATGGACAATGATGTTCTTGCTAATGCTAATTCTGGAGCATAGCGCATAGTTTGCGTATTTACTAAAGTTGATGATTTCGTTATTCTAGCAAACGATAAAGGGATTCCCGGGTGCTTCAAATTCTCCCTAAACAATAACAACAGACGTAACATTTTTATCCTGTCACACGTTACTCAATCAAGCAAACCATATTACGAGTTCAACAACATACATTCCTAATCACGACAATAAGGCTGACAATGCAAATTGTGTCTAATAATAGCGCCTAATCGCAGACACATGATTCAAACAGTCACAATAGATCCTTTCTCCTAACTAGAGCGTAGGTGTACCGACGGCCTTGGGGACCACACTCAGTGGGCGGGTGGTTGACATTTTGATGTGTTGCATAGACTCGCGAAAACATTGTGATGGGCCCTCATGGTACTTTAGATCTGTCAGAATTTCCCGGGTTGTAACTCCAGCCACCTAGAGGACAGGTAATGGAGCATAATTTTTCTTATTGCCTAATCTATTGTTGTAAATTCTTTATGTTCGTCTTCGCAATGGAACTTAATGTTTTCGTCTGTAATGGGGTTGTTTAACTTATGCAACTGAGATAGTCAGATCGTACCAAAGTTTTTGTAATGATGTTTGACCTAATTGTTTCGCGATCGGTTCTCTGTCATCGTTGATAGATATAGCACGTTTTATACTGGTCTTCTCCTATCTATCGCTTTATAAATTTAACATATGAGTCTATACTCATATGTTAAATTTTAACTTCAGTCTATCGTATTGAGCCTGAATCTCTATAGATTCAGGCTCAATACGATAGACTAAAATTACTAGAGAATAAGACCACGCAGGTATAATTTTCATTTAAAAATGTAGATGTAGCATTGCAGAACTGCAGTCATGCAAATTGGCGGCACGTGAAGGCAATTAAATAACCATTTCCTTCTACTTTACTCACAATCCACTTTTTCCCTCGTTTTCCTTCGCGTGGAAACATTTGGAGTGAAGCCAGTATAATTCCACAGTTAATCTTACAGCTCGACTCTTGTCCTTGACTTGATTCTACGGCAGTAAACTTATTTTCACGTCCCAAATTACATAATTGAGAAATGCGAGGTTTTTGTTTTGTATGTTCTGAAAAATGGAAGTTTATACATTTTTCAAGCTTATTATTACAGAAATTTTGGCTCCAGTCTCTAATATTAATCAAAGCCAACCCTAAAATGCTAACAAAAAAATTGTGTTCACTTTGAATACATTCTTAAACACTTACCTGGAAAATCCTATTGACTACTAACACTCGAGGAAATTTCCTCGGCTTACATAAAAGTCCGCCGACAAAATCATTTATCATGAACACCGTGTGTTTACATGCTCGTGTATAAAGTATATCTATTTCTAAATCAAAAGGGACAGTTTACACGTGATTGAGATAGTCATAAATACATAGTACAATATGATAATCCGTAGTATCACGCTGCGTGATAATGACTTCCGCCCTGCTCAGATTAAAACGCGATCATTAGTATCATTTTACAATTTCGTTCCTGTGCCTCTTCATTAAGAAAAATATTAGGGTCGTCAAATTAATGCGGTATTAAAAATACTAACTGTCATCTTTATTTTCCCATTCTCATAATTTTCTGTCAGTATTATCTAAATTGTAAATCTTATTTAATTTACTTTAGTAAGTATTTTTCAAGTACTACGACTTACGATAGGCCAATTGCCTGGAGGATATTGAAACAATTTTTCAAGTTTCTCATTACCAGAAATAGATGGTCTCAAAGCATTTACAAAGATCAATAACATTGGTGTACGTGACTGCGGCGCTTTGGTAACTGAACACAGCGAGGCGTAAGACCGAGCGCCGAGTGGCGACCAACGCGGACGACGGGTGGTAAGGTAACACAATACTTACTATAACCGCAAGGACGGTGGAAAATGCGAATCTCTGAAGAATCTGACTCATTCATGAATAGATCGAATCGTGAGCTTTAATCTTTAGAATACTAGCTGGTAAAACAGGAAAAAGTCCTAAAGCAGACGTAAGGGTATGTTTTAAGATATATTATCGTTTATTATATTGAAGCCGAGAATACGACTATACAAACCACCAGGTCAATAATAACAAAAGGCGTCGTGCGATTTTATACCATGTGCACACCAACTGTAAACTGTCACCTTGACCTGCCTATAATTATGGCAAGACCCTAGGTGTAAATTGCTGTCCTACATGTGCTGTAATACCTGTACATTAACCTATTAGACCCAGATGCAATTACATAAGCAACGTTCAACACACGCACCGCATTGCATGAAACCAAAACATATTTCTCCAACAGTGTCGGCTTCCACGGCGCCGGCAACCCTTTGGTAACACAATCTAAAGCATCCAGCAACGATACAACTGGTCAATAACATTAAAACAAATTCCAAAGACGAGACAGAATAAAATAAACAAAGCAGAACATAAGAAGCAGTCACATAGATCTTTGATGTACGCGATTGGCAGTGGCGGCGTCACAAGAAATCGGACACAACGAAGCGTACAACCGCTGCAGTCGACGGGTTAGTAATGCGATACGAGAAACCACAAGGACGGCGGAAAATGCGCATCTCTCAAGTATTATAATTTAATAAAAATAGACGATACTGAGGCGTTGGCTTTGCTATTCACAGCCTGGTTTAACACGTTTACAGAATCAGTAGATAGAAACTCGGTTCAGAAAATGATACCGTCATTTTTTGTTTAGAATTGCTAACAATGTCTCTTTTCATTTAATTATTTTAATAGATGATGTATAAATTTCTACTCTTAATTATTGAGTCCCAATTTCAACTTCTTCGAATTCTGTATTACTTTCACCTTCTACATAATTTCATAAAGGTTTACTTTTAAAAACATATTCATAATGCTATTAAATTGTTTGGACTCCTGTCATCCTAAGCTTGGTCCAAAAAACATAAATAATAACACCACACTGCACATTAATGCTTCGTTAACCATTAATCATTTGAATTATACACATGTCCGAACTGACATTGTTTAATTTATCAACACTGTTAATTACTACAACTTGCTTCAGCTTCACTTTTTACTACAACATTTTGACGCCACAAAAAAACTTAGTAACAATAGGCTCATCTAAAGTTTCCAATCAAGTGACTCTGCGAAAATTATTCGCCATGTCATTCATTAAAATTTCAATGTCAAAAGCCAAATTCTCGTCAGCTGAAGATAAACGACCATTTTTACGACAACAGACCGTAACAACAAAGATAATTTTTCTGTAGTTTGAGCAAAATGCGAATGACAGAAGATTACAGTGTCGTTTAGTTCGTAATCGAAGCTGTTCATTTCGCAATTTGCCACTTGATCTTCAAATACGAGTAGCTCTCAAAGGGAGGCTCCTACACTGACCTACTGATAGTATGGATCAATGTCACGGTCAGCTTATTGACTAATTCCTCAACATCCTCTAAAATACTCTTCAGAGAAAGTAATGCGTCCTTGTTGGCACCCATCGTTAATTCTGTTTAAGTTTATAGTCTCAGTAAATAATATTCACCGTTTTTTGGCAAATTGTCGTTGATTTGTTATAAACTTAAAGCCTTGAAGGGTTAGCACTTTAGCACTGAACATTCCAGTCAGCCTTGCGTTGTGTAACGTTTTCGTAATTCGGTTATCTAATTTGCACCTTGCAGTTGCTGTTTCAAACGGTGCATATCTTTTAGCGATAAAAATGATAAAGCGACGTTACTGTTTACAAATTAATGACGTTTTTGTATCATTAGGCGTGTTGTATATTTTTCCCTCGTCCAATGTTTATTTAGCTTCAACGTCTCATTTTACATCTTTGTTTTCTTTTCCCGTATGTTTAGTGATTATTAAGGCTATTTTTGTCATGGCAACTATCCTTTCTCTTCAAACTTCCTTATCTCGGTTTACGTTATTTTGTTCTTTTTCGCGACCAACGTCCGCTTTAGCTGTTCTCTTAACGAACTTAAGTGATTTCGATTTGTTAAACGGATAATTGTCAATTCCATGATCACTCAGTTATCCAGTAGTTTAACGACCGTCTGAGTATTTGTGAAGTGACTGTGACACATCTCCAACATAATTTCTCTCTAAGGTCGTATCAATCTGGACTTTTCTATTGTTTAATCGACTGTTGAGTCATCGACAAACAGCTGACCATTCTTCCGTAAAAATTCAAGTTCAATATTCAAAATCAATGTCACGTGGATCGTTTATTTTTTTCCGTCCAGCGTCCGGCGACCGTTACGTCATTGACGCCGCGAAGGTAATCCGGCGGACAGCCACCCGTGTCGCCCGCCCGACTTGTTCCCTCTTGCGTAACGTTTACTTACTCCCTTACAACTCTGCAACTAAATAGCTTCATTAAAACTAAAAGGGTTCCAAATTCTACGACGGCTCGTAACTGCACCGGCAGTTTCTTACAGTCTCAGTTCGTTACGGTACTATTGACAAGACTTTAATTTATCTCTTTCTTTTATCTCGGAAATTCTCTCTTTATAAAAAACCATCGGAGTGTTAATCAATGTTCTGTTATCTACTTTATCTGTGACCAGGTAGCGTTCATATCAGTTGCCCGGCGGCTTTTTGTCTTGTCCGAAATCGACCGTGAAAATTGATGGTGTCATGTTTTAAGACATAGAATAGTAAAAATGTCTTTGTCATTCGAGATATTAGATGCTATAAAATATCAACTGATAAAGTGTTGGCCACTTTGATTGATCGATGGTTTGATTAGGCGGGTTTTTCCACCAGATTGACGCAAAATGTTGGTGATACATTTGTCGCAACAGCTCGTTTACACGATGCGAAGAATAAATAAAAAGTCTTATACATTTGATAGGCCGTTGAAGTTGTTAGCACTGTGAATAACACGATTGACATCTTTATTAAATTTCATATGGGAATTAATCAGCCAGGTTGACATTACGAATTCAACAATAGCTGTACAATTGTACATGTTTCTAACAAATATAAAAATACATAAAACACATCACTAACTTTTCCATCAAATGCATCTTTAATTTTTAGTCATCCGAAACTTCTTGTTGATGGTGAAAATTATTATGCCTGTAATTATAGTCAAATCACAACACTAGCAGGTGACCGTAAAAATTGGGTAAAATTTCTCTTTCGGACCAACTTACAGTTACAGGTTTATAATAATAACTAATTTACGTCCAACACCAACAATTATCAGCAGAAATAATTCTTGTTCCACTTGTGTTACTTTCTTCGAGGCATCGAGTAACGGTGCTTGAGCTTTGTCTTTAGATTCAAGGCTGAAGTGGCCCTTACGACGATATGGCAAAAAGAGCAGAAGACCTAATAATATAAACTGAACGCTTGCAGAATAACCGTCTCTTCTCCATCAATATTCTTCCTTTAGCGTTCAGGCAACTTGTAAGAGTAACAGTCTATCAACCAGAGCGAGAAGACTCATTTCATATAATTTTATACCCCAAAGAAAACCGTTTAGGCAACGCCATTTACCGTCTCAAAAAGGCCTTTCTCAGTCGTGTCCTTCAATCACCTTTAACTTTCGCAGAAAGTATTTATTCTTAATAGAACTGATCTTTATGTAAATTTTTCTGTCTCCGGTCATATTTTTGTTATATTATGCTGTATTAGGTTGTGAAGAGTAGACTTTCTGTACCTTATAATGATGCTGACTACTTGGTAGCAAACTGTAACGGTTTGATCATTCGTTTGTAGATGAGTTTTTAATTCTTCATTCACCAGGTACTCGAGCTTTAGCAGTGTTATGGTTGGTGACTCAATGGTTTTTATGCAAGGTGCCAAGATTAGTGAGAAAGCAATAGAATTCGTTGTTTATGCAAATGGGTTGTCTTTAATTTTAATGCCGCTACAAATGAATATGAAGTGTAATGCAGTATAATTCACAATCATGTTAATTCAAGTCATAAATATTCTAGAGGATATAATGTAATAAGTTCAGATATCAGAATAATAAAAATATCACAACATTTATTAAGACAGCATCCAAACAGTCGTACATTAGTCATCATTATCAACACTACGATACTCATCGGGCATTCTCTTTCACCTTTACCTCGTCTCTATAAAGCTGTCAAAGAATTGAGTTCATCTGATGACAGCTGGTAATTATAAAACACCCGTTGCTGTATAATGTCGACTTTTTTCAATGTCAATGTCGGTTTTACCGCTTCGAGACAGCTGTTTGCGTGCTAAGACATTCTTGCTTCGATCTGCTTAGGTTCCTCCGTTTAAGATAAAACAATTCAGCCTGTTTTAGAAATAGACTCGTTTCACATGATGTGAAGCACCTTTCACTAAGGTTATAATGACAGTAACCATAACATCGAAATTGATTCTGTAACATAATATAATATCATCAACTACTTTGCAAAACTTTCGTGCGAGTGATCGAAAAGAGATCGTAATTTTACTTAGAACTTACCACCTTACATTTTCACTTCATTTTAAGTAACCCAACATTATCTCTATAATTACGATATTTTGTTAGCCTCCTACACATCGACGTACGCCGATAAGGCTCTCACGTTCTCATCGTGAAACCTGCACTTGACACTGTTTGGGACGGACAGTCGGAAGGTAATCTACTAAATTGAAAAGTACTTCTTTGGTTTCGTCTGTTTCGTTGGTGATAATGTTTTTAAATAAGCCGTATTATACTGCAGTTTTATCGAACGGCTCGCGTGAGGTCCGACTGAAATGTCCAGTTCTGACTCCGCCGGTGTCCCAAATACCGATTATGAGTTAAAATTTATAGCGTCGACTGCAGCTCGATTGTCATATGTCACGAAGGTGCTGCGTTCAGATTTTACTTTTATAATTATAACGTGTTTTTTTTTTTTTTTGGAATACCTTTTTCTAGCGAACTACAAGATAGCCTGTTTTATGAACTTTTTTCATTATGATTGCTGCCAAATTGTGCCAAATGAGTCTCCATAGAATAATTTCATATAAGTAATTAAAAGCTTTGACATTTACTGAATGTGTCTATTAGTTTATTATATCCAGTTGAATTCTATGTCAAGTTTACTGTATACCGCAATTCCCCACGGGTAAGGAAACAATCAAATTACTGCTAATAGCTTTATTTTCTTTATTATTTTATGTCTATGTTCTGGGATGGGCTACTGTCAAGGTCTAGCGGTTAACGGCCTTATTTATTGGCTTGTATATTTATTACTCTCACCTCTTGTTTACG
Organism: Agrotis segetum; assembly: GCA_036375495.1. NCBI lineage: Eukaryota > Metazoa > Arthropoda > Insecta > Lepidoptera > Noctuidae > Agrotis > Agrotis segetum. The sequence continues at coordinate 1,197,680 of JAQSVV010000208.1, forward strand.
TGATTGAGAAGGTGGAGGCTTCATTTATTGTCGTTTCCTCATTTATCTGACTTACGTCTACTGAATATTGATTGAATCCAAGTATTATTATTTTTTATTTTTTTTAATGATGCCCAATTCACCTTTGAAAGGATTGACTTCATCGTCTACAACGTATAGATTCCTTTCTTTTTTCTTACTTTAATTGTAAATCGTAACTTTTGATTACGACCAGTTTTCTTTGTCTTTACCTCAAGCTACCTTAACATACTAACCACATTTACCATTTTCCCTTTCCGAATGATTCCGCGAATCCCACTATTAAATGGTTTAATGTAGAGTAACCCCATGGTACCACGGTGTCCCGCGGTGCATGACGCCCGTGTCCTGCGAATGTTCCCATGGGACTCAGGTGCCATTGTAATAAACTTCTTTTGAATTATTTATGGGATCATTGTTCGCCTTTTACGGTCAGATGATGTTGTAAATTACTTTTAGGAGGTTTCTCGAACAGGAACTTAAAGGCTTTTTATGTTTTTTTTTTCATGTAACGTAGTTACGTTGAGGATCAATGTAGCTTCGGTCAAACTAAAAGCTTTTGGTTTGTTTTATGAAAAAAAAAATAAGATAAAAGGCGGAAGGATATCGGTTCCCACTAAATTTGAGTTTGTTGTGAGCTTTTTGGTTGGTATGCCAACAAATAGGGACGCAGGCGAAGTAAAGAGTACAATTTCCAAACGATCAATATCGGGTTGAGGTTTCTAATCTCAGCTTATTCATGGTATCATCTGATGTTCATTCACTTCTACGATCACCAGATTATCTCTAATCTTTTCCACGGCTCCGTATAATCTAACCGTTACAAATAGTTTCTCGGTTTCTATAATTGGTACTTAGTTGGAAACGAACGCTACTAAACATTGGAAATCAGCAAGACGTTTAATTACATTCATTACTTTCAGCATCTTTACGATTCTCTTCTCATGTATACGCCAAGTTCGTGTTACTGTATCTACAGTTCTGTTTAGTCAGCGCGTTCTCATTGGTTGACGTGTTAATTTTAACGTTAATCATCGGCAACTAGGAACCAATTAGAAGTCAAATTAGCGAAATTACTCTCTTCGCAGATAAACTTTACGCTTTAAACCCACCAAGTTGTTACAGCATCTACATTTGTAATAAAAAACTCATAGTCAACTCTAAAGTCTTCGATTTAAGATAGTATTTTCAGTGGTGTTAGATTTGTTCCTCGCAGTGGTTATTTTGTTCAGTTAGGTACACGTTTCACGGATTACCATCTGTTTACTTTCATGCTCTTGCAATTGTTAGTGCAGGTCATGTCATAGCTTTGCACGGGGATCCGGCGAACGCTTAGGGCTCCTAGGGGTCATCAGCTAGCGTTCTTACTAATTAGTGCTGTGTGTAATTGATTTTATGAATGGCAGTCTTACGGAAAATTGTGAGAACCTATACTTTGCAAGGTTTAACATTTTTGCTTTTACTTTCTAATAAAATATTTTATCGTATAATGTGGTGTAAACACAAAGGGAAATAATGTTTCTAAATTCTGTTTTGTTGTGAGATTACTTGCGTTTAAGTTCAAAATGTTTTTCTTTACCTTGCTGTTAGCTTCTACAAAGATTAATTGTTATTCTTGTAAGTTCTTCAGCAATTTTAGATTCAGGATTAGTAAAATTATGAAACGTGCGTAAACAGTTTCTTTTTGTTCGTGATTCCTCTAAACATTAGTTATTTTTTGGGAGTTCTTATTTTTGTATTTGGTTTTAGAGATACATACTTAAATATGGTCTATCAAAGTATCCACCACACTTGTTATCTTTGAAGTGTTAGCAGAGCTGTACTTGTTTACTGTTTATGAATTATGGTCAATCGACATTTCGTATCTGTAGTCATTCCAACGTATAGAACTAAACAAGGTAATTTTATTCCAACAATCCTGGTTATTAAAACGTCAACATCATAAGCTATGTATGCAGTGTGGTTAAACAACACAAAAATATTCTAAGTTTTCTCAAGTAAATTAGATTTTCTAATTTCTTCACACTTTAATGTTGGTGTAATTTCTCCATGTTTAAGTATTTTCCCTTATTTCTTGCCTTCGTCTAATGTGGTTTTAGTTAAATGTTTCTGTATGTAGGGCGTAGCTTCATCATAGATTTTCTCTAGGTTGATGCTTCTGTACAGAAAAGTAATTTCGTTTTTAGAACAAATATTATTTAACTTTATCACCGTTTATAGACTCACATAAATGTATTTACACTAAATTCTGTTTGCATCGCTCCAAGGATTTGGTTACACGTTTAAAGGATTGGCCTTGATCATTTTAATTTATTAATTTTATATTTCAATTATTATCCTCGAAATATTGATATCTGTGTCTTCATGAGCTATACGATCTTTGATGGCAGCTAATTTGATACCAGCCTGATTAATTTTTCTATTAATTTCAATAACAGATCAAAATTAACTTTACAAATCTAATCGAACCCTTTGGAAAAACACACTCTCTACAAAGCAAAGGCTAATTAAGTTCGACTCACATTCTTATTCTCACTGACACCCTTTCTATTTCAAGACATTCTCCGTTTCAACCATTGTCTGCTATTTATTTCCTTCACCAATTTCATCTTCTCGATAACCACTCATTTACACCGCAGTATGAAAGCGATGATCAATGAGAGTACCGCAAATGGCTCTTTGCCTCCGTGGCTTCGTCTGGCGAATTACCTGCCGTCTTTAACAACGGCCATTGTAACTAAGTACGTGGTGTACCCTGTTTGGTCTCTTTGGATTCATCTCAAGCTAAATTATGACCTTCGTTGGACCGTTCCGGTTTAATGGGTGAAATTTTTGCCTTCGTATGATTGACTACGTTACTGTTACTTTCTTCTGTATTAAGTTCTGTGTTCGGTTTGTTTGAAGTACTGGGATGACAAACGTTTTTTTTGTTCGTACTTCATTTTCTCTTTCAAGTTAAAATGAGGATAATTAATGTATTTGATTGTTTGTTTCCTTTCACCTTAACCACTTTATTTAAAAAAATATACAAAAAAAGCATGTTAAGATACACGGAGACGACAGCCTTAATTTAGCTAGGTCAAACATAACCACAGAACGGTTTCACGTTTTTTCGCTAAAATGTGTGCTTTTCCTTCTTTTAGGTACCTTGCATTTCTATCTGCAATTTTGTTTTGCTCTAAAACAGCGAACGTTGGGATCTAATCTAGCGTACAGTAAATCCGACATAACAGTTCTCTCGTCGAGTTGCGTGTACGAAACAGTTTGTATTTCGACTAATGGTTGTCAAGCACGGAAGCGGCCGATCGTGGACCTTTAACCTCTCAGCAAATTATTGGTATAAATAATAAAATTACGACTTTCTAAACGGTTATTAAGAGTCACTTAGCACAGTTTTGGACATTGTGATGTAAAGGTAGGTTAGTGGCGTCTCGTTGTTTGGTGTCGTGACGCGAACGCGCGCGTTTTTGCGAGTTCAGTCTCACTTTCACGTCATGTCCTTATTAGTCGGATATTGTTCAAAATTTCGATTTCGTTCGGATGCCGCGGGCACCGGGTCCGATTATGTTCTAAAATCGGAACAGTTATAGTTTCTTTGTACCTCGTTGTGGTTGAATGGTTGTAACGCATTAAGGCTTGAAGCCTAGTCTTCTGACACGCGATTGTCGCGTTTTTATTTTTATTTTACATTACTAGTGGAAGCCTGAGATTCTTTTCAGTACATTCACCCTGTCTTACGCGTATGTAGATTCGTTTTTATTGTTTGAATTTCTATTATGTATTTTTGTAGCAAAATATTTTCATGACGATTATTCAGTAAACAATAATGCACAACGCGGAATGCAAATAAGGAAGAGACCATGAGGTGCAAAGATCAAAATATCCTCGTCACTGAAAACGAAGATGACAATGAATTATACTATCTTGCTAATATAATACGGAATCGTACGTGTAACACTCTTGACCCTGAAGGTAATTTGCACAGATTTTTATCTTTTCAGCATTGCATGGTTCTTTCGCAAAGTTGAAAGATTTTGTAGGTTCTGAAGATTCTTGACAAGTATAAAATTTTGAGCAGCAGAAACTGAATCGAACTACTATTTTAGTTTGACACCCTGTATTGGTGGGGCAAAGAGTTGATTCTATCTTGTTGCTACACTAGTAACTAATTTTGAATGGATCTTGAACGATCAGGCACTTGGAACGTCTCTCTTTTTACTGAATACTTTAAACATACGAGACAAGAAGATCTAAGGCTAAGTTCAATAGCCACTCAAATGATCGCAGCAGCATTTTACAGTTGTAAAGCGCACGAAGGTGTGTAAATTCTCATATTAACTTTGCCAAGCTCCTCGCTCCATTTATGTCGTCATAAAACCTGAGCAGACGGTCAAGTTGAAAGGCAAGTCGGCTTGCTCCTCTGTGTGGTGTAATCTCAGGAACCATTAAGTTTTAAGAGGCGATTTACATCCTACGCATTTGTAGGAACACTATATTTTGCGAGATATTTTTACTTTTCCCATGGAGTGACGAGCCAGTTTATCCTGTTGGATTCCAATTAGTGTCAGCTGTACAAAGACTCCTCCCATTATTCGTCCTCAAGCTCTATCCTTGACGACTCTCATCCTATTGCCACCGATATACCTATAAAGATCGTCACTACAGTTACTTTTATTATAGTTATTTACTTTTTCTTTACCTTTAAAATACCTAAAATGTAAGGTGTACAAAGCCCTGACTACCGCGGTACCGCCGCTTCGTCGTTGGTCAGGCAGGAAGCGCCGGCGCACGATCACCCAGGGCGTTTGTTTTTCGTGACCCACTGTAGATCTTATTATTGCCACACTAAATGAAATTACGTGCCGCTTAACCTTTACTGTATCGAATGAACTTCTCTAATCAGCTCGACCAGTGTTGCAAAAGTTTTAGTTATAGGAGGCGTAAGATGTTGCTTTAGATTTATGTTATTGCCTTCGATTTTTGAGCAGACGACTTTAGCAATTAGCACTAACTAGGATGAATACTATTTTATCGCTAGGTTTAGTGAAATTAAACTCGAGTAAGTACAAGATCAAGAGTTCCTCTACAGAACAACAACATGGCCAGGAAATTCAAAACAAAAAAATGTTTCCTGTCACTTTGAGTTGCATAACATTATCTTAGCAAACTTGGAATCAAACAAACACCAATTTCTAAAGAAATGTTATGTAGCCATCGTTGGATTTTTAGAGTGACTACCACTAAACGGAAACTTTCCAAATCGAATATGGTAAAATGATCTCAGATCTGACTAGATCGTTATGGCAAATACTGAACCATGATCAAATTGCGCTCGCACTTGACTATCACTATCTATATCACTGAATTTAAAATATGAATTACTCGTTTTACTTGCGGAACTCGGTGATATCGTGGAAATCGCAAGCGCATTTTCTTCAAGCGTCGTTTTAGCGGCTTTTCTAGAGATCGGGAGAAAGCATTTGCCTTGCGGCCTATTTCTATCCATATCTCTGTCACATTACAAATTAACTTTCGAAGCTTCTGCTTCGACATGTGATCAGTCAGACGTTGATAACCACTCATTGAGTGACGCTGAGAAAATGTGGAAAAAGTAGTTGCAGTTTAGTAGCTTAGTCGCCTCATTTGTAAAAAATAGTTTAGCTAGCAGGGGGGAAATCTATGAAGTTTCATAAAGCTTAATCGTGAAAGTCTTGGCGAGAGTTTTAGCTGTAAGCTTTCGCTCTATATTTTGCCTTGATAAATTATAACACACGATATCTAGATCCGGTACACGTTGAAATGTGGGGCATACAAATATTTCCTTCAATGTGGAGAACGGAATTGCCACTGCCTTCAATGTTCGCTGTACGTGTCCATATTTCCTTTCCCACATTGACACTTTGTTCATGTTTCTCCCAAATATTTGCGTGCGACAGACAGATAAGCGGACACTGACATGATTGTCTAGATAATATCTGCATGTCTTGCACTGTACTGATGAAATCATCTGTCTCTTATGTTCTGGTTATCTTTAACATTTGTTGTTTTTTTCGAACTCCTCAGGGACATAAAAATGGTACTAAAGAATTAGTTATTTACATGAATACTAATTTATTTATAAAGGATGGTCGGTCGCTATTAAAAAGCCACTGCAATAAAGTAAAGGCTAAATTAATTTAACCATAAATCTATCTAGTGAAGATATTTCTTGAATAAACGTATTGCAACATATTATTATTTAATATTGATAAAGAGAGTTATAAGAATTCAGATAAAGTATTTTGCAAGAGAGCAACTAAGTACTTAAGTATTGCAATCATCATATCAGAATCAACAAAATTCTGAAGTGAAAGAATTACTGAGGTACATAAGTATACTCAAGTACAAGTGCAGACACAGTAGTAAACACTGAACGGTTATTAAGTGATAAGAATGAGACGATAACTCGATAAGTTTTACAGTTTTCAAGTAAATACTATCAAGACTGATGGAAATAAAATTTACGATCGATTGTTCTCAGATAATCTGTTGTTATCTGATCGTTTCCACCATTTTGATGTTATAATCTAATTCGAAATTACTAGTTGCGTCCGCAGTAGTTTTGAAAGATATCATTTTATTATTGCTGCTGCTAGTTTTATAGTACTTTGCTATTTTATCATTATTGCTGTCATCAACCTGTCATACTGCTCCTAGTGTTGCGAGCCTATTGTCTAGATCACTTGTATGGACATATTCATTGTGCACTTGCTAATGAGCATGCGATTCGTCATCCGCAATATGTATATGACTCGTTTTAGGTTCCATATCGAGTGATTTGACTGTGGGATGATAGGCGTCACTGGGAAACTGAGGTTTATTTTATCTTCTATTAAAAATATTTGAAATTTACTTTATTTGGGCTCAGTCTAGACGAACAAAAATAACTTGTATGAGTTTTGTAACATAGGTCGGGGGACGTAAGAGTTAATTGTCTCGTTGCGTGACACAATATTATTCAACAAGAAAGCAAGTATTATTTAATCTTCAAGGTCATACTCGCCAATAGCACTTCCAAAAGGTAGCCTATCAAGTATGACGATAAAAATGCTCTAATGATAACATTAGCGCTAGCTGTGTTACTCCACGTAACAAAGGTTAGTTCATATTTCACATAACAGTTTCCGGCACGCATAGTTAATAGCCACACAATACGTTTCATTATTTGAATCACCTTTTATTAAAATAAGAACCCTTGTTTTAAAGCGTTTTCCTGATTCAACACTTTTTATGAATTTATTCAGTCTTGATTTCGTCGAAAATCGGAATTTCTAAATTGAAAATGTTGATTGTACAGATCCTTTTCTCATTATTATTCTCAAGGGAGATTTTTTCTGATCCTTTGATGTGGTTGCTATTGTATATAAAGTACCTATGTTTCACGCTTGCGAGCATTTTGACTGTATTTACGTCATTGGAGGCCTTATTGACTATATCAATATGGTGATAGTGGGTGTCATTGTCAACATAGTGTATCAGATAGTGCTAAATGGTGGCAAAAATCAATGAACCCCATTAATGCAGGGTCGAATGTACGGCCTTGAAACATGCCACTATCAACCAAACAAACTGCTCCACTATAGTTATCTTATCATCATCAACCGTTTATTCAGGTCAAGTGATGAAACGCCCTGCTTCGTTTTTGTGCCTCCTATACCGATTAATTTCAGATTTACACACTTTTAATATGCTTTTAGGGATTATGTCTGTGTCATTGTTGGCCTAAATAGTTTCGAAGAGAAATCTCTTTAGGAATGCTCGAGGCAGGTTAATTAAACTCGTGAATATTCATGGCCTTACTTTTAAGGGGTGAACGTAAAAGCTTTAGTATCTAGACGGAATCTTAATAATTAAGTCTTGTAAACAATTTCGGTTTCCACACTTTCATATTAATGGAAAAAGGCTTTATTAGTGAAGCTTGTTTGCTGAAATCAATTACTTGAGAGAAACAGAGTTCAATGGGGAGCCTTAATAAACAGAAAGTAGAAACATTTTACGTCTAAGAATGTCTGAAAGAAACGTCAACGTCACAGATTTTTTTCAGACCGTACGGTGCCTTAATCTTAGCCTGTTATCGTCATAATTATGCAATTTGTAACTGTAAAGTATTCACGAGTATTTCTGTGTGTATTAGTAGGTTTCACGTGACGATAACATTTCCTCAAAACAATGTAGTGTTTGAATTCGCGTGTTTGTTTTGGCAAACTCACACGCCTACGTTTTCGCTGCGTCGCTCGCCTTCGTCTCGCCGAAACGGGACAATTGGTCTTATTCAATTTAATGTTTGGACTGCTACAGTATTGTACAAAACATTTTCAATGTGGGTTTGTTTATTGAAATGTTCGTAATTTCGTGGTGTTTTGCTTACTACTTGAATGTTTCTAATGCCTCTGTGATGGTCGTGGACATTGATTGATAGTATAGTTTTATTCAGTCTTTATGTTCGAAATTACATTATTTGTTGCAATTACTTAACAGCATTCATTGATGTTTATTTCATAATCTACACCAAGTTCATCTGGCTTTTCACGCGTGACGTTTACTTATTGCACGTGATAACTTTCAATTTCTCTCTTATGACTTCTGATGGAGCTTAATTACTTGGAAATTACATCTTCTTTACTATCCTTCGATCAATACAGCCAATAACATGACTAATTCGATAAAATCTTTAATGCTATTTACCACACGTGAAAGAAATTGCTTGAATTATTTTACGGAAGCACTTTCAAAATGAAATAACATTCACCTATGAAAAAGTTACGTAACTTTTTACTTTAATTTTTAAATATGTTATTAATTAGCTTCCTTATTAGGTTCTTCAGTGTGGAGTTACTTTCTCGTTTCAGATCAATTTACGATGTCTAAAAACTTTGAGACGTTCACAGGAAATATAATTGTATCTGTATTTAATCACTCGTTTTTAATTTTGGTTTTTAATGTGGACAGCATTTTTACATAGGCAGTCAACAATCTAATGATTTAATTCATTCATTCACATCCACAGAGGATGTAATTGAATTAATTTCAAAATACAATAATTCAAAATAATAACAGAAAACAATAATTGTCTGTTATTATTTTATTTGTAGCTAGAGTTACACGAAGATATTGCAGCACTACATCCAAATGCAAACACGAGCGTGACTCTTGGGAATGATAACTTATCTCATAAACAAATGAAATGCATAAGACAAGTGTTTGATTTAGAGCAACGCAAGATAATGAAGAACACGCTAGCAGAGTGTGAATATTTTGCATATTAAAATGCAAAAAAATATGCCAATGATGTCACAAAAACATTAAGTGTTTGAATAACACAGTTTGAGTGTTGTACTCACGGCAACTCATTGTTTACCGTTCTCGATTTTAAGTGTGTACTTAGAAGTGACACAGAAAACGAGTGTGAATAAAATTTTATAGATTCACAAGAGATCATCCCGACGTATAACCAGTTACAATAGGATAGTAACAAACAAGAGAAAGGACTCCAGGTAACTAAGAAACGGCACATTAAGTTTCTAAAGGAAAATTGATATATTTAATGAAAATCTGCATAGATAATGTCCATATTCACGCTTTCTAGCTGCAGGGAAGTAAAGCCTTAAGCCGAGGAAATTTTATCGATGATATGTTACGGACTATATTGTATTGGTGTTAATGTTTGAACGGGGCGAAAGTGCTGACAGGCTGCTAATCCTTGAACCACGAACATTGGCGTAACTTGATCTCAGCACATTTTAATTTAGTATTAAACTGTTTGTGTAAATATTGAAGAATACAGACGCAAAAATAAACAAAGGAAACTAAGATCCTAAGCTGTTAAATCTTCCTAATGACTTGTCAATCAATAGATGTTTACTTCGCTAATGAATTCACAAAAAAGTCATGATGAAGCAGCAGGAACTATGATCATGAATAACACAAAGTTTTTATCCAGTAATTACAATTTAGTGAAGGATTAATTTAAGGCTAGGAGTTCTAGAATTTGGACGTACTGTGGGCGAATATCGAAGCTTGGTAAATAAAAATCAGATTGTGAAACCAAACACCTACTTTGTTAGACAAAGCAATGCCGTAAGCATTCGATTATATGTGGGCTGAAAGCAACGATAACAGTCATTCTCTGAAATGACTGGTTCATGATAAAACTTGATATGTGATATATGGGCGTTGCAGATTTGGCAAATGATGTCATTATCATGTCAGCACTGACCGAAGTTGGAAAGATCAGGGACAGTTTAAACAAATCGCAAATTAATGTTTTCGTAGTTTAATTGTTTTATTGAAACACTGAAGTTATCTATTTGATGGTCTCGTTGACCTACTGATCACAAGTATAGCGTTACTTCTAGGCACGACATCGACATCCTTGGTTCAATTCCCAAATCGGAAGTGTCATCGCTAGCCGTGAAGCCGCTACGCAGTTCAGAATAGTGCCGCTTAGCCTTTTAAATGGGATTTAGAAATATGATTTTTTCGCATCTCAGATAATTTTAATAAGCCATGTGACAGGCTGGACAATCTGAATTTGTGTCTGATTGATGTATCTAGCTTCCTATTACATGGTACATAATACGTGATTTGCTAAATCTGCATTGGTGCCTAACTCTTAGAGGATTACTAGTGTAATGTAATATTTTGAAACATTGGATGCCAGATCTGGAGGAACTATTATATTAACATATTCGAAATGATTTACTCACGGAAGCTAACGAGTTGCATTGTCATTATTTGATGTGCGTAGGTGAGTGTCATTACACTTCCTAATAACATTTACATAATATTGTCAACGAAGGTCAATGTCTTGCTTGTTATCTACCTACACTGTATCACTTACAACCCTCTCCAAGGTTATTTCTGTTTACTTGTAAAAAAAATATTTGATTTACTCTTTTCTCCATTGTTTTCATATTATGCCTTGCTTACTCGTACTATCCATCAACTTGAATATAAATAATTTTGGTACAATATTTTGCGTACTGCGTAGACTTTATTATTTACGGTGCTTGTTTAAAAAAAGTTGTAGAAGAAAGTTGTTAAAAGAAGTTTGTTGTAAAGATTGTTTATCCTTACATCAGAAGCATCCCCAACAACAGTCCAGTCTGTTGAAAAAGATTCTCCAAAATGCTTTGTTTTAGATTCTCCAGCCAATTTTATTCACGCATTTTTGAATCTTTGATAATTTTGCTCCTACTCAAGCTAATATCTGACGGGGCTCACATAAAGGGCTAATCGCCTGTCGGGGTGACAGGACTATCTGAACAGGTTACCTTGGTGACACCTTGGATTTTCGTTCGTACTAACGAAGGAGGAGGGTTTGAGAGGACTCATTTAAGGATATTGCCACGCTAAGAAAAGAACTATCTAGTTTTGTTTTAAAAACAGCATTTCGATATTTACTTCTCAAAAACCGCCAAAGATAAAAAAAGGTTAATTCAAACTTAAACGTCCATAAACTCATTACATGTTACGTGTAGCTATTCCTTCTGTCGGCCTGTCGGTCCTCGTTGGAGTATAAATTGATTATATTCATCATTACGAGGGATCCGTACGTGATAGCTAGACTTCTTACGTGACGCCATTTTGCCTGCCTCCCTGTGTTTGACACTGGTTTTTAGATAAAATGAGAATTTTATACATGTAGGTTTTTTGTTGCTTTTTGTGAAACGTTGTTTCGTTACGGTTGGTTATTATTGACGTAAATGATGTTGATTGTTGTAATGGACAGTGATGTTACTTTTATCGTCTTCAAAATTGGTTGTTTTAACTTTTTCAGTGTTTACATCTCTTGCTTATCATTTACGATGCTTATTGCCAGGCGCTGCGTATCAAAATATGAATTCATTGTTTTTGAATTAGAAGTAACCTGATCAACTTGAACAACCTGAATCT